>CM031604.1:12965777-13100777 GCA_018398815.1 Conus ventricosus | reverse complement strand
CACATGTGACTGCAGGAATGAAGGACTAGATTGGTGTATCTGTGTGTTTCAGATTGCCAGCACATATGTCATCTTAGCTGTGTAGGACTAGACTGTTTGTTGTGTGTATGTATTTCACATCGCCTGTACTTGAGAAACTTCAGCTGTGTAGGACTAGACTAGTGTGTGTATTGTACTGTATGCATTTCAGATTGCCAGTACACTTGTTGACACCTTAACTCTAAGGACTTGACAGGTGTGTCTGTGTTTCAGATTGCCAGTACATGTGTCGCCTCAGGTGTGTAGAACTATGCTAGTGTTTGTGTGTTTCAGATTGCCATGACACATGTCACCTCAGCTGTGTAGACCTATACCGGTGTGCCTGTGTTTCAGATTGTCATGACACGTCACCTCAGCTGTGTAGACCTATACCAGTGTGCCTGTGTTTCAGATTGCCATGACACACGTCACCACAGCTGTGTAGACCTATACCAGTGTGCCTGTGTTTCAGATTGCCATGACACACGTCACCTCAGCTGTGTAGAAGTATACCAGTGTGCCTGTGTTTCAGATTGCCATGACACATGTCACCTCAGCTGTGTAGGGCTATTCGGTGTGTCTGTGTTTCAGATTGCCAGTACACGTGTCACCTCAGCTGTGTCCCCTCGGTCACCCTTGACTGCACCACAGTGTCTCCAGGCTCCGGTGAGGGACCTGTAGCCACGCCCAGCGACCTTCCATCCCCATCAGGTCTTCCGTCCCCTTCCGCCTCCGCAGAGACCTCCCTGATAGAGCGACGCACCATCGTCGCTCACCGCTCACCCCAGAAACAGTCCTGTGCTGCTGCAGCGCCCAGCAACTCTGAGCCTGTGGTGCAGACAGTGTCTCCAGTGTGCAACATTTAGCTCCCCCTAGTAGCACGAACAGCTGTGGGTCTAGCTTTTCCTCTAGTGTGTCATCAATCAGGGACCCTCTGTCGGGCGCCTGTGTGTCGTCGTCGACGTGGTTATCATCCAGTGCGTTGTCAACGTTAGGGCCGTCATCTATGTGTGTGGAGAAGGATCTGAATCAGAACGCCAAGAACATTGACGGCGGCTTGCTGCCGGAACTCCGGGCTGGAGAGGATGTCTGTGATGCATCGAATGTGAGTATGGTCCTGTTGATGACAGTGAGGATAGTATGTTGATGTTGATGGCGATAATTACTGGTCAGGATTATGACTGTGAAGGCCAATTTTCATAGAACGAGGATTAGTATGCCTTTTATTATCATGCTGGTCAGGATTATGATAACGAAGGTAAGCTGTCAGAGAGTAAGGATTTGTGTCAATTATTATGTCACTTTTTTATCCTTCTAAAGTGCAGGGTTAACAGTCAGCTGTCATTTAAAAAAAATGCTACTTATGCTTTTCATCCATCTTTTTATATGCATTTGTTGTGTGCCAGTGTGTGCATGTGTGTGTGTGTGTGTGTGCATGCGCAAGTGTGTATGTGTCTGTGCACATGCACACACGCGCAGTCATGCTTGAGGGAATATGAGTATGTGTTTGTTTATTATAGACGGAGTCATTGTGTCACATAGTTCAATGTCTAAATATTCCTTTAGGATGCTGCTTTTGCCAGGGCAGGTACCTTCCTCAGTGAGAGCAGTGATTGCTGTCAGCATCCATCTCTACTTTCTTTCTTTCTTTCTTTCTTTCCTTTCTGCGTATGCAGGCTGATACTCCTGCGGACACTGCCTGTATAGACAGGCAGTGGAGTTTTGTGTGTATGACCTTTTTTTACCCCACATTAAATCAGCCATACTCCATCTTTGGGGAAGGTGCATGCTATGTGTAACGTGTCATCCATACCAACAGCCAAACTGGCCTTCTCTTCCGAAAGTTGGTGATGGGATTTGACGTGTGTGCAAGATGTTGTGCGTGCGTTCATTCACAGAACCTCGGTTTATAGTCTCATTCGAAGGACTGTATGGGGAATGGAGTCAGAACCAATGTTAACTCCGAGGGAAAATATCCCCCTGTACCGAAATTCAAACCTGCAACCCCAGGATCACGAGTCCAGCACTCTACCAACTGAGCTATTCGGCCCCATCCATCACTACATTGGTGTGGACAGTTGGGGGGATCCTCTGTGAGGGTGGTGGCAGTGATGCAGACCTGCCAACCATTACGCATTTCGCGTAATTTATTACGCCCAAGTGATAATTCTTACGCATTTAGCCAAAAAGTTACGCATTGAAAGTTTAAAAAAAAAAAAAAAAAAAAAACGGACGAAAAAATAAGCTTGTGTACAGATACGCACGGCGCCGTGCGTATATTCTATAACCAGTAATCTTCAAGAAACGTTTCCGGTCATGCGCAGTTCGTTTCACCATCTTTACCATTCAGCGAAGTTGGCGTCTTTTTGAAGTTTTAGCTACGAAAATGTCGAAACATGGAGTAGAAAGTTTTGGACAAGATGCGAAAAAGAAAAAACTTGGTCAAAAGTTCCGAAAAGAATACTCGGAAAAGTTCCCCTGCATACGACCTTCGGCTAAAGGTCTAAATTGTGCACGGTGTACCACTTGCAAGTCGGACTTCACAATTTCCCATGGCAGGATGGTGGATGTGAAGCATCACCTTGAGTCGCGCAAGCACATCGATTCCTCTAACGCGCCGAATTCTTCCAGCATCACACAGTTTTTTCAGACTGTAGACACCTCAAAAGAGGATGAAATTAGGAAAAGGGTAATTCGGGCTGAAGCATTGGTGGCCGGATTTTTCGTCGAGCACAACATCGCTCTTAGCGCAGCTGACCATGCATCCCAGCTTTTTAAAGAAGTGTTCTCAGATTCGGAGATTGCCAAACAATTCAAGAGCGGTCGAACAAAGACAACACACATTTGTAAGGACCCTTGTCATGAAGCCTAAACTGCTGCTGCATCTCGACTGCAGAATGGACCGTTTATGTTGGGGACTGACGGAAGTCAGGAGGGGGGGGGGGGGGGGACAAATTCTTTCCTGGGGTGGTGCGATACTTGAAAAATGACACAATCACCACAGACCTGATAGCCACCCCCACATGCACAGAATCAGCAACAGGGGAGAACATTTTTTAGGTTATATATTTTCTTAATTTCATGTTCCCAGTTTCTCCACCTTCGAACTCTCCCCTCCCCCCCTCCCCCTTCCCCCTTTCCCCCCATTCCCCCTTCAATTTCATCGCATCGTGTTTGTTTGAAAAAAGGTAAATGTCGCGCTTGATTACTCTTAGCTCTCAAAAATTACACATTTCTGCCTCACTGAGTTTCAATTCTTACTCATTGGTCTCTTAGGGGGTTGGCAGGTCTGGTGATGGTTTTGGCAATCATACATCACCACTTTTCTCTGCTTATTTCCTCCTTCTTTTATGAATCTTCTTCTTCTTCTGAGTTCGATTTAAGCTGGATGTGTCAGACTTGTAACCCGGCCGCCATGATGAAGCCCGCGGTCTTCTCCAGGTCAGAACGGGCTTCCCAAAGCTGCGCCTGTAACTCCGCTCCCCCCGGCCAGGTTTTGTGTCGTAGAGCTGCGTGAGTAGGACAGCGCTGGAGGACATGTTCAGGGGTCTGGGGTCCAGTGTCGCATGGACACTGGTCAGTGTAGGTGATCTTCAGGCGGTTAAGGTGGCTCAGCAGTCTGCAGTGGCCGGTCCTCAGTCTGAAGAGGATTGTCTGCTGGTGCCTTTGGAGCTGGTGGATCGGGTCAGCACCATTCTCTGCACCCAGCCTTCTCTTCCACTGGGACTGAAACTGGTTGTGGATGATGGTCTTGGCCTCCCTGTAGGTCACGGGGTGGCTGAACTGCTCCATTTTGCTGCCTGCCTTGGAGAGAGCATCAGCTTTTTCGTTGCCCATGATCCCACAGTGAGACGGAATCCACTGAAGTGTAATGACAGACTGTTTTGAGAGTTCATGGAGGGCAGCCTTGATGTCTTGCATATGTTGTTCATTTCCTGTGTTCTGAAGTCCCTGCAAAAGAGATTGGCAGTCTGTGAAGAAGACAACCTTCTGTGATGGGCTGCCTGGTCCCAGAAAGATCCTCACTGCGTGGAGCAGTGCTATTGTCTCCGCTCTGTAGTTGGAGGAGATCTTTCCGGTAGGGAAGGCCTTGTGTGTCAATCTTCCATTGGTGTGTCTGATGAAGAACCCTGTTCCTCCATTCTTGACTGCTCCTTCTGAGGATCCATCTGTGAAGACGTGGGTCCACTCACTGGGGTTGTATTGGTTGGCAATCATCTCCTGTGCCAGAGCTTTCATTACTTGAGGGGCTTGATGGTCCATTCTTTTAATGCCAGGAACTTCAGTGATGATTGCGACATCCTCTAGGTGATTGTCTGGTTCCTCAAAATCTGGAAACATCTCCATTTCGGCTGGTGAAGCAGGCAGCAGGTCTTCATTTCTGTGGTGCAGGCTCTTACTTTTATGAATCTGAAGTTACATGTTTCTGCCCCAACCCCCATCCCCTACGTCCCTCAGTGTTGTATTTTCCAATAATGTTTACCGTCAGAATGTTTTGTTCAGACAGTGGCTTTTCCAGCTGTTTGGTGCAAGTGAAGATTGTTATCAGCCAGGCTTCCTGCAGCTGGTTTACTTAGGAGTCCCCCCAGGACCTGCACTTGAGGATTTTAGGGAGTCTTCGTGAGATGTTATTGGGTCTCACATGCAGATAGATGTATATTCAAATCATGAGAAAAAAAAAGAATGGGGGGTGGCGGGGGAAGAGGTGATTATATTTATCATGAATGGTTCACACAGCATGTGATGTGACAGAAAATATCGATGCAGCTAGTTGTGGTCCACCGTAAATTGCCGACTTTGTTTTATTCCTGCATTTCTGTAAAGGGAGATAAAGCTGAGAGTGAAACCTGAACTGTCAGATGGTCTTCAAATGCAGTGTGGATTTTGGTCAGCAGAACTTGTTCATTTCTTTCTTTCTTTCTGCGTACGCAGGCTGATACTCCTGCGGACACTGCCTGTATAGCCAGGCAGTGGAGTTTTGTGTGTATGACCCTTTTTTATCCCGCCATTAAGGCAGCCATACTCCATCTTCGGAGAACTTGTTCAGATTTTGATCTGTCCCAGTTAGGGTAGGTGATGTGTATCCAACAGCTTTCATTTCAGAAAAGTTGCAGGGTGTCTGTTCAGGTTTCACAGAGTCAGGGATGCATATTTTCGCGTTAAAAGAAGTTGATGGGATTTTTCTTGCTCATTTGAAGTGGACATTATGGTGTTGGGTAGTTCCTGAGAGGTGCTTCTTGCCTGTGTTGGGTGAGCAGCACAGAGGACCTGCAGAGGGCTGGTGAACAGGTCGGAAGAGTCCCCCATGGACGACATGACCATGGCTTGTTTTGAACCCATCACAAACTGTACCCCCTGGCTCATGGAGGACCAGATATCAAGCCCAGCACCTTTAGAGTTGTTTTCAGCTGCTGTGACAGCATTTCCCTTTCAGTTCAAACTGGAGACATCCTTGGTCATCTTATATCGATATATATATATATTATATGTATATATTATATATACAAAATGGCTTTTTTATACTATTGACCAAACTTGGCACAAACGTCATGAAGAATTGAGCTCGCATTCCCCCCCCCCCCCCCCCCCCCCCCCCCCCCCCCCCCCCCCCCCCCCCCCCCCCCCCCCCCCCCCCCCCCCCCCCCCCCCTCACTCGTGGATTGTTTGCCGGAATATAGACAAAACAGATGGTGGGTACAGATAGGATGTGTGGACTGTTTGTCAGAGAAAGATGAAACAGATAACGGGTACAGATCGGATGTTTAGACTGTTTGTCAGCGAAAGATGAAACAATAATGGGTACAGTTTGGATGGTTTGCCAGGAGACGGATGAAACAGACAGTGGGTACAGATGGGATCTGCGGACTGTTTGCCAGGAGAAAGACGAACAGACAGTGGTTACAGATGGGATGTTTGGACTGTTTGCCATGAGATAGACGAAACAGACAGTGGGTACAGATGGGATGTGTGGACTGTTTGCCAGGAGAAAGACGAAACAGACAGTGGGTACAGATGGGATGTGTGGATTGTTTGCCAGGAGAAAGACGAAACAGACAATGTGTACAGATTGGATATTTGGATTGTTTGCCAGAAGAAAGACAAAACAGACAATGTGTACAGATTGGATATTTGGATTGTTTGCCAGGAGAAAGACGAAACAGACAATGTGTACAGATTGGATATTTGGATTGTTTGCCAGAAGAAAGACAAAACAGACAATGTGTACAGATTGGATATTTGGATTGTTTGCCAGGAGAAAGACGAAACAGACAATGTGTACAGATTGGATATTTGGATTGTTTGCCAGAAGAAAGACAAAACAGACAATGTGTACAGATTGGATATTTGGATTGTTTGCCAGGAGAAAGACGAAACAGACAGTGGGTACAGATCCGGGACGATCCCTGAGGAGAAGCTGCCAAAAACTCCCAGCCAGGCCACCCTCAACCGCATGGAGTTGCGCCGCAAGATTCAGAGCCTCAACCACTTCGTGCCCAGCATGGCTCTGGAGCAGGTAGGTACACTGTCCATGAAAACCCTGTTCAGAGATGTCCCACCTGATGTGATCTTCTTTGAATTTCTGAAAGAGATTAAACATTTTTCATCTGATCTAGGATTTTCACAGTCGAAAGATTTTTGAATTTCTGCTGTGTTTTTTAGGTGTATTTTAAAGGGTTGTGTGAATGAATGACTTGTGAGTTGACTTCAACGTGGTGACAGCCCTGATATGGCCCTTTGTGGTCGGCTGGGCTATAAGCAGTAATACTTACTTACTTAGGTACACTGTCTGTGATCTGTAAGCTACAAGCCTTGGTTTTAAGGGTCAGTCGAAACAACAACAACAACAACAAAAAACAAATACCGATTGCAATGCAGTTTTGATTAAATTTACTGCTAAGTGCAAAAACCAGTAGATGAAGTTTGGTAGGCTGTCTCCTAGAGACACTGACATTTACAGGGTGAATTCCAAGAAAGGAATAGAAGCCAAGGTGACTTGAAGCCACTTTCTCCAAAACATTAGAATTGTTTCGCTCACACTCTCAGACACTGTTTTTTTTCCTTTGTTTTTGCCATTGTTCCCTCTCCTTTGGGTATTTGGGTGATTTTGGGGTGCAGAGACATCCAGTGTTGTCACTGGTACTTGTAGACAACAGAGGCATTGACCCTACAAGCAGCTGTTATACAGTTTGTTTTCAGATCGAGTCAACACCTGTCACATATCTTGTGTGTGTACACACACGCACGCACGTGCACACACACACACACACATACACTCATGCACACACGCGCACGCACACTCACGCACACACACACACACACACACACACACACACACACACACACACACACACACACACACGTGCACACGCACACGCACACATGCACATACTCTCACACATGCGCGCGCACACACACACACACACGCACGCACACACACATGCACATACTCTCACACATGCGCGCGCACACACACACACACGCACGCACGCACGCACGCACGCACGCACGCACGCACGCACGCACGCACACACACACACACACACACACACACACACACACACACACCACTTTCTTCCAAAAGATGGATAGTTGGCAAATGGATGCAGAGAGGCTACAATACAATATCTAAAAGCTCAACTCTGTTCTTTCCAAATAAGTCAAAAACAAAGCAGAATATAGAGCCACTGATTGGGTGAAACTGTGGTGAAAAGGTGAAGTTTTATGGTGTACACTGGGTTTGTGTTTGCAGTTTCCGTTAAGTGTGAGCAGAATTCAGCCCAAGGTGAGTTGTTTGATCAGATTCTGCTGATGTGTTTTTGATCAAGATGATTAGGAATGCAGTCCTAACAATCTGTCTCCAACTTACGTGTGCAGGTGTATTTTTGTCTGAAAACGGGACTCAACTGTGCAACACATTCCCTCTGTTTACCACCATTGCCTGGCACTGTCTGATTCTGACTGAGGGAACTGGGCTGTTTTTCAGAAAGAAGATGGTGAATCATTCCAAGGTTTTCTGCGTGTGACTCTGAACCTGATCCGACCAATCACAATGGAGCTGGGGGCACGGCCGCCCTCCATCTATGAGCTGCTGACCCAGGAGCACATTGTGGAGCAGAGCACGCAGCATGTGGCTTTCTACATGCCCCGGGACACCGTCAAGTCCATACACATCTCAAGGTGGGCTGGGGAATTTTCTTTCTTTTTTTTTTCTTTTTCTTTTACTTTTTTTGTTCTGTAAATTTTGTTCAGTTATCATTGAATATTAGTCTGAGCAAGGCAGCAACTCAAATAGAAAACATTCGCACCAACTCAAACACACTTGCACAGAAATAAATTATATGCAACACACACACAAAAAGAAAAAGAATCTTAATGATACATGTTTACCTGAAGTTATTTATGAAACACTCCCTGCCGTCTACCACCCACTCACTCCCTTTTTTTTTTCTCCTTCAGTTTTCATGTTGATTTGTACCTGTGATTGACCTTGTCTGTCCGGCATTATCTACTGTACCGTGTCAAACTCTTGCTGTAAGTTTTGATATGCTACAGTTTGGTGTATTTGCCCGATTTGTACCTGTGATGACCTGTTCTGTCCGCATTATCTCTGTACCGTGTCAAACTCTTGCTGTAAGTTTTGATTGCTACAGTTTGGTGTATTTTGCCCTTGTCCTGTTCCAGTTTCATGCAGATGGCAAATGCTTCAGTTCTAATTTCTCTGCCATGTGATATTTTCTAGGTTTTGTTCACCTTGTTTTTGTTTCTTTGTTTCTTTGGTTTTTCTTTTGTTTTGTTTTTTACATACGGTAACAAGTCTGGATTTCAGGAAGTGAAAGCCATTTGTTCTCAGGCTACATTTACATTGCCTTTGGCATAGCATGGTTGTCAGTTTTGTATGTAGACATTAGTATCGAAATCATAGTGCGTTCATATTGATCTTGTATTGTCATTATAATGTTAGTATAAACTCCTGACCTCTGGAGGGGAAACCCTGAAAGTCTGTCGTCAAAGTACATCGACTTGCATTTTATTGGGCTTGATGTACCATCAGTTATTGGACTTGATGTTTTCGTAGCATTCCAAATATATTGCCTATAGTATATTACATGTTGGTATTCACAGGGTTTGTGTAGTGTGAGATAGTATATTGTTTGAGATAGTATATTGTTAATAATGTGTGGAGTATGAAGAAATCTTCAGAATTAGAGGGTAAAAAATGATTTGAAATTAATGAATGTTTATCTGCCAGGACTGCCTTGTCTCTCTGTCTTCTACAGAAACACATCTGCAATAACGTAGTATCATTGATATAGGCACAAGTGTTCCACACAGCCATGCATGCATGAACCACTCACCTACATCTACACATATGCATGCTTGCACTCACGCATGCACACATACAAGCACGCATGTGTGTGCCTGAAAACGCACACACACACACACACACACATACTCACGCACACACACTTACACAAACTTAGCTGTAAATGCATACATGACACATTCAAGTGTATTTGTGAATACCTCATACATCCCCTTTCTTAATTGTGCATCTCATCTTACCTAGTCTTCTTTTTCTTGTTTCTTTTCCAGTGATTGTCTCTGTATTGCTGTCATTTTGACAATGAGAGGTAACAACAAACAAAAAAATGTTGATGTTTGTGCAGTAACACGACGACGAAAGAAGTGGTTAAAAATCTCCTGAAGAAGTTCCACATTCTGGACCATCCCAGGAAATTTGCCATGTACGAACAGGAGTTCAACGAGGAAAAACAAGCTGGGTATGCTCTTCTGGTTCATTGGCTAGTTCAGACTTGTTTGCCTATCCCATTTCAACTTATTCCGTTCATAGGCGTGAGCATTTCACAGACTTGTTTGCCTATCCCATTTCAACTTATTCCGTTCATAGACGTGAGCATTTCACAGACTTGTTTGCCTATCCCATTTCAACTTATTCCGTTCATAGGCGTGAGCATTTCACAGACTTGTTTGCCTATCCCATTTCAACTTATTCTGTTCATAGAGTGAACATCTCACAGCAGACTCCATGAAAACCTTGTTTAGAGATATCCCACCAGATGTGATCTCTGAATTTTTGAAAAAGATCAACATTTTTTCAATCTGATCTTAGATTTTACAGAAGAAAGATTTTTAACAGAATTTCCAGTGTGTTTTGGAGTGTGTTTTAAAGGGTTGTGTGAATGACTTCAACGCAGTGACAGCCCTGATGGGGCCCTTTGTGATTGGCGGGACTATTGAGTAACATTTCTTTACCGTACCTTATTCCTTTCATATTTTTGGTGATGGTATGCTGAATACAGTGTTCATATAAACAGAAAGTATGGCACACAAAAAAAGTAAGGGAAAAGTGGATGCAGAATTCTTGAGAGATAATTACATCTTCAGAATGTAATGATAATGCTGTCTCTGTGTGCGAATTTGAGTGTCTTGATCAGTGAGCAATGACTCTCACCAACTTGGGCGTGTGAACCGTCATTTTGTTCACTCTGTTTCTTCAAATGTATTTACAGCAGTGAGGCTACAGACGCTGACTTTTTTTTTTTTTTTGCTTTAGTGAGAAAGCTGACATTTCTCCAAAAGTATGCAAATGAACAAGTTTTTAAAGGATAAAATTGCCAGATTGTAGCGATTTTTATTTATTATTCATAATCACACATTTATATATTGGTACATGTCCTGGACATGCTCATGTCAAATTGTTTGTAAAATCCATGTCGAAGGATGAGTGCGTGAAAAAAAATGAAGGAACTGTAGCGTGGAGGGATGACAGAGGAGGAAGAAAACATATTAAAAAAAAGTTTTTAAAGATCATCTGTTGTAGAAAACTATGCTCGCTGTAAATAATCTTAAGATCAGAGTTGCTTACCCTGGCAAATTTGATGTCACCTGCTATCATTCAAAGATATAATATATATAGTAGAGAGAGAGAGAGAGAGACTGCATTATTTTTAACTACATATATATATATATATTTTTTTTTTTCTTTTTAAAAGGGTAAACTGGTAAGCTGTACAATGCATTGGGTTCACATCATATCTGAGCACACATGCACATGTACACACACACAACTCACACATCACACACACACACGCGCACACACCACACATGCACACACACAGATTCAAGGAGACACATGCAAACATACATGCAAAGCCAAGATCAAGAAACCTCAGCCTTGCTAGTATGATCTGAGAACTGCACTTTCTAAGAGTCCTACATGCTGTTTGTACGACTGGGTGGGGGTCAGTGTTGACTTGCTGTGGTGCCTGGAGCACTATTGGTGCAAATGGATCCCCTGCTTTGAAAAGTTCAATGCCAGAAATTCTCCCTCCTTTGGTATTCTCTGTCATTCTTTTTGTCTTTCTTGGCAGTCGTCTTCTTTTTTTTCATATATACTGACTTCCATAAAAACGCGAAAATTTGAAAGGCTGTTTTTCGGTTGAAAAGGGGTGAATATACAATATGAACCATTGTGGCAAGTTGTTTGGGTCCAAGACTCACGTGCAGTGAAAACATTGTGTGAGCAACACATCATTCCCGGCATTGGAGGGTCAACAAAAATGGCAAACTGGTTGCTGCATGTGAGGCACGGCACACCATGCAGAGCAAAGTTAACCAGCGACAAGTACGCAGGCATGCAGCCTTTAAAAGCCGCGCTACAAGTTCAGGTAACGACTTGCCGTCTGAGCGCAACAGAGATGCCAAGACTACGAACAGAGGAACGCAATCGTGCCCTAGGTCATCTGGAGGCTGGTGTGGATGCCAGCAGGTCGCCAACATCTTTAACGTCCACATCTCAACCATCTATCGTCTGCAGCACTGCATGCGAGTTACTGGTATCACTGATGATCGTCCCCGGCCAGGCCGTCCTGGGTCACCACACAAAGAGAGGATCGCCATCTTGTTCGAACCCATCTGGCGGACAGGCGCAAACAGCCGCTAACACTGCTCGACAGTGCCTGGAATCTCCAGCAACGACTCAGCCTCAACACTATGCGGCGGCATCTCAGGAGAACGGGCTGGCATGTAGGCGTCCTCACAGAGGTCCGGACTGACACCAAGACAACGGCAGGACAGGCTGCAGTGGGCACAAGCCCGAATCAACTGGCACAGGCAGCAGTGGGGACGCATAACTTTTCTCAGATGAGAGCCGTTTTTGTATTGACATGGCTGACGGTCGTGTCAGAATATGGCGTCGACCTGGTGAACGCTATGCTGACTCCTTGTGGTAGAGCGGAACCCCTGGGGAGGCCCGATAAGATAAGATAAGATAAGATAAGATAATGTTGCTTATAGCCCAGCCGACCGCAAAGGGCCACATCAGGGCTGTCACCACGTTAAATCAACTCACCAGTCATTTAAAAAAAAATAAAAAAAAAAAAAAAAAAACCCAACTTTCACACATCTCGTTAAATGACATCGTCTACAAACGCACCAGAAACTTTGTTAAAAATCTTTCTGCCGTAAAATCTTTAAAATTCAGATGAAAATGTCAATCTCATCTCAAAACTCAAGGATCACGTCAGGCGGGACATCCCTGAACAGGATCTTCATGGAGGCTCCGCTGTAAAATGTTTGTGTCTCACATCGTGCAAGTCCCAACACTCTAAAAGAACAGGTTTCATTGTGAGTGGCGCATGACATGGAATGCACCACGAGCTTCTTCACTCTTTAAAAGGTAAGAATGGGTAAAATACGAATGGCCGGTGTGCAGCCGCACAGAACCGTTTCCTCTTTACGACCACCCGACGTAATGGGAGGGAAGTCCTTAAGGTTGGACGGATCTGAAAGAGTTTGTTATTTGTCTGTGTGGTTCCAATCCTCCTGCCAGAGGTCTCTCACATAATCGTTAATTTTGGGCTTCACATCTGAGCATGGGATATAAGTGTTGGACAGTTTCTCTCTTGTGGCATTCTTGCTAAACGATCAACCATTTCGTTCCCGCCGATGCCAAATGACCAGGAACCCAAGCAAGAGTAATGTTGTAACCGTCCGCCTTCAACTTGCTAAAAAGTTTTTAAAAAAGTAAAAGTTCTGGATGCTGAAGGTTGCGGCCAGCTATGGCCTCCAAAGCTGACAGCGAATCCGACAGAACCAGAAAGTCCTTCTTCAAGATTGTGAGAGTACATTCCAAGCCAGTACCAAAGCAGTAAGACAGCGCAATAGACAGAAGCATTCTTTATTGTATATGTTCCAACAGTACTGAGAAGAGTCCCCATGGCAGTTGCTGACAGGCCACTCCTCCGTCGAGACTTGGAACCGTCGGTGAAAACTTTTGATAGGATGGAATTTGGAACAGAAGCTTGCATACAGAGCCTGTTCGCCAGAGCAGATGAAACGTCGTCTGCTGAAAAGTGGCAAGATCGAAACGAATCTCTGGTGTGAAAAAGGTCCGGCGAGGTTGAATACCGGAAACTTGGAAAATCCGGAAACTACTCCCAGGTCTAGAACACTGCATTCCGCACCCCCCGTTTCTTGGAGGCTGTCTGATACGAAGAACCAAAACGGGGCGAAGGACGGATATACATTATAGGGTTGTTTTCAAACTCTACTTATGGAACGGCAGGGTGTCAAAAGACACAGTCATAGCGAGGTTTTCTGGTTTGAGAAAACAGGTCGGTATATTAAATATCAAAAGAACAGTTTCAGCCTTGCGGGTTGGACAGTGAAGGTGTCACCTGCTCTGCGTCACGAGCGTGTACACAGGGTGGTGCGGTAACGCTCCCAAGCCATGAGACGAAGCCCCTTGATGGTGGATAAGGGTCCAAGAGTTTGAGGTTTATAAGACGATCACTTGCGTGAGCCGTACACAGCACAACCGTAGTCCAGTTTGGAACGGACCAGGGCTCTGTAGAGGTGCAGCAAAGTTTTCTTATCAGCGCCCCAGTCGGTTGGCGCTACGACCCGCAGAATATTCATGCTTTCTGCAAGCAGTTTTGAGGTTTTAATATGGCTGAGAAAGTTAAGTTTCTGGTCAAAAATAACTCCAGAAATTTGGCCTCTTTAACAGCTGGAATGGGAGATTTCCCGACTTGAATTTCAGGATCTGGAAAAAACTGATGGAAATTATGGAAGTGAATACACTGTGTCTTTGTAGCAGAAAAGGTGAAACCGTTTTCATCCGCCCACTGATGGATTTTATCACGCAAAGCGGAGCCTGCGCTGGACACTCGGTACAGGCTTCCAGTTGCGTAGACAGCGAAATCATCCACAAACAATGAGCAGTCTGAACCCTGCTGGACTGATTGAACAATGTTGTTGATCTTAATACTAAAGAGGGCAGGAGACAGTATGCTCCCCTGTGGAACACCCAACTCCTGCTCGTGAACATCAGAGAGAGTGGTGCCTACCCGGACCTGAAACTGTCGTTCTGCCAAAAAATTTTGAATGAAAAGCGGAAGATGACCTCGAAAACCCAGATCATGGAAAGTATCCCTGACTTCCAGGTGGTATCGTAGGCTTCTCCAAGTCAAAGAAAATTGCCACTGCATGCTGTTTGTTCAGAAAGGCGTTCCGAAGTGTAGATTCCAGACGAATCAAATGGTCAACTGTAGACCGATGTTTGCGGAAACCACACTGTTCTTTCGCCAAAAGGCCATCGGTTTCGAGTTTCCACATGAGCCTAGCATTGACCATTTTCTCCATCAATTTACAAACACAGCTGGTCAAAGCTATGGACGGTAGTTTGATGGATTAGAAAGATCCTTTCCAGGTTTGGGAATTGGAATAATGAGGGCTTTTCGCCAAGAAGGTGGAAAGAAACCAGTAGTCCACACATGGTTGTATACCTGTAGCAGGATGTCAGACCTATTTGTGGAAATGTTTCAACAGTTGATAATGGATTTCATCTATACCTGGAAAGGAATCACTGCAAGAAGTAAGGCAGATTTCAGCTCGTTTAACGTGAAAGGAAGATTATAGTCTTCCATGTTGTCTGACGAAAAGTTGCAGGGTGATTTTTCTTTAAGGCTTTATTTTTGACAAAAGTGGCTGATTTGTTAGAAGAGGAAGAATTCTTTTCAATGGTTGAAGCCAGCAGATTACAGGGTGGGAATTCTCCTCGATCCGCGAATTCCGCGCGTAGAAGCAAAAGATTTCCTCGGATTTGAAATGTTATTTCCTCGAAAATGAAATTCGCGGAGATAGGCCTACCTCTTGTTCGTTACAGTCGATTTCGGTAATCAGATGGCCTGTCTAGCAGGATACAGTAGGCCTATATCCGGCCCTAAGAACTGTGGGATACATTCAAAAATGGCGTACCGACGAGACATCGTAAAGCGCGGGCTTCAGAAATTTGACGAAAGCAACATAAAAATCCATGGAGATGGGAGTGATGGAGAAGACAGCAGACAACGAAAGGCTGTGTACATTCATGAGAAAAATATCTGGCTCCTGGACTCGCTTTTTGTTCTCTGTGTGAAAAAGAAGTCAACTACTCCAGTCGTGGGCTTGTTGCACTGCAAGACCACGTGAAATGTGCCACAGTCCAGCTCAGGAAAGGACTCATCCAGTAAACGAAAGCAGGCATCCATTTCAATGTTCTTTTTTTCGAAGTAGGGTGAGTATTTTTGTAATGTTTGCATGTGATCTATAGATGAACCGTCCCCCAAAAAAAAACATATTTTATGCTCTCTGAATGTTTCATTTATTTGCCCAAAATACACCAGATTGCACAGATATGCATCCTTAAGAAAAAAAATTTCCGGGGGGGCATGCCCCCGGACCCCCCTAGATTTCCTCTTTTTTGTCTGTTACCATTTTCCCACCCCTGAGATTAGCAACTGCTTTCTTCTCCGTTATTAAAGAATCCGAAACTTGAGATGGTTCACAGTGGGGACAGGTGTTCTTTTCCCTTTGATTTTCTTAATGATATTCCACACTTTTTTCTTGGAAGTTTTCATGTCAGCCTGGAGCAGAACTTCTCCAGACCGACGTTTACTGATTTTAAAAGTGTGTCTCGATTTGGCACGGAGTTTCTGATGGCTCGAGCGTTGGGACCCGAAGGTCGTTGGTACACCTGACGCTGAGCCCGTTTTCGGACTTTGGAAATTTGTTGGCAGTCTGAATCAAACCAGGGTGTTTTTGGCATTTGAAGTTTATCGGAAGACACTGGAATACAAGCTTTAGCACACTTGATCACAGTGTTAGTCAGTGATTCTGCTGGGTCCGGACTCTTAAGAAAATCAGTGTCCTGGAATTCCTTAGAAATAGTGGCTGCAAATAGATCCCAGTTTGCTTTCTTATAATTTAGATGTTGAGAGACAGAGACGTGTTCAGTTATGACAGGTTGTAGAAGGACAGGAAATGGTCACTTCCGTGCAGATCGTCATGGACAGACCACTCATAGTCCAGGACCAATGAGGGGTCACAAACCGACAAATCTAAACACGAAAGTGAACCTGTGGAAGAATGGAGGTAAGTTGCAGATCCGTCGTTCAGACAACACAAATCCAAATCCGAAAGGATATCCTCAATTAGCAGACCTCTGGATGACATACTGACACTACCCCAAAGAGGATTGTGACCGTTAAAGTCACCCAACAGCAAAAAGGTCGAGGAAGTTCTCTTATCAGACTGACAAGGTCCTGACGACAAACCGGGACTGAAGGAGGTAGATAAAGGGAACAGATTGTCACAGTCTTGTGGAGAGTGACTCTCGCAGCTCCAGCTTGAAGGGAGGTAGACAGAGCGACAGGACTATACAGCAGAGTTTTGTGTATGAGAAGGGCAACACCGCCCGACAGTCCCAACGTGGATGGTTGTGCAGGTTTTGAAAGAATATTAAAGCCAGAAAAAGTGAAGGTCTTCTGGCTTTGAATTTGAGTTTCCTGAAGAGCCACGACGGAAGTTTTATAGATTGACACAGAAGCTGCAGCTCCTCGAAGTTGGAATTTAGACCACGGATATTCCATGGGAATACTGTACTATCCATGGTGCAGAGGGCGAAAAGGAGAGAGATCAGTCATCTCCTCATCAACATCTGCTTCTAAAGGTGTAAATTTGTTGCTTAATTTCACTGGACTTTGTTGGTCTTCAGACCTGCTGGCAGGCTTGCCAACAGGTGAAGAAGGTCTGGATTTGGGAGATGGTGGAGGCTTCTTCCTCATCTCCACCATCTCCACACTGGATTGAACTCCTTGCCCGCACAGGCACTGGACAGAGGAGTTCGAGGTAGGGGTGCTGGTTTTTTAATCTGCCCAGCAGCAGATGTTGTAGACTGCTGGGCAGTCTGAGGGGAGGCGGATTTTTTGCCTCCACCAGGGCATTCACTTGGGTTGGGAGGTGGTGGGCTGCTACCACCAGGGTTGACAATTCTACCTTGTAATGTCCCTTTGAAAACATGAATTCATCAGTCTGGCAGCAGACTGACCGAGTAGGAACTGTGGGAACTTTCTTTACGGCCGAAGCATAGGAAGAGGCTGTCGGCGTCTGACTGCCCACAACCTGTTTGCGGGCCTCAAAAAGGAAATTTTCTTTTCAGTTTTTATTCTTTGGATTGCGGATTCTTGAATCCAAAGAGGACAGTTTCTTGAAGAGGAGGATGGTCGCCACCGCAGTTAGCACAATGTGCCGGATCTTTACACGGCCCATCATGGGTCGCCTTGCAGCAAACACCGCACACCTCTTGCCCAGAACACGGGTCTCTGACATGGCCAAACCTCTGGCATCTGAAGCACCTCAACGGGGACGGCACATACAGTTGAACACGAACATTCAGCTAACCAACTTTGATGACCGGAGGCAGCACAGGGTTTTCAGAATGTCAGAAAGAGGGTGTTGGTGGCCACTCTCTCTGCACCTTTCTTTACTGTCACCCTGCGCACCTCCGTCACACCCTGGGACGCCAGCTCCGTTTTGATCTCTGCCTCTGAGACACCTGATAAATCACGGCAGCGTATCACACCTTTCGACGAATTCAACTGTTTATGGGGAGTCACCTTGATCTCCCATGTCCACAAGTTTTGTTGCCCTCAGCAGCTGTTCAGATTGTTTTTGTGATCTACATTGAATAAGAAACGAGCCATTCCTCAACCTCTTGATGGACCGAGGGTCACCTGCTATACCTTGAAAGCCCTTTTGGATAGCAAAAGGCTCAGAGCTGAAAGGGTCTTTCCTGCTCCGTCCCTTCCATCACGAGCCAGGAAGCCCAGAAACCTGTCCTCTGTCTAACCTCTGTATCGGAATCACTGTCAGTATCAAAATCCCCTGAAATAGGGGAAGCTGCCTTCCTTTTCTTCTTGGGGGGATGTTTTTTTGAAAAAGCCATTATAATGTTATGATGTTTCATCTCTCCCTTACCCACCCACCTTGGAGTCCAACTAAGGGGCCAGGGCCAAGAAACCAATGTCTTGACCCCTTCCAGGCTTCGGGAGAGATATACGACAAACAGAAACCACCAACCCTATTCCCCCTGATCATGCTCAACTCCCGGGGACAGAGAGCTGAGCACTGCAGGGGTTCACATGGCCAGCAGGGGAACTGCCTGTCTTGACCCAGCCCCAAGTAGGGAGCTGATTAGTACACCCGGCCAAAGTGTACTCCCTGTCTAGGAGAGGTCCGAGCCAAAGTGATGTGTTTAGAGCGCTGGCCCTCTCAATCACCAGGATCTCATTCCCCTCCGACACAGGTCGCACCGCACGGCAAACGCGGCGGATCTTAAGGAGACCACAGAGAGAAAAGGAGTGTGGAAAAGAAGACTTGAAGGGAGACGAAGATAGAAAAGGGCCAAATAAGGAAGGCAGAAAACAAGAAAAGGAGAAAGGCGGGTTACTCTTAGTCAGGATCCTCACCCTTAGCCTATCTGACATGGAAGCCCTACCAGGGGCATCAACTCCTTACCACGTTACGCTTAGGCCAGACAGCATCTTGGCTTTTCGGACCTAGAAGCAGTTTGAAAAAACCACCTATCTCCAAGTATTGATGCCCCCGCCAGCAAAGCCTAAGGATCACTGGACCGCGCAAGCCCTCCGACCACGACAAGGTCGCAACCCCCGGAGGGGGGAGGCCCGAACGTTATGATATGGGGTGCAATTGGCATTAACCACGCCATAGGACCAGTCATCTTTCAGACATTGGTCCTGGTCGCGGACAGGGTGTCAATGCACAGCGCTACATCAACCAGGTGCTCAGACCCCATGTCGTTCCTTTTTTTGCGCAACGCCCAAACTGGACATTCCAACAGGACAATGCAAGACCACACACCGCCAGGGCCACCCAGCAATTTCTTCAGCATAACAACGTCAATGTGCTGCCCTGGCCAGCCCTCAGTCCCGATTTTAACGCAATAGAACATTTTTGGGATGAACTTGGCAGACGGCTGGACCTCCTGCGTCCACGACCAGCAACAGCGGCTCAACTTCACCAGGCCATCGTCCATGTGTGGGCTGATGTGCCAAGGGGACGCATCAACCACCTGGTCCACTCAATGAGCTGCAGGTGTCGAGCAGTTCAACGCAAATGGTGGCCACACACGGTATTAGGACTTCAAGCTGGTTTGTCACGTGACCTTGGATTTTCCACACAAAAGACATATTGCTGATGACATTTTCACACATTACCGGTGTAATGAATCAAATCACGTTGAATTCTCGCTTTCACTCTGTACAATTGTGACCAATAAAATTCACCCCCAACCTTCAGCTTGTTTTGTTTTCGCGTTTTTTATGGAAGTCAGTATATATACAACAAAAAATTGCAGCCTATTTATCTGCCATTGTCCTGGAATGCTTTTACCCTTTTTGGCTTACCCATATGATTTCACCATATTTTGTATGCATATTTGGCAGAAGATTTGACAAATACAATGAACTTTTAAAAAAAAGAAAAAAAGTTTTAAATGCTGGGGGGAAAATCTAGACATGAAGTGTGCTAATCACAGCGAGGAGTGATGTTGTCTCTGTCTGTGACTTTGGGTGCTTGGCATAGAGCAGAGCAACAACTATCATCAACTCTTGCACGCAAAATGTCATCAGGCTGAGCTTGCTTTTGACAACATGTCAGTATGTTAGAAAAACAGCGGGGGGGACTGCAGGCCTGAAACCTTGGGGGAAAAAAGAAAGAAAAAAAAAGAAGAAAAAGGAGAAGTGCAAGAATGTGTCACAAAGTGTGTCAGTGATGTTACAAAAGAAAGGTGGACTCTGCAATGGTAGGAAAAAATGAAAATCACACACGCACGCACGCACGCATACACACACACACACACACACCCACACACACACACACACACACACCCACTTCTCCCACTACTTCATCCCCCACCCCTCTATGAAGTTGTCTGTCGTTGCATTGCAAGTAAATAAAACATGCAGAAGACAGCAAGGAAAAGGGGGATTCTGGGTTTGCCTCTCTCTGGCATCACACTAAGTGGTTTGCAGTGTAAACTCCTCTTTTGTCTTGGAATGTTACAGTACCTGCAATGGGTGTTCTAAGATAAGATAAGATAAGATAGAAATGTTGCTTGTAGCCTAGCCGACCGCAAAGGGCCACATCAGGGCTGTATGGGTGTTCTAGACGACTGCTCAGTTTACCACTCCTATGATCATACATATGTGTTTGTATGTTTTCAAGTGAAGTTGCGGCGGTTGACTGACAAGGACTGCCCACTGGTGGCACTGTTGTCATGGGAACCAGAGCGGGTCAAGCATTATCGCCTGGTGTTGCAGGAAAATGAAACTGGAGAGATAGTGGTCAGTGCTTTTCTTCTGGCTTTGTAGTAAAACCACTCAATGATCATAAGTACACATTGTATTTGTATGTGTGTGTGTGTGTGTTTGTATGGATAAAGCAAGATTGCATGAATTCCTGTGAAAATTCCAGAAGCGGAAATCTCAGCTTATTCTATAACAGTTCCAGCACCAACCTACCGGGGGGAAAAAATCTGCTGCCAGAGGATTTGTTCGCTTGTGTTGTGGTGTTTTGTGGCTGTACAACAATGTTACAACATCCCAGGCCTTATGTCATTATATACACACAATGTTCAGTTTTGCTTGTCAGCTACAGATAAATTGCCTCGGAACCGTAACCGTAATAGAAGGGCCAAAACCGTTTTCTGTCTTGCAAACTTTGTGCAAGCAGTGCGTTCGGCTGTGCGTTTTGTTGGTATTCCACAGACCAGATGAAGAAGCATTCTTTAAAAACAGCTTTTCTTTTTTTTTAAATGGTAGCTCATAAATTAGTAAATGAGGCGAAAGATTCTGCAAGATGAAGCGCAAACCTGAAGTGAACGGCTGTAGGATGGAAGAAAGAAAACTGCCTGATACAGCCATGGACTTCATGGCTGAAGAATCCAAAGAAACTATGGTTGGTCTGCAATGATAAGGGGTTGACATTCGTCATTTGGGGAGGCAAAAATTAACCCGAGGCTTGTTAATAACATGTAGTTCAATAACTGAGAGTTAAAAGTTAATGAAAAGTAAGGCTAGAGTTTTGAATTGATGGATTATAAATTGAATGTGAGAGACAGACAGAGATGGTTGTTTACAGTATTGAAAGGAATGGTTGTGATACATGTTTTTCTTAGCAAAATGCAAAATTTGATCAGATGGGCTAATAAATCTGTGGAGAGTGAGAGGACTTTTTGTGAGTTTCTAGTAATGAGTGTTAGTGCTGTATGTATGTGTGCATGTGCATGTGTGTGTGTGTGTGTGTGTGTGTGTGTGTGTGTGTGTGTGTGTGTGTGTGTGTGCATGTGTGTGTGTGTGTGTGTGTGTGTGTGTGTGCGTGCGTGTGGTGTGTGTGTGTGTGTGTGTGTGTGTGCTTGCATGTTGTATCTGTATTGGTAATCAACCAAACTGTTTGAGCAGTTAGTATTTAGTGTTAAGTCGCTGACCTTGAAAAGTCTCCTGGTTGACATTCTGGTCTGTACATTCATCCTTGGTTTTGAATTGTAATCATTTTAATGCTGTTATTATGGTGTGAAATTATGATTTTTTGCTTTTAGCACCACTTGCATTTTGTTTTCGAACTCTTATGAAAACTGTGAAAATGCTGGTATGCCAGAGGTCTAATCAAACAGTTCTCTTCCATCCTGTGGTTTGAAACATGAATGCTTCATTTTCATTTGCATAGGATGCTTACAATAACCTTGTTTATTTTCAGTGGGAAAACTTCAGTGAGCCAGAGCTGAGGAATTTCCAGATTGTGTTGGACCGCGAGGAGAATGAGGCAATTGCCCAGCTGCAGTACAAGTACCGTGTCATGAAGCGCATCATCCTGCAGCGGATGAAAGAGCTGCGTCAGGAGAAACAGGCGTCAAAGGAGTCCAGAGCACGATGAAGATGTGTGCACCAAACTCCATCAGCCCTCAATGCAAACGCGCTTAGCATCACCCAGTCGTTGCAGGCGTGACTCATCGGCGCTCGTTCCTTACAGATCACCGAATCTTGACAGACATGACGGATGCAAACTCTGCTCCTGCTTTTCAGCCAATCTTAGCCGATGTGACTGATGCAAGGTTCTGTTTTCATACATCGAACTTCAAGTGCAGGTGTGATAGAAGATCACCAAGTTGTCTTTGCCTTTGTGTGTTGCTGTTGTCTCAGCCTTTGACCTTGGTGGCGACACACGAACGAACAAACAAACCAGTCACATGTGTTTTGGTAATCAGGTGAATGTGTCGCAGAAGCTTCCAAAAGCCATTAGGACGTGACTTTGTCCGTTGTGAGTTCTTGTCATTTCAGTCATCAGCTGTCTAGCATTATCTCAAGTGCTGGATACCTGTGTGCAAGTGTTGATTTTTACATGTTGTTTGTGGCTGAGGCTTCAATAGTGGTACCTTTGGGTTTGCTGTCTGGCTTATTGTAAGGCAATAGAGGTCAGATAATGCTGTTGGGGACAGTTTTGAACTTCAGGATGGAATTGAAAAGAATTGTGAGAACTCTTTTCGTCCCTTCAGATTGAAGTATGGGATAGAAAGGAGTATTGTCTGCTGTTCTGTTTATAGATTCATTATGATACATTTGGGCTGTGTTGAAGCTAAAAAAAAAAATAACAGAAACTTTATCATGCAGAAATGTTTATATATTCATCTGCTCTAACATGTGGAACTTCATCGTCTGGTGGTTATATTTATAAATAAACAATTGTTTTATTTTTGCTTTAGGTGGTAGAGACTGTAGCTGCAGTTGTGGAAGAACAGACCATCACTACTGTCAGCTGAATTTAGTTCAGACCATTGCTACTGTTGCTTGAATTTAAGAACAGACCATAGCAACTGTTGCCTGAATTCAGTTCTGACTACAGCTACTCTTGCCTGAATTTAGTTCAGAAAACAGCTAATGTTGTCTGAATTTAGTTCAGACCATTGCTACTGTTGCCTGAATTTAAGTACAGACCCTAGTTACAGTTGACTGGTTTGACCAGTTGTTGCCTGTATTTAGTTCAGACTATAGCTGCTGTTGCCTGATTTTTATTCAAACCATAGTCACTGTTGCCTGACTTACAGTGCAGATCATAGCCACTGTTGCTTGATTGTAGATTAGACCATAGCTTTTGTTCCCTGAATTTAGTTCAGACCATAGCTACTGTTAGCTGATTCTGAGTACAGACCATAGCTAATGGTGCTTGAGTTTGAGTACAGACTAACAATTTTTGTTTCAATTTGAGTACAGACCAAAGCTACTTTTGCCTGAATTTAGTTCAGACAGTAGCTACTGTTGCCTGAAATCAGATCAGACCATAGCTACTGTTGCCTGAAATCAGATCAGACCATAGCTACTGTTGCCTGAAATCAGATCGCATACTACTGTTGCTGAAATCAGATCAGACCATAGCTACTGTTGCCTGAATATCAGATCAGACCATAGCTACTGTTGCCTGAAATCAGATCAGACCATAGCTACTGTTGCCTGAATGTACCTCAGACCATAGCTACTGTTTCCTTCATTTAGTTCAGCCAATAGCTACTGTGCCTGAATTGAGTACAGACCATAGCTACTGTTGCCGAATTTAGTTCAGACATAGCTACTGTTGCCAGAGTTTGTTCAGACCATGCTGCTGGGCTGAATATAGTTCAGACACAGTTACCGTTGCCTGAATTTAGTCAGACTGAGCTGTTGTTGCTGATTTGCGTACAGACGTATTACAATATATTTTTAAATTTGAATGTCATCCAGCTATGATGAACATCACTTATCACCCTGACTGCTTTCCACCACCTTAATCTAATCCATCACCTCACCAAGACTTTGTAATGAAAGGCCATCTGACAAAGCTTTGCATGACTCTTCATGAATTTCAAAGGGACATGGAAATTTCAAGGTATACAGAGCCTGGTTATTAAACTGCAAAGCGATATACAAGCGTGCAGAGAGAAACAAGCCAGCAGTCCGCTTCATTCCTCCTGTCGATTTGTTCTCTTGACAGTTCAAGTCCTGTGCTTGCTTTGCTTGTTGCACAGCCCGTAGAACAATCTTATCTTGGTTTGATTTCAAGAGAGCTGACACTGTGGTGAATTTTTGGAGGGACGCAAACTGAAAGTATGAAGTTGTCAACTTGCTGTTGTTGCTAGCAGCCTCACCCACAAGCTAATTCACGTTGGTGATTTGGCATACTAAGCAGGGCTGAGATTTAGCAAGCCAGGCTAAGGAGCCAGCCGGGCTCCTAACCTGGGAGGTTGAGGTTGCCAGAAAATTTTTCAGGTTGCCAGACCCTTTCATTGAAAATGCAGTCCTATTTTAAATTTGCAGCTTATACACACGCTTATTTTCAACAACAACAATAACACTGTTTCTGCTCATTAATTTTGGAAAACAAATTTATTTTCAGTTGTCATTGATATTGCCACCCAGGTATATCATAACTGACAAAAAAAAAGAGATCTTTTATATCCAAAAGCATTTGACTAGTAGAAGTAAAAAGCGTCATGACAAGATTTGTCCCGTTTTGTACCTGAAGCACCTTCAGTCTACAGTCTGCCAAGGGCCAGATCATCATCATCATCATCATCATCATCATCATCATCCTCAATGTTGAAAAAGGTGAAGCAGCTTGGGTCTGCCTTCCTCAGGCCAGCAAAGTCATCACCATCTAACCCAGCACTGAGACTCTCCAACAACTCCTCTTCATCATCACTTTCTTCAACTTCTCTGTCTTCCTCTTCCTCTTCTTGTCTCCCTCCCTCATTTCCCAGAGTGTCAAGGAGACGGGCGCCAGCTGTGCTTTTCTTATCTTTCTGTCCACTCTCCTTCAGGCAACAATCTCTGTGTCCAACTGACTGTTCATGTTTCTTGATTGAATCAAGTTTAAACAATTTTGTGCCGATTACAAAGGGCTGCTGCTGCTGTTTGTAAGTCGTCATCCATTTTCGGCAGGGTGCACAGTGCATCTCCTCTTGTCGGCATCGTACACAAGCCATGCTCTCTCCTCCCCTGTTTCTGTCCTCTTCCATCACCCACTTTCCATCTCTCTTCTCTTCTTCATATTCCTTATTCTGCTTCTTTTTTTTTCTTCTTCTGACTTAGTTTTTTTTTTTTTTTGCTGGAGACTCAGAGACACCGGTTAAAAAGCGCCACATGACCACCGACTGAACAAGTAAGCGGAAGAGCGGAAATGGCAAGCCTCGCACGACTGAACCTCGGCCGGGAAAGCCCCAGCACGGCAGTGATGAAAGATGGCAGTCGGCAGGCGCGTGTTTGTTTTTACAGGGCATGTCGTTTGTGTACAGGTACAGAATCACTGGCGGTGATTTTTAGGTCGCCAGCCGGGCGAATGGTACTGTAAATTGAGTTCGCCCGACTCCAATTTTAGGGGCTATTGGCGAGTTGGCGAACGTTAAAGCTCAGCCCTGCTAAGATCCTTTGAAGTAATTCCATCAAGGAGTTCTTCCTTTGCCAAGATATGTTAGTGATTTGGCATACTATGGTCCTTTGAAGTAACTCTTGTCAAGTTCTTCCATGCACTGATCTATGTTGATGATCTGGCATACTAACGTCCTTTGAAGAAACTCTGTCAAGTTCTTCCATGCGCTGATCTATGTTGATGATCTGGCATACTAACGTCCTTTGAAGAAACTCTGTCAAGTTCTTCCATGCGCTGATCTATGTTGATGATCTGGCATACTAACGTCCTTTGAAGAAACTCTGTCAAGTTCTTCCATGCACTGATCTATGTTGATGATCTGGCATACTAAGATCCTTTGGAGTGACTCTGTCAAGCAGTTCTTCTGTGTCTGCAATTTTTTTTTTCAATCTGGATTTTAGACCCACTCTCACTCGAATCTCATGCTCAACTGCCACCATGGTACAATGCTGTAGTATCTCAGCATGCTAAGATTTGTGCTTCAAACAGACACTGGTTAATACCACCAGGCAGTTTTATGAAAATGAGGTGGCGCATTTGAGCAATCGTAATGTCCGTTTCATGGTCATGATTCTTTTTCTGCCAGTGGATGAATGGCATGGCCATCACATTTTAAGGGATAGCTGAATCCTGTCTTGTATTTTGAAAGTATGTACAGGGTGTGGCTGTAACAATTCAAGTGGATAGATGGAACGAGACTGTTACATTTCAAATGGTAAATTGATAAAAATGGATTATGGAAATCACATTTCAAAAGGATATAGGGTGACTGTGTAGTGTTACATTTCAAAGGTGTTCACACATATAGACCATGGGCATACATTTCAAAGGACATTAATTAACATATACAGACCACGTAAGGTACATTTCAAGGGAATGTATGTAGAGTGCGGCTTTTACATTTCAAAGGAATTACATATAAAAAGTACGGCTTTTACATTTCAAAGGAATTACATATAAAAAGAATGGCTTTTGGATTTCAAAGATCTGTATATAAAGAGCATTGCTGTTTCAAAAGAGATTTATATATTTAGAGTATTACTGTTCCATTTAAAAGAAATTCACTTATTACAGAATATGGCTGTTATTCTTAAAGGAATTAACTTATATAGAATATGGCTGTTGCATTTTAAAAGAATGTACATACGTAAAGTATGACTGTTGCATTTCAAAGAGTTTATATGGAGAGTGGCCGTAATATTTTGACAAAGTTTATAGTGTTATTGTTACATTTCAAGGCGATTTATGGAGTGTTGATATCATATTTGACAGGGAAATATGATACATGGCCAATACCTTTAAAATTATGGCCTATACATTTCAAACGGATAGGTAGAACCCTGGTGTCGGGTATCAGTATGTGTGTGTGTGTGCGCGCATGCGTGTGTATGTTAATGTGTGTGTGTGTGTGTGTCCTGCTTATATTTGCAGATGTTGAATTGTTAGGATGGGCGCTATAGAAATTGTCCTCATTATTATTATTATTATCATTATTATTATTATCAAGGGATTGAAATTGTCCTCATTATTATTATTATTATCAAGGGATTTCATGGACAGTCGAGATGAGTGGAGCATACATCAAGAGAACAGAAAAAATGGCTGATCAGATGGCAATGCTGCATGCTGTGAAAACCTGTCAGTGTTGCGTTCATCTGGTTTTACATGCACTGGTCATTTTTGTTCATCTTGTGTGAATATATAAAGCAACCTGTCTCACCTACCCAAGGGAATAATCTCTTTCTGACAGTCAGAACTGAACAGTTGGGAAGAACCCATTTACAGGACAGGGGGGGAGGGGGGTGGCAAAGTAGATGTGTGGGCATGGAGACTTCCTACATTATGGACTGTTGCTGCCATCAGCAAGGAAAGAGAAGTAGAGCTTGCTTCTCACTTAATGGAGAGAAACGGAGAAACGAAACGCTCTGTCCTATGTTTATCTTCTGGTTAGTGAGGGATGCATTTAACGCAGTGCTTCAGATGAGTTGGTAAGTGACTTGTGATGGTGATGAAGACTGAGACTTTAAATAGCATGCTTTGCAGAGGTTGTTCATGGAAAGGTTAACTAGCATGGGATGACTCATTTTATGATGCTATGCTTCACAGAGGCTGCTGCTGCACATTTTATGATGGCATACTTCACAGGGGCTGTTGATGCACATTTTATGATGGCATACTTCACAGGGGCTGTTGATGCACATTTTATGTAAATGCATACATCACAGAGGCCTGTTGATTCACATTTTATAATGGCACACTTCACAGAGGCCATTGATTCAATAATGGCAAACTTTACAGAGACTTTTTTTAAATTTAAAAAAAACTTTGTTTTTATTGGACGACTCATTTTATAACAGCAATTATAGAGGCCATTAATAGAAAGATCAACATCCACACGATGACTAATTTAATGATGGCATACTGTGAACAGAAAGCCATCGATAGAAACATAAACATCCGCACGATGACTCATTTTGTGATGGCATACTGTGAAGAGAAAGATGATCACTCTGTGACGTCACATTGAATGCAGTCAGAGCTTTGTTGTTTCTGCAGTCAGCTACGATCTGCTGTACTGCAGTTTGTATTGCTTTTGCAGTTCATGATTTGAAGACACTGGAAAAGTTTCACCTGTGGTTTGTTACTTTTTTTTTCTTCTCTTTTTTTCCCTGATCACTTTGAGGCGTATTTCCTCAGGTGTACACCAAACTGGCCTGAAATGTGTGTGGTGTCAGGAATAGTAAATGTGTGGTGTCAGGAATAGTAAATGTGTGGGGCCAGACAGGAGTTTGATCCGTTGAACAGGGACAAGTGTCGCTAGATGGAAGGTAGACACAGGATACCCACACGTGTGCATGCACACACACAAACACACACATACTCACACTCACACGCGTGCACACACACACACACACACACACACACACACACACACAACTCTCACTCGCACTCACACACACACACACACACACATTGATAGAGGAGTCATGTCTGATGGAATCAGTCTGTTGATAAGACTAGGAGGTACATTGAATGTCTTCAGATAAAGGTATGTCTGTTGGTAAGACAAAGGGGGTATGTTGGATGTCGTCAGATGGTGATCAGTCTGTAAAGGGGTATGTTGGATATCTCCAGATAAAGATACGTCTGTTGGTAAAACTAAGGGCTATGTTGAATGTCTTCAGATAATGATTGGTCTGTTGATAGAACTAGGAAGATGTTGCATGTTTGCTGAAGATGAACAACTGAAGAAGAATTTGGTGGCATGTATGTCTCAAAGCACTGAGATGTATGTCCAAGTCGTGAACTGTATGTGGTGAACAGCATGCCTCCTTTCTTTTTTCTTTTTCTCCTAATCTGTTTGTCGATTGATGTTCAAATTTGAACTGAACTGTCCATATGTGTAGCGTGTAGTGTGTTTCTTGCCTTGCTGAATTAGCCTCTGTGGTGGGACCATCGTGGATTTGGGGAAAGGATGCTTTTTGAAATATGTTTTTTGCTCCAGTTATTGTTTGCAATATTTTTGTCCTTGAAAACCGTCAATTGTTGGCTTAATTGCAGTATTGTGTGTCCTTGTAAACCAACTTATTTATTTGCAGTATTTTGATGCTTATCATCAGTGGATATAGTTAGTAGGTTGCGCATAAGCTTGCTCTGAAAGGTGTGCAGACTTCACTGATGACCTTCAGTGACATTGTTTATCTGTGTCTCAGACAACACTGTATTCTTAATGTATGTTGCTGATCAGGACAGGTTTGCAGGGGTAACAGATGGTAAGGGAGAGAGAAGAATGGAAGCAGACAGACTGAGGTGACTTGATGCCTGTGATTAGTTCCAGACCACAGGGGAACTGACTTGAGAAATCCCAGACACCATATCTACTGAGTGCTAAACACATACATACCAGACTGCAGGTCAGGTGATCTGAACGAAATCCCCCATAACATGTTTTCTATGTCAGAGACTAACAGTGACATAGGAATATGTTTCTGCCTCAGAGTAGAGAAGCTTCACCAAAGTGTTCACCAAGCGACCCATCAAAGCATTCAGAGATCTGCCGTGAGCAATAATGTGTATGGTGTACTAGTCCTCAGCATTCTGACCAGTCAGTTTAAGGTCTTGTTGTCCAGTGATACAATATCGTGTAGTGCTTTAGTTGCTGGATGACCTGGGAGTTGTAAGTGTGTGAGCTTCAGCATACCTGTGTGATCCTGCAAAATTGAAGCCTTTAAAATCGGTATGGGCTTGTCGACTTAGTAATTGATGTTGGTAGAAAGTTGACAGACGTTATTTTACATCAATGATTTGTGCAAGTGGACAATCGGCCTTGTGTACATAGTCAGGTTAGGTGGAGAGGATGTTGTCACAGATCCCCTCATGACATAGTCAGGTTAGGTGAGGGAGTTGTCAAGATCCCCTCATGACATAGTCAGGTTAGTGTAGAGGATGTTGGTCCAGTCCTCTCATGACAGTGTGAATACACTCTTGCCCGTTTATCGTGATCTCTGGGATTTCAGGACCCAGTGTTCTTTTGAACTTTTAAGCCTTAACATTTGGCCCGATTTCTACAAGCAGTGTCACATTCCTTTGCAACATTTGCACAGTTTTCACGGCAATGGTTTTAGAAGGTTCAGGTGCTAATCCAACGAATAAAAACAAGTTCAGCACCACAGAACAGGACAAGAAGAACACCATGAGTGTCAAGTTGCATGCAGCTATCGTTATTCGACCAATCGGGTTTCTTTCTTGCAGGTAGGGTGATAATTTGGCGCATGCGTAAACGTAATAAACAAAGATGCTTTAAAATAGTACGGCTTTCCGGAGAATTATACGACGCAGGTGTAGTAAGGTTTCCACTTTATACATGAAAATACGACGAGGGAAATGAAATAGATAACATGTGTTCTGCATGCTACTATCAACAGTATTCATTTCATGAGTTCTAAAATAATAATATATATACTTATATTATGTTCATAAGAAAAACGTACTAAGAAATATTTATGTATAATTAAGATAGAACTCTGCATGTACATACTGTCATGGAAGAATGTTCTGATACAGTCATGGTAAATTTTGTTCTAACTATATAAAATTGTTTTTTTTTTTTTCTTGTTGCGTACTCATGTGAATAGGCTGATGGCCTCACATTAAAGTCACGAGTCTCTCTCTCTCTCTCTCTCTCTCTCTCTCTCTTCTTCGTCATCGTCTCTTTTTCTTTTCTGTTTTCCTCGCCTCTTTTTTCTTCTTCATCGATACAGTTACAACCGGAAAAAAATCATTCTGGTAAAGATGCCACGCACGCTTGTTTGTATCATTGTTTAAAGGTTGGAAAGAGCAACGATGATGGATTGAGGTGAGGACGGAGAAGAGAATGGAGGCTGCTTAAGCTGCCTTGTGCAAGTATTCAATCCAGAGTCCAAGACTAAACAAGACCGAGTATGGTTAGAGTTCCTGAGCCCAAGTGCTGGAAGGCAGGAGTTTGGTCGCATGTCTGGAACATTGTTTTCTCTACCTTGTTGCATTTTCACCCATGGTTGTGATGTGAAATGTACTGCATGTGAATGTTGGGATGTGTGTGGGGTGTATGAAAGAGACGGAGAGTGTGTGTAAATAAATGCTCATACGTGTGCATATGATGAAGATATGTCAGAAGTCACTTACACCTTGAGCTCCTCAGTTTTGATAACTGAGATATATGAAAATTGTTGAATACTCATTAGGTTCTTGTTTTTGTTAGTATGTGCTGGTCTTCCCCATCCCACTCTCCTATTCTGCACTTATATAAATCAAAGTGTATGCAATTCTCTCACTCTGTATTGCCCATTGCATGGCTGTTTTTTCCAGTTGAACTTTGGAGGTTGCACAGTGTATCCACCTTTGTAAATAAATGTCAGGTCAAGTGTATTTCACAAGGGAGAGGATTTTGTGTGTGGCTTTTTTTTCTTTTGATTACCTGGCCACAAGTTGCCCACAGTGCTTTAGAGAATATATCTTCTTTCCTGAGGTATTAAGATAGTTATGCATGGAGGTTACCATACAGAAGGCCCAAATCATCGGACCCCAACACAGACATACCTGAAATGCAAAGTTCATGGTTATGTCAGAGATTCCTGGCAAGAAGATTTGGAACACAAAATTTCATACTCTGACATAATTACCATATCAAGATTACAAACTTTTTGGGATCTTTCAAAACACTGGAAAAAAAACTCCCAACGCCTACCTGGGTTGCCGTTTAAAAAGAAGAAAAGAAACAGTATTGTCTGTTACACAGTAGCCACTCTCTTTACACAAATTCGTATCATGTAAAAGATGAGGAGGCTCCATGGGTGCATACCATTTGATGAGCCACTCACTAATGATGTGTATAATAGAGTGTTATGACTCCATGACTGTCCATAAGCACTTTTCAGCAGATTCCGGGAACACTTTGTCCAGGGATGTTCCACCAGTGGGGATTGTTGAGCTTGGGAGGGGAGGGGGGACCATTTGATCTAAGATTTTGTTGGAAAATTGGTCCAGTGTTCAGATATTTTATTTTGTGGAAAATGAATCTACTTTTGAGACATTTTGAGTATGTTTCATATAAATTGGGTCATTTTTATCAGTTTTTCCACCTAAAGAAACATATATTAACTTGATTTTGATATTGTAGCAGCCCTGGTATGGCCTTTGAGCTCAGCTGTGCTAGAGAAAACAGAAATTGAATCGTGCTGACCATGGTGGAACTCAGCCCTTTATAAAGCTATACAGCACAGCAATGTAACGTGGGCCTCCAGGTCCAGCCTCTGTCTAAACCTGACAAAGTTTACAGGCCAAGAGCTGCATCGCCCAGTGAAATGCACTTACTGACCTGGTATTTTAGTGAGGGTGCATGCACTGTGGGGTACCCACAGCGGATGTTTGTGAAGCGTTAATAACCAAAAATATTAAGTTGAAGAAATGAAAGTGGATCACGCCTTTGTACTCTACATGCATGTTACATGTGTATATTTATATATATATACAATAGAAACTGTGGTTTCAGATGACAATTTTTGTCATTATTTATCAAGATTTGCACATGTGTGTGTGTGATATGTATAGATATATGATTTGATGAACATCGAAGGTGGGTAGGGTATCCAGTGAAATCCTCTTGTCTGCCATATGTTAGGTGTATTGCACCAGGACCAGTGGAAACGAAAGGAGTGCCAAAATACTCTGATGGCTTTGGAAACCAAAAAATCGTTCCATCGTAGTTTGTGTGTTGGGATTCAACAACAGGAAGAGGCTTCCTCATCATCTGATTGTGTGTGGATTTAACAACGGGAAGAGGCTTCCTCTGTCATCAAATTAAGTGTGGAGTCACCAACATTGGCATTGGTGACAAATTTCTTCTGCAGAATCTCATAAATCTTTTTCACCAGCTGTCGATTCCATCTCTGTGTCTCCAGCCAGCTCGGTCCCCACAGGATGGCCGGAGCTCTTTCAGTGTCTCCACCTTCTGGAAGGCCTGTGCTTTTAACACCCTCTTTTTTCCAACACTAGTTGTCAGCCTGTTTTTGTGTGCATGCGTGTGTGTGTTTCTTCGCTGTCGTCTGCCTTGTGGCCTACTTCTGTTTTTGTACCAGAAAATCTTTCATACTTTTTTGCTCTGGTTACAGTTTGTGCTAGAAAGTCATTTACACTTAAATCTCTGGGTACGATATGTGTTAGAAAGTCATGGACACTTTTACCTGTGGTTTCAGTTTACAAGATGCCAAATAATTGCGTCGTAATCTGGTGACTTGGTCGTGAGATGACACTGGCCAGAGTGGGACACTAGCTGCCCATTCTACAGTGTCTGTCCATCATGTTGCCTTTTTGTGTAGTTTTGGTTGCGTTTGAAGGTGTGTCATTACTTTGTCTTACTCTTTCTAATCTGGGAGAGTAAAATGAAGCAGAATGGCTAGCATCCCCAGCACAGTCTCATTTTATCCGCTGGAGGATGTCACCAGCTTAGCCATCATGTCATTGCTTGAACATCTGCAAATATTGTCTTTGTGGTTGGTTTCCTGTCAGGATAGGAACTTTTTTTTTCTCCCTAATTTCATTGCAGCCCTGAAAAAGCCTGGTGTGGTTCGCTTGGCTGTGATAATAGAACCAGAATCAGCAACTTCCAAGTTTAGGTATAAAGTGATAGAGAAAATTAGTACAGTTTTGTACTCCTATACCTGAATTGTCTCCAGAGACTTCGAGTGGAAACTGATTGCTGGTGAGAAAGATCTACTTGACTCTGTGAAAGAACAGTAGAGGCAGAAGATTTCATCATCCTTAAACCATGTTAAAGGGAAGATCTGTAATAAAATGACGAGTGTGTCTGCACACGCCAGTTAACGCTTTGCTTCAAAGGCATACAGCTATCATCTGATCAATTTAGTGGTCTCATGGATGTATTTATGAATGTGCCTTACTCTTCACATCATTTACTGCTTTTACAGTGCTGTCTATATACACAGCTTGTCAAAGTATAGCTGCCAACTGTAGTTTGAATTCCACCGTTTCCAGTGGATTCAGAGAATGTCCATGAATGCTATGCCATTAATCAACCGTGTTTTATCCGATAATATTTATTAAGCTGCAATTATCATGTTCATTATGAACAGCATTGTGCTGAAGCGTGCTATACACATTTACATTATTTACACACAAGAAAAGTGTTACTACTGATATTTCAGTGTTTATCCACACAGAATGTCTCCTGTTGTTTTGGTGGTTTATCCATGCGACAGTGGCACACAACTTACTTTGTCTTTGCAGTTTGTCGCCTGTTTGTCTCTATGGTTTCGATCCAGTGACATGGTTAAACTGTGAGACTTTTTTCTTTTTTTTTTCTAAAGAAGCAAAAGTTTGCTCAGGTCATGTTTTTAACAGTATTGATGTGGTGGTTGGATGGCCGGTTAGTTGCTGAGTGATGCATGTGTTTTGATTAAGTAAATACACATTGTTCTGATGTGGTGTGTTGTTGACAGAAGAAACGTCAATTGGATGAACATTTCTGGAATGTGTCATACTCACAGCGTTATTCATGTTCGTAGCTCCACGGATTGTAGGGAGATACTGTACCCAGGAATGTGCGGTATTCTTTGACTTATCACAGAAAGGAATGTGGTACCTTTTTCTGTATGGGGAATTTCTTACTGTGGCTGGAAAGCCAGGAAAGACTGTTGGACTAGCGTGTTTCACATGACTGTCATCAATCCCCCACCCCAATTCCCCCCCCCCCCCCCCCCCCCATCCCACCCCTTTGATGGCAGTTTTGTAGTTGATTGTTTTCGTAGGGAAGAGATAATCAGTGAAAGATGTGGAGATAGATGATTTATGCCTTGATGAAAACTGTAGTTTGACATCGCTATGATGAAAACTGTAGTTTGACCGATATCAAAACATTGATGTTGCCATTATATGGGAGTGTTTTGTTGTTGATCTATACAGTGTGACTTGTGGTGGCTGGGAATTGTATCGTGTGACTGTGTGTTGTTGGCTAGGGGTTATCTGGCAGTTGACAAGAACTCATGATCACACTCCAAGTTACTGGCTTTTTTCCCCCTTGAGTGTTCATGAAGGTCTGAACTGGATGAGAGTGTTTGAACTTGAATGTTGCCAAGTGAAAACTGTGGAGGAAAAGTTTGGAAAATAAAACCTGCAAGCTAATAAAACATTGTAAATGGTTTCTTAGTGTGTTGTGTTTCCTTACTTGACATGTTTGAAAATGACATGTGTTAATCCAACTTCATCCTTTCTTTGGATATTCACATATGTATTTGATTAGTTTCTGCTTGTTCTCTTCTGGTCTGCATCACAGTATAAAGTAATAAAAGCTCATATGCAAGGTGGCATGAAAACAACATTCACTATTAACGTATCAAAAATGACATTCAGATGGAGAGTGTATATCAGTCAGCCACTGCACAGGATTTTATTTTCTGTACGTATATTAGCAGGCACACAAAGAATTAGAACATCATCAAGTTCCAAGTTGATCCTCTGTGTGTATGTGCAGTGTGTGTGTGTGTGTGTGTGTGCTTAACTGAGAAATAAATAACTGTCATTTGATCTAAGATGTTTGTGAAAAATTCTACCCTTTTCTTTATGTTTTGATTATGTTTGAAAGAAACTGGTCTGTTAACTCAAATATATGTGGGACCGATTCTGTCGATGAGATAGCCCTGATATGGCTCCCTGTTGGGCTATAAACGGCATGAAAAATTGGAACTGAATGCCAGTTTGTGCTCGCCCACCTCAGTTCACAGATTTTAATTGACTGACTTCTCAGTTCAACTGACGGAATTAGTCAAAAGCAAAATTGTGAAAGCGATTGTCTTTTGTGAAAGCAATGTCTTTTGTACATGCCACACCCTCGCGGAAACCCAATTGAAAATTGCAGAAACTCTATCAAAGAGCCACTTTCCCTTTTTATCCATTATGACAGTAAGATGCACAGTAGAAACTGGACCATGCTTGTCGTTGGCCCTTTTGACATACTGTTTCAACAAACTGGCAAAATACAGCTTCACCTTATCTGACAAACTGGCCATGTAACCGCTTTTCCCACAGTCTCCATAATCGATTTAGTCCCTGGCAACTTGGTTGCACTTAATTCTGTTTCTTAAGAGCAGCACAGCAAGAGAACCTTGCTTCCCAGTTTGATTTTAACTGAGGCCTTGCTTATGGTAAAATATTAATATAGTGACTGGAAGCTGCTTTTCTCTTAGAAATTCCTATACCAGAACATAGGTCTCTTCAATGCGATTTCAGAGATAAGCTGTGTGTTGTGCAGTCTTTTAACATCTCAGTTGTCTCAAACCACACTTGTCCCAGGACTATAAATGGTCCCAAACAAAGCCTCTGTCAAACGTGAGCCTCAAAACCTTTTGGTGGAACTCTTTAGGACATTGTCTTACATCGTCTTCTTCATTCAGCTTGTTGGGATTTCCACTTGCTGACACAGATACCACAGGTCCAAGGAAGTCCATGCCCAATAAACACAAGCATCTGCATATGCTATGGAGCCACAAAGCACAAACAGAACTGTTTCATATCGACACAAATATCCATCTAGAAGTTCCACTGCTAAATCCTTACCAGCATTTCTTTGGTTCCACTGCTAAAATCCTTACCAAGCATTTCTTTGGTTCCATGTGTCCTCCCACCCTCAACTTTCATTCATCTCTTCCCTCATCTTTTCTATCACAAACACCAGTTCTCTGTACTCCAAAATAACCGTAGGGCGTACAGTCTTTGGTTGGAGTTCGTCTGGGCTGCCTTCTATCTCCCACACTTTTCAACAATTTTTTGGAACGTGTAATGACTGATCCACTTCAAGATCATGACAGCAGAATCAGGATAGGAAGAAAGACCTATTTGCCGATGACACCCATGGTTGGCAAGCAGTGAACAAAAAGTCGTCAAGCCAGCTACAGGACTGGATTACACAAGATATGGGGTAGAAATCAACACGCGAAGACCAAGATGGTGGACAGCCAACCACCATCAATACTGCTGTAACTGTCCATGGACAGATGCTAGAACTTTTTTTAAGAGTTCACTTACCGGGAATCTAGCAATGAAAGCTCCAAACCATATTTCTCTCACGCCAGCAAAAACGACATCAGCACTGGCCGTCTAAAACCTGTATGGAATGTCGGTAACATCTCCATAACGCATAAGGTCAGGCTCCTACATGTAACGGTATATTCCATCTTCTTGTATGCAAGCGAGACGTTGACCCTCACAGCGGATCAGCAAAGGGAGTCCAAACCACTGTGTTACCCTAAGGTACTGAACATCAGATAAACTGGTCATAATTATGATCAATGAAGAAATGCATCAAACCCCCCAAAGCAGCACATAAGACCGTAAGATCTACTTTCGTCAATTAAGAAAGCAAAACTATGTTGGTATGCTCCTGCACAGCTGACGTTCGTAAGTTCCAACCACTCGGGGGGTCGGATTTTAAAAGACTCTGTCCACCCTGCAGTCGTGTCTGATTCAGTGAAAGGAAAGTTAATAGTCAGCAGAAGGATTTAGGGATGGCCTTTCACCACGAACACAGTTAACCCTACGACCAAGGGGGTGGACAGAGAGTCTTTTAAAACAAAAACAAAAAAAAATCGAATCCACGTATGGTTCGAACTGACGTACGTCAGCTCCACAGGCAAATGCTCTAACCATTTTGCCCACGGACCCCTTTTAAAAATAGTAGTAGTAGTAGTAGTAGGGACTGGCTCGAAAGCCTTTGCCTCGCGGCTATGTACGTCCCCTTTGTCAATACTTTTTATTATAGGTGTTGAAACGAAATTGTCATTTTGTTACTCAATGCCTAATATGGCATTTTAATCATCAAATTGGGTTGAAAAGTTCCTTATACTTTGGAATTACATCCAAGAGATTCTTGAACTTGTTAGTGTCTTCTGCAAATTTTATATTAGTTGGGAGTTCATTCCATAAAGGGGCTACTCTGTGTGAAAAGGAAAATTTTCTTCTGTTAGTACGGCAGTGCTGAATAAATATCTTTCCTTCTGCATTTCTTGTGATGTTATGTTTTGAAAGAGAAAAGAGTGAGTCAACACAAACATTGTCAAACCCATTAAATATTTTATAAGTCTGTATAAGATCACCTCTTGTCCTTCTGCCTTTTAGTGAATGTAGATTCAAAATTGTAATCTTCTGCATAAGAGTTATCTTTGCATTCTTTAATAACTTTGTAGCACGTCTTTGAACTCTTTCTATTTGTGATGACTGTCTTTCAAGTATGGGAAACCAAATCACATTAGCATATTCCAAATGGGGTCGCACAAAAGATTTATAAAGTTTTAGGAATACCTCCTTGTCTAAGTAAGAGAAACTTCTCCTTATGACACCCAACTTTTGATTGGCTTTATTAACTATTCTGCCAATATGTAGATCAAAAGACAACATGCTATCGAAAGTTACTCCCAAATCTTTTCTTCTTTAAGGTCTTTATCTTCTGTAAGCTGCCATTGTGTCTCATATAATAAGCTTGTTCCTGTTGTTCTTTCCAATATGTAGCACACCACATTTAGAGTATTGAAGTACAGATTCATACATCAGACATTGATTTAATACGTTTTGTAAATCTGATTGCAATTTTATCTACAGTTTTTTGTTCCAATGTTCCTCCAGCCTTTAATTCATCATCTCTTCCCTTTTTACTATCAAAACATAGGCCATGTCTCCAAAATAACTGGGTACAGTCTTTGTTGATGTTCGCTGACCTGCTCTTCTATCTCACCATTTTCAAAATCTTTATCCTTTTAATAGTATTGACAGCACTTAACCATAGTAGATAGTTGGAAGAAGAGCCTCTATTTGCCGATGACATCCAATGCTTGGCAAATGTAAAAAATAATCGTCGAGCACTCCAATAATTGATACCACACAATTCGAGGTAGAAATCAAACGAACGTTTTTAAGACCCAATGTGACATTGGTGACACAACCACCATCAAATTCTAATTGATGTCAATTGCTTTACAATGTATTTAAAAGTCACGTTACGGAATTTGCAATGGAATCTGCGAACCTTTTTCTACAAGCTTACTAAGCTCACCATTGGGTCAGTAAACTCTATGTTTATTGAATAAACATATCTGAAGATATAAGGTCAGTCTCTAATGTAACGTTATTCCAATCTTTTGAGGCGATCGATCAGTGCCTCCGTGCAGTATTGGTCAAATGGGGACCAACACTGTCTTCCCTTAAGGTAACTTAACATCAGATAAGTGGTCCATGAATATGACAATGAAAATGCATCATAATCCGTCCAAAGCTCCATAAGCGTAAAATCACTACTAGAAATTAATTAAGCAAACCGTTTTGCTTATCTCTGCAAGGAACCAGTTGTTAAGTTGCAACCATGTGGTCGGATTTTAAAAATCATTTGACACTCATTCGCTATAATTTCAGGATAATTTAATTTTTTGCACATTTGATTATTCGGTTGGTCTTTCACAAACTGCACGTTATCCTTCCCAGAGTGGATCAGAATTTTTTAATACATAGATAATTTAAAAAATCAATACTTTTTCGAACTTCTATACTTATTCATCCAAGGAAATTCCTCTTTGCATTGTCCTTTATAAAGTGTGAAGATACTTTTAAAAAAATCCTGACGTTAGTTAGAGAAAAAGAAGAAGAAAGGGCATCTTCTTCCAGTAATGTTCAGCGGTCATCAGTTTGACCATTATTAACATCATTGTGTATGCATTGTGTATTTCCGTGTAGCCGGTACTCACCCGTCTTAGGACATGAGCATCGGGATCTTTAGAGTCCGTGTATGATCTTTAGTGCATGTGACACAGACTAGACCTCGGTTTATAGTCCCATCCGAACGACTATAGGGGGGATGGAGTCAGAACCAATGTTAACTCCGAGGGAAAAATCCCCCTATACCGAAATCGGACCCGCAACCCCAGGATCACGAGTCCGGCGCTCTACCAACTGAGCTATCGGCCCCCCCATAATGTCATAAATAAGCTTGTTATATTTCATGGAACATTTCCCAGGGTGATATGAAGAAAAGGATGTATTCAGCAACTATTTCTCAAGAGTGTTTACAACTGAAAATTGAACTGCATTTCCACATTTTCCAAAATGTATGAATAAAACGAATTTCATTAAAACGTTTACAGAAAAAAAAGATGATAAATTACTTCATCTGAATGTATCTCTTACTCATCCGGTCCCGATAGAATATATCCAGGACAGTAGAGGCATTTCCTTCTGAAATGTTGCTTGATAAAACAATGAGAGATGGTATGTAACGTGACAGCTGCAAATTAATTTAAATCAAACCGATCTTTAAAAACCGGGATATTAAAAACGAATCTGGTATTACAGACCAGTGTGCTTATGTTTGCAAATTTTGTGAGAGCTTAAAAGAAATGAACTAAATAAATGTTTTGACTTACGCTCAAACAGCAATTTGGGTTTATGTCTGACAGACCTTGCCCAGTTACTAAACACAATAAATGATTGGGAGGTTATGCTGAATGAATAACTGGATGATTATGGTGAATGACCAATATTCACTTGGTGTTGTACACCTGGATTTCCAAGAGCATTTGACTAAGTTCCACATGATGTAAATTTAAAGATGATGTCATTCAAATACAACTTCTTGCCTGGATTTGATTTTCTTTTTTCCAGACAGATTTCAGTACCGTTGGAGCACTGTGAAAATCGGAGACCCCAAGACAGTGTTGCTGGTTGTATTCTTCAACTGGTGGTGCTTGGGGACCCACCTGTTTTTTTTTTCTTTTTTTTTTTCTTCTTCTTCTTCTTCTTCTTAAATTGATTCTATAAACGACTTGCCTGACGCTGTAAACTGACTGAAGTTTCTTGTGACGTTCTTAATGATGGTGGCAGATCCAAGCTAGTAAACTGGTGACAGGCTGGTTAAGTGAAAAAGTACTGGCAATAAACATTTGATGGTGATATACATATTTTTTAAATAAAATCATTCATATTAATAACAATAATTCTAATAATAAACGTAAAACCGATGGCTGTGAACCACAACCTACAGATACGGTGAAAGATCAGAGGTCATGGCTGACTTTGAACAGTGTCACCACAGTACTACTCTTAGAAAGACAAAGACATGAACAGCAAAGATGACTGTTTGCCACATTCAGTGCAACACTAAGGACATGATGGTACCACTTTTTAGGTCACTAATGTCAGACTAGTCCTGAAATATGGTAATGTGGTATGGTCCTATAATCTGAGTTAGAACTTGTAAAAAATGTACGGAGATTTACAAAGCAAATCCTTGGCTTTAATAGCTTATGAAGAACGGTAAATCAAATCATCAAAATTGCCGAGCCCTGAATGTCCAACAGCAAGAGGTGACTTAACAGAGATTACCGGTGGTTTTGACGTCAAAATCACCATGCAATATTTTGAAAATATTACTAAGTTTAGTTATTATGTTGTCTTAACTACTGACAATCTGTTTACTTTAATAACGAGAGGACATTTGATGAAAACAAATAAAGCTTTTGTCAAAACTAATCTACTTGCACACTTTTTTTCAAACAACTGGGTCACAAATTTTTGGAATGCATTACCAATTTTAATTGTTGCGGCAGGAACTGTTAATTAATAACTTTAAAAAAATCAAATCGACAAACACTGACGAAAATTTTAACCTAGACTTGATGTAATTTTGGAAAGAAAAAAAGACTTAGAAAGGAGGGGGTTAGTTACGCTAAAGTACAGGACCAAATTTGTCCTGTACTTTGTTTGTCTATGTCCTTGGCGGTTACAACCCCTCTCTTTCTAAATTTTGCTTCATTTTCCGCCCTCAGTCACTCTGTTTTGAAACGTAGTTTGGGAAGTTAGTAAAACATTGCTTTCAAAGTGGGGTGACTGCAGCTAGAAATTAAAACAGCAAAAGTATAATCACTGGGCCGCCAAACGATAAACAACAAGACAATTGCAGCACGTTTCGACCAACTGGTCTTCTACAGGCAGGGAGGGCAATTAACGTTCAAAACATTGACATTAGCGATAAAAGAAAAATTAAGTAAATTGGATGTTGCTAAAGCTTCTGGTCCAGATGGTTTACCAGCTAGAGTACTAAAGGATTATGTGTAGAACTAGCAGTGCCTTTGTGTGTGCTGTTCAATAAATCAATAAGTGAAGGAGTGGTACCCAGTGATTGGAAGTTTGCAACTGTAACTGCTATATTTAAAAAAGGCACCAGGTCTGACCCAGGAAATTATCGCCCTGTAAGTTTGACTTGTATCCTTTGCAAAGTGCTTGAGTCATTTGTGAGAGATGCAATAGTAAACCATATGAATGATTTTTTCCTTATATTCAGATTGCCAACATGGATTTAGACAGGGTAATCTTGTATGACACAACTTTTAGAAGTAATGGAAGATTTTACAAATATGATCGATGATGGGCTTGCTTTTGACGTAATTTACTTGGATTTTAGGAAAGCTTTTGACTCTGTGCCCCACTACCGATTGTTAAAAAAATTAGAAGGTTATGGTATAAATGGGAATATATACAACTGGATTCAGAGTTTTCTTTCTAATCGAGTACAAAGGGTGAAAGTTGGAAATAATTATTCTTCAAATATAGATGTGTAAGCGGTATTCCGCAGGGAAGTATTCTTGGACCTATTCTGTTCACAGTTTTTATAAATGACCTGCCAGAATGTGTAATTAGTTCATGTAAAATATTTGCAGATGATACGAAAATATATGATCCTGTAAGTAACCATCTTAATTACAAGATGATATTGATAATCTAATTAAGTGGAGTGAAACATGGAATTTATATTTTAATCAGTTAAATGCAAGGTTATACATTATGGAAAAAATAATCCGGAGTATACATATACTATGAAATATAATGATGCTGTTCTCAGATGTTGATTCCGTTTCAGAAGAAAAAGATCTTGGTGTAATGTTTGATAGCAGTCTGAAATTTGACAAGCACATAAACAGTGTAATGATGAAAGCAAATAAAATGCTCGGCATAATCAGACGGTCTTTTTTCATATTTGGATACTGAAGTTTTTACATTACTATATAAGGCATTAGTTAGACCCCACCTGGAGTATGGAAATGTGATATGGAGCCCTATTTAAAAAGGCAATCAGCAAGTATTGAGAAAGTACAAAAAAGAGCCACCTTGTTAATTAAGGAATTCAAATATGTTAGCTATGCAGATAGATTGCGAAGGTTAAATTTACCATCGTTAAAGTTCAGACGAATAAGGGGAGACTTGATTGAGACTTACAAGCTATTTAAGGGACTTAACAGTACAAATTTTAACACATTTTTTCAACTAACCACTAATCAAATTACAAGAAATTCTGATAACAAAATCCAAATTAAATATGTCGCACTAATATTAGAAAATTTTCATTTAGTAACAGAGTGGCACCGTATTGGAACAAACTACCTGCGCACATTAAAAAAGCAAAAGATTTGAATACTTTTAAAAACCTTCTGGATACTAACGCTGAGTTAAATATGTTAAAATCTCAATTTGATTGATAGAAATAAAGTAATAGAATAGATTAAATATATCCTGAGCATATGCATGCATTAAGCAACCAATGTTTATGAAATAAGATGATTGGGACACAAAAAGCTGTGAGGCTATCAAAGTCCCAAGTGAACTGAACTGAACTGAACTGAACATCAAAGGACGGACAAACATCCTCTATTCTTTTCAATCTCAGTGACTATTCGTCTTTTATTTTCAATGTTTTGAATGTTAGCTTTTCTAAAATATCAACAAAGCACATTAATTTTTGTATGTGTATTAGCTTGTTCAGGGGACACAAGATTTTCTGTGGTCGATGAGATTAAAAAGTCCTATAAGCCGGAGGCTTTCAAACGAAAGTAAGCCCGTGTGAACAAGGTTTTCTTCCTCGCTGCAACTTTGAAAGCCGACAGTCATTTGTCTGCGATTATGACGGTATTTTCTTCTGATCGTGCAGATTCGTACATATGGCGTAGGCCTACCACAGACTAAGGAGGTTACACTTAATATCTGTGGGCCTACTATTAGCAACCATTTCATGTGCACTTTCAAAGATTTTTCAAGTGTCGTGTGCAAATCTTGGTCAAGGATGCCGAAGCAAGCTGTGCCGTGTGCAAACCACTCGACTCGCGAGGCAGGACAGGCGTGTTCTTCGATTCAGGAGCGTAGGAGGGTAAGAAACTTTTATTCACTTGTGTGATAGGCAGATGTGACGTAATTTTTACGTTTGTTTGTTTACAAAGACTGCTGACATGACGTATTTTGGGGGTGTTACCGCTAGCTTGATATCGCAGAACAAAGTCTGGGGTTAACCCGTTGTCTGTGGATCACATGGCAGTCATTCTTGGCCCATTGAATCATCGCGGCTTGGTCATTTCAGATATACAGCGTGATAATTTACGAATGAAATTTCAGTTCCGACAGCTGTTATCGAAAATTGTGAGATAACGAGTTAATCAGTTGTTTTGTGTATAAAATGTTACGAGAATGTCTACTTTGTGCAAAATTTAACATGCCATATTTTTGTAGTCGTTTCTTGGCGCGCGAACACGGGAGTTGGGTCACGACGCGAGCCAAGGGCACTGTTTTTCGTTGGCAACAAGATCTTGCATTTATGTTTATTTTATCCATCTTACAAAATGTGAGACGCGTACATGCCGGAGTGGATGATATCTAAAATGAAAACATTGGCGTTCGTTTCCGTCTCTCCGATTTTGATCTCGTTTCAATCCGTCATACACAGTTTCAGCCTCGTTGTCATGAACGCATGAAACCACGTGGGTACTAGTAGCCTAAGGGCTAAGAAGGCTCATTAGAGTGCTCACAGTTAGCCAGTGTTTCCTTATTAAATTTAATCAGATTGAATAGGCTTACCACGGTGCCGTCAAACCAATCATAGTCACCGTGGGAGAATATTTTGTGGAGTTGTTAATTTCAGTGTGTTAAGGTGTCAAAATTAAGTGTAAAAAGGAAAAAGTCACAAAAGTAAAAGAAATGACCACCATAATGAGAAATAGCAACAAATTGCAATTAATTGTGTAGAAAGCATCTCAGTTTGACATCTAAGATGGAAGTAATGATTATTAAGAGATTGAGATTTACCCTTAAGAAAGTTGAAAGGCACCAGAAATCTAATTTAATCTGTGAGAGCAAAACAGGGTCAGGTGCCCCCCACAACAAAGGTGATGACAGGTTACAACCCATAGAGTAACAATGGCCGTTGCATTCCATTTATCTGCAAACTCAGCACTTAAAACTTTGCGGGTGAGATTGAGGTTTGACCAAAGGTAGTTATTGTCTTGAAACTGCAGACATTGCCTTTGGAAGCGAAAAATCAAGGCTAGCATATGTATGTATATGTCAGCAAGGGCTAAACAAGTCCCGTTTGCTGTTTATGGATTCCAGGCTGCTCAGGTGAAGGCAGACTTGGGAACTTAAAATAATTGTTAGCTCCACGTAAAATTTACCTGAGCTGTTGGCATTCAGAAACAGCTTTACATCATGCTGCCTTTGTGTGGTTGGGCATCATGAATAACTCCTGAGTGACGACTCGCTGGCATACAATGCCCATGACAAACTTGCAAGTACTCGAAGCAGGCATGCGAGGAGTGGTATCAATTTGAGATTTACACGTACAAAGTTTAAATGCAAAATGGCAAGCTATAGTAGAAACATTCTAGAGAGAAAACACCTTTTGGAATTTAGTAATGCAAAGTTCAAACAGCTCATTGACGCATTCTCTCCAGTGGGCATTATGACTGATTGGTTTGATCACATGGTAAGCCTATTCAATTTGGTGAACTTTCAAAAGGTAACATTGGCTAACTTGTGTGTACTCCTGTGACCTCAGTAATGTTAACTTGTCAGTTGAAAGCATACACACATATAAAGAAAGGAGCTCCGGAGCCTGCTTCCTCCTTGGTCATGAACAGATTGGCAATTTCTTGTATTTAGTTTGCTCATCTGCTGTATTAGTCTATTACTGACATGTGTGTGATCCAGCCGAACATGCACACACCATGTACACATAGCGCGGAAGGGGTGGGGGGAGATGCATAGCAGGATTGAAACAAATAAATTACATACATGCACACAAGCACATCACACACAAACACAAACGTGAGTGCATGCATGCACTCACACATATTTTGTAGGTATGACTATCTGTCAAAGTAGAATATGAAATGATAGAATTTTTCAGCTCACATTACTGATTACTATGTTTCAAATAACTTTATAAAAGTCATGTGCATGTGGTCTGCTTTAGCATTTTACACCCACCAACTTAGAGCCGTGCATATGATCACCATATGTGACCATCCACAGTGAAAGGATTTGGGAGTCACAGTCTTGGACGGGGTGATGTACTTCATATGCAATACATGGGTTTATCGTCAAGTTGACCATTTCCAACCAACCCCGTTTGAGTGGTGGTTTGAGGAGCAGCTTCCGGATCTGGAGATGAACTACACAGGCCGCAGCAGACAGATTGGCAATGGTCTTTATGAGAAGGAGAATGGGATAGCTGGTGACACTACTTTGTGAATGATGAAACCATCTTGGAAATTGAAGGCTGCCGTAATGCAAAAAAAAACCAAAAAACAAGTAAATATAGTGGTTTTTGATCATTTGACTGCTCCTAAATTTTGCTGCCAACCTTTTTTTTTGTTTTTCTTGCTGCTTGGCAGAAAAAGCAGTAAAAAAAAATGTACATCAAGAGTCATCTTTGAGTACGAACTTAGCAGAAAACAGAACTGAAGTACAGTACTTTATTTTTAAGGAAAGTATTGGTTAGCATGAAAAAGGAGAAGAAAAGTGCAAGGAGCTCAAGGGAAAGGGCGATCTAACAGGAGTCGCCAAACTATGTAATGTGGGAAACAAGCATGCAGTATTCTTTCTGTTTCCCATCATTTTGGTAAAAAAAACAGCTTTTGAATGTATTTCGCACGTGAACTACATGCTCGTGTCAACGGAAATTGACCTACATTTCATACATGTAATTAGCATGAGCCAGTGAACAGTGCTGCTGGTAGACAAGTGATTGCCTCAGTTGACGATCAGATGGAACCTGCATTTTAGCAGTCCAGAACTGGAAAGGCCCACTCACAATAATGTGATAAAAACTTTTCTGTTGATGGATTGATTCAAATGCCACTTAACCTGTATGGCGCATTGTTAAAGAATAGGGGGCCGGATAGCTCAGTTGGTAGAGCGCCGGACTCGTGATCCTGGGGTTGCGGGTTCGAATTTCGGTATAGGGGGATTTTTCCCTCGGAGTTAACATTGGTTCTGACTCCATTCCCCATACAGTCCTTCGAATGAGACTATAAACTGAGGTTCCGTGTATAAACACACGCATAACATCTTGCACACACGTAAAATCCCATCACCAACTTTCGGAAGAGAAGGCCAGTTTGGCCGTTGGTATGGATGACATTTGACACATAGCATGCACCTTCCCCGAAGATGGAGTATGGCTGCCTTAATGGCGGGATAAAAAACGGTCATACACACAAAACTCCACTGCCTGGCTATACAGGGAGTGTCCGCAGGAGTATCATCCTGCGTACGCAGAAAGAAAGAAAAAGAATTGTTAAAGAATGAAGGAAATTGGAATGGAAACAAAGAAGAGGGGTTTCTTTTATTGTTGCTCCGTCAGTTTAGCTGTGATGACCAAACAAATCAGATGTATTGTATTTTATCATGTGACTTACTTAAAATAGATTTACTGTTCAAAATTCTGCGGACGTCTTTTCAATCATTTGGGTATTTCGCCAATCCAGGTTGGTTGGTTGGCTTTAATTAGATGCCAGAATGATCAGCACACTGACTGGCTCTCAGCTGAAGAAGAAACGCTGCTGTGGCATGAAACAGGTTTTTTTTTTTTACTGATCTTAGTGGCAACCTTAAAAAAAAAAAGCCAGTATGACTTTTTTGTTGCTATTATCTGTCTTGCCAGAAACATTTTCCTTGCTGCAGTTTTGTTTCTTTGGTGGTTGTTTTTTTTTTTCCCCTAGAACTTACTCTGGGATGGGATTTTCAGAAGACAAGTCTCCCTGAACTACAAGAATAGGACAAACTGACCAGAGTTAATTTCACATGAGTGTGCCACCATGGCATTGTGATTGGCGAGTGAGTAGCCAGAATTTGTAATTTGTTACAGAAGAGACATTTACCCTTTTTGTAATTCTTCAGAATCTTGTTTACCCTTCATGCTGCTGGTCTAAATTTGTCAAAATTCAGATTTTTGTTTTTCTCCTTTCTGCAGTGGTGAGCGAGCATCTTTAAACTTGCACAAACTGGCAAGTCTGCATGCTTGGCTTACTGGTCTTAAAGAATATTGTGGAGAAATTTGGTGTAAATTCATGCTCTACTGTTGGTGTGGGGGTGGTGAAGGAGGTGGCTTATGGGTCACCTCCTACCCCCCACCCTTTCTCCAAGGGTCTGTAACCCACTGCTGCTCGCATTCATGTTGAAGTGGCTGATTGAAAAACTAAAGCAATGGAAAATGGTAATTGATCTTTGAGCTCTAGTTTCAAATAACATGATCAAAAGTGGTCCAAAGAGGTCCAAAGTCCAGGTCAGCCTGTGAAGAAAGATCAAATTACAATAGGGCCACTAGAATGTTGATCTACAAGCATTGATCCGCACAAAGTCAAACATTTTGTCTAACTCCACACCTGGTTTCTCCCTCAGTCAGTTCCTACCATGGCAACATATTTCACGGCTTTCATGTCAATTCATACTGGATAAGAACGCCCTTCTCACCTAGATTTTAACCTTTCTTTGTTCAGTCCGTAGTCCTTAGATTTTTAAATGAGGGTCTAAGTGACCCTTTGTCAGAATCAAATACTGATCCAATGATTTAGGTCAGAATTAAAAGAAGTCAGAATTAAAAAGAAATGTGCTTATTCACTGATTCAGATATATTTTATAATTTATATCAGTTTAGTAAGAAACATGTTACAGTGTACACTATACACTGTCTGTGTAAGTTGCACATGTAGCCAATTATTCTATGGCATCGCTCCCAAATGACCCTGATTTGGTATGTTATGAATCTGGTTATAAGTTGAAGACCCTCAGGGAGAGCATTTTTTTTACACAAACATTAACACACACAACATTAAGACCATGCGTCTGCATTGGTTTTCAAAAAATCCACAGACATTAATATACATGGAGGACTGCTGTTCGATGAACTGCTCAATGATGATGTGCAGAGCGGCAATGTTGTCAGTACATGATGTGCCCTGGCGGAACTCTGCTTGTTCTGCCTTTGGTTTATTGTCCACGGGCTCCATGGGTCTCGCCAGGATGATTTTAGTCAGGACTTTATTGTGAAGGGAAAGGAGGACTTGGAAAGGTCACCTTTCTTGGGCAATTTCACCAGGTAGGGTAACTCCCGTCAAAGGGTTCCACCAAACAGGATCTCTTTTCAGAGTCATTTGTGATGACCTTGCTGTTCTTGTTCTTCATCGGAATGTGTTGGTTTGTGCATTGTTTCGAAAGAGTTTGTATTAGTTCGTAGAGTATATTAATGTTATTCTGCCTACACCATATCCACATCTTTTGTCACACTTACAAGTCATCTCCAGTGGTCTCTTGCACTCTTTTTTTACTTGATGAAAAGCCCCTAAGTACTATGCTACCAGGTCTGCTTTCGCGTTCTGGCCATGACTCTAAGATGAAAAATAAAACCCTGTCCTAGATGAATACCTGACAAGGTGGTATTTTAGAAAATTCCACCAGCAGTATTTGGAGTTCAAGTCTTCCTCATAGATTTTCTATCGGTTAAGATAATACCAGCCTGCTCATTCCTAATGGTTTTCTATGCATGCTTCATTGTTCATGCTAAAATAGAATGAACAGTGTATGAGGCTACACTAAGTTTGGTGCATAGAAGTTGGATATCATTGTGAAATCTCTGCTGTAAAAAATGGAAAATAGGACATTGCTTGGGGTGTTGTGTGTGGCTGGGCTTCCAAATAATATTCCAGTGGGTCCTTTAAATTTAGTATGCTTCAGTGACTATTGACTGACTCCATAGTAGACCCTACATAATTATGTAAAAAAAAAGAAAAAAGAAAAACGAGGAATAAGAAATAACACGGTACACAAGTAGTCAAATTTGATCGCTGCAAACATTGATTTTCAGTTTGTCAGGCCAAAAGCAAAGGAGGAGAGGATAAACTTACAGTGAGCTTAGAAAGATCTGAAAAACCCCTGCATAGGTGGCTGCCAGTGTTACAGCCACAAGGGTTATTTTTTTTTTGGGGGGGGGGGGGGGGAAGTAGTGAGTTATAGGTCAGCAGTTGCAGTAGTATAATCAAAAACTTTACTTCATAAGTAATGAAAATATAAGCAATGAAAATGATTAGCATTGGACACCAGTGCACAGGCCAGTGAAACAAAATGGTGCCATTTTCTGTTTCAGAGGTGGTGTTGATTGTTAAGAACGTCACCCAGCATTAAACCACTTCAGCAGCAATGAGTTCTGACAGTTGTTACAAGTGTGGCAAACCTGGCCATTTTGCCCGGGAGTGCCGTTCCCGTGGTTCTGGAGGTGAGCGAAGTGGCCGTGGAGATAGAGACTTCAGGTCACGGGGAGGAGGTGAGACAGGCATGTGTGCACCCTCCACCTTCCCCTCCCTTTCACTCCCTGCCATGGGGTCATCTGCCTTACCTTAGCTCGTTTTAGAATGTTGTGGCTTTTGTATGCAGAGAAATTACTTTGAGCTGTGCAGTATTGATTTTATAGGTGCATGTTATATTCAAAGTCAGTCCACTAGAACAGTTAAAGAGTGATTGGTCATCAGCATACAATGCTCATTCAACAGAAAGAAGGGTATGATTTTTAGTGTTCTTTGTCTTCTTGTAAATGTGGCAATTAATTTAGTTACAGAATTTGCTCAGTGGAAAAGTGTTCAATTAAAATCTTGTGTGCAAAATATTCTTTCACCCTATCCTTTTTTTTCTGTATGTTTCTTGCTCTTCTTTATCCCAGTCTCAGCTACTTTTCTCTGTCATTTAGGACTGGAGGAAATGGAGAGGGAGTCATAATGGTAAAGGTTGTAGCCTCAAATGTGGCATCACCTGTATTCACAGCAGTTGAAGATCTATAATGCGTACAGTAAGGTTTTACAAAGCATACTGAAAATGTACAGTGGAAAGAGGGTTTACGTGATATATCATCACAGCAACTATTGGAGTGTCAGTGAAAATGACAGTGATTGGATATAGTTTTGGCAGCGCATGATAATTGCCATGAGAAGTATTCTGAACTTTCTGATGAAGGTACTGAAAATGTTCATTGATTTTACAGGAGTTATTTGGAGAAATGAAATTGATGAAAGAGATACTGTTATGTAGTGTTGACTGTTGAAAATAAAATTTGAAACAATGGCATCAGAATAAGCATTATGTTGGTCTGTTCAGCTTCTCACGTAGAGACTGAATCTTTTCTTGGATAAATAGAGTGAGGTTTGAGAAGGCCAGAAGCTAGTGTGGAAATCGAAAATGAAATCATACGTAAAATTCCGCATGAGACCTGACAGTTCCTGTGTTATCTACGTGACTGAAGGCAAAGCTATGTCATGCTCTGACATTGCGCATTGCAAGAAGCTGCAAAAGTGAAAGACATTAACGAAAGCTGTCCTTAGAAGTTTTGTACTGGTTGCGGCTGTATGGAAAAGTGGATGATAACACCACTTGAAATTCAGGTTTGGGTCAAATTGCACCATACTGAAAGCAAGTTTAGATTTTCCATTAATGTTCCATTCCTCCTACACCCATGTTCAGCATCGCAAGTTTGATGACCTCTTGAAATTGGGGGGGGGGGGGGGGGGGGGGGGGGGGGCATCATAGAGGAAAGAGTGATTTCCAGCTATCTTGGAATAGTTGTACATGTCAGAAAACTGCTTAGTTTCTAGTCTATAAGAAAGCACTCTTACAGGTAAATGGCCAGGCTAATGCCATTGTAGTTTCCCTTGGATTGAAGCTTGCATGTGTATTAGCATTAGATAATGAAATCTGCCACCAGCCAAACATGTCAAAGTTTGTTGGCAGAGAGCCGAAGTTATAGAAGTTAGGCCATCAGTAATGAGTTATGACTTTGAGAAGTGTGCCAGAGGTGATATAATAAATTCTGTGTTCTTTTGTTTCTGGCTTGTTTTGTGGTGACAATCCCTTAGTTAAGCACATAGTGCCTTCTGTGGTCTTACATACGTCATTTATGATTGTATTCAGTTGTCGTCATACTCTTTTCAACATTTTGTTTTATCCCCCCTACTCCCCAACCATGTGTGGAGTGTGCATTGATCATGCCTGTCTCATTGGCTGTGTTTATCATGCCCTTGTTTGGATTGTGCCTGCATGTGTTGTGATGTGGTTTGAAGCAACCATGGCTGTAAAGGTAGTCCCCCAGAAAAGTGAGTATCTTCTTGTAACTTGTTGAAAGGGATCACTTTCCCTAAAGGTAAAGATTTTGGGTGGATCTCCAGATTTGTTACTGTCAGTCGTGTACCTAAGAATGCATAGTTCTGATGTACTAAAACTTAGGTTTGATGGCACAGGGGTGGGGGTGAGGACTAGTACAGTTATACTTATTATGCTGAAAATGTACCTCTCATGCATAAAATTCTTGTCTGATGCAACAGAGTTCAGTGCCAGTGAATCACTAAAAGTTCCAAAATTTACCTCAACACAATGATTTTATCCTGTAGGGATTGCAACTTCAAGCAGCATGTCATGTAAAAGCACTTCCATCCGATCCACCACAATCTAAGTTGATAAAAACATAATTTTCCTTGACATCTTAGAACATTCTGAATTGTTTTAACAGCTTCCGCTTGTTCTTTACTGAAAACCAAGAGTCTTCTATTGTGTGTTCTAATTAGCCTACCCAGTGTGTGATTGAAGTACAAGATCATTTGATTCAGCCAGATGCAAAAAGCACAGCAAAACATGTGAAATTCAGCTGTTCATAATCTAGACTGAGACATTTCAGCTGTGGTTTGTTGTTAATCCAGTGAATGGAAACAAAAATCAAGTGATTCATGCAACATGACCAGGTTGGAGAATTAAATGGCTTCCATACACAGATGGACGAATGTGTTGTACACAGTGCATAAGTGGCTAGCCTACCTAGTTTTGTCAAAGATACTATGGATTTTCATCACTCACCTCTTTTTTTATCACCAGGCTTCCGATAATCATTGCTTAGCAACGAATATGGGCACCTTATGGGTCAAGCCATAAAATATTTCAACACTGATGGAAATGACTGGTGTGGTGGAAATCCTGATGGATACAATTGTGATGATAATAGAGGAGAAGATCCCCCCCCACATATATCAAGTTTATCTGTAAGTGATGATGATAGATGAGAAGATCCCACATATCAAGTTTATCTGTTAAAACCGTAAATATGTATTTGGTCATATTCAGTGACCACATGGTTTCAGGGCAGAAGCCAAAGCTTTGGTGGATATTATTGGGTATGAAAGTGAGAGGATGAGATGCTTGATAGGATTTTGGTGTCTGTTGATACTGGATTTTGGGAGACACTGGATTTTGGTGTCTGTTGACACTGGATTTTGGGAGACACTGATGTGATGAACTAGTATGTGTAAACAGAGAGCAACAGAGCTCTGTTTTGTGTGTGTGTGAGAAAGAGAGGGAGACAAAGTATTGCTTAGGATCAGTGAAGAGTAACTGACGACTCACAGAGTGAGCAAGTGTGCGAGATGTGAGCTTGCAGATTCTGGTTTAGAGTATGGAAAAAAAGGCCCACCAAAGAAAGCTTCTTAAGCTTCAGTTGTTCTTTGTAATTCCATGTTGAAGAGGAGCCATGCTTTCATAAAACTAAACAGTCCAAGCTACCTCTTGATCTGGCTTGATTTTCAGAGCTTCAGAAAACAGAAAATTCTCCACATTTTATGGATAAATATAGCTTAATCACTGGGGCCATCTGTTACGATGATGGATAATAGTTTTTACCTGAAGGGAGGGAGGGAGGGCAAGGAGAGTAGCAGAATCGGTGCCATGTGCTAGCAGTGACTTGCCTAATTCAGGAGCACAGTCGATGACAGCAACATTTAGGTAGGCATCTGGTTGTCATGATGATCTTGGGGAAATGTTGCTAATGAATTCTACTGAATCAGTAAGGTTCCTTCGAGGTTTCTTTGATGAGTCAAAAATAAATCAGCAGCTTTATTTGTAAAAGGAAAGCAGAAACATGTCACAATCCTTGCACCAAAATCATGCACTTAGCCTAGGGCCTGCTTTATAGTTGTGCACTCAGTAATGCAAATACTAAAAGCCATTGATGGGTGACAAATCTGGGACACAAAATTTCCAGCATTGTCCTTCCCCTTCGCCAGCCAGATAAGATTTAAAACTGGCAACCCCTCGTGTTAAAATTCTGATGTTTTCCGCAGCTAGTGTTGGTCCATGACATTTTCTAAAATTAGGGATTGTGACTCTCTTATTTTGGCTTTTTTTTCACTCAATTTTTTCTTGCCTGGAATTGCCAGTGTGGAACAGTGCATAATGGGGCATCGGGGAATAGCTTCATTTTCTGTTGAAATAACTGCAAGGAAGTGCATATATACCAGTCTGAGCATTTAATGAGGAATGGAGTGCTGAAAATCGGGTAGGGGTGGAATATTGGAGTGTAGGTGCTTATGAGGGGTGTTCAGATTCGTGTGTTGCATTGTTTATTTTGAACTGTTTTGTTTTTGTTTGTTTTCTGGAGGAGTTGGCACACCAAGATTAGAAATTGATTTATGGTTGTAAATTGCAAACTAAAATGCAAGCACAGTTAAGATAGTCATCGTTTACAGATCACGTAAAAGTTTTCCATTCCTTTCTCCAACATCTTGCTACAAAAAATGTATAGACACAAAAGCACCTGCTGTAGCACCTGTCAGTGTTCGATACATAAACAGATGTTATTGTGTGGGAGGAGTAGTGTGTGCAGCTGGTTGTTGTCACTGTCACAGAGAAGTGTTACAAGTGTAACGAGTGGGCCATTATGCCCGGGAGTGCAAGATGGAGGTGGATCGATGCTACAAGTGCAATCAGCTGGGCCACATTGCCAAGGAGTGCGACAAGGAGATCGATTCTGGTGAGTATGAGCACAGGACAGTGTGCAGATTGATTCTGGTGAGTATGAGCACAGGACAGTGTGCAGATTGATTCTGGAGAGTATGAGCACAGGACAGTGTGCAGATTGATTCTGGTGAGTATGAGCACAGGACAATGTGCAGATTGATTCTGGTGAGTATGAGCACAGGACAGTGTGCAGATTGATTCTGGTGAGTATGAGCACAGGACAATGTGCAGATTGATTCTGGTGAGTATGAGCACAGGACAGTGTGCAGATTGATTCTGGTGAGTATGAGCACACAAATACCTCGTGGATTCAACCAGGTCTGTGGCTGTGTGTATGTTGTTACTGCTGAGTTCTGGAGATAAGTCCTGAATACCTGCTGGGCTTGGAAATGTTTTGATAATTTTGATGACCCTTTCATAAATAAAAACATATAAATAAAGAAACAATTATGGACATCGAGAAAAACAGGTAGCATGAATTGTTAAACAAGGTTGTAAAAATAATTTTTTAAAAAGAAAAAAAGTAAAGCGCAAGATACAAAGTTCAGATCTGAAAGTGAGAGGAGGCTGTGAGACCATCTGTGTTTTTAGAAACAAGGGATACAATTCAGACAGATTAACAATTTATAAACATGGGTAAGTTGCAATACAGGCAGCTAATAATACGTAGGAATGGCATTTATGCACTGATAAGTGGGTCTAGATTTTTATGCATAGATCGGATGGACATCGCCATTAACATTGACATTAAACATGAATTTATAATGTATTGGTGTTAATTAACAAGTTTTTGTATTCAAACCATCTGGGTACAAAGTCATTGTGCAGAAAATGCTTTCAAGCAGTGTCCAGTTCAGTCTTGTATCCATAGTCCTTTTTTTTCATGAAACTGTTGTTGAAGGCATATATTGATATTAAAAGAAGACCTATTTGCAGTGTCCATTCTTCTTTTAATGGCCCTTTGCGGTTGGCTAGGCTATAAGCAACATTACCTCTCCCTTTTCTTTTTAACAGGTAGTGAGTGCATACCTGCATTTTCATCTCATAGTCAATGGATAGTTGAATAGCAAGGTAAATGAAGGAGCATTGTCATGATATGTCAGTTTATGCCTCTGCACTTTTAGACTAGGAGAATCACAAAGAAGTATGTCTTGATTAGATAATTGCTGTGTAGAATATGAAATAAAATGCTGAGCAACACATCGGTTTTTATAGTCATCAGAAAACATAAAGGTGCTGTGAACCATGCTGTTGATTAACCATTTGACTGCTGGAGAGTCATTCCTACTGGTATTCTGTTTGCCAGAGCAGAAACTTAATTTCTGTTTGATCGGCCTGTTTTGAGAACAGGTCACAGTCAGGGAAAAACAGGCCTACTTCTTGCAGTTGTCTTGACAAAAACTGGAATGTGAACGTTGTATTATCTCTACTAAGCATTGAACAAGTCCTCAGACAGGAGTGCGTGCGTTGTTGTAAGACGGTGTGTGTGTGTGAATATGCACTCTTGTTTGTAGGTGCATGGTACTTATATTTATCTTATTGGCTTCAGTTATGTTTTTTTTGTGTGTGTGTTTTTCCTTCTGTATGTATAAGTTCTTAGGGTTTGTGTAAGATTAAAAGCTATAAATAATCATTATTATCATTATCAAATTTCAGGAGTGCCATGCACTCCATGTGGGTATCACTTGGATGTCCTCTAATAGCCTCATATTCCGTCATGCCAGTTAAACAGGAATGTCCTCTGACCATGTCAGGGAAAAGTCAGTGACTTGCCTCGGATATAAAACCTTTAAACAGGGATGAAAACTCCTCCGCCGTCTCCGCCGTTATTTTTTCGCATCTCCGCCGAAAGAAAAAGTCTCCGCCGAAAAATTATTCGAAGAATGAAGCTCAGAAACAATCTCAACTTGTCTGCACAGCGAATTTCTTCTCTGTCGGTAATGTTCTCAAACGGCGTAGTTCTCATTCTGCTTCCTTCCAGTATCATTTCTCATCATGGCGTCGATTCACAGTGAGAGCTTGCCGCCAGTGAGTGCAAACAAAACGAAAAAAAAAAAAAAGAAAGAAGTATGTGAACCACTAGAAGACCGAGTGGCAGCAGAAGGACGTGTGTGACCGCAGAGTCGCGGATGTAATAAGAAAACATGACAAAGACGGCGAATTTGAAGTGTTTTGCGAGCCTTGCCAAAAACGTGTCTACTTTTGTAGTCGTGGCTTTGTGGCAATCAGAGATCACATCCAGCGTCCCAGTCACCAACAGAAAATGTGTGTGTTTCCCACACCATTACAGCATGTTTTCAGATCATTGGGTATGCAACAATCTACGTTTAATTTCCAAAGATAGTTTGACTCTAAGTACTTCCACACGTAGAGTCTTCAAAGCAAGGGAAAAAACGTCAAAGTGACAAAAAGAATATGAAAGAACAAATGACATCAAAATAAACTGATGTCACAACAGTATTGTCTAACACTTTTCCCTGGTATAATGCAAACGTTTGCTACATTTGTTAGGTGTCTGCTAACAGCCCCTATGAAATCCTTTTCCACCAGCCACTCCCCCACTACCTATATACTTCCTCTACTCCTCCTCCTTTCCCCACCCTCACCCCACAACACCATACCCCACACACTTCGCCCCCCCCCCCCCCCCCCCCCCCCCCCCCCCCCCCCCCCCCCGTCCCCACCTCACACACACACACAACCCCCCCCCCCACACACACACACACACACACACACCACACACACCACACACATCACCCACACACACACACACACACACACACACACACACACACACTTGTCAAGGGGGGGGGGGGTATGATTAAAGGGGGAAGTGGGGGGGGGGGGTGTACTGTTGTGACATCAGTTTGTTTTTATGTCATTTGTTCTTTTATGTTCTTTTTTGTGTTTAGTGTTTCCTGACGAAGGGTCTAAGGCCCAAAAGCTTCAGTTGTTGTTGTTTTTTTTTAAAGGACTTCGAAGTAATCATTTTTCATATTGTGTTTATTGAAGTCCAGCAGTCGTTTTCATACATCTGATTTACTTAGTTTGATTTCCCACTCTGATTTACTTATCTACAGGCTTATTCTTTATGTCCTGAAAGCACTGTTTGTCAAATTTTCTTTAGCTAGAGTTCTAAGGATTCATCATACTAAATGTTTGTCTCAGTTGACATAGTTTCTTTCCAATCAGTCTCAGTCTTCATGGTGTTGAAAGCTGTTCTATAGAATGAGTTGTTTAGAAGCAAGAAAGTGATTTCTAAAGATTTTTATGCATATTTAATACAAAATATGCTTCAGCTTCAGGGGCGCCGCCCCCTGACCCCCACCGGGCTGTTGCCCATGTACCCCACTGGGGGCCCATGGTGAACCCCAGATCCCCGCCAATCTCTCTTTTTTAAAAAAAACTGTTTCATCCCTGTTTAAATCCGCCGATTTTGCTCTCATGGGTGTTGTGAGAGCTGTAATTGGGCAACCATTGCCTGGGGATGGTAGTACTCAATCACGAACAGGATCAAATCACACTTCAGTTTGGTGTCATTGGTCATGTGTAATTGAAGTGAATGCAGTCAGCTATGTGATTGGAGTGTTTTATTGTTTGTTGAGCAGTTTTATGACCAAACTGATATGTTAATGTTAAGTATCCCAGAGCCTGATGTACCAGAACAGTTCAGTTAAATAAATGGACAGGCCAATCAAGGGACTAACATTTGTTGAAATCAAAACAAGGGATCTGTTATGAACAAAAGGAGACCGGAAACAAACTTTGTTGACATGGAATAATGTATCTTGGGTTTATTTTTAGTGCATTTCCTTTCACTTGAAGATACAGATCCTTTCATATATGATAGAAACTGAGCAGTGTAGAAGTAGTAGTAGTTGTACAGGGTAGTGGTGGTTGTCGTCCAAGACATGCATTAATAAATGTTTGGAATTTGAAGGGATGTCTGGTTGGACAGGAGCTTGCTACAACTGCAACATGACTGGCCACGTCCAGCGTGATTGCCCGGAGGTCAGCTCTCGGCCTTGCTTCCGCTGTGGTGACACGGGCCACCTGGCCAAGGACTGCCCCGATGTGGACCAGCGCTCTGATGACCGCAAGTGCTACAATTGTGGTGGCGTGGGTCACCTGTCCCGTGCCTGCATGGACAGCAGCCGCAGTTGTTACAGGTAGGACTCCGTTCAGGTGGGGAATAGCATTCTTCACTTCTGTTGTTTTTTTGTTTGTTTGTTTTTTTAGTGAAGAGTAATTCTGGTAATATATCTGAAGTGGAGACTTTGCTCAAGGGGAGGGGGGGGGGGGGGGGGGGGATAAAATTTGCATAGGCTATCAGCCATATTGACTATGAACTACCAGAGATTTACTGAGTCTAGGGCACGGCATGATAGAACGGATCCCATCCTTTTCCATTGGCCGCCTCTAACCTTCCCAGAACTGAAGAAGGTCCCATTTACTGCTCGGTGGATAGAGAAGAATTTTAAGCTGAAAAAAATCTGACAACAGGAAAGGTTCAAACTCACAACCATCAGCTGTCAGATGCTCTAATATTTAACTACGGACAGACAGACTGCTTGTGTGTGTGACCCTATTTCATTTTTGGGAAAGGGGGAGGGAGGAAGAGATGAAAAGAGGAGAGAGTGATTAATGAATAGGAGTGTATTTAGGCTAATTACAAGCTTATCATAATGAGGTTCTTTGGTTTTTCTTGTTCCCTGCCAAGAGATGCAAGTTCTTTTTTTCTCCCCATGAAAAGTCCCAACGTTTTCATGGATGCGTCTTTTAGAAGTTCACATTTCTTAATAACTCTTCCTTGCTGATACTGGCGTTTGTTATGGAATGAAAGACAAGTATTAACTTTTGTCGTAGTCTCAAACCAAGTGGAAAATTTTGTAACATCATTTTTATCATTTCCGTTTTCATTGATCATCAAAACGTAATCAAAAAAGAAGAAGAAAGAATCCAATGGGGAACAGGTTGTTACTTTTGAATGTAGCTGATGTCTTGACATTGTTTTACGCCTTCCCCACATGGATCATTAGTTTTTCCATCACTGTGCTTAAGTTTTGGCTGTTGTGCAAAAAGACTTTCATCACCTCAGGACAGGCATAGCTCTGGCATGACCATTCTTGTCTTGTGTTCATCACAGGTGTGGCGAGCGTGACCATCTGGCTCGGGACTGTCCGGAGGGGGACAGGAAGACCCAGTGCTACAACTGCAAGGAGATGGGCCACATGGCGCGGGAGTGCCCCATGGAACAGCAGGTGTCCGTGTCCTGAAAGCCAGGCACGCTTGGTGAAGCCCCGGCAGGGCTGTGAGATGGGGGGGGGGAGCACACACCTGCTGTCCTCACCCTTACAGATGTTTCCTCTCGTGCCCCCCAACCATCCCCTTTTTTGTCCTGTCTTTTTTTAGTTCTTCACTTTGGAGACGTTGCTTGGTGTTCTGTTGTATTGCTTGTTCTGGGGCTGATGTTTGAAGTTTGAGGGTAATTAGCTAGTGGAACATGTTTGGAATGTGTGACATGGCTGCACACTTAATTAAGCGTTTTTATTTTATTTGTTTTGTTTCTCTATTAATCTTCTTGTTGACAGTTTGGGGGTTTTTCTCTGATGAAATAAGTGTGTATGTGTATAAATACATATATATATATATATATATACTAAGAATCATTGTTTTCAATCAGTTTTTCCCTTTTTGGCTTGTATGGAAAGCAAAACATGTGTATTTGTTTTCATTCTCCATATTACTGTCTTTTGAAGAATGAAAGTGAATGTTCCTGTCACATTGTAGGTTTTGATTCATAAGCAGAACTGGTTTTATTTTGTTGATACACAGACATCTACAGCTTTGCAGTCCAGGATCCTGCACTGTGATTACTAGTCAGGCAGGGTTGTATCATTAAATTCTCTGGGTGTACATGTTGTGGAAGTCGAGCTCTGAGATATTATTTGTATCCATTGAGAAAGTGTGGATACTACTTGAATTTGGCAGTTCTTGGTACATTGGCTCATTCACTGCTGTGGCCACACATTTCCTTTCCTTGTGGCACTTGTTATGCAAATAGCATGCATGTATATATGTGCACTTTCTCTCTCTTAATCTCCCTCTTTCACACACAAGATAAGTGCACACAAATGGTAAGGCTAACTTTTATATTCAATTAAAAAAAAAAAAACGGGGGGAGCAAATTATTACTGTTTTCAATTATTCTGATCAGATGAATTAGTATAGTTCGACAATAGTGATTATGGATATGCGCTGATGTTTTTTGTGGTTTTTTTCCCCTGTTTTCATAATGCTTTCCTTTCTGTCGTCCGCATAGGACTTGCCCAGTCTTACTTCCTTTGCATTTCTGGAAGGTTTATGCTAAGTGTCTTGAATAATGAGCTGGCCTGTTTTTCAGGCAGTGACGAGTCATCGCTGCTTTTGCTGTGTCTCCTCTCTTCACCTCCCTCCCTCCCTCCCTCCTGTTCCTGCTGTTACACTTTCGTCTTGTGCAGTGTAATGAATGGCTTTAATGACTCGCCTTTTTTTTTCCTCTCTAGGGATTGAGATATGGTGATGGTTTTTGCATCTTTGTGAAAAGTAACAGAATCCTGATAGTGTTTTGCTGTATAAAAGTGTAATATGTGTACGTAGCATCAAATCGGTGTTTAGCTGACATAAAATGGATGTTTGTGACATGATATGTTGCTGGCAACAGCTTTGTGCAGGCGAAAGAGAAATGACAGTTATTAGTCTGCTTAACTGTACTATTTATCTGTTTCACACATACACATGTATGGAGCAGTTACCAGTGCTGAACATGCACAAATCTTTCGAACCGGTTGTCATTTGATGTCTTTTTGGCAAACTGTCCCCCCAAAATGGTTGATTTTTTCCACTTCTTTTTTTCTTTTTCTTAATTAGCGAGGAATATATATAATTTTTCTTTTGTTTGTCTGTCCATAGACAGTATTATTGGTTTCAATTCAATAATGCTGTAGGGGCCATAATTTTTCTGTCCGTGTGACCTGACTGGTCCTATTCGTGGCAAGAATGCAGACATAAGTCTCTGTGGCAAAAAAAAGCAAAAAAACTTGTAGTAAAGAATGTCTGTGAAAAGCAAAATCATGGTTGGATACAAGTTTCTGTAGTATTGCATCGTTCATTCATGGTCCTTGCTAGTCGGTGACATTTTTTCCTTCCAGTGTTTCAGTCATTAAGGAGAGACAGTAATGACATTGCTTCAGATAGTGGTGTTCTTTTCCTGTATCTTAATTCATCTGTCAGTTTTGAACCTAGGCTGATTGTACTGTACCCTCAGTATTTCTCATTTCTAACCAGATAATACTGTTGAAGACAAGTATTTGAAGACCTGAAGGGATGATACTGGGGTATGTTTACTAGTTTTGTAACAGTTGGTGGATTGCTCAACGGCCATTTCCTGTACTGACCTCAGAAGTCCCTCTGTGTCAGGAAGTTAGTCCTGTCTTTGGACCTTTGTGTAGGTGTGGAGAGCTATTTTCTGCTGCTTTCAGGGTGTGTTCTATGAAAATCTTTTTGTCAGCGTTAGTGAATCAGTTGGGCCAAGATGTGCATATATTCACTTATCCTTGCTTTCAGGGTGTGCTGTCAATGTACTTTCTGTGAAAGCCTCATTTTCTACAGTAGTGAATCAGCCGGGCCATGATGTGCATGTCAAGCAATCAGGACTGGTCAGTCGATGTTACCCTCTTTGTTTCTCCCAGCATACAGTTCAGGTTCCTTTGTGTAGAGTGTAGGCGTGTGATGTGTGAACATGTGCGTACAGTGCTGGCGTTTTGCCGTTTTGGGCAAGCAGTGGTGAGGAGAGATGCCTCTGTGAAGGCGACATCTTTTCAAAGGCAGCTGTTATGTCCGTTCTGTGGTACTGTGGCGTCTGCTGGCCTTGTCTTCTTCACTTGGGGTCCTCAAAGTCTCTCTTTCCTTTCTCCCTCTTAACAGTTCTTGTTACATGAATTGCGTAGGGACATAAGTTCATATTTTGTTTTTACTTGTAAGAAGAATTCTAGAACGACAGATAAGCTGTGTATTTTGTAGTAGGTCAATGTATTGCACCATCAAACAGAGGCAGCTGCTTCCTGTGCGTTAGTGACGTGATTGCGAAAGGTGCATTAAGGTTCACAGTCAGTAGCCTTGTGGACATTTGGGTTGCTACCTAGATACAATGAATGAACAGTTGATTTGCTCTTTTTTTTTTTTTTTTTTTTTTACCTCTTGTATTGGTAATTTCATAATGGAGTCTTGCCGGCATTCTTTTGTCTGCCCCTACCCCACTCTTCCCTATAACAATTGTACACCTTCCAGTCCTCTTATGGGTTATTACTAATATTATTTGATAACCAATTTCATGCTGAAATTTCAGTGTTTCCCACTTTGTTTTGTTACTTGTTGGTAGATTTCACTTTGTATACAGCATATCATGCTATTAAATGATTGTTTACTGTTCTTTTTGCTTAACTATATTAGCTGAACAGGGAAAGTGAGAGGGATTAATTCTGTATGAAATCTACTGAACCCAAAGCTTCAAATCATGTAAGTCTTCAAATCATGTACATGAGAATTTTTTGTTTCTAAAAAACCTTCCAAAAAAACTTGAGCAGAAACTGAGAAAGCTGCAAAATTGGGGGAAATACAAAATATTTTAACAGGGTTTTTGTTGTTGTCAAACCTGATTTGCTTAGTTACATTTTTTATTTTTCTCACAAATGTATTTTACTCAGTACGTGTTTATTCCATTGTCATGCTGCTTCTAGATCTCTTCTGTTCATTACTCTAGCTCGTCATGCTGTATTACAGATTTGTCAGTTTTTTTGGAGTGGATTCTGTTTCATTGAAACATGTGGCACCTGTTCATGCTTTATTACAAACTCTATGAGGAACTGAGTCGGATGGTAAGAGTACTCATCTGCTGAGTCAGACCAGTTCAGCCCCATTGCCTCACCACAGTCCGGACCAAGGAGAGAGGGGAGTTTGTACATAGGCTGATATAAAAAAAAGAACCTTTGTTATTGTCTACACATTCTGCTCTGCTGCTGGCTTGTGAGTGCATGTGTACTGGTGAACATGTTGACTATCACTGATCTATCCTCTATTTGTGGCTGAGTGTGAATGAGGGTGTGTGTATGTGCTTGTGAACGTATCGATTATGTTGATCTGTCCTTTACTCCTGTTAGCATATTTCTGCTGAACACAGAGACCTTCATCGGGACATGCATCAAAGTGTCGGTTTAGCATTTCCTTGTTTAATGTTTGGTCATTATTTTTTAACCCCCTTTCTAACACTGCAAATGGTCATAACCACAGTTTGTTACAGAAAATAATCTTTCAAAAGTTTTTTTTTAATGTTAAGTTTTCAGGTAGCCCTGTTATTTTGTGCTTTTTTTTTTTTCCTTTTTGAATTGAAATGGAAAGTCATAAGTAGAAGTGTCAATGCCCTCAGCAAAACTTAGTTCCTATATCCTAAGGATCTTGGGTTTGTTAGCTGTTATGTTTGAACAAGTGTGCACATATACATCATGAGTTACGTTCTGTTTTTTATATGGTGGCAGCTTCAGTATGGCTCTTGGTGGTCACCTGGACTGTAATGAACTGAAACATGTTTTTGAATGTCCTGCAAGGGTTTCGGTCCAAAGTATTGAGAAGCATTTTGCCAACAGTAGAATGTATATTGCAAGCATTTTGCCATCACTAGAATGTCTACTGCAATGTTGTAAAGGAGATAAAGTGTGAATAAAATGCCAGCAAAATTACAGATTCCGTAATTTGCTGTCTTTATTTGTTCAAGTATTTCATCATTTGCTGCTCCAGCACAAAATGCGAATTGTGACATCTGACCAATTTCACAATGCAGTCTCAATCTGGAGATTCTTGATATTAATAGTTACTTGCTTCAACATGTGGGATGAGTGCAAATGAAAAGTTCAGTTTTTACACAATGCTGTCATAGGCCCAGCTTGGTGTACTCCTCCTCCATTTTTTTTTCACAATCTGTACAACTTGGAACAGATGACGGTCTTGCCTCTGGTTTTGGTGGGTTTGATTTGGGCTTCTGGTGATTTAGAATTTCCATTTTTGTATCCCATTATTCACTACAAATAGCTGAAAAGTGAAGGCGGCCAAAGCCTAAATCTCATGCTTCATTCAAGGTGAATGAAAGAGCTGAGGGATGAGTGCCTGTGGCTTTGCTGCATGGCACCAGTCAGCTTGTCTCGACTGTGCACCCTTCTTGTTCTCAAAGTCCATGTGTTTACAACAGTAGTGGGGAATTTAAAGGGTGTGTTCACGTGTACATTAGATCTGTGCTCACTGAATAATTTGGAAACTTTGGTATGGCAAACTGTAAAGATAAATGAGTGGGGGGAAAAAAAAACCACGATAGCTTGTTAATAGCCGCTAGTGAAGTCAAGTTATGAAAATGCAACAATCCACTTTCACACCACCAGCTTTCAACTAAACATTAAATGGTTAGACCTACAGATGATCGTTTTTGTCATCGGTAAAATTCTTGTAATCTCTAATGTTTATTTTCATATGTTCAACTCTGCTTCAGGAGGAATTGGTTGTCTGGCATCATATTCATGAAAAAGAAACTTATATTGTACTTTGATGCACCACAGAATGGAAGCTATACAGAATAGTATTTTTACCTTTATCCATACTTTTTGTTTGCCTGGGACTAGCTTGTTACAGTTGTTGCTGCTTTGAACGCCAAGTGCATGCAGATTGTTGGTTTTTCATCTCATTCTGAAGACAAGCACCAGAGATATAAATGAGATACAATTTGGACAAGGGCATTATCAAAATAGTGAGGAGCCTTGGAAAAACCATTTGAGATGCTTGGCCATGCTCTCTGTAATTCATACAAGATCTCTCATTTAGTATGTCATTTAATCACTCATCACAGACATTCATAATTTTCTCAGCTATTTGAACTTCTGTGTGTGCTCACCCACCTTAGTACGCTGGCCGTGAACACATCGTTTGCCATTCATGATGGGAGAGACAAAATGTATAGTGTAATAAATGTGTACATTTCATGTACATGAGAGGGGGAGCAAACACCTATGAGAAATTTCTCTTAACCTGTCCACGCTTGAAAGACGCGTTTTCCATCTCCTTTTTTAAAACAAAACACCTATGTGTACTTAAGCCACTACAGAAGTTCTAATGGAGATGGGGCAGGAAAGCCTGTCTTGCACGTGGAACTGGAACTTAGGACTTGGAACTTCAAAAGTCCTCAGGTGAGCTGAGCCAACGCTCCACTTACTTTCACTTTCACAGACATGTGATTGTCATGACAACCCATTTAGCCGTAAAAGTGTGTCTGAAGATTGCATTTGGGGGTGTTGCAGAAAACTGAAATGCCTGTTCATATAGGTATAGAATGAGTTTCAACATCAGTACGGTATTAACATGGATACCTATGCTTTCTCAAGTGTTTAGTATGGGACACGCGTCTGCTATGCTTTTTCATTAATCAGAACAAATTGAAAATGTTTTTGTAGCACAAATTTCACCCACCCACCCCCCACCTCCGCCCCATTACTTTGTTCAAGTGCTTCAAAAGCATTTTCTGATTGTTCTGATCAGGTGAAAAAGTGACATAGGAACATGCCCTTCTCCTCTCCCTTTTTGTCGCCAATAAAAACTCCAAGTTTCTCTGATGTAAAGGTGTAACTGTAAGAGGAAAGTATTCATCTGATCTAAGATTTGCAAAGGACTTTTAAGGAAATCTTGCACGTTAAAAAAACAATCTGGACTATTGAGGCAGTGTTCTTGGTTTTCGTTTGTTTTATGTATACAACTATCCAAGGATTTGACTTTGACGAAGTGATGCACCCTTGTATTATCCAATGTGGCCAGTTGGGCTATAAGCATAAATTGAAATGTACAGTTCCCAAAGATGGAGTATGGCTGCCGTAATGGCGAAATGAAAAACAGGCAGTGTCCGCAGGAGTATCGGCCTACGTACGCAGAAAGAAAGAAATACATGTACAAAACTGAACGTGAACCAGTAAAAACAAACGTGTTTCAGCCTTATGGATTTATGAATTAGAGCATGACTGTAGGACAATTTCACAACGCATAGGCGGAGATTTTTTTGTTTTTGTTTTTTTGGCAATGTAGGTACAACTGAGGAGGCAAGCCGGTCTGTATTTGAAGGACTGACAGATTTGCCCAACAATTTCTGAAATATTTTTTTCAAACATGTAACTGTATATACAAGATCCTGCTCAAGAAAGTTTTCCTCGTAAACTAATGACCAAGTTCCAGTCCCAAGCACAAGTATGTATAAAAGAAATGTAAGCTAGTGATAATTTGATCGTTTATAGTTCAGATAATTCCAAGTCTGTTGAGAAATCAGATGGTGTCAAGTCTATTTATATCCCAAGACCCTTAAAATTAAAGTGTTCACTTCGTCATTATGCTACAGAATCGACTGGGAATGAAAATTGTCTTCCGCAGCAGTTTGCCTTATATACCAGCTCTGCAGCAGTCATAGATTCTGCTGTAGTGCAATTTTATTTCCTGAAGTTCCCCGGCTTCCCCCACCCTCCCTCCACCCCGCTCACCCAACCGGATGACGTCACTGGGCTCATTGGCATTGAGCTATCATCCCTCCCCCATGTTTTGAGTACTGCCACTATGATGACGTCAATGTCAGCGGGAGCAGATGTTTAGAGAACCTAAGCTGATCATCCCCATACAGGATTCTGACAGTGATGGACACAACAAGGAACTTGTATTGATTGACGGACTGGTCCACTTCTGTGCCACAGACCAGTAACCAGGATCAACTACTGTAGAGAACAGTAATATGCCGACTCTACCCCACTTGCTCCTCCACCGAGTTTTCGGGCGAAAGTGACCTAGAATCAGCATATTACTGTTCTCTGACAAGTAAGACTTCAATACCCAAAAAATAACGATTATCTACAAACAACATACTGTGCAGGGTTATCCGTTTTTAATACTAATTTACTAAACTTTTCAGATTTTAGTTTTTGTTTAATCCTATGTTTTTCTTGATCGTTTTCAATAACATCATTTTCGCGCAAACATTCTTCAAATGAGTCTCTGTCTTTCATGTGAAATAACACTACAGTCTTTAACTGTTCTCTAAAGTCTTTTAAAACCGAGTTATATTTTTGACATAAAATCCACACACTTATCCCAGCATGTCTTCCACTGAAAGCTAGTTTTGACAAAGTGTTTCTCTTTTTAACTATGTCTCTTTTGCTGAACAGTCATCTATAATAAATAGTGTCTGTGTTCCTTCAAACAATCTATAAATCTGTTCTAAACACTCACTTAGTTTATTGCTAGGATCAACTAAATATATGTCATCATCTGTCCATATAAACCTTCTATCATGATATGCTTTGTTCCATTTAAGTGTTGGGCAGAAAATCACAATATGATTAAAATTATAGCGATAAACTGTTTGTAATAGGTCGAGGACAATATTTTTTTTTCCACAACCAGTCTGTCCACAAATCAATGAACAATGAGGAGTTTTTGTCATAAGTTTAACTGCTCCATAGTTTTTATAACAGAATTTAATCTAATCCAGTTATTATTTTTATCATACTCTCCGTCAAAACTTGTTCAGTATAATAAAACCCTATGAGGCCTAAATGTGTAAGATTAATCCAATTTAGTTCTGTAAGATTGTTTCTATTTAAGTCAACATTGATTTGTTGCTTGTTGTTATGATCTTAATATCCTCGCCATTGTGAAGAACGCGACAACAACGTTAAGATGTTTAACGTCTAAGTTTTGCCAGCTAATATTAATTCCTTTTATAAGGACGTCACTAACGCCCACAACCCCATCCTCTCCACATCTTTAAAGACAGAAATTTCAAATATCATTGTGAACGTGTCTCCTAATTTTCTGCTTGGAAAGAACTGTAATTTTGTAGAAGCTTTCTTTTAAAACCGTTTCTCTTCTGTGGAGGATGTACTGTTTTTTCCCATACGGCGATATTTCAATCTCTTTCGACTATTGTCGTCCGGCATAAGACTTACATGTAAAGGGCCAGAGTTGAATGCTTTTCTGAAACTTTTTTGACGGCTAAATATATGTAAATGGGCTTATGAATTCAAATTTTATTTCCCATTCTAAATATGGTTCTAAGTGCCATTTGAGGTCAGGTTTTCGAACTATTTTATATTCATACTGGCCAACATTATTTGCCTCTAGATTGCGCAGTTGTTCTAGTTTAGGAAACTTTTTGCTGTCGCCAACCTCTTTGCGTTTATAATCACCATCTTTAGTGTACTCAAAACTATACAAAGCGCCTATCTCACCGTTCTGTTCAAAGTCCGCAACGTCTGCAAGGTCTTTTAATTCTAAAGTTATACACCTCACAGGCGCTAATGTAACTCTGATTCTTCTGGCCACGCGACATGTTTTAGTACAACGTATTATTTTATTTCCAAAACAATGTGCAGGTTATCACATTTTACAACTTTCCCGTTTTGTCTTGATTTTTATATTAAATGATCCGACCCCCCCACAAACTAATCTTTTAAACTGTAAATTAGGGAATTGTATAATTTCATAATCGCAATATGCAGCTTTCCCCGACGGAAGAGCTCTTAAAACAGTTGAGGGCCTTCCATCATATAAGTTTTCATCAGTGCTCAGCTCATCTAAATGAACATAGAGTAATGAATGTAATGCAAGATTGAGCGGATTTTCTCCCTCATAAGTAGTTTTGTCTGGCGCAACTCTAAAACTATGAATGTCCCGATTGTCAGTTGCAAAGCCTAACATTTTAGCTAGCTCTCCATCAAAATAGTAACCTACTATTTTTTTTTCAGGTTTGAATGTCAACATTGTTGTCAATTTTGCTTTTTAAGTTTGGAGTAATGTAAAAAGTTACTCATTGCTTCTTTTAGGAAAAAAAAACCCGTAAAACCATGGTATGGTTAACTGGCTAATTTTTGGCCCCTATTATTATTTTTTTAATTTATTATTCCCCTTGGCTTTGCTTATAAAAAACCTACGACTTGTAAAATTTTTCATGGGCGCGACGTTCTGGTCCGCATTGTTTTTAAATAGATGTTCTAAAACAAAAAGGGCGGTTTTATTTGTTATTGTTACAAATTTTTTTAAAAACAAATTAAAAATGAATGCATTAAATTTTACTATGCAAATATTCTGTTGGGTCGCTACAATCTTAAAAAATAAAAATGACACCTCAAAATTTTGTGCCCCAGACTGACCCCTTTCAAAAAAAAGGAAAGTACCCCTTAAAGCAGATATTTAAACCCCTCCTGTTAAAAAAGATACACCCCAAAAGTGTGGTTCAGTCATCCGATGCAGTTTTATCAGAACCAGTTAAATTTTGCTGTGTTTTGTGCATCAACTGGTGGGAGTGTCGTATGCTGATACTTAAAATCCTAATCCTTTGGTTAGGTAGTGTATAGTTTTTTCTATTACACCGAGTATTTTGATGAACTGCAAGCCCATTCCCAAAAATGAAAAACCCGTTTAACCCTTTAGAAACAGAATAAAAATGAAGGGTTTTTGAAAGAATTTGAAACGTTAAATATTAACATCAAGACAGACTTTTTGGCAAAAGTTGGACCGCAATCATGGCTTAGGACCCTTATTTTTGGGGCGTGCACAGAAAGTAAAACTATATGGAATCCTCCTTTACATCTTTCTCTTCAGGGACATGTTCACTGGGTCATAGAGCAAGAGATTAAAAAAACATGGACAAAATTTTTCTTAGCACTTTAAAGGGCCCAACTAAAGCAGGAATAAAGAAAAAAAACGACTCTGTTGACTTCGTTTGGTGTTTGAGGTTCACAAGAGACAAGATCGAAATAACAGTCTTTCTGGCTTTGACGCGCAAAAAAAAAAACTTAGCAAATTTAGAGGACGCCATTAATTCTCAGTTGATTTTCCCTTTAAGTTTTAAAAGGTACAAAAAGTTTTACAATACGCAAGATAAAAAGTGACTTTGCTGTTGGCTGGGTTTTACATGTACCTTCTGACCCCAGGGGTCCAATGGAACAAAAATAAAAACAAAAATGAAATTTCGTTGCGGAAATGAACGAAGGTTGGACAAAACGAATTAATTTGGCCCGTAATATTGCAAGCGTAAAAAAACAAGATGACCCCCCAAAAATAAGTATCCAATCCCCGCGGCCAAAGCCCCAAAAGGGCCCTTTAAGATCAGAAAGTCGCGGCTCTGTTGCGATGACCTGAATATGAAAGCAGCGCTTGTTCTTGGGTTTCGGCCCAGGGTTATTTGGGCTTTATTTATAAATGTAACCCCAAATTTAAGAGAACTAAAGCCATAAGTGCTCGGCATAAGCCCCAATACTTTTCTTGCCGTAGACAAAAGCCAGCTGAATTTCCCCCCAAAATCCCGGTAAAGAGTCAAGCTTTACCCGGGTAATTTTTTAATAAACTCGCAAGATGATCAAGCTGTTTGTTTTACCCATGATTTATCAGGGGAGGCGATGGCGGGAGGTACTGAACTTGGCTACTGCCGCCTGTAATAGCCATTACCAGTGTACTTATTGCAAATCCTAAGGCAGTTATAACGCTTGCTAATGTGACGCCTTGCTCTCTAAACAGCGTTTTTATTCGTTCTGCTAGCGTTGTGTCTTCATATAAATTTTTTTCGGATAGTTTCTCTTATTCTATTCACTTGAGTTTGTAATTGGTCTCGGTTAGTAGTTAGCACTTCTAGTCTTGCTGATTCTTTTGTTCAAGATCTTTTAGTCTTTGGGTTATATTCTTTCTTTAATATCATGCCCTAAGTCGGCGTCATCAGCCTCAACGAGTTTTTCTTTTTCTCTTCTTATATGCCCATCTAGTTCACCTAGTTTTGCTAAATTGTTTGTTAATTCGCCTCTGATGGTTTCTTAAAGTACGATCAAGGGCCGTTAGTTCTCGCATGGGTAGCGGCGAGTCGTGTATAGTCTTTAACGCTGTTTCTTCTGAAAAACTGGATTCTGCTTCTATTACATTTATTAATTCACCTGCTGATTGATTTAATTCTTTAAGTTCCATGTTTTGCATTTGGTTATCTGGTCGGGAGTTCTTGCAGTGTGTTTTTGAAGTTTAGCAACTGCCTCCGCCCTTAATTTTGGCCTAACAAGGCCAAGGCGATTTTGATCTTTCACACTGAGTCTATTTTCTAATTGAACCCACGGCTAAAAACTTTGATGGGTCTTTTTTAGTTGTAAGCTGAACAAGTTGTCCTTGGTCGCTCCTCACAAACAAATGGTCATCTTTTACTTCAAAATCATTAGGGTCTATAAATTCGGGAGGTTCTTGGCCTAAACTTTGGTATAATGATCTGACCTTACTTTCTGTTAATTTATACCGACTTGTTGGTAATGTACTCCCGATTTCTGCTAATTCATCATGCAATGAGAGCCCCGAGCGATGCCGCTCCCAAGGGGAATCACTCAGTCGTCTCCACGATCAAAAACATCATAATCTTCATCTTCAATGCCTGCCATGTTTCTTTAATAATTAATTTTTATTTGTTTTATAAAAAAATGTTACATGCATATGGCTCGATTCTTGACCCCATAGAAGACTGAAAGAACCTTGGCGTGAAGGGAAATAAACGGAATATTACTGTTCCAAATAATCCATCTAGATCAAATTCTTACTGTTAGATTTCCGGACCTAGGAGCAGATGAAGTGATTGTGCCAGGCTCTGCACGACTTACTTTCAAAATAGAACTCGCATCAGAAACGACCCAAACAGGACAGTTGTCCAGAATTTGGGACGGGCAATCGTTAAGAAAATTTCTGTAAAACTTGAGGGGCAAGAAGTATTTCTTTACACAATGCAGACATATTTTTAACCTATTCTGATCTATGGCTAACCGAGAATGAAAGGGCTGATCTTGCGTTTCAAGGAATTGAAAATGATGATGGACTAAAACACAGAATAGACGCCGCAGATGTTAAAGACAACAAAAAGCATGCAGCTGTAAATTTTGCGTATGGAATTCGCTTTTTCCATTCCCTTAGATTTTGAGTTGTTAAAAGCGCATGCGCCATACTTTCAAGGAGCATTAAAAGACAGATTGTCATATGAACTAACTTTTAATGAATACAAACGCGTTATCAGATCATCAGACACCGAAGCAAAGTACAGCATTTCTGACATCTCGTTAGAGTTTGACGTTGTTAGCAACCTAATTTAGCAAGGCAGATTGAGCACCAATATCAGTCAAAATTAGCAATATATTACGAAAGAGTGATTCATCATACAACATATCTAGAAGCAGGGCAGACACTATATGGAATTTTAGTTTTAGCGTCTCAGCAAGATCGCTTAAAGGTATTTTATTGCTGTGTGAAGATGAAGAACCATTCAAAGAGGAAGTGAAAAGTTTTTTTAATCCTAAAATAGCGAAAGTGCAATGTACAATTGATGGTAGTCCTAACCAAATCTACGCTAGCGGGCTTAGACCTTATCATCATTTTGACGAAATAAGAAAATTGTTTGGGGTGGGAGGGGTAGAAGTCTAACAGCAGACCGTGTGTCTAAAGATTTACATCTTCACAATGTTAGGCTTGATGATTATTTTAACAACAAAATACGGTTTATGGATTGACCTAAGGTCAACAGAGGATAATATTCAGTTGCATGGAAGCGGGAGAACTGTGAGAGACGTAATAAACATTCAAATTGATAAAGAGAAGAAGCCGATAAACCGCTTAATGTACATTTGTTTTTAATATATGATGCGCAGCTGAATATTGAAAATAACAGATTAAAAGATATACAATACTAAATTATTTCTATTTTATAAAAAGCATGTCTGTTCAGGTTTATCCAAATGTGCCTACAGCGCCGCCAAAAGAAGAGATAGTAGAAACCCCTAACATAAAAACGTTCAGATTAACCAACATTACGCAAATGCACACAAAAACTAGAGCAAGACCTTTCAAATACAGCAAAACCAAACGAAGGTATTCTGCTGCCTTTAATGCTGTTACATATGTTAATACTGGAGCATCAACTATAAGTGCTCTATCAGCAGGAACGAGTGTTGGCCTCTTAGCAACGGGCATTGGCGCACCCGCAGCTTAACCTCTAGGAGGTTTGTCTTTAGCTCTTGGTCTGTGTTCATTAGCTGTAAGTGCTGCTAGCAAAAAATTAAAAACTAAACTCCAAAAGCACACAGCTATGGTTCAACTAATAACAGCTAAACTTAGCTCGTTTAAACTGACAATAAATAAAGCGCTAGTTGACTCAAACATCACGGATGAAGAATTTAATCGTTTACAGCCGATTTTGATGACTACAAAAGACAAAAGTTTGATCTTCAAAGAAAGGCGAGGACAAGTTTTTCTCAACAGCCAGACCCCGAGCAGATAAAAAAGGAATGCTTAAAAAAAAGTAAACGAAACATTAAACTCTGTTCTAAACAGCTCGCATTAACAACACCAAAAGGTGTTTATGCTTTAGTTTATGAGTCCAAGCACAAAAAGACCGTTGATATTGATTCTGATTAATTATTTTTTTTAATTTAAATAAATATGTTGGTTTAGAAAAGAAAGACAGCATGGCTAAGATATATGAAGGACAAGACGAATTTTTTGAAGGAATGCTCGAGAGAGAGCGTTTATCAAGAGCACTGAATGATATTGATTTAGAAGTCATTGACCCAACAAACGTACAGGCAAGTGTTGTTCATGCTATTTCTCAAGTTCCAGGCAAACTAACAATAGACCCGCCAGTTAAAGTAATGTTAGCTGTTTTAAATCGACTATGTAACGATAAATGAAGAAAATCTAGAAGTCTGGGTCTCGACTAAACAACAGACTATTCTTTCCTCTAATGACTTAACACCCAGTTGGGCAGACGAACTGCTTACACAGTTTGACGCTGCCGCTGAAGAAGCTAAAATGAGAGGCTCTGGTTGGTCAGAGGGCGAAGTCTTAGAGATTAGATTAAAACAGGCTAAGTATGCACCGATTGTAGGCAAGGCTTACATTCCGCTACCTCGAGAGTTGGTTTCAAAGAGAGCAGTTTTAAACATAAAGAATTCAGACAAACAAATGTTTCATGTGGTGCGTTCTTGCAAGGCTGCATCATGTCCGCGAACACGCAGAAAGAGTGACTAACTATCGGCAATACGCCAAAGATCTTAACTTCAATGGAATATCCTTTCCTGTTAGTGTAGACCAAATTGATCAGTTTGAAGAACAAAACAACCCAATAACTGTTAATGTATACACATGGGATGAGGAAACAAATTTGGTGCCAATTAAAGTGTCCAAGAACAGTCCAACAATAGGCGAACCAGCCAAAAGTCATGTGGACTTACTCCTAATGTTTTCGCCAGCAGGGCTGCCCCATTACACATTGATACGCACAATGAGCAGATTATTAGCGCATACTTCAAAGCATGAACATAAACAAGAATTCTGTAGAAAATGTTTAACAAGAATGCCATCTGTTCAAGCCGCGAGCGAACATAAGAAACATTGTAAAAGTTCTGTAGACTGTAATACAGAACTAATTACGCCCCCACCCGGATCTAAAGTTAGTTTTAAGAACTGGAAACGGCTGCAACATTCTCCATATGTTGTTTTACGCAGACTTTGAATCACTCATTGTTCCTTATGAAGGGCCAGCGCCACAAAAACTTCGAAAAACAGTCTTAATGAGTAATCATCAAATTTGTTCATTTGCTTTCATCGTTGTCAGGTCGGATGGCGTTCATTCAGAGCCAGAATTATATAGAGGGCCTAATGCTGCAAAATACTTCTTAGAACGCATGCAGCAAGTGCGCAATGACTGTTCTAATAATCTAAACTTATCTGAAATCATAATGACAACCTGAAGACCAACAACAGTATGACTCAGCCACACATTGTTGGATTTGTGGTTTAGAACTCAGTGAAGAAGCAACAAATCCAAAAGTAAGAGACCATGATCACATTAGTGGAAAGTTCAGAGGAGCTGCGCACAGTAAATGCAATCTTCAACTAAAGTTTGAACCAAAGACATGGAAGCTGCCTGTATTCTTTCATAACTTGCGAGGTTACGACTCTCATCTTATAATGAAAGCAGTGGACGATGCCTTCAGGGTGTCATGCATTGCACAGTCATCAGAAAGTACATGTGCTTTAATCTGAATAACATGTCTTTTTATGACTCTATGCAGCACATGATGGGTTCATTAGAGTCACTGGCTATGTCCTTAAAGTCCTGCCCAATAACAGAAGAATATTTTGACCCAACTCTCGTTAGAAAGGGCTTTTAAATCCTTATGAGTACATGAACAGTTGGGAAAGGTTTGACGAAGACACACTTCCTCCTAAAGGTGCGTTCTTTTCTAGTCTTAGAGGAAAGGACATCAGTGATTCAGATTACCAGCATGCTCAAGATGCGTGGCAGAAGTTAGATTGTAAAACGATGGGAGACTATCATGACTCCTACTTGATGGCCGATGTATGTTGTTGGCGGACGTCTTTGAAAATTACAGAAAGACCTGTATGAAACATTATAGCCTGGATCCTGCGCATTACATTTCTGCGCCTGGGATGAGCTGGGACGCTTTCTTAAAGTTTACTGGAGTACAGATTGATTTATTGTCTGACCTACCAATGATTCAGATGATTGAAAACGGATTGCGTGGAGGAATTAGTATGGCGTCGCATCATTACTGTAAAGCAAACAACAAATACTTGGACAACTATGATCCGAGTAAAAGGTCTAACTATCTTATGTATTTAGATGCAAACAATCTGTATGGTTGGGCTATGGCGCAATCACTTCCGTTACGCAACTTTAAAATGTACACAGGCGGCGATCCGAATAATATTCAAAAGGCATTAAAGTGGTTGGGCAGTTTAACGCCTGATCAGCAGCGTGGTTTCATTCTAGAAGTTGATTTAGAATATCCTCATGAACTCCATGACCTGCATAATGACTATCCATTAGCAGCAGAAAGTCTAAAGATGGATCCAAGAGAGCCGCCTAAACTTGTGCCTAATCTTCGAGGGAAAAAAAATTATGTCTGTCATTACAGACTTCTACAATTTTATTTAAGACATGGGTTGAAGTTGACAGCAGTTCATCGCATAATTGCTTTTGACCAAGAACAGTTCATGAAACCATACATCATGAAGAACACTGACCTCAGAACTAAATCCACAGATGCTTCGGAAAAAGACTTTTTCAAGTTAATGAACAACAGCTGTTTCGGAAAGCTATGGAGAATCCGCACAAACGTAAAGATGTCAGATTGGTCACCAAAGAGAACGAAGCAATTAAGCTGACTTCAAAACCTAATTATCAGACTTCAGAAGATTTCATGATCAGCTTTTTTGGCATAATGATGAAAAAAAAGAAAGTCAAATTAGACAAACCTGTATTTATTGGGTTTACTGTTTTAGAATTATCAAAGCTTTTGATGTTAGAGTTTCTTTATGACTACTTTAAGCCCTCGTATCCTGAGTCCAGAGTACTTTACACAGATACAGACAGTTTTGTTATAGATATTCCTACTGAAGACATCTATAAAGACATGGAAACCGAAGTGGCTAAAGGCCATGCGGGATGGTATGACACGTCCGATTACCCTAAAGATTCGCCTTTGCATTCAATTACTAACAAAAGGTTTTAGGAAAGATGAAGGATGAATTATCTGGAAAGGTGATCAAGGAGTTTGTTGGTTTAAGGTCAAAAATGTACAGTATTTCGAGCCAGGAGAAAATCATTAAGAAAGCAAAGGGAATATCTCGCAGTGTTGTGCAGTCAAACATATCACATGACAACTACAAAGAAGCATTGTTTGGCAATAAGACTTTTCATCATGACAACGTAAACTGCGATCTAATCTACATGAGATCAACACAACAGTTGTAACAAAGAAGTCGTTAGATAGAACAAACACAAAACGGGTGTTTGTTAATCCAGAGTTTTCATATGCAATTGGGCACTGGAGAACCGTAAATTAATTAAAGCGGAACGGTGCCTGGCGGGATTATCTGCAGTTCTTCCTTCACAAAAGATCTTTGAGGGCTGGCTGTTTTGTTGTGCCAGTTTCTCGTAAATAATACACGGCGGATTCATTTTTACAATTCTTTTTATTTCGTACGGTCAACACTCCAAACTGGATCGGTTGCCCTGATGCGAGTGTCCCCTTCTGCTTCCCCCGGTAAATAAAGGTACCTTACTTTCAAACCAAACGGTAATAGTTTGCAGGGTACTGGAGTCTTCAGCAACATTTATTGTTTTTCTTTTGATTGCTTGTACTGGTTTTAGCCCTTTAAATTCTTCATTATTCATTGCGCGCAAAACTGAGGCAATCTTCTAACCCATCTGTGTTGCGAGAATTGTCAATCAGCTCTCGTGATACTGGTAGAGAAAAGTCTTTCGCTAACTGTTTGTTAAAGTTTCAACTAAAGCCTGTGATCTATGAACTCCGGGAATGCCTCTTTTAATGGTAACTCTATGTTTCAACAATAATTGATTCACTTGGCCTTTAAATTCTTTTCCATCACAATTTTGAATCATGCGAGGATAAGTTAAAGGGCCTCGTTGAATAATCAGTTGTATGCAACAGAAAACAGCAGAAGCACTCTTTGTGTTAATGGTTCCGCATCTTTGTATCTTGAAGCCATGTCAATGACTGTGAGTGCGTACTTAAATCTTTTTCGTCAAATCCTATCAGAGGGTAAATATAGAAGATCCATTTGATGGGTGTCGTTTGGAGTTGTATTGACAAAGTGTGGTCTCTGTATTCGTCAAAGGGGCAGGTAAATAAATTTGCAAATTGCTTGTTTAGATAACCCATTCCTTTGCTGTTTGTTCACTGACCCCAGCTGCTTGGCTTAGCTTTTTAATTGCTGTTATTCCCTTCCAATACCCTTTGGGCGAATAATAGATTTTGTTCATTTTTTTTCAGCCAATATTAGGGGCCCAACAAAATACACGACGGTCATACCAAAGGCAATAAACGCGATTTCTTGCATCTTTTGTTTTTCTGATGGTTGATAAAAGTCACTGAATTTGGTGGGGGCAATGTCTGGACTGGTTTGCCTGTTACTAGATAATATTGTTTTATTGCCTGATCAACATCTTTAAATATGTAAGCTGCATGCCCCTGTTTTTTCAGTGTGTCATTAATAAAATCTAACTGCTCAGTCTCTGCTTTTCATAGGGTCTTGTGCAGCTGCTAGTTGCTCCATAGCTTTGTTATGTCTTTTTCTCTCGCCGTCATCCCCGCAGTTTACTAAATGCGAAATTACTTCCGCCTAAAAGCAAGCGAATTCACCACAGCGCCGCCTATCATCATACGAGTGAGGCCATTTTTTATAAATGTATTTTTTATTTAAAAATTTATACTGTCGGGAAATTATTCCTTGCTTGACTAGAAAATCTTTCGGGGCAAACGAAGCTGCAATGATAGCAATTAGCTTTGCTGAATCCTCAAAGTCTAGTTTCCCAAGATCTGCTGGTTTAAATTCTTAACAAGCTTTTACCAAGCATTGAGTATCCTACACTTGGGCCCCCAACAACAGCAAATGGTATACAAGGTTGGTAACAGTTTTTTCGGTGCTCATTTTTTAAAATAAAATAATTATAATTAATAAAAAATGAACAGTGATGATCTACTACAGCTACAAGGCACCCTAAACCTTCCTGAATTTATGAATGACCAAGTTTGATGACCAAGCTATTATGCCCAAAAAGGAGAGGCTGAATCTTTGGCAGCATGTGGAAAAACAAAACAGTTCCCCCGGAACTGAATTCAGCATTGAACAGATAACAGATGTCGCCACAAGACATTTTAAAGTATCATAACAGGTATGAAGCGCAGCTAGGGTCTAGAATGGTGAAAAGGGGTGGGGCAAACGGTTCTTAGTTTGTACACTAAACTAGTCAGTATTTGCTCCCATTGATTCTGAACAAGATCTTACGTATGATTTAACGCAAGATCCAGTTTTAACAAGTCATTAGAGTCTCTAGGATGTGATCTATACACGATTTGGAACATTGTTATCGCCATTAATCAGGGGATTAATAACTTTTAATCATATAGATTTTTTTTCCCTTCAAAATGAACGAGCTGGAAAATCAGCAGAATCAAAAAAACACTGAATCAGGTGGAGAAAGTAACCAAGCCAGAAAATCAGCAGAAAACGCTGATCAGGTGGAGACCATTAAAAATCCTGGGCGGGGTTGAAGCAGGAAAAAAATTAGCAAGTGGAACAGACAAAAAAAATTAATGTTACAGAATATGACTCATCTTTGAAAACATAACACCCCCAACGCCAGAACAAGTTGATTCAATGCCAGCTATAAAAACTTCATGTAAATTCAAGGGCGCCAAGTCTTCATGGTATATTGAACTTAAAACTTTTTGCCATTTTTGGCGCCCTTGCTGCTGCTGGGGGCTGTTATTAGGGTTATAAAATATATAACCAATGGCAACAAAAACAAAAGAAGTTAAAAACAACCTGAACCACAAAATACAGAAAAAGACAACTGCACGCCAAAACCGCCAACAACAAAAGATCATTTGATCCATTTATAATGCAATAATATTTTTAAAAATTTTTTTTAAAAAAAATAGATCATGGCGTATTATAAAATGATAAAGTCAATAAATAAAGACATGGAGTCTATAAAAGACATTTCCATAGACCGAATTGTAAATCAATGCGGTTGCTTAGATGTAAGAGCTTCATTAAGATCTATGCTGACCGATCTCGCGCAGAAAACCCGAGCAAAATATTCTCAGTGATGACGCGTTTTTTGAGGCGTGTGTGTACTATATTAGACATCTACTATTTAAGATAAAAACATAGATTGTCTTGTTTTTGATAATTATAAGATAACTCAAATAAAAACTTTTGGGTTTTACTTAGAGAATGAACTTAGTTATGATCTTAGGTTTTAAATTGGTAAGAACTTGAGGATGACTTGAGGACAACTTGAATAAAAACTTAGAAGTAACTTGAGAATAACTTAAGGATAACTTGGGTAAGAACTTGTGAATGAATTGAGGATGACTTGTGAATAACTTGAGTAAAAACTTGTGGATGACTTGGGGGTGACTTAAGTTAAGAACTTAAAAGTGACTTAAGTGTGTGCATGCGTGGGGTGGGGGTGGGTGGGGTGGAGTTGGGTGGGGGGTGGGGGGACGTGCGTGCGTGGGGTGGGGTGGGGGGACGTGCGTGCGTGGGGTGGAACAAAACACACACACACACACAAACAAACAACAAACCCAAACACAAACAAACAACAAACAAAAAACACAATAGACAGGACAGTGCTTGTGGGAAAGTGAAGGGGGCTTTTTTGTTGTTCACACTTTAACGCCGTAAATTCAAGACAGCCGCCGAAGCACTTATCACAGTCCTGAATCAATAATCACAGGATCTGTTTCAGTTCTATCGCCGACCACCCAAAAGGAGAAATGTTGCCAAGCGGTTACGCGTAACCGTTACTATTTTAGAAGCCCGTCATAACTATCGTCAGTAGTCCAAACCCCACCACGCAGGCCTGCACGCTTGTTAAAACCCAGTGGCATGGGTAATATGAGAAAAGGTAAATGCCCGGGGGGCAACACCTTTAAATGCTTAGTGAACGCCACAAACGTATGACGTGGGTCTAAAAAATTTGCGGTTGTCCCTGTGGCCCAACAGCCTAGCCTTCGCTGCTAGCCAGGCGGTTACGCGTAACCGTTACTATATTTAGAAGCCCGTCACAGCAGTTCAGAAAACTTGACAGACAGGGGTTATATATAGCTGTTTCTGTTTTAGAATCCCGTCATTCCAATCGTCAGTAGTTTTACAAAAACTTGCCAGCATTAAAACCCTTGCTTTACAAGCTGCTTCAATCATTTTTCAAAGTATCTTATATTTTCATGTAAAGCATTCTTTTCTTCCTCTGTCCCCAATTCCGTTGGTGTTGGCGGTGGTAATAGGAGATTTTGAGCTTGTTAGAAAGTTGTAGCTGATTCCATGTCTTCCCCCACCCAAATATTTAATCTATAAAGCTGTTGAAAAGGTATTTGTGATTCAAGAACTTTTTCTAACCCAGAAACCACACTGTCCCTTTTAAAACTGCCCTATGTAAACATTCTCTCGCAGAAAAAGCACCGTCTTTACACCACCACAGCACTGGGAGAAATGAACGACAAGTGGTGGGCGGAAATGTCGCCACTACTGATCAGCTGATTCTATCTGTCTTGTGATTTTGGGCCGGCCGTGACACAGCCCACCGCGTGATCCAAAAATCGTCATGCCGGCCACGTAGTAAGTAATCGGTGTGCCAAGTCCTTAGGCCACCGGCAACTAACAATTAAAAGCTTACCTGTTTTTGGCCCGAGCGGGGCCGTTGACGCGCCCTGACAGAGTTGACAGTACTAAAAAGAGAGCCGACCTCTTCCAAGTTCAGCCGTAGGAACAGACACCGATGTAATGAAGCGCGTTCAACCTCCGCTGCTTTTCCCCTACGAACTCTATGAAACCGTTCAGACACGGCTACTTTCCCCCTACGCTACTCTCTGAAAACTTTAGTAAATTAGTCTTACTTGTCAGAGAACAGGGAAAAACCTTTATTCTGGGCCACTTTCGCCCCCAAAACTGGTTGAGGGCGAAAGTGGCCCAGAATGAAGGTTTCCCTGTTCTCTACTGTGATGAAAAAAAATCAAACTCGTCCGTTTGAAAAACAAAACGGGGTGGGGGGGAGGGGGGGGGGGGGGGCTCTATTAGTCTTACGTCAACTCATATTTTTGCCAGATTTATTGCGATGGGGAAAAACAAATTCTGAAAATAACGTTAACTTTTAAAAGGAGGTGCGCATCGTCAACCGATGACGTAGGCCCTACATCGCATAAGTGTTTGTTTTTCTAAGTATGCAAGTGACAACAGTGAAATGCTTTTTAAAAAGTATGTAGTGTAAGTCGATCTTTTTTGAAGGAAGACCAAAAAATAAATGAATGAAATGAAAAAAAACCAAACTGAACGTAGCTAGTTATGCGTGCCGACATGAACACATGTGGGATTAATTATGTATATAAATTTTACTGTGGTAAAGAGACCCATTCGTCCTCGAAGATGGACCACAGCTGATCCCTGTTTACCACTCTCCTCCGCTGCCCTCGCATTACAACAACAAAAGAAGAAAAAAAAATGGGGGTGGGGGGTGTCATACGTGTTCACAAACTGGCGTGTGCACGCCTGACAAAAAATGCAATGAGTCGGTTGTTAGTGATCAAGCTGAACGAGCAGCCCCTGAGAGGTCACACACACACACACACAACACATGCCGCCACCGCCACCACAACAGAACCACAACAACCACGCATACAATATAAACAGCCGAGCCCGTCTGATCTCATTGCACATATTCAATGGATTTGAGGTCTCGCATAGTTTAAGTTACTTTAAAAACGAAAGTCCACAAAGTCCAGCATCACCCCCCCCCCCCCCCCCCCCCCCCTTCTCTCCACGCCGTTCCCCATGGGAATCTCCACTGGCCAGTCCTTTTACCTCTTTTTCACCGAAGCCGGTCTCCTGCATAGTCGTCATTAGCGCTTCGCGGGTTGTCGGATGTAACGATCAATTAAGTTGGACATCAGCAAGTGAACCCATCGCCCCGGGCTGTATATTGATTAGGGGATGGGAAGAAGGGAGGGAAAGGGGGATCTGGACAAAGGGAGAGGTGGGGAGGGGATGGTTGGGAAGAGGGTGGTGATGGTGATGGGACCAAACTGCACTCGATAAAGGCATTCACCGAGTACTGCTGCAGTTCAGTGTGGTCAGTGAAGAAAAATGTTCGGCAGCAGACTCAACTTTGGTGGCCACCAGCTTCATTCGTTTCCCAGCTCAACCGACCAACAACAAAAACAAAAAAAAATGAATGCAGTACAAATGTAATCCTGACGAAAAAGGCAAAGGGCCAACCGACTCGCTGATCCACGCAGTTATGAGACGACAGATGGCAGTTTTGATTATTCAGTGAAAGAAACCGACATCAATTTACAACGACGCAACAGAACTCGACAATCGACAGAACAAATAAACTGACCAGGAAAGCGGCCAGTTTATGAGATGACAGAAGGTAACTTTGATTATTCCTGAGATAGTGACAACTTGTAAGCACGTTGAAAAATCAGTCAATAATGCCACAAACTTCAACATGCGACTTAACAAATAAACTGACTAGGAAAGCGGCAATTCAACTCGATTCTTGTCACCACCGTGGCCCAACTTCAGTGTTGAGTCTTGCCACAGTAGCACGTGCGTAATGAGTAACCCACATATCACTGGCAGGATGTGAGTGAAAAAGTGACACCGATGAAGGTTAATTACACCATCATCGTGAGAGAAGCCTACTTCGCTCAGAGCACGTCGAATCAAGTCGGTAGAGAGGTCAGGGATTGTTCATTGTTGATTCTTGTGTTAAGTTCAGATCGCTGTGGTGCCAGTTAAGATGGCTGTGGTAACAGTTAAGATGGCTGTGGTGACAGTTAAGATGGCTGTGGTAACGGTAACAGTTAAGATGGCTGTGGTAACAGTTAAGGTGGCTGTGGTGACAGTTAAGGTGGCTGTGGTGACAGTTAAGATGGCTGTGGTGACAGTTAAGATGGCTGTGGTAACAGTTAAGATGGTTGTGGTGACAGTTAAGATAGCTGTGGTGACAGTTAAGATGGCTGTGGTGACAGTTAAGGTAGCTGTGGTGACAGTTAAGATGGCTGTGGTAACTGTTAAGATGGCTGTGGTGACGGTTAAGATGGCTGTGGTGACGGTTAAGATGGCTGTGGTGACAGTTAAGGTAGCTGTGGTGACAGGATAGCTGTGGTGACATTTAAGATGGCTGTGGTGACAGTTAAGATGGCTGTGGTGACAGTTAAGGTAGCTGTGGTGACAGTTAGGATAGCTGTGGTGCCAGTTAAGATGGCTGTGGCAACAGTTAAGTTGGCTGTGGTAACAGTTAAGATGGCTGTGGTAACAGTTAAGATCACTGTGGTGACAGTTAAGATGGCTGTGGTGACAGTTAAGATGGCTGTGGTGACAGTTAAGATAGCTGTGGTGACAGTTAAGGTAGCTGTGGTAACAGTTAAGATAGCTGTGGTAACAGTTAAGGTAGCTGTGGTGACAGTTAGGATAGCTGTGGTGACAGTTAGGATAGCTGTGGTGCCAGTTAAGATCACTGTGGTGCCAGTTAAGGTAGTTGTGGTGCCAATTAAGGTAGTTGTGGTGCCAATTAAGGTAGTTGTGGTGCCATTAAGATAGTTGTGGTGCCAATTATAATAGCTGTGGTGCCAATTATAATAGCTGTGGTGCCAGTTAAGATCGCTGTGGTACCAATTCAGATTACCGTGGTGCCAGTTAGAATAGCTGTGGTGCCAATTAAGATCGCTATGGTGCCAGTTACGATCGCTGTGGTGCCAATTAAGATCGCTGAAGTGCCAGTTAAGATAGCTGTGGTGCCAGTTAAGATCGCTATGGTACCAATTAAGATAGCTGTGGTGCTAATTAAGATATCAAGTTGATCAGTCCATTTTGACCAAATTCAAGTGCGCTGGCTACAGGCTACACACGAGTCTATCCTGGCTTTAGTGAAGAAAAAAGGCTGTAACATGTATTTTTTTGTTTTTGCTCGTTTACTTCTAAATGTTTGGTTTAAATGTATCTTTGATTATCGAAACTGAGAAAAACTGACCTAAAAAAGGAAACAAGAACCTTGTAAGTGGTGTGTTCAAATGTTATTTATTGTTTGTGCTCGTTTACTTCTTAGTTTTAAATATATCTTTGATAATCGAAAATGGAAAAAAGGGAACAAGAACCTTGTAATTGCTGTGTTCGGACATTTTCTTTTTCCTACATAGGCTAACACACTCATTTTACCGTAACTGATTGATTACAGATACCACAATAAAAAAAGATATAGTACAAATTGGCATAGCATACAGGAAGAAGAAAAGAAACAACAAAACACAATCATGAGGAATACTGCAACGACAAACGAAAGAAATAGAAATGTTGAATGCTGGAACTAAGGGTAAGATGTGAAAGAGGAGAGAGAGAGAGAGGTCAACAGGTTGAAAAATATTGATGTGTTTTTCTTTCTTTCTTTCTGCGTGCGCAGGATACTCCTGCGGACACTGCCTGTATAGACAGGCAGTGGAGTTTTGTGTGTATGACCGTTTTTCATCCCGCCATTAAGGCAGCCATACTCCATCTTCGGGAAGGTGCATGCTATGTGTAACGTGTCATCCATACCAACGGCCAAACTGGTCTTCTCTTTCGAAAGTTGGTGATGGGATTTTACGTGTGTGCAAGATGTTGTACGTGCGTTCACATACGGAACCTCGGTTTATAGTCTCATTCGAAGGACTGTGTGGGGAATGGAGTCAGAACCAATGTTAACATCCCCATGTACCGAAATTCAAACTCGCAACCCCGGGATCAGGAGTCCGGCGCTCTACCAACTGAGCTATCCCGGCCCCTGATATGTGTGTGATGGATTTCATATCTTGTCATTTTGTGTTCCATCACTAGCATAACGTGAAATAGCGCATAGCTGCCGGGTTCAACCCCGTTTTGGATTTAGTTGCCAAGTCAGGCGACTGCAGGCGGAACTCAAAACAAATTTGAAAAATAATTCATAATGCTCCGCCCAAAGACGTAGACAAACGAATCACAAGACAAAACACGACGCGTTTCGACCTCTTAGATCTTTTTCAGACATGATACACAACACCCAGGACAACAAAAATGAACGAGCAATCACATATCTTCATCCAATTCGGCGCAAGACGGGCGTTGAATCAACGTCCATCTGGCGCCGAATTGGATGAAGATAATGAAATTGTAGCATACACTGGTTTTATTTCTTGTCAGGGAATGTTGTTGTTTGTTGTTGTTGTTGTTGTTGTTGTTGTTGTTGTTGTTGTTGTCGTCGTCGTCGTCGTACCCTGGCTAAAAGACTCCATGGATCATCCAAACAGCCGAAGTACTTGAACACTATGGTACAAATGCATCAGCTGGGGATGAGAACATTTTGTGTGTGACCGTTTTTGATTACCCCGCCATATGGGCAGCCACACTCCGACTTCGGGGATTTTGGAGTCTGATAATGTTATGCTAGGAGCTTGTCACAACTGAAGGCAATCCCCACATAATTATGCAGAGCATAACAACATTTTGATGTAGCCTTGGTGTTCTAGCCTATGTCAATTAGCCTGACACAGCCTTAAGCCAAGGCGGGTCAGGGAATGATTTTCGCGAGTGACGACACACGTCAACTTGGACCTTACGGACTCAGCTAAAGTACAAGGGACTTGGAGGAAGTCTGGCCCCCAGACGTGTGGCATGCAGGCCCACCAGCGTGTGGATACGCCCTGGTGCCCACGAACCAGACTCCCAGCTGATAGGTCAAATAGCTTCTCTGCCTTGTAGACGTCGCGGGAGAGACAAAGGCTAAGGGAGTAAACCCTGAAAGAAAACCCCCTGAAAGAAAGAAAAGCCCCTAAGGCGGTTGCTCGACACACCGTGACACCTTCTGGCAACTCCTGCAGCTGGGCTGGCACCATACTGTACTGGCATGTCCTTGCCGTTGGATCATGCCGGCAAGGCCGAGAGGGGGATTCTGGCGACTGGGCACCCCAGGACCTCCATACACGTCGCCCAGGCCTGCGCTCTGGAGAGGTCACTCCAGTACCGCTGTCCCAGCGACAGAAACAACACGGGAGACAGCAGTTACGGGTTATATAGGGCCTAGGACCCAGGCAAGGCAAGGCAATTCGAGATGCTGGTGATTTGGGTTAAAGAGTCCCAGCCGAGGTCTTGAGAGATGGTGATGCCCACGAGTAGGCTAGGCCTACTGTTTCTTAGACAGCCGGCTCTGAGGTTTTTCCCACCGCCCTTGCAGATGGCATCGATGTACCGTCATTGGGAAATTCCTTTTCCGGCCTGGTGACTACATGTAAGTCTTAATATTTATCTGGATGGAATGTTGTCTTCCATTTTGTCTCACATTCTGCCATGTGGTCTAGGTCTTGTGCCGGCTCCTGTTGTCTGCAGAGTGTGTCAGTAAGCTGGTGCGCGTGAAACTGTCAACTGAGACACACCTATTATGTGTATGAAACCCAGCTGTCTGGTTTTCATTTACAGTGGGACTGAGAAAATCCATTATCACTCCTTCCCTGCCTCCCCGAGTCCGGCGCTCTACCAGCTGAGCTATTCCGGCCCCCACACACATAATACAACAAAACACTCCGACCCTCTCCTCTGCACACGCATAACAACCCCCCCTCCCCGCCCCCTTCCCCTCCCCTGCCCCCCCCTCCCCCTCCCTCTCTCCTCTCTCTCTCTCTCTCTCTCTCTCTCTCTCTCTCTCTCTCTCTCTCTCTCTCTCTCTCTCTCTCTCTCTCTCTCTTCCGCACACACTACAACAGACCCTGATGAGGCTGGAACCTGAAGCTGAAGTCAAAACCAACTGCAGGAATTAACTACATTAGCCCTTTCCCCTGCGTCAGCATACACTTTGAAATCTTATCGCGCACCACCCCCCCCCCCCTGCCCCCTCCCCATCCTTCTCCTTACAGGGTCTATCGACAGTGACTCCCAGGTACTGAACTGATCTAGAGCCAGATCCAGAGAGACTCGTACTGCCTCAGTCACAACCCGCCATGTCAGTTTGCCGATGCATCAAGGCGGTGAGGTCTCTCATGTGTATCACTGTGTGGTGTGTGTGTGTGTGCGTGGTGGTGGTGCGTGGTGGTGCGTGTGTGTGTGTGTGTGCGTGTGCGTGTGGTGCGTGTGTGTGTGTGTGTGTGTGGTGTGTGTGTGTTTGAAATCTTGTTGGCAGAAATCTATAGTTCGCTTCAAAGCTGTTTGACCCCCCCCCCCCCCCCCCCCCACACACACACACACACACAACATACACACACACTCCCCGACCCAACTTAATGGAAAAGAGAGCCAACATCAAGAGAAATCGCCAAACGCTTTTCTGACATGGCAAGAGATGCCACGACAAACTGTCAACTATTCAATGACTAAGATTTGTTAAAAAAGAAAAAGAAAATTAGCTGTAGAATTGCATCTCATTGGAATGCACTACTCATGCATGTTAAAGAGAGCTAGCAACATTGACACTGGTTTCAAAGTGGAGTGATTGCAGGCGGAAATTGAATCAAAGTTGAGAGAGAGAGAGAGAGAGAGAGAGAGAGAGAGAGAGAGAGAGAGAGAGACAGACAGACAGACAGACAGACAGACAGAGGAAGGGAGAATGGCTGTGTCACACCAAACGAAAAAATAAAAAAACGTACAAAACAAAATTTGTAATCTGTTTATTCTTTCGTTTGGTGTTTTAGAGGTCTCATCTCATCTCATCAGTAACAATAGATAAAGAATTAAAATGGCAATCTCATCTAAGTAATGTATAAGATAATCTCAAAAAAAAACTTTTCCTGTTATCTCAATTAAAGCGCTACGTCAACAGTACTGTGCTTAAACTTTTCTTCAACGCACCATAATGTCACATATTAATTACGCTTCAACTGTATGGGACGGGAGTAGTGATGTCCACAAAGCTACTCCATCCAGCCGTACCTCTAATAACAAATGAAAAACTAAAAGTGCTGTTCTTCCTGTGAGTAAGCAATTGGAATTCAACAAAACGTCATTCATGTTTATAATCTCGATAGACACTGTGCCTTGTTATATCAATGCCCTTTTTACAAGATTGAACAGCTCTTCTGGCTCGAAGAAATTCCTTCTCCCGCACCCTTGCATTGATCAATACAAAACAAGCCTAGCTTGCTCTGGACCATATTTCTGGCACTCACTTCCATCGAGTCTCAGAACATGAATACGTTAAAACTTTTCAAGAAATATTTACATAATAATTTTCTGTCTCAATAAACTGATTATTTGATTAAAATCATTAACGTCTATTCGCAAAGTCTTCCGTAAATCACACTTTGAATACGCCATCTAAACATGTAACCTACTCCATTAAATCGCTCATCCTCACTCCCACTCTGTCTACCATCCCTGTTCTCCTCCCTCTACCTACCATTCTCCCCCCCCTCTCTCTCACTCTCTCTCTGTGGTTTTGTTTGTTTGTTTTTTCTTTCCGTCTGTTGACTACCCACCTTGTCATTATTACGTTTATGAATAGTCTGCTTATCATTGTAGAATCAGATTGTGTGTTCTTCATCTTCATCCGTAGAGTGTTCTCAATCAACACGCTGATTATTCTACTAGTGTTACTATGTTGAATGTCAGTATGAATGATATGTGTTGAAATAATGTATGCATGACAAGGACAGATTGTAAGACTAGGCTTTGGCCTGAAATCTTCATCCTTGCGTATTAAAGGTCAACCAATCAATCAATCTCTTAACATCAAAACTGTCAAAAACCTCATTGAACACTAACAAGTTATTAATGATATAAGACTGTCTTATGATTAATATGATGCATGTAGACAACATATATATTTCTTTATACTTCTTGTTATTGATTCCCGAACAGATTTGCGAAACACGATCTTGTACGACGTTTTGGCCAAAGTGACTGGTACATCACAAAGCCGCGAAGGGACTGAACTAGGCCTAGTAGACCCACATCAAAGGGGAATAACGCACAGCCGATAACAACATTTCACCAGAGTTATTTGGGGCATCTGTGGCAGTTTCGAAAGGAAACAAAAACACGCAAAAATGTGATGGACGAGAAAGTCGTGCTCAGAGTGAACAGGGTTTGTATCCATTTATATTGACTGCAGGTTTTTGTCATTAGATCTTTGCATGATTAGACGATATTGTCTCGGTTAGCCGCGGTCCGTGAGTTCTCTACTATTCGTGATGAGCCCAGACATGTTTTGGAGATTTCAAAACACGAAATAGTCTGGTCACAGTAGTGTTGCGACAAGTGTGGACAGTTGGAAGACCTACTCGTAAGGCACGAACAATGTACATATTCAGTGTCACATACCTGTAGCGCTAGTCATTTATTGACAAGCAGCAACACCCCGTACGAGTTAACATGCACTAAAGACCATACACGGACTCTAAAGATCCCGATGCTCATGCCCTAAGACGGGCGAGTACCGGCTACACGAAAATACACAATGCATGCAACCTGTGTGCCAGAATAGTCTACTTGAAGACTGTGGGCACGGGGCAGGTAAAACATCCCCATCTGAAAGAAGAAGAAGAAGAACAGTGTGAATTTCTGACAGACTGGAACATCAGCTGTTGAAAAGGTATGGTAAGTAGATAAAGTATACATGCATGGAAACATAGTGCTGGAGAAAGCTGCTGGTTTATCGAAGACCAACGCCTCTTGTGAGGGCATCTATTCATAGACGGTTCAAGTCCGTTCAGTGATAAACAGTGACATTCCTTTTCATTGTTTGCTGAATATCTTATATCAGAATCCACAAAACTGATTTAATCTTATGGTTACTAGTAGCAGACTAGTAGAAAATTATTGGTAAATTTCACAGCATTTACACAATCATGAGCTTCATTGTGTCCTGAGGCTTTTGGATATGAAGGGTGATAAACAAACAAAACTGCAAATGCAGTATATTTACAAACTTACAAGGTGATTATTGTAAGATTTAGAAAGATTGTAAATGATCATGATTGTCTGTGATGTCAGAAATGAATAGCGAAGAGAGTTGAACTACATAAAAAGATTACTGCAAATGTATGGAGAAATGTATCCCTAAAGTTAAAGTTAGGGATACTAAAAAAGTACAACCTGTATGAATGAATAAGACAGCGTTCAGATGTATCAAAAAGAAATATAAAACTATTCAAAAGATACCTTACCACTAAATCAGGTTATGCTTATCTGAAATACATAAAGGAAAGAAACAAATGTAAAAAGTTGTTAAAAGAATAAGAAGAGATTATGAGAAGCAGATCGCCAATGAAGGTAAAATAAATCCAAAAAAGTTTTGGAGGTATGTGCAACAGCAAATGAAAATGAGTACAGGTATAAGTGCATTAAAGAGACCTGATGGTACATTTGCGGTGGATGACATGGATAAGGCTCAAATGTTAAATACATTTTTTTCAAGTGTATTTACCCAAGAAAATTTATGCGACATTCCGGACTTGAGAGAAGGATGTTATTCAAATGGGGTAATGTTAACAGAAATTCGAGTAACTCCCAAAGCTGTGGAGAGTAAATTAAAACAACTTAACCCAAATAAGGCACAGGGTCCTGATTTATTGCCACCAAGGGTACTAAAAGAGCTATGTGAGGAACTATCTGTTCCACTGTGTTCATTTTTTAATAAGACACTTGAAACTGGTGTATTACCTCAAGACTGGAAAACGGCAGAGGTGACAGCGATTTTTAAGAAAGGTGCAAAATGTGAACCGAGCAACTACAGACCTGTAAGTCTTACTTGTATCTTATGCAAGGTTTTAGAAAGTATTGTCAGAGACTCAATGGTCTCCTATTTTACAGATAATAATTTATATTCTAAATGTCAGCATGGTTTTCGAAAAAAACGATCATGTGTCACACAGCTGTTAGAGGTTATGGAGGATATAACAACAATGCTAGATGGCAGACAAGGAATTGATATCATATACATGGATTTTAGAAAATCTTTTGATACGGTTCCGCATAAGAGACTCCTTATAAAGCTAGCAGCATACGGTATTGGTGGCACCTTATTAAAATGGATCAAAAACTTTCTGAGTGATAGAACTCAACAAGTCAGAGTAGGGGCAGCCAAATCAAAGAAATGTAATGTACTTAGTGGTATCCCTCAAGGAAGTATTCTGGGACCGGTTCTTTTCACTATTTTTATAAATGATCTACCAGATAACCTTGTCAGTCCATGTAAAATATTCGCAGATGATACTAAGATTTACAATTGTACATCAAAGAGTACTTGTATTCAAAATGATATCTACAAACTGCAAGAGTGGTCTGAGTCGTGGAATCTGTATTTCAACATGACCAAGTGTGGTGTATTGCACGTCAGGAATAATAATCAAAATAATGAATATAAAATGATGGAGAATGATGTTTATCACCAAGTAGAGGCTCTTACTGAAGAAAAAGACTTGGGTGTTACCTTGATAGCAGGTTATCATTTGACCCTCACTTACAGAGAGTGGTAAATAAAGCTAACCAGATGTTAGGTATCATAAAAAGGAGTTTTACTTATTTAGATAAAGATACTTTTTTGAAATTATACAAAGCTTTTGTCAGGCCACATTTGGAGTATGCAAATGTGATTTGGAGCCCTTTTTTAAAGCGTCAATCAATAATGTTAGAAAAGGTTCAAAGACGAGCTACCAAATTGCTGAAGCATTGCAAAAACTTATCATACAATGAAAGATTGAAATATTTGAATCTGCACTCGCTGAGGGGAAGAAGGATCAGAGGTGACCTAATTCAAGTTTATAAGATCTTTAATGGCTATGATGATATTGACATTGAGACATTCTTTTCTGCTGCACAAACTTCGAGTACTAGAAACTCTGAAGGAAAGATTTTTATAAAGCACTGTAACACTAATCAACGTAAATTTTCATTTTCTTATAGAGTTGCTAACCACTGGAATGAAATACCTACTACCATTAAATTTGCACCTGATATTAATACTTTCAAGAATTTTCTAGATAATGATTCAAAATTTAGAGAATTGTTTCATGACTATGATGGATTGCAATGAAGATATTAATTGTAGCATGCCATATGACCCAAAAAGTGAAGAAATTTAGAGGGGACACATGATAGACCGCGAGGTCTAGGCTAATGAAGCCAGTCCCTACTACTACTACTACTACTACTACATGAAGTAGACTGTGTAATGCATTTTTCCCAAGGTAAATGAATGTACTTTCCATTTAAAGTGGTTTTAGATATTTATTTGATAATTTACCAATACTTGCACTGTGAAACCGAGATAAGTAGTTACTTTCGAAAAATTTATAAAAATTTTTTTTAGTGTCTAGCATACTTTGTTCATCCACCCAACCGCTTCTCTTCTTCTTCTTCTTCTTCTTCTTCCTAAAACACTGGTTCACTCAAAAACGAGTAGGTCACCAGCGCGCATGTTAAAAAGTAAAATAAAATAGCATAAAACAGTGCGACTCAGACTGTTGGCCCCTGGAGCAAATTTGGCAACAAGGGGTCGCACTCGATATTGAAGAATTAAAAAATGGCCAAACTCAGGCCCAGACAATAGTAAAACATCTGGGGAAGTAAAAATAGAAACTCATCAATATGCAGATCTCAAAACTGTCGAATCAATTTGTTTTTTAAATGAGATTGCATTTGTGGCAATCTTGATGGCACCCGGCAGTGAGTTCCACAGCCGTACAGAACTGGGATAAAAGAATGTAAGTGGTGTCAATATTTGATGCAGGTATGGTATAACATTGACCGCCATTCCTGGTGCTACTTTTATTCAATACTAGTTGTTCCATTGGAATATCAATTACTTTAGCTCTGCCTTTGAAAAAGATGTTAAGTTTGATAAAAGCTCTTCTCTCTTCTAAGGGTTTCCATTCTAATTTCCTCATGTTCTTCCTAGTATTCCCCTTTTCTCTGATGTGGTTCCCTGTTACGAACCGTGCTGCTCTCTTCTGAATCTTTTCGAGGTTATCAATATCCTTTAGATGGTAAGGATCCCAAACTGAGCAACCATATTCCAGTACTGGTCTAACCAGTGTTTTGTAGCAGTCGTCTTTAACCTTTTGGGGCAGTCATTGATATTCCTGTATAAGAAAGCTAAGATGTTATTTGCTTTCTTACATACTAAATTGTAATGTTCTTTCCATTTGAGACGACTATCTATAATCACGCCTAAATATTTTGCAGCATTAGTTTCTTTAAGAATAGTATTATGAATAGAATAATCTGATCTAATTGAGATATGCTCAGAAAAGTTATTGCTGATCACTGACTTACTGTGAAGCCATCATCTTCTAATATGTCACAGAATTTCATGTGCTGCTCAGTGGCCAAGTAAGGCCAGTGAACTGCATGATGTGGGTAGAAGGGTAGAACTAGAAGGATGATACATGTAATATGAAGCCCAAGCATCCTTGTAGCAGTTAGACATCAGTAGGTGATGAATAATTCAAGCTAATGAATAAAGCTTTTGGATTGGGCCAAATGTTTACAAATTGCTATCCCATGGCTTGGAAAATGACTATAGTAATAATGACAGAAAATCCATACTGTGGCACTTTTTAAGGGTTGAAATGTGCTTAACTTTCTCTAGTATTTCATAAGTCTATATTGTGTAGCATACTTTCATAAATTTGATGCACTCTGAAGGCTTCAGGTGTTTCTTTGGTGCGCTCCTGACACTGAGACAGTTAATCTATAATTAACACACTTGCTTGTTCATGTGCATGCAGGCTGCCCTACCTGGTCAGTCCAGACATAGGTATTGGGTCTTTTTTTTTCCAGGAATCCTGTTGAGCCCAAGTGTTGATTACTTCAGTGGAACACTGTGGGGATGTCAGTTTAATGCTGCCAGTGGCATTATGACCACATGGCTACAGTAACTATAGCAATATTGACTCCTTTGGATTTGGAGGCCATAGCATTGGTTTGTAATTTGTACAATCAGCATGGGATTACTCATAAACCACCTGGATGTCTGTCATGGGTAGAGATTCTATTGCAGGTTTGCTTCTGCTTATTAACCTGAGCGTTTGTGAGTAGGTCTCAAGTGAGGAACGCTCTCAGACAGATCAGAACAAGCTAGCCTAAATGCATAGCATCTGCGCATCAAGACTGTTTTCAGAATCAGAGAGACTTGTTTACATGTCACAATATAGATCGTTATTAAAAAAAGAACAAAAATCTGCTTTGTACTACACCACTCTGTCAAGAGTCAACTTAAGTGTATTTCATACACTGTAATATGTTTTGCTTCAAATACAATCACATCAACTTTCAATTTCAAGTTTTAACATTAACAGGAAAGCAAGATGCGATATTTAATCATCATTAACTTGAAGAAATGATGAAGTTTTGTTAGTGTAGAAAATGGGGTTATGACTTCTGGTTTTGTTGACTGCTTCCCCATGGAGATAAATGAATATTTTATCAGAACTTGTCACAGATCAATTAAAAAGAAACAAGAGAAAACCAACCCATTAATTCTTATTTCGATTTAGTTATCTATCTTTTAGATCTTTGGAATTCCTAGAGTTGGATGGTGAAGGTTCATCAAGTGATTACTAGGTAAATGATTTGCGTTAGTTTTGTCTATCATTGTTGCACTTTCACTGGTGTCTATATTGCCTTAGTCACTGGGTGGAGATGTGGTGTTGGTGTGTTTGGTGTCATTCATCTGAGTAGTGGCATGACAGTAGCTCAACTGCACCCGAATGTTGTCTCTGGCATTGCAGTGATGTAGCCATCATGCAAGAGTTTGGGTGGATGAGGTGTCTTTGCTGGAATGCTGAGGACCACAGATCCAGATGGTGTCTGCTCATTTGAGAATGAGGAGCCTTTTAATAACGACCTGTTTTCGGTTGTAGTTGTTTGAAATAAGACATCTTTTTCTGCATACGCATTAAGAATGAGACAGTCATTTTTCTTGAATGGAGTGGCAATTAAGTTAGCATGGCTTCAACATGTTTGATAACGAAAATAGGGACTGATTTGAAATTCTCTTTCAGAAATTCAGCAGGAAATAGTTTTTTTTTTCTTCTTAAAAAAAAAAAATATACGTGAGATAAGGAAAACAGAAACTGATCTGAAATTCTCTTTCAGAAATTCAGCGGGAAACAGTTTTTTTAAAAATATACATGAGACAAGGTAGAGATTCATGTTTTTCTTGAACAGTGGTTTGAGTGTTCTTACTGTTCTCTCAGCTTCTCTGTCTGACTGCAGGTATTTGTGAGATCTCATTTAAATCCTGATGTAGATCTGCAGGGGCACATTGGCCATTGTCCTTTGCCATTTTCTGTTGTCATGATGTCAGGTAATCAGTACATACTTGTGCTACCAAGATGCTCTTGATTTGATTGATTTTTTTTTTCTCAGTTGGTAGTTTTAGTTGAGTAGTTTGACTTCAATCCAAGAGGGATAGCTGTTCACTATGATCAGATCTTGATCCTCCATTTGAAGAGGTCTGTTCCAAGGAGTTTTCATGAGCCATTAACTGATTAAGGACGGAAGGTGGGTTTTTTTTTTTTTTTTTTAAAGAGTACAGGACAGTAAATGGCAGAAATTAGTTCTTTTTTTTCCATATGTCTTTTAAGGTCCACCTCATTCCTGCCCAGCCCCTCACCTATCCCAACTTTGATTTTTTATTCTTTTTTGTTTTGTTTTGTTTGTTTCTTTTTTTTTTTGCACCTTGTATGAAGGTTCTTTTCTTTGGAAAAAAAAAGCAACAGTTACATCATTATGATTCACATTCAGTCAGAAGAAAAACTCTCATAATTATGCACACAAACACACGCACAAACACAAACAATTTAACCAGAACTAAAGCACATGCATGAAAAAAAAGTGCTGGGGAGAGGAGTAAGACTAAGTGATAGAGGAAGAGAATGAGCGAGAAGAGAGAGAGAGAGAGAGAGAGAGAGAGAGAGAGAGAGAGAGGAGAGAGAGAGAGAAGGGGAAGCGAGAGGAAGGAAAGGGGGAGGAGGGGAAAGTGAACATGGGGGGGGGGGGGGGGTAAAGAAAAAGGGATGCTGCCCTAACAAAGTAACATGAACACAACAGTCAAATAGAGGAAGGAAAGCAATAAGTCAGCAACTATGGTAAGTGAATAAACAAGTGGATAGACTTCAGTTCTTTTAGATGGTATGGTATTAACTATGTTATTATACGCCTTGGCTTAAGGCTGTGTCAGACCAATTGACATAGGCCAGAACACCAAGGCTACATCAAAATGTTGTTATGCTCTGCATAGTTATGTGGGGATTGTCTTCAGTCGTGACAAGCTCCTAGCATAACATTATTTGTCTCCCAAATCCCCCGAAGTCGGAGTGTGGCTGCCCATGTGGCGGGGTAATCAAAAACGGTCACACACGTAATGTTCTCATCCCCAGCTGATGCATTTGTGCCATAGTGTGCAAATGCTTCGGCTGTTCGGATGATCCCTGGAGTCTTTTAGCCAGGGTACGACAACAACAACAAACACTATGTTATTATGAACACTATAGACAGTAACCTCATTTAACCAAGTCCTGATAAGGAAGCCAATCCATCAAAAATGTGTCTAATTTACTAGTCACAATACTCAGATACCTTTTGTTCTGTATATATCTTTTAGGATATAAATGAAAATATTGGCAGTTGGTGCTACTTTTTTCCATTTACATTTGTAGGTGTATTGCTTTGCCAAAGGTACTATCAAGTTAAGAACTCTGTCAGTTACAGTGTTTTCCTCAACCCCAAATATTACAAGAACCTTTGGAAATTGGAAATTCACACAATGAACACAGTTTTCAGATAAGCATTTTTGCAAATCTTGCCAAACAGTGGTGGTCATTGGGCAAAACCATAACAAGTGACAAATTGTTTCAGGTTCAGTTTCACATAAGGAATAGAGTGATGAGTTTACTGGATTTCGTAGGTGTCCAACTTTGATTTTTGTTTGTTTAATATTTTCTTTTATTCACATGTCTGTCTGTGGTGCATATATTTGCCATCTGACACATCTTTCTGTTTCATCATTTCTTCACTTTGTATTTGTTTACAAGTATGTATAATTCTATCATGTGGCTGTGGTAGTTGTAATCTGTCTCAGATTTTTTTCAGAAGAATTTGGAAGCATGAATTTAGTAACAAAAAACCAACTACCACTACAAAATAATAAATCTCCGGCAAATGTGTGATACGTCATTAAGTGTCACTGCATGTGTATGGTATTTGCATGTCACATTTTGTGTGTGTCTCTGTGTGGTTTGTATGTGTGTTGTGTGTTTTGTGTGTGTGTGTTTTGTGTGTGTGTGTGTGTGTGTGTGTGTGTGTGGTGTGTGTGTGTGAGAGAGAGAGAGAGAGAGAGAGGGAGAAGAGAGCAATCATATTAGTGTTCATGTTAATTGTCGAATGGGAATATGCATGCATGCATGCGTTCTTGTGTTGCTTATGCAGACACTATATGAAGCCTGAAGTTACAATGTTTGCTTCACTGTTCAGTTCCAGGAGACATCGAGCCGAATGGCAGGTGCTGGGATGATGGGAGGGGCAGGGATGGGCCCAGCACTGGGAGCATCGGGAGTGGGCCCAGCGTTATCTTCCTCCCTGCCATTGGGGTCGGCCATGCCACACTTGGTGCAGGAGACAGAGCTGCAGAAACTGCTGACGGATGAACGCATGCGTAGTGAGCAGCACAAGACCAACTACCAGCATCTCAAAGTGGAGCATGCCAGGTAGGCCACTTGCGTAACTGGGCAGCTTGAAGCAAAACAAAGTCATGGATTATGTGTTGGAGTTTTGAAGCACGGAATATCAGTGTTAAGTATATTAATGTTGGTATTGTCAGCCGCATTTTGCCTGTGTTAACAGTTATTTGATATTTTATAATGTATCTTGTCAAACTCTTGCAAAGTGCAGCAGTTGGTCATCACTGTTTGGCCCAAGTTTTATGATTAACGCTGTGACTAGATGCCCCTCTAAGTATCTGCTGTCTCTAGCAGACAGAGTGGTTTCGCTTCTGCTTCCATATAATTCTATGGTCAAAACGCCTCGCTGGTTATGCACACTGGTTCACCTCTGTCTTGCTTTCTCATGATTTCTGTTAGTATGTTTAGTTATGATAATTGCTACTGTTATCAGCAGTACCATCATCCATGACTTTAGCATCGTAGTGTCTGTTATTAAGGTACTTTAGTTATGTGTCTTTTATAAAGATTTGCTTTGTTTGTAACACATAAAATGTATCTGTTATTACTGTATGTTAGTTATGTATCTTTTATATAGATTTGCTTTGTTTGTAGCACATGAAACATCCATTTTGATACAATCTGCAGGATTCTATGTGACTTCAGGATTGATTTATACGGACAGAGACCAAAAGCAGAATTGCTGCGCTGCCAAGCAAAAGAACAAAACAAATTACAAAACAAACACAGTGCATTTCTACCTTTTTATTCTTCTTCAGGCAAGCCTGTGGTTGTTTTGTAGTTGTTGTTTTTCCATTTGGCAGGGCAGTAATTCTGGTCATGTTTCAGTGTCCGCCTGCAGACACCTACCTTTGATAGCAATGTGTATGGGCAGGTTGCAGGAGGAGTACCTGGCTCTGCAGGAAGAGATCAAGGTGACCATTGAGGAGAGCAAGGTGGTGCAGGAGAAGTACAGGTCCATGTATGAAGCCTGTCGCAAAGAGCTCGCTGAACGGCAGGCACAGCTGGAAGAGATTCGCACCAAGGTAGGTCAGCTAGTTAAGAACGCCCCAGAGGATAGGACACATTGTATTGGCAAAAGAAATTACATTGTACTGGCTTTGTTATTTTCCTGATCTCTTACTTTTTGAAAAATTTCTTGTTGCTGTCTTTTCGCTTTGTGTCCCAGAGTTGTGTATGCCAGACATGATGCACCATTCATCATGGCAGTCCTCCCATGATCCTGTCAGTTGAATGAATGAACAACCATGGTTGATGGACTGGATTTACTCGTGGAAAATGCTGTTCTCAAAAAAGTCATCCCTAACCATAACAAATTGTGTGTTTTTGAGGATCAATTACAGCTAGCCAGCCACATTGATGCAGACACACATCTCACACATGGCTACCTAAAAGTAAAAGAAAAAAAAAGTTGTTAAGAAAATAACAGCAACCACAACAATATACGTGCATGGTGATTCGCAACAGTCATAATCCACTTCCTAGAAGTACAGACAAGATTAAAACGGATAAAAGTGAGCCATGCAGGGCTTGAGGGTGCCAGCCATTCTGAAATTCATATGTAACACAGTGGACATTGGCTGTGTTTTCCACTACTGAATTGCAAAGAATTTTCATGACAGGATGAACCCACTCGACATACCTGTCTTGTTTTTCTTGATAAAAGAGATGGAATTGGATGTCTTTTGTGTTTGAAGACTTCAGTCCGCCCGCACATTCAACTCAAATATGTTGAAAGCATTAAGCACTCACCTTCATTTTGCCCGTTGGATTGTGGAAGCATCTCACAAGCATCACAATGACAAGCACAAACGGTCTTGTGTATGACTGAATGAAAACAGTAGCCTGTTTATTAAGGCACTGTTTATAGAGAGGATGTTGTGGTCGTTTGTTACCCCAAATAGTAACATGCAAGGACTGCGACGTCCAGTGACAAAGAAGTCAATGATAGGCAGTCATTTGCCTGTTAAATTGACTACATGGTCACCCACTGAACAACAGGATGGAGTGGATGTCACAGTCCTTTGATAAACAGTTGTCAACCAGTTGTCAGTCAGACTGGCCTCCAGTGGGCTCTGGACCAGTGACATTGACAGTATCATTTTGTGCTGCCTACGAGACATCTTAAATTGATGACATTTCCCTATGTTGGGTGGGATAAAACTTTTGTTGCATACACTGTCTTTGGAATGAATGTGCTTCATTCACGTTTCTTTCAACCTCCGCAGTGAAACTTATAAGACTGTCACCATTGAAGGTATACTGGACTTTCCTCCCGCCAGACCCTGACTCCCCAGAAGGTGGAGGCGATCCGCAGCCAGGTGTACAGCGAGCTGGAGGGCACCTACCGGAGAAGTACCTGAAGCAGGAGGATGAGGCCAAGGAGGCCTGGGCCAACGTCAGCAAACTGCGCTATGAGATCTCCTTCCTCAAGGCCGAGTATGAACACGACAAAGCAGAGCATGCCCGGCAGATACAGGACCTGAAGCTGCACCAGGAAGTGGAGGTGAGCAGGGGGAGGAATGTAGTGTTTGGGAAAGAGTATCACCAGGTTCTGTGAGGACGCCAGAGGCTCTTTCAGTTAAAAAAAAAAAGCTTCACTCATACCTTTTGGAAGTTCTGTGCTTGTAACTTCTTTTCTGTAACTCTCTTTCACTCTGCTTTTTTCTTCTTTTCTTTTTTTGTTGTTGTTGCTTTCTTTGTTGTTATGTTGTGCCTGTTCTGCCTTTGTAGACTATTCTTCTGTCTTTGTTCTGGAAATTCTTCAACACTTTTTTGGGGGGTCTCAATTGATGACATACCAACTTTTTCTTTTTTATCGCAGTCTCTTGACTCAGCAGTGAAAAATTGTGATTAAAAAAAAATAGGCTCTAGCTGTCTATTTTGCACTGTTTGTTTGTTCATGTGACCTTTTTATGACTTTCTTTTCTTACAGTTAAATGTTATGATGATTTTTAAAAAGTGTTTGTTTTGACCCTTTCATCTCCTGTTAATCCAAAACTGCAGGCAACTGGAAACCAGCTGTGCAGCAGAGCTACTATGGGGGTATAAGATTTATAATGGTAACTTTTGAAATGTTAAACCAGTTATCTTTTATCCATCATCTTAGAGATGATAAAGCACAGGTTTATTCAATAAACTATTCGAATATGACAGGAAACCTATAAACAAAAAATGCTTGCTCAAACAAGAACTGAGTCACCACATACTCCTGGTGCCAAGCTGCTAGACATTCTGACTGTAGTAGCCATGCTCTACTGTGATGGTGAAAGGGTTAATATGGGATGGCTGTGTAGAAGCCATGCTCTACTGTCATGGTGAAAGGGTTAATATGGGATGGCTGTGTAGTAGCCATGCTCTACTGTGATGGTGAAAGGGTTAATATGGGATGGCTGAGTTAAGTGAAATAGGTAGTGCTCTCAGCATGGTTTAGTCTTATTTGCATAAGAATGTTAATTGTTAAGTTATCATGTCATTAACAGTGCATTATTTTGATTGGTTGTAATCTTTTACAGGATGGTAATGTGACTTTTTATTCCTGTATGTTTTTGACAGTCCTGAAAAGGCTCTGTGTGATCTGCTGTGTGATGAATATTGAGAAAAACTATAGAATTATCGGCATTGACTGTCACTCAAGGTTCTTGGGATTCCATGCCTGGTAATTAGGAGATCACAGTTCATAGGTGTCTTAGGTTAATCTTGCACAACAAGGAAGAGGTGGCATATGTGTTATATCCAGTCCAGTCTTTCATTGTCCATCCAAGACTTCTGTAGTTTGTCATCTGGACCTCCATCCTCCCGAAGGTAAAGGAGAGAACTGGAACTGCTGTGATGATACACAGACTGTGCATGACATAAGTGTTGCATTAAGACTTGCCAAACTGATTCAAAGCTCACCAGGTACTTTACTTCACATCATGTCACATACACAGCAATCTTGATGACATGGTATCTCAGTGGAATTTGCAACCCACAACTTGAGACAGTGTCACAGGTTGGTGCCAGACATTGCATTATGCCTCATAGAGTTTTGGCATCCTATGATTACTGTCCTGTCTTTTGTGGGACTGTCAGACAATGCACGCATAATGCAAGCATTCCATGTATGATTCAGTTTTCAAACGCTGATTTGTTTGGTCTTTTGGCAGTGTTTTTGCATTCTAGTACACTGGCTAGAGGGGCCCATGGTCAAATGGTTTAGAGGCTTTGTCTGTGGAGCTGATGGCTGTGAGTTCAGACCACTCATGGGATGGCAGTTGAGGGCAGTTTTACAGCTTGAAAACCCCTCTGTTCACCCAGCAGAAAATGGGTACCTGAATGAAGACAAGGAAGGGGAGAGGGGAGGAACGGGCAGCTGCCTCTCATCATGCTGTGCACCAGACAGTTCACTGCCCCTATGGCTTTTAATGCTGTGGGACTTTAGTCTTGACCAGCGCCACATGAGGCCACATCTGTTTGTCTTCAGTCAGTATCTTCAGTTCCATCTCACTGCCTGTGAAAAACTTCAACTTCACCCTGTTTAACTTTGATGATCACCTTGACTGCTATTATGCCTTTCGTCTGTTCGTAGTTAAAACTTTGTATCAGGAAATTTGTGTATTTTTTTTTTTCAAGGTGTGATTGGCCTGTTCTTCGTCTCAGTGCATTTCACGCTGATACCTGTGGACAGGTGAACAACCTGCGGAAGGAACGTGATGCCACACTGACCAAGGTGCAGGCAGAGAGCAGCAGCGATGCTGGCAAGGTGCGCGTCCTGCAGCGGGACAATGCCACAATGCAGGTGCGTGTGAAAGGCCTGCTTGCGGAAATCGAGGAGCTGCGGTCAGAGAAGGAGAAACAGGGAATGGAGGCCGACAACGTGCAGCGTACACAGGACAAACAGCTGGCGGATCTACAGGCCACAGTCAGGTCCTTGGAGGTGGGTGGTGGAGCCTGTACTTTCAGACTGTAAACCAGAACTGTCGATTGTCTTAACCATGTGGATGGGTTCTTCTGACACTTAGCAGTACTTTTTTGTCTCTGTTTTAAGTTACTCTGTTAAGTGTGAAAGAGGGTAGAAGGGTAAAGGAGATAGGATATCATTTTCTTTTGTATATTGTTCAACATAACTGTTCAGCATGTTCAAAAATAATCATCATCATCGCAAATAATCGTTGAAGTATGATCTCCCAAACTATAGAGTCAACTGGAACAGTGTCAAGTGCTGGATTTCTGAAGAGCTCTAACTTCTCATCTGCTCATGAAGGAAGCAGTAGACTGTGCTGAACGGTAGTTCATTTTAAGTCTTTCAGTGTGGACAAATGGAGAAGAAACCAGGCGCATCAATTGACTTGTTTTACACCTGGCTGCACAGAGGAACTTTGTTTGATACACAGTCCATTAGAAAACATTTTGTTTAAAAAAACAGCTGATATACTGCAAAAAAACTTTTTAACAGATGTTAATATCAATTGATAGACCTTTTTTTTGCTGAATTTTGTGTTGTTTGTTTCTTTCCTGTGCTATGCATTAGCACCATTTTTCCAGACTGCATACGTAATTTTCCTGTCTCCACACACAGGTGGAACGTGAATCCCTGAAGCGCCAGTCAGAAACGTTCCAGCGAGAAGTCACTGGCCATGGCGCCGAACAGAGCAAGCTGAGAGGCAGGATTCATGAGCTGGAGCGAGAGCTGGCAGTGGTCAAAGGTCAGAACGAGGAGGCGAGTCATCGGTCCCAGGTGCAGCTGAGTGACCTCAAGCTGGAGATGACGCGGCACCGGGGAGAGCTGGAGAAGGAAAGAGATAAACTATCCAATATTGTGGAAGGTGAAATGAACTAGCTCAGCTGGTGATACCACACATTTAGACTGTAACACACATGGACACTCTTCAAAATGCCCAGTCACATAGCAACACACACAGTCACAGTGTAACACACAGTCACAGTGTAACACACACAGGCGCTTTGTAACAACCACAGGTTCACTGTAATATACAGAATCACAATGTAAAACACTATAACACACCCTGTAACACACAGAGACACATTGCCACTTTGCAAGATATGCAGTTATACTGTGTATATTACACGCACATGACCTTCAATTACTTTAGTTAGAACAATTGTAAATTTTACCTGTTTGGTATGATAAAAATTGGCATCAAATACATTCAGGAGTAAATTTTTCCATGTACACTGATGATGCTGATGTAAAAGCACACAGAAAAAAATAACACACCGCACACGCACAAAACAACACATTTTGTGCCTGCTGAAGTAAAAGAATATGGAAGAGGCAGGCCGGACCAAAGGCACATCATTTACAAAATAAATCATATTACTACTGTATATGTTAATGTGCGCACAGGACTGTGAGTGATACTTTACTTCTATCTGAAGATTATTTTTCCAAATGACAACCACATGTCGACCTTTTCCACATAGTTAGGTGAAGTGAGTCTGACCCACGGCTCACACGGCTGAACAGCACCGAGGACTTGCAGAAGCACAGTGTTGAAGATCTGTCCATCTGTTCCAGACCTGCGCACTCAGGTGGAGATAGGGGAGCACAAGGTAAAGCAGCTGCAGACCTCACTGGAGGACAAGGAGAGAGAGGCCGTGCAGAGAGTCACCGCCGCCAGGGAGGACGAGTTTGTCAAGATCGCCAAAGTGGAGAATGAGAAGTAAGGGAATGGCTCTTCAGCTGAAAGCAAAAGAAAAAGATAGATTGTCGAAGTATGAACAGAGAGTAAAAGGCATTTAAACTGAGAGCAGAGGTTATATTGTCGAAGCATGAAAAGTGAGTAAAAGGCGTTTAAATGAGAGCAGAGGTTAGATTGTCTAAGTATGAAAAGTGAGTTAAAGGCGTTTAAATGAGAGCAGAGGTTAGATTGTCTAAGTATGAAAAGTGAGTTAAAGGCGTTTAAATGAGAGCAGAGGTTAGATTGTCTAAGTATGAAAAGTGAGTTAAAGGCGTTTAAATGAGAGCAGAAGTAAAGTGAGGTTCTCAGTACCTAGAATGAAAGGTGTGGTGACGGTGCAGAAATTGCTAAAAGCTGAAAATAAAATCTGAAGCAATGATGGCAATAATTCATAAAGTTTAAATGTAATAAATAAATGGGTGTATCTGGAAACAGCATCTATGAATGTTATTTTTTGTTTTAAATAGAACCCTGGGAGTGATCAGTTTAATGTCTGTACAGTGTTCTAAAGAGGCTTAGTTATTGTTATAATTATTGTCACATGTACAAATGACAAATGAAATGATATGCATGCGTGTGCTATTTAAGTTTCAAGACTGCACACAATTGATGCTCATTCTGTCAGCCAATATTATATACATTCAACAGTGCAGCATGCTATTTCTGTTTGTGCTTACATTTGCGTTTTTCCAGTTTTGTTTTATTAAAAATCTGTACATACTGAATCAGAAATTGACGAAGTCGAAGCTGAAAAAAAAAATTAGGGAAAGAAAGTGACTTGATGTGCCAAACTAAGCGCTGCTATGGTGCACTGTAGAAGCTGAGAATGAAAAATGAGCGTGTGAGTTGTGATATAATGTGGTAACAAAATGAATATGAACGCTCAAGTTTTGACGCATTGCAGAAAGTAAAGAATGAACGCAATAAGGACTTATCACGGAGAAAGTTCTGAATGAAAAAGAATGGCTTTCCCACCTCTGAGTGGGAAAAGAGAGGTGCTTGAACATACTTGCGAATTATCAGTTCGTCAATAACAACAACAAAACACAACAATAGTGCACTGTTTGACTGTCCTTGATCTTCAGAGCCTGCAAAACCGGTTGTGTTGTTGTCCAGGTTTGAGTTGGAGACAAGACTCCAGGAGATGGAGCGACGGAAAATCGATGATGATGCGCGGCGCCATGCTGACCAGGAAAAGCAGGAAGCCAAGATCCAGCAGGCCATGGGAGATAAGGAGCAGGCGGAGAGAGACGCCATTAGTCTGCGGTAAGTTCAGGGGATTGGCTGGGATGGATTGCAGTGTAATGTCATGTAATGTAACTGGGTGTCAAAGGTCCTTTAGGCAGCAGAAAGCATGTTCTTTTGATGGACAATTTTCGTGGAATAGTCTGTCTGTCACTGTTCGTAGTATCCTGTCATCTGCTTTTTAAAAGATCTCTAAGAACTCGTTGCTTCAAAACTGCTGATCCCAGGCAGTTTGATTATTCTCTAGTGTAAAGTCCTGTGCGTGAGTGTGTTTGATTATTCTCTGGTGTAGAGTCCTGTGCATGAGTGTGTTTGATTATTCTCTGGTGTAAAGTCCTGTGTGTGAGTGTGTTTGATTATTCTCTAGTGTAAAGTCCTGTGTGTGAGTGTGTTTGATTATTCTCTGGTGTAGAGTCCTGTGCGTGAGTGTGTTTGATTATTCTCTGGTGTAGAGTCCTGTGCGTGAGTGTGTTTGATTATTCTCTGGTGTAGAGTCCTGTGCGTGAGTGTGATTATTCTCTGGTGTAGAATCCTGTGTGTGAGTGTGCCCCTGTGTATGCACAACTGTTTGTTACACTGATGTGCTTGAGGGGTTGGGGTGTGTGATAGGAAGAGTAAGCAGTAGTAACCAGTAGCGCTGTGGCATAGTAGCTAGCATCACAGACTCTGGCTTGGATGTTGTGGGCTCTGTTCCCATCAGAGCCATTCATTCGTGGGATTTTTCTGCCACAACCAGCTCCTGCCTCGAGTTGACCTTGCTGTGGGTTCAGCCGAGCTTCATCCACTCAATAAATGAGTCTCTGAGAGTGTTGCTTAAATTTCTGACCCACACTGCAGGTGTCCATATCTCTCAGGCCCGGTGAATGGCATGATATATTATGAAAATAAGCTTTGTGTACAGCCCTGTCATGCAGTCTCGCACCAGCATGGAAGTGGCACTGAAGATGAAACATGGAAAAAAAAAGAAAAAAGAATAAGTTGTCATAGTTTTGGTGTCTTTTTCGTCCTTTGAAATAACTGCTTGCTTGCTTGATTAATTAATTGTTTGGGTTCTTTTTGTACATGCTTTGATACTGTATAGCGCAAACAGCTTGCACTGCATGTGAGGTGCTGCGTCATATTCATCTCTCACTATCGTTATTGTAGAATGGATGGGAAAGTTTCCGTTTCTTTTTTCCCGTTCTTCGACACTTTGGATCACCCTGTGACAGCTGTGGCACTTGCAGTCCTCGGAGAGCAGCCTGTGTCTGCTGTCACCTGGTACCCCACCCGAAGAGACCCTGCACCACTGCCGGTCACTTTGGTGCTGATGAATAATGCCTGTTCCTATCTTACATATAACGTCACCAACCAGCTGATGTCAGTGTTTGAATAGAGCATGACGAGCCACCCCTCCAGATGGTGCTACCATGTCCATCCGTGACATTCCCTATGATGTTAAAGACTGTGACATCCATCCACTGCAGACGTGGAATGTGGAAAGGTCACCGTGACAGCAGTGCATGAGGCATCACTCTCTCAGAGGAACATTGATCACAGCACAAACAGATGTCGGATTGAACAGAAAGACATCTGTTCTTTGTCAGTGTGTATGGACGTCTGCTAGCCAGCTTTGCCATTCTGAACGATCTGGGAAGGAAAGTGACAAAGACAGAGATCTTACGCTGTGAGTATGATGATTCTTTTCTTTCAGTGCCCGTCTGCAGAACTTTGGTACGCTGCAGGACACCTTGGAACGAGAACGGAGTGAAAATTCAGAACTGAAGTCCAAAATCCATCAGCTGGAGACAGACCTCTCCTCTGCCATCTCTCAGGAACAGGTACACTGCGCGGAAAGAAAAAACATGCCCAGTGAAATTTTAAAGCTTTTATATTTCATATTTCAATTTTTGGACACAAAGGATTCATTGTAGATCAACTCATCAGACAGAATTCATGCGGTCTTTGAAGATCCTTGAAAGTGCTTGAGATGTAACCACCATTTTCAGGGCCTTTAATGTCCTTGAACATAAGAATTGTGTCAGCAAAAGCTTGCAAAATCTTTGAAATGTGTTGTCAAGTGTGTAAGTGTTGCATTTTATTTGCTCACAAAAAGGAAGGGGAATGACAATGTACAGATGGTGAAGAAAGAGATGCAAGCTAGGATGGCAGTCCTCAAAGATCCCATGTAAAGGAAGGAGAATGACACTGTACAGATAGTGAAGAAACAGATGCAAGGTAGGATGGCAGTCCTCAAAGATCCCATGTAAAGGAAGGAGAATGACACTGTACAGATAGTGAAGAAAGAGATGCAAGGTAGGATGGCAGTCCTCAAAGATCCCATGTAAAGGAAGGAGAATGACACTGTACAGATAGTGAAGAAACAGATGCAAGGTAGGATGGCAGTCCTCAAAGATCCCATGTAAAGGAAGGAGAATGACACTGTACAGATAGTGAAGAAACAGATGCAAGGTAGGATGGCAGTCCTCAAAGATCCCATGTAAAGGAAGGGGAATGACAATGTACAGATGGTGAAGAAACAGATGCAAGGTAGGATGGCAGTCCTCAAAGATCCCATGTAAAGGAAGGAGAATGACACTGTACAGATAGTGAAGAAAGAGATGCAAGGTAGGATGGCAGTCCTCAAAGATCCCATGTAAAGGAAGGAGAATGACACTGTACAGATAGTGAAGAAAGAGATGCAAGGTAGGACGGCAGTCCTCAAATATCCCATGTAAAGGAAGGAGAATGACACTGTACAGATAGTGAAGAAAGAGATGCAAGGTAGGATGGCAGTCCTCAAAGATCCCATGTAAAGGAAGGAGAATGACACTGTACAGATAGTGAAGAAACAGATGCAAGGTAGGACGGCAGTCCTCAAATATCCCATGTAAAGGAAGGAGAATGACACTGTACAGATAGTGAAGAAACAGATGCAAGGTAGGATGGCAGTCCTCAGAGATCCATGTGGGTGTAAGTGTCCATGGTAAAGTTGTGCTGTTGTTTAGTTTGGTTCTGTCGCTTGTGACCCTGATTGTGAAGTCTTTTGGTACTCATGTGTGCTGTAGAAGTCTGTGCGTTTTTTTATTTTTATTGATAGAACTGTATGAACCTTGTCAGAATGATGCAAGCATAGTGGTAATGATCATTATCATAATTCAGTGAAAAGAAATGGCACAGTATGAGCTAACTGTATGGATTCAAATGTTAGCCTGTGGAGTTGATAAAACGTGGTTTAGATTTGAAGTAAAATGTGTATGTCAAGTTTGAATCAAAGAAATGGAAGGTAAATGTGTAGAGATAGAAGGTATTTTTGTTTGTCATTGACAGACAATTTGTTGATGCTTACCCACTTACCCTTTCTGTCCACATACATTGAGTACTTGGGGCACGAAATATAATGAAATTGAATTTTCAGAAGTACGCAGTCCTTCTGATCATCTGGAGAGATCTTCCTTTGTGATCATTGAGCATTTTCCAGTGCAATTCTGCTATCAAGCTCTTTCTTTTGGGTGCAGTTAACTGCTTCTCTTGAGACAAATTTGCTCGAGTTATCTTGGGCAAAGTGTAAAGTAAAATCCATTTTGCTAAGTAACAAAACAATACATGGACTGAAGAAACGTTGGTAGGGCAACGCTATGTCCACCCATATGTCGCACAGAGAAATTGCTTTTGATGAGGTCAGCTTTTGAAACAGAGGATTGACACAGTATGATAACAGTACTTTTCTGTGAAAAGGGTGAAAACAGTATGATACATCTGTTCATGACCTATCTTTACAGTGATGCCTGACTGGCAGCAATGATGAATTCTGATGTGGATCATCTCAATAACAGTATGGTACTGTAGATTCCTTTTGATCTCAGTAGAATGACCTTCTCCCTGTTCCATTTAAGGACCGACCTACCCATAGTTTATGATGATTTGTTTGCTGAACTATGACCAGAAAATGGCTAGCATCAGCCTCTTTACAACCTAATCCTGTACCACCACCCCCTCAGCCCCCCCCACACCCACCCCCATCCAGCCACCCCTACACACACACACTTCTGACTTTTTTCTAATTGTTACTTCCAATGTTTTTTTATGCTCCATGGGATCTCACCAGACTAAAAAAAAAAGTTTTTAATTGTCTGCAGCATGACATTTGGCCAGTGTGAGGGGTGAGGTCTGAACAGGAAGTTGATCATTTTTCCAGTTCTGGGCATCGACACATGATGAGTTCTGAGCATGTCCTGGTTCTGTGAACTGTGGTCAGTCTTGCTCACTATAAAGACCTTCTTCCAGGATTGAGTAGCCTTGACATTTTCATGGTCACTGTCAAGAGGTTTCACTGTACAATAGAATTCAGTGTAGTGTGATACATTGCAGCACACTGTATCATACAGTACTGGGTGTAGTGTGATACATTGCAGCACACTGTATCATACAGTACTCAGTGTAGTGTGATACATTGCAGCACACTGTATCATACAGTACTGGGTGTAGTGTGATACATTGCAGCACACTGTATCATACAGTACTGGGTGTAGTGTGATACATTGCAGCACACTGTATCATACAGTACTGTGTAGTGTGATACATTGCAGCACACTGTATCATACAGTACTGGGTGTAGTGTGATACATTGCAGCACACTGTATCATACAGTACTCAGTGTAGTGTGATACATTGCAGCACACTGTATCATACAGTACTGGGTGTAGTGTGATACATTGCAGCACACTGTATCATACAGTACTCAGTGTAGTGTGATACATTGCAGCACACTGTATCATACAGTACTCGGTGTAGTGTGATACATTGCAGCACACTGTATCATACAGTACTCGGTGTAGTGTGATACATTGCAGCACACTGTATCATACAGTACTCGGTGTAGTGTGATACATTGCAGCACACTGTATCATACAGTACTCGGTGTGTATGCGCACTGTTCATCAGTACTCATTGATACATGCAGCACACTGTATCATACAGTACGTCTAGTGTGATACATTGCAGCACACTGTATCATACAGTACTGGGTGTAGTGTGATACATTGCAGCACACTGTATCATACAGTACTCATAGTGTGATACATTGCAGCACACTGTATCATACAGTACTGGGTGTAGTGTGATACATTGCAGCACACTGTATCATACAGTACTGGGTGTAGTGTGATACATTGCAGCACACTGTATCATACAGTACTGGGTGTAGTGTGATACATTGCAGCACACTGTATCATACAGTACTGGGTGTAGTGTGATACATTGCAGCACACTGTATCATACAGTACTGGGTGTAGTGTGATACATTGCAGCACACTGTATCATACAGTACTGGGTGTAGTGTGATACATTGCAGCACACTGTATCATACAGTACTCGGTGTAGTGTGATACATTGCAGCACACTGTATCATACAGTACTGGGTGTAGTGTGATACATTGCAGCACAGTGTATCATACAGTACTGGGTGTAGTGTGATACATTGCAGCACACTGTATCATACAGTACTCAGTGTAGTGTGATACATTGCAGCACACTGTATCATACAGTACTCAGTGTAGTGTGATACATTGCAGCACACTGTATCATACAGTACTGGGTGTAGTGTGATACATTGCAGCACACTGTATCATACAGTACTCAGTGTGTCTGGAGACATGACAAGCTCATAGCCCGGTATGTGTGAAGACGCAGGATGGACAACCACATTCCCACAAACCCCTTGCCCGCCACACTCTCTGGTCACGAGACCACCCTGCTGATGGGCAGTGACTCCCCCTGTTCCAGGATCTCACAGACCAGATGATCAAACTGCGCAACGAAGCGGAGCTGGCGCGGCAGGAGCTGCACCTGACCAAGCAGCAGTTTGAGAAGCTGCAGACCAATCACGACACCATCCTGATGCAGCAGCGTTCAGCGCTGCAGGAGGACAGGGCGCAGGCGGAGGGGCGCGTGTCGGAGTTGGACGGGCAGTTGTCCTCCATGCATGACAAGTACAGCCACGCCGCCAGCATTCATAAAAAGGTGGGTGCGGGAGTCTGAGTCGGTCTGTGGTGTGTGCCTATGTGGATGTTTCTGTATCTTGTACGTGTACACGATTTAACATACTTCATGCATGTGTGTCTTCAGGTTTGCCAGACTATACTCAAGGAATTATCTTTGCTGAAGTCTGTGTTTGTGTGTTTCAAGAGTGTGAAAGCTTTTGTGTGTAGCATGCATGTTAACCTTTACATGGATGGGTGTCATGCAGATTCGCCGAACTATGAACAAGGAATGAATATTGTAATGGCTTTCCCTACTGAGAGGCCATACACCTGCTTATATACACAGATTCATGCAAGGATTGATGAAATTGGGGCTGGTACTCTGCAGTAAACGAATCTTTGTATATCAATTCTAAAAGGTAACATTTTCCCATGGCTTTGATGGGCACAGTTGATGGAGTAGTTTGCAGAGCCAGTGATATTGCTGCTTGCTGGTTTCAAATTATTCTTCGCGAATAGAAATTTGAGACCAAATTTTATCATACCTCACTGAGGAAAGCAATGAAAGAGCTATTGCACAAGCCAAAATATAAAAAAAGTAAGATGATGATAGATATTTAAATGCACATAAAATGATATGTGCACAGTAATGCTAATCTAACACTCGGTATGAAACAGACAAGTGAATTTTTGACAAAAATGTTGTTATTGGATGTTGCGAATAACACATAAAAATTTAAAGTAAAAAATGCACAGTACATATTCCCCAGATGCATCTGTGAAATTGTCAACTGTTAGGTCACTTTATCTCTTCCTTTGAAATGGGAAAGTGTTTAGTCTGTCTTTCTGTGAATCGACTTTGGAACCACATCAACACATTAGGATTATGTTGATCATATTGTTGTCATCAATCTCCGCATAATTTACAGAAGTTTCTTACATTTGATTTGCACCATCATTCTCCACCTTCCCTTTCAAGTAAATCTCTGTCAGATGGCAGTTTGACCTTCACCTTGACAGATGATGACAGATGCGAGTTCCCCACCAACCCTTGGAGGTCATTGTTCTCCAGGCTTGTTAACAGATGGGAAAAAAAATTTCTGCATGCAGACATAATGTATATTGCTGTAACAGTTGCACTGTCAAAATGTATAGATAGATCTCTGATTTCTTTGAGAACCATGACATCACTGACTTTAATTGATTAGTAAAGAGCTGCCAAGTACTACGATTTTGTTGACACTGCTGTTCTGCTACACTTTGTAAGGAATGCTATGCAAAAAAAGAAAGAAAAAAAGAAAACCCCAAAATCTATATATATATATATATTAATATATATATATATATATATATATATATATATATATATATATATATATATATATATATATATATACCTGGCATTGGCTTAAACAAAGCTGAGTCAAAGACTGTGACTTTATTTATTTTAAAACAAAACAGAACAAAAAACAAACAAACCAAAAAAAAAACCTGATCAAGTTTGGGAAGGAGATGGGAAAAAAAAAAGCAGAAGAAAAATTGTCTAAAGACAAGTTGCAATTTTACCACTTCATTGATTGTTTCGTTGTCAGCTGTTTTGATTTTTTTTTTGTAGTCAAGTCAAAATCATGCAATAACTAGCAAGATTTCTGTCTTTTTAGTTAGCCACCATGTCATGTGCGAATTGAAGTGTGATTGACATGGCTGTTGAGCCTGACTTATTGCATCACATACGAGTGTTACGCTTAAACTTGGAATACTGCGGTTAAGATATGAAAATGCCACACACTGTGCTTTTGAGGCCTTTGCTGCCCTGTAACCTTCATAGTGCAGCATTGTCTGATGATCCAGTCCAGTTCTTTTCTACTATTCATCCTTGCAAATTTAAGAAGGATGGGGTGGAGTTGGGCAAGGGGCTGTGGGTGGGAGGAGAGGAGACACAGAACCGTCAATGGTTTTAATGGTGTATAGAATAAGGTGAACTATTAACGCAGCTGTTGTTGTTGTTGTTGTCGTACCCTGGCTAAAAGACTCCAGGGATCATCCAAACAGCCGAAGTACTTGAACACTATGGTACAAATGCATCAGCTGGGGATGAGAACATTACGTGTGTGACCGTTTTTGATTACCCCGCCACATGGGCAGCCACACTCCGACTTCGGGGGATTTTAGAGACTGATAATGTTATGCTAGGAGCTTGTCACAACTGAAGACAATCCCCGCATAACTATGCAGAGCATAACAACATTTTGATGTAGCCTTGGTGTTCTAGCCTATGTCAATTAGCCTGACACAGCCTTAAGCCAAGGCAGATTAACGCAGCTCATGCATGCTTCTCACTGGAATTAAGTTTCAAGATAGATTCTGTGTATACAGACTTCAGGGAAAGTTGTTGCTGTGAAGATTTGCTAATGGAATCTCTGTCCTACTACTTGTAGATTCAAAATCTTTAAAAAAAAAATGGTGAGACTTGCCATTCTCTATAGGTACCTCTGTCCTGTATCGGTATAAATGAATGAGCTTTGGTTTAAAGCTTTCCCAAGTCTCTTTTTCCTACTCTGTATGCTCCCATAGTGAGTTGCTTTTGTGTGTGCAAGTGTGATTGTGTGGGTGTGCAGTTAAAGAAGAAGTACACCCGTGTGACGGAGCACCTGAAGGACAAGATCCTGGTGCTACAGGCCACCAACAAAGAACTGGAGCTGGAGAAAGAGGCTCTGCAGTATGTAGACACCTCACTGCTGTAGTCAGGGGATCTGATGGGTAGACACCTCACTGTTGTAGTCAGGGGATCTGATGGGTACACACCTCACTGTTGTAGTCAGGGGATCTGATGGGTACACACCTCACTGTTGTAGTCAGGGGATCTGATGGGTGGACACTTCACTGTTGTAGACAGGGATCTGATGGGTGGACACCTCACTGTTGTAGTCAGGGGATCTGATGGGTGGACACCTCACTGTTGTAGTCAGGGGATCTGATGGGTAGACACCTCACTGTTGTAGTCAGGGGATCTGATGGGTGGAAACCTCACTGTTGTAGTCAGGGATCTGATGGGTGGACACCTCACTGTTGTAGTCAGGGGATCTGATGGTAGACACCTCACTGTTGTAGTCAGGGGATCTGATGGGTGGACACCTCACTGTTGTAGTCAATGGGGATCATTGATGGGTAGACACCTCATTGTTGTAGTCAGGGGATCTGATGGGTGGACACCTCATTGTTGTAGTCAGGGGATCTGATGGGTGGACACCTCACTGTTGTAGTTAGGGGATCTGATGGGTGGACACCTCACTGTTGTAGTCAGGGATCTGATGGGTGGACACCTCACTGTTGTAGTCAGGGGATCTGATGGGTGGACACCTCACTGTTGTAGTCAGGGGACTGACGGGCAAGCACCTCACTGTTGTAGTCAGGGGATCTGATTTGTGGACACCTCACTGTTGTAGTCAGGGGATCTGATGGGTACACACCTCACTGTTGTAGTCAGGGGATCTGATGGGTGGACACCTCACTGTTGTAGACAGGGGATCTGACGGGTGGACACCTCACTGTTGTAGTCAGGGCATCTGATGGGTGGACACCTCACTGTTGTAGTCAGGGATCTGATGGGTGGACACCTCATTGTTGTAGTCAGGGGATCTGATGGGTGGACACCTCACTGTTGTAGACAGGGATCTGATGGGTGAACACCTCATGTTGTAGTCAGGGATCTGATGGGTGGACACCTCACTGTTGTAGTCAGGGGATCTGATGGTGGACACCTCATTGTTGTAGTCAGGGATCTGATGGGTGGACACCTCACTGTTGTAGTCAGGGGATCTGATGGGTGGACACCTCACTGTTGTAGTCAGGGGATCTGATGGGTGAACACCTCATTGTTGTAGTCAGGGGATCTGATGGGTGGACACCTCACTGTTGTAGTTAGGGGATCTGATGGGTGGACACCTCATTGTTGTAGTCAGGGGATCTGATGGGGTGGACACCTCACTGTTGTAGTCAGGGATCTGATGGTGAACACCTCATTGTTGTAGTCAGGGGATCTGATGGGTGGACACCTCACTGTTGTAGTCAGGGGATCTGATGGGTAGACACCTCACTGTTGTAGTCAGGGGATCTGATGGGTGGACACCTCATGTTGTAGTCAGGGATCTGACGGGTAGACACCTCACTGTTGTAGTCAGGGATCTGATGGGTACACACCTCACTGTTGTAGTCAGGGGATCTGATGGGTAACACCTCACTGTTGTAGTCAGGGATCTGATGGGTGGACACCTCACTGTTGTAGTCAGGGGATCTGATGGGTGGACACCTCATTGTTGTAGTCAGGGATCTGATGGGTAGACACCTCATTGTTGTAGTCAGGGGATCTGATGGGTGGACACCTCATTGTTGTAGTCAGGGGATCTGATGGGTGGACACCTCACTGTTGTAGTCAGGGGATCTGACGGGTAACACCTCACTGTTGTAGTCAGGGGATCTGATGGGTGGACACCTCACTGTTGTAGTCAGGGGATCTGATGGGTAGACACCTCACTGTTGTAGTCAGGGGATCTGATGGGTGACACCTCATTGTTGTAGTCAGGGGATCTGATGGGGCAACACCTCACTGTTGTAGTCAGGGGATCTGATGGGTACACACCTCACTGTTGTAGACAGGGGATCTGATGGGTGGACACCTCACTGTTGTAGTTCAGGGGATCTGTATGGGTGGACACCTCATTGTTGTAGTCAGGGGATCTGATGGTGGACACCTCACTGTTGTAGTCAGGGATCTGATGGGTGGACACCTTACTGTTGTAGTCAGGGGATCTGATGGGTGGACACCTCATTGTTGTAGTCAGGGGATCTGATGGGTGGACACCTCACTGTTGTAGTCAGGGGATCTGATGGGTGGACACCTCACTGTTGTAGTCAGGGGATCTGATGGTGGACACCTCACTGTTGTAGTCAGGGGATCTGATGGGTGACACCTCATTGTTGTAGTCGGGGATCTGATGGGTGGACACCTCACTGTTGTAGTCAGGGGATCTGATGGGTAGACACCTCACTGTTGTAGTCAGGGGATCTGATGGGTAGACACCTCACTGTTGTAGTCAGGGGATCTGATGGGTAGCAAGGATGAGAACAGCTCCGCCGTTCTCCGCCGTTCCGCCGTCTTAAAAAAAAATGTCCGCCGTTTGAAAAAATCTCCGCCGAAAAAAAAAAAAAAAAGCTATCACGATTTCTTTGCTCCCAATCTCGGCGAGACGCCTCCGGCGAGATTACTCAAGCTTATACCCAAATGGCTGGTTTTTATCGGTTGACTCGGCCAACCACTGGCACATCCGCTTACAGCGCCGATCGTCTGAGTGTCATCTGTGATTCATGGCGTCGAACGAAATCGCAAAAAAAAAAAAAAAAAAAAAAAAAAAATACCCAACCGTTGGAAAGAAAACTGCTCGAGGAAGAGGTGGGGAGTAGAGTTAGAGATAGCATATGAAAAAGCAGTGACGAGCAGGCGTTATGTCTAGCTTGCAACAAGAAAATCAGCTTCGGAAGTCGTTGCTTCATTACGATTGCTGACCACATGAAACGCCTGGTTCACAGGCAGCGTGTCGCTGCATTGAAAACAATTAAACTTTGGAAAGTAAGCTGTTGGTGATTTTGCTCTCTTCTTTGTTATATTTTTATCATTCATTTGCAATGGTCAAACTATCTCAGTTAGCTGAAACATTCGTCATTTGACTTTATGTTGTGAAACAAAACCTAGACGTCTAGTTACTAAAATAGAACCAGGGCCAAGGGCAGTAATTTTCGGAAAAACCCATTTCTTACGTAAATCGACCAGCCACAAATGCAGAGAGCCCTGTATTAAATCCATTTGCATGTTTGACAAAAAACAAAAACAAAAAAAAAAAAAAAGAAAAAAAACCCTCAGAATTGAGGTTTGAATTGAAGGCTAGAAACATATTGTGGTTTTAATATGGATTTTTCTTTATATTAAAAAAATGCTTCAGCTTACCCCCAACAGAAAAATCTCCTCTGCTTTTTTACAAACTTTTCTCATCCCTGGGGTAACACCTCACTGTTGTAGTCAGGGATCTGATGGGTACACACCTCACTGTTGTAGTCAGGATCTGATGGTGGACACCTCATTGTTGTAGTCAGGGATCTGATGGTAGACACCTCACTGTTTAGTCAGGAATCTGACGGCAAGCACTCACTGTTGTATCAGGGGATCTGATGGTAGACACCTCACTGTTTTAGTCAGGGATCTGATGGGTACACACTCACTGTTGTAGTCAGGGGATCTGATGGGTAGACACCTCACTGTTGTAGTCAGGGGATCTGATGGGTGGACACCTCACTGTTGTAGTCAGGGATCTGATGGGTGACACCTCACTGTTGTAGTCAGGGATCTGATGGTACACACCTCACTGTTGTAGTCAGGGGATCTGATGGTGACACCTCATGTTGTAGTCAGGGGATCTGACGGGCAAGCACCTCACTGCTGTAGTCAGGGGATCTGATGGGTGGACACCTCACTGTTGTAGTCAGGGGATCTGACGGGTAAGCACCTCACTGTTGTAGTCAGGGATCTGAGGGGTGGACACCTCACTGTTGTAGTCAGGGATCTGATGGGTGGACACCTCACTGTTGTAAGTCAGGGGATCTGATGGGTGACACCTCACTGTTGTAGTCAGGGATCTGATAGGTAGACACCTCACTGTTGTAGTCAGGGGATCTGATAGGTAGACACCTCACTGTTGTAGTCAGGGGATCTGATAGGTAGACACCTCACTGTTGTAGTCAGATGGGTAGATACCTCGTTGATGTAGATGGGATCTGGTGGGTAGACATCTCACTGCTGTAGACAGGGATCTGATTGGTGGAATAGGCTACTCACTGCTGTAGACAGATGATCTCACTGGTTAATATCTCACTGCTGTAGACAGGGTACTTGATTGGTAAAATAGACATCTCACTGTTATAGACAGATGATCTGATTGGAAGACAACTCGCTGTTATAGACAGATGATCTGATTGGAAGACATCTCACTGTTATAAACAGATGATCTGATTGGAAGACATCTCACTGTTATAGACAGATGATCTGATTGGAAGACATCTCACTGTTATAAACAGATGATCTGATTGGAAGACATCTCACTGTTATAGACAGATGATCTGATTGGAAGACATCTCACTTTTATAGACAGATGATCTGATTGGAAGACAACTCACTGTTGTAGACAGATGATCTGATTGGAAGACATCTCACTTTTATAGACAGATGATCTGATTGGAAGACAACTCACTGTTATAGACAAATGATCTGATTGGAAGACCACTCACTGTTATAGGAAGAGGATCTCAGGGAAGTATGTGTTCCCACGTTTCTTGCATGTGTTAACTTCTTTAATGATGAAGATAATAGTTGTTATATTAGTAACAAACTTTTGATAATAAAGCAACTGTAACTATGCATTGACCAAAACCACATGATATGCAAGCACACATATACACATACACATGCATGCGCACACACACTGACACACATGCATGCACAGTGTGTTTGTGTCCTCTAGTTTTGTAAGTGCATTGTTTTGGTGACATTTGTGTTGATGGTGTGGTTTGTGGTGGTAATTTGGTGTGATGTTAGCTGGCTTGGTGGTCAAGCTATGGTTTGCTATGCTGTGTTTTTATTGTGGAGGAACTGTTGGAAAGCTTGCTTCAAATATCACTGGTTGTAACACAGAAATTTCAAGCATTGAATGTAAGTCTAAAACATTCTTCAGTAGGAAATGAAGCAGTGTGGGAATGTCGAAGCCCCGCAGTGGAACAACACTGATTCCAGTTCATCCCCTGTGACTTGCAGGAGGTGTGTGCCGACTGACCAGCACAGCCGGCTGAAGAAGCAGTGGAAGGACCTGTACCGCCGACACCAGGAGTTCCGCACCATCATCCTGGGCTACCTGCCCCACAACCTGGTCATCGGGACCACAAGTTCTCCAAGGCCGACCCCGTGCCCAACCTGGACGGCACCATGCCCAACGTCTCCTTCATGGAGCAGGAGATGGTGAGTGGGCATGGAAACTGGGCAAGTGTGAATGGGAGGATGAGGTGGGGTGAGGGTGGGGTGGGGGTGAGTGTCTCTCGGTGACTGTTTCAGTCCCAACGTCTCTATGTTTCACTGTGGTTTGTGAACAAAGAAAAGAGTGTGCTGACTTTGATACTCAAATACAATGCTTACCTGGAAAAGGAAAAAGAGTAGGCACCATTGATGAGTGAGAGGGTTTAACTCTCTTGCTGTACATTGTTGAGGAATTTAAAACCATGTAGAACACTTTGTGGTGATTGAAATATCTCCTCTTTTCCTTGTTTGTATGATCATAGGTCATGATATTAAAAGGGTGTTGTTCTCACATAAAAAAAATTAAACGCAGTTTCCTTTTTTTAAACCTTTCAACCCTTCTGAGCTTCTATCTGGTCAGTCTGAACTGATCTGAATGAACAGAAGGGTGCTTCACTTACACTTTGATATTTCAGAAAATGTACTGACTGAGAGGCGCCAACTGCACACAAATACTGCCCAATGATTGTATCTAAGAAATCAAAATTTCATGTAATATGATGCACTTTCAGACTTTGTATGCTTTGACAAACTGAAACCTTATTTGACTTTTTAAAATGAACGGACAGAGTACTGCACTTCAGCGCTTATCATTTTGAAAAGCTTTGGACAAAAAAGATGAAAAATTTCACACAGTTTTTGATAAATGATAATTTTGCGGCATGTTAAAAGTCCACATAATGTTATGTAGTTTTGGACCTTAGATGGCTGTGTGAAACTGAAACATCATTATCTCTTATGAATATCATATTGCTTGAAGGCGATCAGCAGACAGGGTTTGGGTCCACAGACTTTGAAATGTTAGCATTTTAAGGGTCAGATTGTATGTTTTCATAGTTCTGGAGGTTAACCAGACTGAGTAAATCAGTTCTGCCACTCAAACAAGCAGTGCTTGGTGGCAGGTTTGTGATGCTGCTCAGTGACACCTAAGGTTGAACGAGTTCAGAAATTAGTCAGATCTAGGTAATGATTGTGGAGAATGTTGTGATAGGGTCTTCTCGTGTGCTGCTGTGGGAATGAAGTTTCTTTGTCTTTCTGTTTCCAGCCCTAGAGAGCTAGGTAAGGTTGTAGAGGTGGGAATCAGAGACTGTGATTGTAACTGTGGCTTCTGGCTGGCTGTCTTTTTTCGTTCTTTTTTCGTTCTTTTGTTTTCGGAGATGGTGGTGAGGGTATGTTGGGAGTCCTGTACTTTTTTGGTTTTTTTGTTTTGAGTATTTGTGTAATGATTTGTTTCCTTCTTTGTGTTTTAACTGTCAGTATTCAGCAGTGTACAATGATCCTGTGCCAAATGAAAGTTGTCTGTGGGAACACTGGAACACCAATAACTGTCAACACTTTTTGTTGTTGTCCTTTGCTCCAAATTTAGTAGTTTCTAAATAGATTGATGAAAACAAAGACATATGTGAATAAAAATAATGAACAGAAATAAGTAAATAAATAGATAAATACACACACAAATAAATAATATAATGGGTGTATAATTGTACACTTGAAATGTTGGCTGATAGTGAAGTATGTGGTTCTGGAAAAAAAATTCTTGGCCATTTTGATCGTCTGTGTTTTATCAAAACAGAAAATTAGTGTACAAAAATCCAGAGAGATGATGTTGCTTCTTACATTAATCTTATTTGTGAATGATATATGGTAGTCTTCTCTGTTTACGTCTGTTGTGAATGATGTGCAATTGATCGTTTTCAACATTTATGTTGGTGTATGATGTAATAATAATAAAAATAATAATAATAATAAATCGAGCTTATATAGCGCTCTTCGATGAGAGATAAAGACTCATTCTCAGAGCACTTCACAATACAGGAAAAATAAAAATTTCCATAAACATTGCATAATATTGAGAAAAAGGCATCAAAACAATAGGTCACAAAGCAAGCACTAGAACAGATGCACAAGCCACATCCCCCCCACTCTATTCCCCCCCCCCCCCCTCCACACACACACACACACATACACACACACACCGCTACCCCACACATACCACACACATGACATATGAACAACGCTCGACAAGAATTTGGGAATAGAAGAAAAGAACCAACCCCATCCCCCCCCCCCCCCCCCCCCCCCATACATTTAATGTATATTAAATTATCTTTTACATTGACCATGTTTGTAAATGATATTCAGTACAGTGTCTTGAACATGGATGGTGAATCATGTGTGATAGATTCTATCTAACATAACTGTGTGAATGACACATATCTTCAGTATTTGCATGAGTTGTGAGTGATGTGTGACAGATTGTCTCTAATATTATGTTTGTTGATGATGTGTGATGGATTGTCTTATGTGATAGTTTGTTGTCAACATTGACTGTATTTGTGAATGTTGTGTAGATTGTTGGTAACTTTTAGCGTTCTGTGAAATGGGATGGCTTCACTTTGCACTTGGGTCATTTTTAACAATGAGAACTTACATTCTAGTTCATATAGTGCAAAATTGATTCAGCATCGGTGCGATAGTTCAGAACAGGGGAAATGTTCAGCAAAGATTTAGTTGAACATTTTTTGGAGTGACACAGTTGGCATTGGTCAAGGATGAGAGGACTGTTTTTAAATACGTACAGGGAAGACCGAGTGAGAGATATGTAGAACTGATGTATTAATGGTTAAGTCATAGTGAAATTGGTGAGAAGTATCTTTAGCAAGGGTTTAGATATGAACAGAATAAATTCATTATTATTGAAATATTCAGCCCCAGGACCTCCCACAAATATATTTAAAATGTAGCTTTTTCTGTAATCCTCAGACGCCTTAATATGTATCACTTGCATTCCAATTTTGTCACAAGCATTTCTCAACAGACTAAAGAAGGGAGTGTTCCAATGCGCTACAGTCAGCTAGCTGATCTATTTGCATCAATGATATATGTCTAATGAGACACCACTGCAGTGGCATGGAATCCTGTAGGCAGCTGAGCACTCCACCCCCCTTGTCAGTCATAATCTCATGGCCAAATATTGGCTACAAGCCAGTGGCTGGGTGATCTCGGGTCTCATAACACTTGCACACTCAAAGTGGGTGTCCCTAATGTTTTTGCCCTGGAGCCAAGACTGTAGAGAGTTGACTGACATGTTCAGTGGACGTATACCTTGAACTGGTGTGTGTGTCTTTCTTTCTTTCTTTCTGCGTACGCAGGCTGATACTCTTGCAGACACTCCCTGTATAGACAGGCAGTGGATTTTGTGTGTATGACCATTTTTTATCCCGCCATTAAGGCAGCCATACTCCATCTTCGGGGAAACGTGTGTGTCTGAGTGGCAGCCAGGTGGTGTACCCCTGCGTCACCCAGGCACTTGTTTCTTTGTTGTCCCTCATCTTTCCCTTTACTTGTTGACTGGTGTGCTGCAGTTGACGGTGTAGTGTCCTGTGTCTTCATGGTGTGGCTGTCCCCCAGAATGTGGCGGAGCTGAGTGGGCTGCAGATAACTGTCTCTGTTGGCACCTGCCATCTGTTTGGGCTTTTCTGCTGGAGTCCGTCATTGCTTCTGTTTGCTTCTTGATTATCTCTTGTTTATGTTTCTGTGCCGGGACATATGTGTGATGTAGTGGTTAACTCCAAGCCCCCATCGCCCACCCACCCCCTCTTTTTTTGGTCTAGTGGAATATTTTGCATTGGAAGCTTGAAAGCTATTTTCCTTTTTTCTGTTATTCTTTTATTTTTCAAAGATTTTTCTTTGTTTAGTTTGCTTTTTTTTTCTTCCAAATTTTGTTTCCCCATCAAACACTGTAGTAACCATGGTTATTGTTTAGGGAGTGCCCTTTTTCAAGTAATGGTATCCAGGTTAGGATATTTGTTATCCCCCATTTCCCAAATCTTGCTCAGAGGGCTTATTGGGGAAGTGTCTTTTTTTTAACGTGCTGTTCGCGAACGTGCAAGATGAATAGGAAATTAAGGCACACAAACACTTGCTGCTGTAAGTATTTATTAAGTGCCCTCAACTGTTCAAAATGGGAACAACAGTTACCTTCCTTGTTTGTTACATATATGCTGATTAAATAACAGTGTTGACAATAGCGCTTAGGCTAAAGGTTTCATCATTGTTTGATATAAATTGGACTTGGAGGCCTCACTTAAATGTTTGGTAAGCAGTGTTATGTGAGGATTGCCTTTAGCGATGGGGCACTCCAAGCAGATCTTCTTTCTCCTGTAGTAAGAGTTCAACCCTCTGAAGACTGTGAGTAATTGGCTAATGAACTGATGAATTAAAGCTGGACCTGCTCACTGTCCTCTCTCCCAGTGTAGTGCCTTCAGTGACCTGCTGTTTGGTTCTTAGGGTAAACGATAAATGAATTAGGCAGCAGCATTGCTGAAAACAGGCCAAAATGCAAACAAGCACACAAAACGAGGTGCGAGGTAACTTTTATACAATATACAATACTTTATACAATATACAATACTTTATACAATATACAATACTTTATCATGCTGAATTAAAACTTGGGAGTGTCATTTTGTGCATTTTGGATGTCTATTTTGTTTATTGTCTGAAGAAGACATTTTTTTTTTTTTTTACAAAAGATCACTTGTCTGCTTCTTAATGTGTGTTAAATAAGCGTTACTTTGCACCTTGTTTTGGATGTTTAGTTGCATTTTGCCTTGGGGAATATATCAGATGACTCCCCCCCCCCCCCCCCCCTTCCATTTTCTGTGTGGACTACAAACCTTCAGGATTCCAAGGGCAGTACAGGGGTTGGTGTGTTGCAGGAGAAGCAGCACCAGGACGACCTGAGGATGCTGAGGCAGAGGCTGGACCATCTGGACAACCTGCAGGCTGCCCAGCTGGAGGAGCTGACCTCCATTGCTCACTCCACGCTGATCGGATCAAGGTGGAGAAACACCTGCCGCATGACTCCCCTAACACCACCCTTGAAAAGCACGACCCTGAAAAACCTTCCACACCCTGAAGCCTCTTCCCACCTCATACCCTCCCGTGCATGCCGCTGAAATTTTTCTTTGGTTCCTTCTTTTTCCATTTAAAAAAAAAAAATCTTTCGTTTATTTGATTTTTTTTCTTTTTCATTCCTGAAACTGTTGGTGCCTTTCAAAGAAAGCGTGGGTTGTATGGGTGGTGCATCTGTGTGGAATTGCCAGCTATTTATGCATGATCTCCCTTTGCCAAGCCATCATTCCCATCCTTGTTGAGGTCTTTCCCACCTTTTCCCTCCCTCTCTGTTTTAGATCAGTGCTACCCTGAGGCTGTTTCTGAAATATGATTTTTAAGGGTCTGGCTCTGAGGTGTTTGTTTCCTTTTGGGTGGAGGAGTTGGCAGTGAGGTGTTCTTTTGTTTATTTTGGGTGGAAGGGTCAAGTGATTGGAAATGTAAAGATAGCCAGTTCAGTTTTAGATGCTGTTTCGTTGATGTAAAATGGAGAGCTGCTAAAGTAATTTACAATGAATGTTGATAAAACTTTTTTTTTTTCAGACTCACAATAGTGGTGAAAAGTTTAGGCAGTGGGAAAGAAAGATCTGTGTTTGGACTTTATCTCCAAAGCTTTTCCTGCATTCCCCCCCCCCCCCCTCCCCCACCCCTCCCACGTTTCTGTGCCAAGGCAGGCTGCCAACTCTTCCAAATTTGCCGACTCCATTATGCTACAGTTATGAACTGCAAATATGCTGTGTATGTTTTTTGTTTGTTTCGGGATTTTCTTTGTTTTTGTCCTGCTCTGTTCCATGTTCAGCAGGTTTCTTTACAAAAAGGCACCTCACCATATATCATATTTTCCTGGCCTGTATACTACTGACCCTGACTCTGTCTCCACTGGCGGTAGGATCAACTTCAGCTGTGTATGCACTGTTTTTTCCAAGCTTCTCTCTCATGTATGCTGCTTTTTGCACAGGAAATGGCCATGACATGGACAGGGTTTGTACGCCCTTTGAAGTAACAGGAAAGTTTGGAGAAACTGAGTGGGCATTTTCAAGGTGTTTGTAGGTGGAGGAAAAGTGGAAAATGCCTCTGAAGATTGGGAAAGTGTGGGAAAAATGACAAGCTGCCCAGCACATGGAGCATATGACTATTAAAATCATAACGCAGAAATGTGTTGGAGATTGAAAGTAAACTAAATTGAATTTAAAGTTCATTGGATGCCTTTGCACATTGTGAATTGTTGCTTGCTGAAGACAAATTTCAGAGTTCTTTCCCTTGATTGATACTTTCATTACTTGTCGAGCAGCAGCAAGCAGGAAGTTCACAATGCCTGGAATGTGCTGAACTAGTTTTGTTCGGCTCAAAGAAGAAGAGTATAAGTCATGGGGTAGGAGACTTGTTAGTAGCAAGCATGTTGTTTTCTTTTTTCATTTTTAAAACTCTGTTTTGAGGTTTTGGAATTTGGAATGCATGAGTTGTGAAAGTTTGGGAAATGTTTGTGAATCTTTTGAAAATGACTGTCTAGTACGAACCCTGTTTCTTTTCTCCACAAGCATGCAGCATGTATGGTTCACACATTTACACCATGTACATTGTGATTGTTAAAAGTTTCCTTGAAAATTAGAAAAAGATATTTCTTGGAAGAACTTTGATATGTTTGATCTCTATGAATAATTTCAACCCAGGATGTTGGTAATTTCTGTTGAAGGACCTACCAGAAGTCTGCAAAGGTACATTGTGCTGTGTGTTTGAATGTTTTTTTGCAAGTTTTCTTTTCATTTTTTCCTTTCTTTTATTTTGATTATTGAAACATTCAGCTCCTTGGTGTTCTGGACATCATCATTGTGTCCATTGTCACGGAGTCAGGAGTCATGGGGGAGTTAGTGGTTTTGCTGCCTATTGTGCAGTTTTCATGTCATGCCTTCTGATCTTTTAATTTAATTAATTTTTTTTATATACTAATATACATTATTAAAGAACTTTTGATTTGATAGCATGCAGACACACATGCACACGTACACACTGTTCCACTACACTTCCAGCAAAGATGTTCTATCAGCAGAGGTATGTGTTTGGAGGGGAAAATGATGCGTCTGTAACTTGACCATCATGTAAAATCAAGCACACTGTTCAACTGACATGTGTCTTTGGGAAAAGATGGTCACTGCTGATTGGAGACAAGTTACAGGAGGTTGTGTTTTTCTGCATCAAGCTAAAGGAGTGGATGGAGACTGGTGTGATGGCACAGGACAGTGTGAAGTGGACTACATTCGTACAGACCAATCGTGATGCACTATTCATTAGGGGATGACTGAGGCATAAGAATTTAGCTGACAGGTGTCTTGTATGATGCGTTCAAGAAGCCTGCGTACGATAGGGTATGATACAAGCGTGGGGGGGGGGGTGGGGGGGGGGGGGGGGGGGGGGGGGGGGGGGGGGGGGGGGGGGGGGGGGGGAGTGAACAACAGTCAACACCTTGTGCGTTAGGTTTGCCCTCGGGTCCTCAGGAGACTTTGCCTGGACTCGTTGTTCAGTCTGGGCGATTCACTCCCCAACAGATCTTACACAAATGAATTATTTATTTATTCATTTATTTTACTAGAATTGATTTTCAGGTGTTATCATTGTAAAATAATTTGTAGTGATGTTATTCCTTACATCCTTTCCATTTGTTGTTTGCTTGATACTTATTTGGTTTGGTTCAGACGGTCTGTAGATCTGGTATTTTCTGAGCATCTCATCAATTGTACATGTACTCTTCCCCCTTAACCTCTCTGACTCAGGAAAGACTTGTTAAAAAAGATGAATTGCAATCATGTTTCATTTTTGTCTTTTTAGGGCCCATTCTAAATCTTTCTAATCAAGTGTCTTTTTTTTTTTTTTTACTTTACAGATGTTAAGAAGGTATCATTAGATGGGATGTTTTCTGTGCACTGTAGTTTAAAAAGTTAGTTTGTAGTGTTTTAAGGGCAATGAACATATGATGATGTGTGAAAAAATAAAGTAGTTTGTTGAGAGTGTAGACCTCAAGGGGTAAAGTTTGATGAACAGAAAGTGCTTTATTCAGATGTGAATGATAGTATGTAGTTAGGCTGTAAAATATAAAGCTTTGTGCATTTATGGAGGGAGAGGCTGTAAAATATAAAGCTTTGTGTATTTAACTATATATTTTTAACTTCTTGAATATTGAGTGCGACCCCTTGTTGCCAAATTTGCTCCAGGGCCAACAGTCTGAGTCGCACTATTTTATGTTATTTTATTTTGCTTTTTAACATGCGCGCTGGTGACCTACTCGTTTTTGAGTGAACCAGTATTTTAGGAAGAAGAAGAAGATTTATGGAGGGAGATAGTATGTTGTTGACATTTTATATTCATTGCTGGACTATTCAGATAAGTTAAGGTAGGGAGTGTTGTAGAGAAGCAGAAATGGGATTGGGAGGGGTTGCTGAGTAGACAACTAAACATGTGGACATAAAAGAATAATTGAATTGACCGAAGAGAGCGCCAGGTTCCGACTTGTTTGGTAAGGGAGTTAAGAGAGAAAACATGAAATTAGAATTGTCCTGCTCTAGTTATGTCCCTTTATTGGTTGACTTGCTGCAACTGCTTTGCCTGCACATTTCATTTGTTTTTGCATATTCATCATACCATCATTTGGTATAGTTTTATGTTCATTTACAGTACTAATTACCTGAGGTTTTTTTTTTAACTCATAGTTATGCAACAGTGTTTATTCTCTGTGATATGATTTTGGCAAAAGGATCTGATACAATAACTGGACATGTCCAGGTATACTTTGTTTTTTCTGACACGAGTATCTCAAGTCATGTTTGTTGTCATGAAATGCTGTATGTCAGGGGATGGTGAGATTAACATTCAGCTGGACAGATGCTGGTGTGGCCATGCTGTTCACAGACTGAGGTCTCTGTGGTAATTGTAGTCAGTTGGGATGAAGTTTGTTGTTCTCAAGGTGGAGTTGGTGCCTCACTTCTCAGACCATGGTCCATTGTGCAAGTCCCAGTAGCTTGGGTTCGGGGAAGGAGTCGTGTTGTTCTCTGGGCTCTGTGGATAAGAGATGTGTCTATCCTCTTTTCCAGACCAAAGTGTGTGGTTTGTAATTGTCAGTTCAAACTGGCAGGCAAGGGACTTGTATCAATCAGAACTGTCTCGGGCTGTTCAGGTGTAACTGGACCGCCAGTCTTTTGTCTGATAAATAGAGAGGGGAAAAAAGTGAGCATTGAAGACGGCTGTCTCTGCTTTCAACATGTTTGCCATGGTGATGCCTCTGTCTTTGAACACACCGCTGATAGAGGGGTCTGTTTGGTGTTCATATTGGTGATGTACACATTCTGGTTTGTACTATAAATAATGATACCCATGGAGTGATCCTTGAATCATGAGTTTAAATGGAAATGGACAAGTTTGACATTATCCTGTCATTCTACACATTGTGGGGGGTGGGGGTGGGGGGGGGATGGTGGGAGCGAGATGGAGTGGGGGGGGGGGGGGGCACTAATTTAATCATGTTTGTATTGTTAGGCAGAAAGGCCTCTTAAAATGCATTGTTCGTTTATTCCTTTTATTTTTTAGCTACGCATAGAACAAAACCAGTGACGTACTAAGATACTGAAACCATTGGCTAGAGTCCCCTGACTTTATTGATTTCTGGTGGAACAGTGGTGTTGTGATGTTTAGGGATCACAGCCTGACATGTGGCTGTGACAGTTTAAAGAATGCACATTGGATGTAGTTGAAAAAAACAAACAGCTTGCAGCCAGGATATGCATACACATCGATTGGGCAACTTCATTGCTGTCCACCATACACACTCGCTTAACACATTTCTTTCAGAAGAATGGATCAAACAAGATCAGCAACAGTCTCCTCATTATGGATTGTTTTGGAACCATTGTTGGGGCTCAATTCCTCCAGCTGGAATGTGAAGCTGCAGCATTTTTGTAGTATGGCCCGAGTGTTGCTTCATTCATAATATGTCTTATGTCTTCTCAACAGTTGGAACATCCATCTTGGTTTCACAGGAACCAGCCACACACGACACATTGTACGGTTGTGCAGCATTTTTTTTTTCTGATTAAAGGCCTGGTTTAGGGCTTTTAGTCAATTTTAACTGGATAGTTCAGTTGTTTATTGTGATGGAAGTGCTGGAGTACATTGGGGTCATAATCACACCATGTGTATGTGAGCACTGTGCCTACAGACAGACATATACAGTGCCTTGGTGTTGACCTGCTGCAGCCAGTGCTACGTAGTTATTATGATTGTTACCATGTCAGTGTTGATGATCATTACCTTGTTGATGGCCACTTCTGTTCTTGCAGGTATGACAGGGGCAGATCCATGTGGCACCTCCCTGCTGGGGCTGCAGTCCCCATTGTCCGAAATAAACTTTCCCACCTAACCCCCCCCCCCCCCCCCCCCCCCCCAGCACTCTTCATTTGCCTTGCAGTCACATCACTGGCACAGCAAGGGAGGGAACCCACAAAGAGGGAGAGAACAGAATAATGCATGTGGAAAGTTTTAAACATACTTGTAAAAAGCGTACAGGTGTATTTATTCATTGGTAGTTTTTGCCCATAATTGTTATGAATAGAAAATAAACACCTCTAAAATGTTTGTATCAGATGCTAATTGTAAGGACACAACAGCATTCGGAATATAGCAATACATTATCAAGTTGTGGTTCAAATAGTCTACTGCTATAAAAAAGTTAGAACTGCAGGAATGCAATAGACCTTTTTTTTTATTTTATGTTTTTTTTAATTCGAGTCACTATCATGTTTATGTGCAACTAATGCATTAAATTTGTTACGTTGTACTGGCTGAGGTGTGTGTGTGAGATGCGACCATTTCGACTGGTTTTGCCAGATGTCAAGTTTATACAACAAAACTGGATACACATGCTGTTTAATACATATTCAGTCATTTTAAATCATATGTATTGCCTTCCCAACCTCGCTCACCCCCTTCCTCTCTCTCCCTCCATGTATATAATACCTGTCATTGGAAAACGTTCTCTATGTATAATTTCGTAACGATATTTTCATGTCTGTTGTGAGTCCTGTGGAAGATTTTAGAGGATTTTTGGGATTTGTCATTCAAGTGACTTAACAGGCATGCCAATTTCCTACAGCTAAAAAACGGGGTATGATACGGTTTGTCGAGTCCAATGGAGATAGGTCTACGATCAATGCCAGTGTTCAGAACAAGTTTTGTTTTCACATGCCATCATGTAGCAGAGGCTTCTTCAGGGCAGGAACAGTCTAAATCTTACAATATCACAGTGAAATAAGTTCTTTCCGACACATATTACTTTCAAACCCGATGCATCAGCATACTTTAGCATAGACTTGTGCTCTCTCACTAATTTTTTTCAGTGTTTCTGAGTGTGATGTCAAAAGTTTGACACAGCCTGACATCATTCTGCTAGCAGGTGTTGGCACGAGTTGTCACTCTTTGGACAGATTTCTCTTCCTACGGTTAGAGTCCGCAAGACCAATTACCTCTAAAAAATCTCATCTCTAGAATTTTTCCTGATTTTCTTTTTTTCAAGTTTGTCGTATTCGTCCTATTTTCATCAATCAGTGGAACAAAATTTGACAAAATCATATTGGTTAACAGGTCTGTAGTTACATGCTCGCAGTACTTGTATCCGTTACTGTAGTTAGGATAATACTTTAACACTTTCTCTTTTCTTTCTTGTATTCATTTTGTTTTATGTACTTTTTTTTTTTTTTTTTTGCGAGCATATAACTACAGACATGTTTAGCCATTCAATTTTGCTGAATTTTCCCCCATGATTGGCGAAAATATGATGAAGACGAACTTTAAAGAGAAAAAAAGAATCAGGAAAAAAAAATTCTACAGACCAGATTCTTGAGGGGTAATTCAACTTGCAGATACTAATTGTTGGAGGGGAAATCTAACCAAAGAGCATAAACTCTTGGTAACTTTTGTGCATGAAATGTCAGGCCATGTCAAATTTTGGACAACATGCCTAGAAACATCGAAAAAAATTGTCGAAAGAGCATGAGTCTATGCCAAAGTATGCCAAAGAATCGGGTTGAAAGTAATTTGTGTCAGAAACAACCAAGTTGACCGTGGTTAATTAAGATTAGACAGTTACTACCCTGAAGAAGCCTCTGCTGTGTGGTAGCATGTGAAAACGAAACTTGTTCTTAACACTGGCAACGATTGCAGATATCTTCATTAGGTCAACGAACCCTAATGTGACTCGTGGCCGAAGCAGCATTTACGCATTCTCTCAGCAAAATGACAAAGGAATGGTCAGTTTGGAAAATTAAAACCAGGATCGGGCGGAGTAATCAGGACGCAGTTTTACTGAAACGTTCTGGGGAAAAAAAAAATCGATCCAGACATGTTGTGATTTCAGGATCCCCGGACAAACAGCAAGGTCAAATTTCGGTTCCCCTCATTGTTCGACGTGTGGTTTTATCCCTGCAAAGTGTCCTCAGGTTGGGGACCTTTGGGTGACGTGACATTGACAGCTCCATGTGGAATCCTGGCAGGTTGTAACACCAGCTGGACGCCTACGTTGTGGACAGACAGGCCAAAGAAGCAGCGTGTATATCCTGGGAAAAGACCGAATCAGTTGGCACAGGAAAGAAAAACAGTGCTTACATGAACAATGTTTGGTGGTAAAGTAATTGGCTTTATTTCATCTCGCACATGCAAGAGTAAGAACTAGAATTGTACACCTGAGATGCTAGATCAGTCTGAACACTACCATGTCTGGCCCATAGCAATTCAGACATCAACAATGCTCTGATTAAAACTTGTCCTTCGCCTAGTATCAGTACATTGTATACATGGTACAGGTTTCCCCCTCCCTCCTAAAAAAAAATTAAAAAAAAAAAAGTACACAGAATGTACAAAATCACACAGTCTAGCTTCCTTGCACACATACTGGCCCAAATATTCAAACGTGTCAGTGGGAGAACAAAGATGCTCAATCGTATCATATTTCATTACAATGTGAGCTTGGAGAGATAGAGAAAGAAAACAAAGGAGGGGAGGGAATAAATCTGAAGAAACGGTAAGAATACTGTAAAAGACCAGCCAACCATAGACGGGTAAAATGGTCATCAGAGTTACGCAACACTGCAACCACAATCCAAGATCCACAGGAACTGGGAGACTTGAACTTGTCCAATATATATATATATACACACAGAAGCGCTAACATAATCCCGCTACACAAAGCACTTTCA
>CM031604.1:12938151-12964777 GCA_018398815.1 Conus ventricosus | reverse complement strand
CTTTGAATCGATTAGGTATCCGCTTCTTCAAGAGGGACTTTCTGGTTCTGTCGGATTCGCTGTCAGCTTTGGAGGCCATAGCTGGCCGCAACCTTCAGCATCCAGAACTTTTACTTTTTTAAAAAACTTTTTAGCAAGTTGAAGGCGGACGGTTACAACATTACTCTTGCTTGGGTTCCTGGTCATGTTGGCATCGGCGGGAACGAAATGGTTGATCGTTTAGCCAAGAACGCCACAAGAGAGAAACTGTCCAACGTTTATATCCCCTGCTCAGATGTGAAACCCAAAATTAACGATTATGTGAGAGACCTCTGGCAGGAGGATTGGAACACACAGATGAGTAACAAACTCTTTCAGATCCGTCCAGACCTTAAGGACTTCCTCCTATCTACGTCGGGAGGTCGTAAAGAGGAAACGGTTCTGTGCCGTGCCGGCTGCACACCGGCCATTCGTATTTTACCCATTCTTATCTTTTAAAGAGTGAAGAAGCTCCGTGGTGCATTCCATGTCATGCGCCACTCACAATGAAACATGTTCTTTTAGAGTGTTGGGACTTGCACGATGTGAGACACAAACATTTTACAGCGGAGTCCATGAAGATCCTGTTCAGGGATGTCCCGCCTGACGTGATCCTTGAGTTTTTGAAAGAAATTAACATTTTTCATCTGATGTAAGATTTTACGGAAGAAAGATTTTTAACGAAGTTTCTGGTGCGTTTCTAGACGATGTCATTTAATGAGATGTGTGAAAGGGTTTTTTTTTTTTTTTTTCCCCCCCAAATGACTGGTGAGTTGATTTTAACGTGGTGACAGCCTGATGTGGCCCTTTGTGGTCGGCTGGGCTATAAGCAACATTATCTTATCCTATCTTATCCTGTAGGTCAGTTGCCATTTGTCTGATGTTCTGGTCAGCACCCATTGTCATAAATTCATAGAGCTGGCCGTCACACTTTGAACAAAACATACAATTGTTCTTTGTCACTGAATGTCGAACCTTCTGTCGCTTTTCTTGCACGCCTTCACCAGATGGGTCGTGCTTCTTCAAACTCTCGTTTTGTTTTTGCTCGTTCTAACTTGCATTAGCTGAACTTGCCATAACAAGTTCTTGCCACTGAGCGTGGTTATTGATCAGTCGTCTGCTGTGATGCTTTCGTCAAAGGGAAGAGTCACAGGTAGCATGTGCAGTCCGCGAAATTCACTGACAATATTCAGAAAGTTTTTATATGGCTGCGACTTGTCTTGACTCCCATGGGCCTTCAAGGGGCAGTTTAACTTCTCACTAGTTGTTTGTTGGCAAATCAAACAAGCTTGCCAATCCATCCTCATCCACTATAGGTCAACCCTTAAACAGAGTAAAAGATAAAATTTACTTTTTTTTTAATAAGAAATAAACAATTACAAAATACAAAATTACAAATACAAATTTCAATTCTTAGTTTCTTTTAGTCCAGTGGCTTCTTGGATGATTCTTTCAAATAATGAAATATACTTCAAAGAGTCTTTTTTGATTTGAATAAAGTCGGTTGTCAAAGACACGGCCACAACATAATTTGTCCGACGGTTCGCCACGCTTTGTCAATTAAATCGTTTCAGTTTCTCGGGAAAACTATTGCTGTGCTACCTTGGAATACATATCCAATCTGCAAGCATTAAAGCATGTAGACCACCTCAGAGAAAATATGGGTGCTTTAGTACCTCTGACCCCATCTCATTAAAATAATGGGTCTTACAGCCCTCACTATTATGCCTGTATTGTCCCTTTTTTAATTGAAGTTAACCATCCAAGTCTCAACTAACAAAGTTCTGCTTCACATACCACCACCCGCTACCCCTGGTTCCAACACATTTCCAAGGAGAAGACCATTCGTCTTGTCCAGCAGCTATTTCAAAAATATATTAGGACAATCATTAAATGTAAACAACAAAGCGCACAGCGCCTCACCCATTGCCATCAGCTGTTCCAACAAGTAAAGTGACAGGACCCCCTGCCCCCCTCTACTCCCCCCCCCCCCCCCCCCCCCCCACCCCCCCCCCCACCCCCCCCCCCCCCCCTCCCCCCATTTTTCTGTCTTTGGTGATTAATGGCGACCAGACATTCATAACTGCTGGCTGGTACCTAGGAACATGCTGAATTCCATTTGATGATTGGATGTAGATCTACGTCTCTGAAATCGAAGTTAGAAACTGAGACTCGGTATCAGTGTGTGAAACAAAGACCATCAATCAAAATGGTTTCTCTTGTTGATTCTCATGATTAATGATTGTCACTGATCAATTTCCAGGACCAGAAGCATGAGGCGGGAACTTGAAGCCATGCTGATTGGGCCCCAACCAATGAGCTATTCAGATGCCAAAGGTGAGATAACTGGTGTCCAGAAAGGTGAAATAGAATGAATTGGTCAACAGGTTAGCTATAATCAAATTGTGCTTGTGTACATTGATTGTGGCCATATTATTAAGCATATCACGTTAGATCAGTTTGATTGATATTCAGTTAAATATAACAGAATTTGCAAAAAACAATACACAGACACACCATACACAACAGCACACACTCAGGACACACACACAAACCACACCACACACACACAACACAACACACTTACACGTACACACAGATACCACAGTGTGTTGCACAGACCACCAGACAGCGAGGTGCTCACACACACACGCACACACCACACACACACACACCACACACACAAGCCCGCACACACGCAACACGCACACACCACACACACACACACACCCAAACCAAAACATGACACGCATGCACACGAACTGCTGTACACACACACAAACACAAATGTACATATGGCAGATATTTAATGAAACGTACAAATGTATGCAGGCATATGTACATGTACCTGTTGATTTCACACACTCATGCTGTGCATACCACAGTCTCAATGACACAATAATACTGACACACAGACATTATACACACCACATGTATTCACACATCCCAAACACTTGTTCACAACTCACCCATTATACCAGATAACCATGCATAGTTTGATTTTATGCTTTTAATTTACAGCAAGGACAAGATTGCTGTAAAGTATGCATTCACCTGTGTTATATACAGACTGTGTGTTTTTAGTTAGTGAATACTTGATTTGTAAGTGTTTAGTAGATGCAGTTGCACCTTGCTGCAGTACGGACAGAGTTCTTCTGTTTACTGAAGCATGTAACAAAGTTATGGCGTATATACGTACCATGTCAGACCAATGCATTCACGGCAGTTAGGTCCAGCTCTGCCAGCCGAAGTTTTTGTGTGGATTAATGCAGTAATAAGACAGTCACGTGATGCCCACCGCTTCCGCCGTAGGAAAGAAGCCAGTGTCAACCTCCGTACCCATTCCTCTCTCGGGCCCCTGCCGTCCAAAGCAAGAAAAGGTCTTGTGCTCTGTCTGCCTCTATTTGCGTTGTGTTAAGATAGCTTTGAGTAGGCTTATTTTGTTGTGGCTTGCTCGCTTCACCCTTTTACTCTTGAGCGGTGGGGCTTTGTTTGGTGCGCTTTTATTTTCCTATTTAAAACCGCGCCATCTAGCCTTTGTGCTTTGTCTCAGGCATCGCGACTTCGCCTTCCGTTCTTGCGACTTTCGAAAGTACCGACTCTTGATCTGCCATGGTCGCGCATTTTTTTGTACCAACTTTATCCCACTGGTAAACGAAGCTCCTCATCCTACTAACTGGTGCACATTTTATTAGTACCACCTTAGCATTATTACTAGGTTCACCAGGGGTATTTACCTTGTGCGCCATTGCGCGTCACTCTTTGACCGACTCGATTCCCTTCCCGGTCAACTCGATCCGCCATCTTCAATTGTGCCACGCCGGTTGCCGTCTCCGCCATGATTGCTGACCTCCACACCTGTTCGGCGGTACTCAGCTTCCCCGGGCTCCATTTTCCTGTACTATTTATCATTATTAAGGTATAGAGAAATTGTCTTGCGATCTCTTGATCTACCAACTTGTTGCACACTTAGTAGTACCCCATCAGTAACATTAGTTAATTCAAATAACATGTTTCTCGCGTTTGTGCTTTCTTCTCGGCACTCGCGTTTTCATCTTCATTTGACCGCACTCCCAAGCCTGCCCCTAACGACGGTGGTTCGAGCTCTTTTCTATCCCTCGATCCACCTCTTTGTCTCCCTTCTTTGCGTATCGTGCGTTCCGTGATTGTCTCGCCACCAGTCGCCCAACAATGGTGAAGGACACTTAACGGGGCGGAGCCCGCGCTCCTCTATTTGGGAGTCGCTCCCTTGCCCGGAGGCTCGCGTGACGATTCCAGGGACAATCCGGCTCGCACCTATGCATGAGCGTTACCGGCCGGTGTGGAGGAGGGTTTCTGCGCAGGGGACGCGCGACCATCGTTAACGATACCTCCTCTGCCTTGTCCGGGCGGACACACGAAATTCTTGCGTTCGGAAAGCGAACAGGCAAATCAGCCCTTTATAGCAACGGTTTTTCTGTTCTACACTGTAGGAAATCCAAAGGCAAGGCACCCTGAAAGGACCTGCCCGTTCAAAATCTTCCCGCTCCCTGGCAAACTCGCATGTTTCGCCTTCGTTCGCACACCAGAGACTCTCCTATCAGGCTGCGTCCCGCGTACCCTGGCCCCCGGGGGAACATTTACTGAGGCGGGACCGTCACGCAGGTGACGACTCGCGGCCGGAATCACCGCCGTCACTCGATCAGATGAGACACGTGGCTGTTTAGCTTGCCCCCACTACCTTCACGCTGTCCCATCACGCTCTCCCCAACCGTGCCCCCGAGTGCAGCCACACTCGGACACGAGGAGCGTCATCACTCCGGTGGAGGAGTTGTGGGCAAGTCTTTTGGTGGGTCTCCCCATGACAACAACTCCCGGGTCAGGGACGGCAGGCATCGACTAGGTCGGCATCTGCGCCCTCACCCGACGGTCGAACCACCCCGTTCAAACTGATCGCACCTTCCCCTAGGAGGTACAGGGACGTTGGGGGAGCGGACCTTCTTTCGCTCCACTATTGCGGCAACGGTCCGCAGTCCCGTTCCTCTGGTGGGGAGGATTCGAACCAATGGGGAATGGGGTAAACTTTGAGTCCCTTGAGGTGGTTCGTCACTGCAGCCTTTCCCACGTCGCTTCCACCGCGGCCAGGTGGGATCGGCTACCATGCCACCCACGGGCCTCCCGCCATGCAGGGGGCGAGCATGGACCTCACCCGGAGAACAGGAGGCAGTGCTTCTCCCCGGGCGGGTACGAGGGACCGATCGCCTTCTCGTACCCACCCCCATGGTGCCCCAGAGTTTACCCGGGGGTCCCCGAGGAAACCCTGCCCCGGGCCGCCACAGCCCTGCGTACTCCCCGGGGACCGGTGGCTCTCCGTGCCCCCGAGAGGAACCAGTGGCTTAGGGCTGACACCCATTCTGGACTCCCATCTCCGGTGCATGTGGGCATCGGCATTCTTTCAGCTGGATCGACTGGGTCCCCCTCCCTCTCGGGCGCTGTCGATCGGCGATCCCCCTAGGTTCTGCCTTGCGGAGTGAGTATGGAGCCAACAGGGCCCGTCCTGTATCCCCCCATACCAACGTAGGGCTGGGACTCCCACGCACCCTCTGTCCTGGCCCCTGAAGGGGGATCTGAACATCCCTCTTCAGGAACACTGACCCACAGCTGAGGGACGGGGTTGAGGGGCTCCCCCCCCCAGTCTGGTGACTTTTCCACCTTGGAAAGCTGGCGCCCAGATCTTGTTGTTAAGGAATCCCCCACCCTCTGACAACATTTTCTCCTTTGCCGTTAAGCCGGGTTCCCCCCTGACCAGCTATCACGGCCAAGGATGTCGCCCCCCCCAGACCCTCATCCCCTTGTGGGACAGATCGGCATCTTTCGCCAGGGCGTGCACAGGGCACCCAGGCCATCCTCCGCCGGGGATTGACTTCTTGTCAGCCCTAACGCAGCTCCAGTAGGATTTTTCCTACAAGGATAGGCACTGCCTCTGCTGTCTTCAGACTCTGACGACACTGAGGAAAGACTCTAGCTAGTTTGGGCGACCCCCTGATGCGCTTTCTTATTCACAGATATCGCATCCAATAACCCCTTTACGGACCTGCCGCAACGTGCCAGAACCCAGCCAGCAAGCCCACCACCCAGGAGTCACATTGACTGCCTGTTGGCCAGTGAGAGATGTGTACATCACAGGCAAATCTCTCAGGGCCGATGCTGTACGGTCAAAACCCTCCCAGGAGCTAAGTCGGCCTTGCGGTGCATCCTGGGCAGGACCAGTCGCTGTCGGCTGCTATTCGACACTGCGGACACCAGGAGACTGACTCCCGCTCAAACCTATCCCAAGGCAGTCACCTGCCCACACCGCACGGCCCGCCAATCACGCCTAGCTAGCAGACGAACGCTGCATTGAAGTATTGATTTTTCTCAAGGTCTCGTCTTAAGTTTCCCATAGTCTTGTTTCGGGTCCAAGACGCGATACTTGCTTTTCCGGCATTTACCTGTCGGTGCCTCAGGCAATCGATCTGTCAGGAAAGTGTGCATTTCAGGCCTGGGGTCAAGCTAAGCAGTTACTGGGTTGCTAAGGCTCCCAAAACAACATTACGTTCTATGTTCAGTGAGCAAAAGATCGCCTCATTTGGCATCTATGGGCTCGAAAACAACACACTCATGCTGACTATGGCCACACAAAGCGAATGGCTCAGTATCTTTTTACCAACAGCCGCAGTACCCTGTTTCCAGTCTTTTCAAGTGATCGGGCAGGGGGGACGAGTGCACACTAGTTCACTCTAACACTACCCACCAACTCGGGACTCCCACTCAGGCCCTGGCCCAATCCCACACTCCAAAACTACTACACTTTGTTCCTCTCTGGGGTTCGTCCCAACCCCTCCAAATGCGAGCTCCCGCCCAGGTCAGCGATTCACCTCCTCTGGGCATGAGCTACGGACACCACTCCCATGGTAGTCTCCCCGACCCCAGAGAGTTTACCGCTCGCCTTAGTGGTACCTCATCTCCCACCTTCGACTCTCTCCCCTTACTTCGGCAAGGACACTTTTCGTCCCTTCTGGGGATGATGGTAGCTCCTGTTCTCCTTTCATTCCCCTAGGCAGAGTTCCCAAGCGAACACGCTTCAGAGGGAGTTCCGCCGTCGTTGGTCCAGACCAACGACAGCTGGAACCAGACCATTCCCCTCGGGCCTTGGTTCATTTGGGCACGGTAGGAGTGCTCAGCCCATCCACCCAGCCCCCGGACAGTAACTGTTTCATATCCCTCCCTTCCAGCCCTGGGGGAAACTTTACACAGACGCCTCCAACTCGGGCTGGGGGGCCATTTGGAGAGCACGTCACGGGCCTCGGGCGGTTTTGGGGATTCCTCTGACTGCTCGTCTTTCACATCAACATCTTGGAACCTGGAGGAGGGTCAGGCTCGCCTCCTCCATTCCAGGTCCATAGTCTCCCACCGATTCGATCTCCTTACACGGACTACACTTCGTGCTTGTTGCATCAACAAAGGGAGGGGGGGGGGGCGCGGGGGGGGGGGTGAACACTCCATCGGCCTCTCCCTCCGTACAGAGCGGCCCTCCTCCACTGGTGTCACACGCAGGGGGTACCCTTGCGCGAGATACATAGCAGGGACACACAATATCTGGCAGACCTTCAGCCTATCCAAGTCTGTTCTTCCACACGGAAATGGACCCTCAGCAGGCATACCCTAACAACCGGGTGGGAAACATTGGTTCAGACCCATGATCGCACTGTTTGACTCACGGTTTCAAATATCGTCTGCCAGTGTATGTGTCTCGGTCCCGGACCCCCGGGCTTCCTCCTCGACGCCCTATCCATTCCCTGGTCGGCTCATAGCTTACGGCCTCCCTCCCTTCCCGATCCCCACAAGCGGTGATCAGGAAGGTGAGGAATCGTGGAAGATCAGGCTCATTCTCATAGCCCCGTGGTGGCCCACTCATTCCTGGTTACCGGACCTCAAGTCCCACACTCACGCACCCCCTCTTTCAGGTAGAACCCACCAGCGTGGGACATGCTCAGGCAACCCCGTTCGGGTCGCCCTCACGCCAATCCCCAGAAGCTTCGCCTCCACGCCTGGTTCTGTGCAGCCCGTTTTCGAGCTGCTAAATCCACCTATCGAACGGACAGGTCCAGTCCGTCCTCAAAATCCTCTCTATCGTGGCGGGCCTCTCAGGAACTCCGAGACTAGCCATGTCCTCTCGGCAGAGCTAGCACCAGAGTCCCTTTACATTTAAGATGGAGGAAATCGGGTTCATGGTGTGAAGACAATTCTGTCTCTCACAATCGCCCCTTCCAATATCAAGATAGGATATTCCTTGTCCCACCTTAACCGCTCTGCTAGCTCCATCCGGGGCTAAAGGTCGGCCATCGGCACGAACCATCCGCCAAATGGGCGGACCTCCTTGGAGAACTGACTTCCTTCTACAGAGAGATCTCCAGAGGGGCTGCTCTTCGTGAGGCCCAATCCACTACGTGATTCCCTTTGGGACCTCGTCACTTTAACCTTGACGTCCTCAGCGAAACACATTTGAGCCTGTCTACTCCATTCCCTTAGAACCTTCTGTCTATGAAGACTCCCTTTCCTCCTCGCCCTCGCTTCGCCAGAGGCGAGGGCAGATCCATGCCCTCTAGCGGGGACCCCGGACATTGCCTTACACAGAGACGGCTCCGTCTCTCTTAAGTTCCTTCCCCGAATTTCCTAGCTAAGGAACCAGGAAAACCCGGTTTAGTGCCTCTACTTACCTCGTTCATACGCCGCTGGCCGGAATACACTAGGGGGAGCACTCTTCGGACATAGCCCTTTGCCCCTCTCGAGGTCTAAACACAACTGCTGAGGGAACGCTCGCGCCCCCAGGGCGCGTTTTGCAAAGACGTCTCCTTATTTCATCATACCCCCTGTAACACAGAAGGACATCTCTAGCTGGCACTGTCTTCTAGGTGGCTCTCCACGCGGTTCAGACACGCCTATTCCCAGGCATCCAAGGACCTCCCGTCTTGTCCCCCGGAGGCTCTGAGCTCAGAGCGCTCGCCGCATCGGCAGCCTTCCGCACTCTGTACCCATGCGCCACCTCCAGGAGGCAGCCTTCCGGCGTTCGGAAAATCCTTCATAAAATTTTATTTAAGGGACATCCGCATCGACAGAGGTGATGTGTTCTAATGGGATTCCTTTTGTGGCGGCTATTGCATCCATATCGGGTAACCCAGGAAACACTTAGGGACACTCGCCTCCTCCATTACCTATGAATTCTGCCTATTGTCTGACATGGTACAGTATATGACCCAAAATGGGGGAGTATGTTTTATAATCCCTGTTTGGCTAGTATTACTTTCCCATGTCAGACTATAATGCCCGCCCTTGCCTTTCCACACTAGCGCCAATGTTCAGGGGTTACCTTGCGCGCAGGCCTCGATGAATGAGGTACGGGAGGTTGACACTGGCTTCTTCCTACGGCGGAAGCGGGTGGGCATCACGTGACTGTCTTATTACTGCATTAGCCACACAAAAACTTCGGCCTGGCAGAGCTGACTAACTGCCGTGAATGCTATTGTCTGACATGGTAAGTATACTAGCCAAAACAGGGAGTATAATACAAACTCCCCATTTTTTATTCACCATAATCAGTTTGCGGTTATGAAGCCATACTCCGCAGAATCTGTCCGTTCATCCACCTAAATATCCAAGAATAATATGATGCTGTTCTCCAAAGTACTGTCCATTCATTAAACAGTTGAGAACAACACTACATTGTACCACAAAACACAATGTCATCCAGCAAATAACAAAGGAAACGCCCCAAGGTTTTTCCCATTCCATACACTTTTCAATTGATCATTTATCTTTAAGCAGTCAAGTTATCACCAGTATGACCAAAAAAAGCCCTGAAACTGCTTCTGAAATGAAAGCAAGATCTGGAGACATGCTGGTCCCTTTCTGTATCATTTATCTTTTTCATTACTGTTTTTTTTGCATCTTTTTTTGCTTCCAGTAAACTGATATCCAATTGGTTGACTCCTGGTCACCAAACACTTGTAGTTTCACAAAAAGCCAGAGTTTTACAGTCAACAGTTCATAACAGACTGACTCTAAAGGCTGATATTCATAGAATCTTTGTGTTAACATTCCTGGCACCTTCCCTTTCCATCACAAAAACACATCAAAATCCACCGCACACAAACACATTAAATGAAAATATGCTACCCTCTTATATATATGCGAATGACAAAAAAAGCCAATGTATCATCAAGCAGCGCATGAATTATGACGCTGAAAGCAAAAAACAACTTCCAGAAAGGAAAATGCAAGATGACATGCCACAGCGACTGGGATACCTGATTAACGGATGTTGCCACAGAAACAGCTAGGGACCCAACTGCTCTAGCTTCACTCTCTCAGCAACTGAATGCACACGGACTCACTAGCTGCCTACAGAAGGGCCACAGAACATGAGGGGAGGACACTGTCCTCCCCAAACAGAAGAGTTCAGCTCAACGTATCGATCTACATACACCAATAGCACTGTCCAAACAGAATTACAGCCAACAGAATACCACGGCACAGTGGCACTGACCACCAACAACAGAAACATAAAAAGCTCACACTGACAAAAAACGATGTGGATCATCGAAAATAAACGTAGCAACATCATTCACAGAATTCACATGGAAACCTAAGTTCAACATACAGCTGCTTCAGGCACAATCTGACTAAACAAGGGGCTTATGAACATGATGGTAAAAATAATGTCATAGTCGTTCCGCTTGTTACTAAACCCGTGAACCACAATGATCATATAATGGAACCGACATTGTATCAAACTCAGAAAACTACTGAAATCAAAACATTAACATTATCACTGAACACAAACTCTGCTACAGAATATGAGGAATAAACTATTTTTCGTCACATAGCATACAACTACTCGGAACAAATGTTTCACTGAAGGATCTGAAAAAACAAGGAAAAATCATACATGGAAAAGGCAAAAAAACAACCGTATGTTTAATCATACTTCCTGCTATAAAAGGAAGGGGAAAATGGCTTGATAACAAAGTGCTGGTAATAAATCTGCAACAGGACAGCTAGCATAAAGGGGAAAAAATGTAAGTCAACAATATATAGCAGTTGCTTCTTTTTCTTTTATCAGCTTGATCGATTGTTCACCAAACTGCCGTTGGCATGCCCTGACATCACTAAGCCTTTGCTGTGCAGCATTCGGGACTTAGTAAACGTTAACTCGAACCAGTTTATCAGGTCATCAACGTAAAAGTGGAACTGCAAGTAAAGGGAGGTAACTTGCACAGAACTGCTTTTCTCACAGGGATGCTGTATTTCACCAAGTAATTCAAACAGTTCATGGTGGTTTTTTTCCTTGGTTTTTTTTTTTTTTTTTTCCCATTCAAAAACAGTTCTGCAAAGAATAAAACAATGTTTGGAATTTGCCATCGTTTTGAAAAATCTGAAAGTCATCATGCTATGGAAAATTTAAAATGATATGAAAGTTCATTTTGCAAGAACTATTTGACATCATTAACCCTCGGTAGAATAGTTCCTGAGGTATTATTTTGAGTTTAAATGAAGAAGCCCTTTTGCTCATGCAGATAACCCTCAACAACAAGAGGGCCTGCCCAGACTGTATGCTCATGTGGGTCGAATTGGCTGACTGAAAGCGGAGGAGAAATTTCAATAAAGCTCTTTTCACAAACCTTCCTAAAGGTTCGACAGTATTCAGTGAAACTGGACCCAACATGCCAATATGAACCGACATTTTTCCTTACCAACAGGTACAAATTCAAACGGGCCTCTGCACAAACCTTTACTATTATGACAGACACAAAGGGAGTCAGTAGTTGACATCATCTGTTATTTGCAGTGCTGCGTGAGAATTGCAGTCGGACAGGATTAGCAAACTATCTTTAAAGGCAGATAAAAAATCCTTCAAAGATGGGAATGTGGCTGCCTGCATGTTACATTGAAAAAAAAAGTCATGCATGTAAGTCTCTCAGCCTATGAACCAGACTGTGTGATCTTGGGTTTTAAATTTCATACCAGGTCACCCATAAAAGCATCTAAGAAAACAAACATCTGATTAACACTAAATTAATGGGAACTTAGTACTGTACCCTAGTTTGGTTTTGATATACTTACCATGTCAAACTCTAGCAAGCGACATCAAATTCACTAATTCTGTTCTGCCAAAATGCCTCTTACACTTTCACAAACAGCATGGGGTCGCTTCTGCTTCTGCTCTTTCCATGGCCACTGCTGCATGAGGAGCACCACAAGCTTTTTACTCTGTCTTGCCCTTACTTTCTATGGCTCGCAGTATATTGTCTTTCACTATGTTGCTGCCACAAAAATCCGTGCACTAAACTTTGCTGGAGAGGTAGGAATGATCCATTGATACTGTTCAGTCTGTTTGTTTTTTCTATTCCTTGCTTTAAAAAAAATCTTTGCCTTCTTGATGAAGGAAAGGCAGCAGTAGTCGGTAACATTTCCCTTCAATCATGTATAGTTTAAGTTTACAGCGAAGCTGACCCGAGAGCTGTCTCCAGATCAGCAAACATTTTCCTGCAATCCTGACCTTAACGTAAAGAAATCATACTGCTGTAGTCACCACAGTTGGGCAGGAACTAGGGAAAGTATGGAGACAGCCACACACAGAGAGGAGAGAGAGAGAGAGGGAGAACATCAAATATCTTCAACAAATGGTGATTCTGCGCCACCAATGGTCAACATCACTGCAGTCAGACTCTTGTTCCAAGGTCCCTGGTTCCGTTCCTAATCTAAACAGCCATGCTGGAAGAGATTTTCTCACTGGAGTTACCATCCATGCAGATTCTAATCCCCCAAATCCTTCCAGTGAGATTTTAAGGAGTACGTATGTGTGAATGTACACACAAAAAATCTTGCACCCATATTTACATCCTATTCCACCTTTGAAAGAAGAGTTGACCATTGTGTGCTGGGGGGATGGATGACATGGAAATATAAACACATGCACACGGGTGTCAGGCTTACACCCCTCCCCTCCCCCAAGATGGAACATTGCCATCTTCATGGTGGGATTTTAAATGGTCGCACAAGCAAAAGTCTCGCTTACTGTTGACCTCTCAGAGTTCGAGAGAGGGAATACAGAAAGAAAGAGAGGAAGAACTGCATCAGTTTTCAAGAGCATTCTGTCTCTTAACAATCAATCTATGACTGTTCCATTTTCAGCAGTTTCTCCTCTTACTTAGGAGAAAGAATCAAAACAGGAGAGGGATAACAACAAAATCAGCAACAGGTACACACAGAACAGATGACAAAAAAAAACCCAAAAACCAACATGCTACACTAGCCATGACCAAAGAACCTGAGCAACTCCCACAAACACCACAGAACACCATCTGCTACATACAAATGTTGAATTTAAAGCACAACCAGCGTGAATAAACACTGTGAAACAAACCCCACTGTATTGAGCGTTCTTTAATGGAAATCAAATTAAGCAAGCCAACAGAAGACTGGACATGGCATACATAAATGAAAACTACCAAGTAACTGAAAAGTACAAAATAAAAAAAAATTAACAAGCGAACAAGCAAAACCAGGTTACAATATTCATATATTTCAAAAGTGACCGAAACTGTTGTAAGGGTATGATGCATTAATGTTAAGTTTAAGCCTACTGATTGAATACAACTTTAAGAAGGTATTAAAAAAAAAAAGATCAAAAATGACCATGGTGTAACTGTAATAAATCTGTTTTCATCCATACAATCCTAGTCCATCCATTAGAGATCAGTCCAGTGAACTAAAGTATCACCTAACATAGCTACAGAGATGGGGAAGGGACACACACATGGTACCAACAAGGACCTCACTCAATGGACAACCCTGTGAACACCATGGCACCAGGCTGTATGATTCATTTTTACGTTGTGTTATTGATACCGCTTCTGAAAATAGACTTTCAATTTTCATACTCGGGGGGGGAGGGGGGGGGGGGGGGGGGGGGGGGGGGGGGGGGGAAGAAGAAGACATATTCCAGTTTTCATACTCTCTTTTCACATGCTTCTAAATAGGTAATATGTATGCTATAATTGTAATCAATACTGTGTATCTATAATCATGCTTAATGGCTTGTTCAGCCAGCAATACTTCATATTTTCGCTGATCTGTCTTTGCATGTATTTTCACAGATAAATCATAGAATGTTGGAGACGTTCTCTTACAGATTCAAAATGAAGGGCCTGTTTTTGACAAATTCTGAATTATGACCAGTATCGGCATAATTCATAACCCTTTGCATGTATTATGTAATGTTAACATGTCATCAACAACACACTTTTAACAACTGTGAATTAAACATAATCATGCGAAATATAACGCAATACTCAAAAAAGTTAAGATTGTCTCCCTTGCTTGCTGGGGGGGGGGGGGGGGGGGGGGGGAACAAAAACGAAACAAAAAAAAATAAAATACCCTTCTCTCTTGCACAAAAGGCATTGAATATCACTCCACCACTGGACAGTCAATGTCATCTGCCTAGCTCTTCCTCATTCAAAGGTCTTTTTAGTGCTTTCCCCCTCTTGGTTCACATTCATTTACTTGTCAAGAAATAACAGCCGTACTGTGAGGCCCACCGATGGTGATCATGGTGTAACGAATGGCATTCTTCTCGCACTTGGAGACAACCACGCCCGACCTGTACATACCCGTATTAGCTGGCGCACAAACACAATTTTTTCGGGGGGTTAACAATGAATGGGACATGACAGGTATGTGGAATACAGACCATTTATCCTTCACCCTTTGGATCATATCTTACCATTTCTGTACAGCATGGCTTACATGTCACAACACACTTCCTTGTGTGTGAAACTGAAGACTGTATTTGCTGCAGACATATTCCCTTTCTTCTTTGCTTTTGTGTGGAGACAAACAGGCAGAGACAGATAGATAGACTGTTAGATACATATACTTACATAGATGCATAGACAGATTGATACAAACATGGATATTATATTATATTATATTATTGTGTGTGTGTGTGTGTGTGTGTGTGTGTGTGTGTGGGAACAACTCACTGCTGTGACCTCTTTTACATGCACCGAATACCAGTGCATGTAGGTCTTTGGTGAGGTAAGTCAAGTGAAGATTTGGGCAGTTACAGATCTGTTGGCATCACACTTTCTGTCGCTAGCAGACTCTGATTCAGCTGTCTTTCCACATCATCTTTATAACTACCAACAACCATGGGTATCACAGCATGATCAAACAAATTCTTCTTCCAATCAGTATCAGTGTAGCTGTTACTAATTACATTAATGAATGCATTCTCTTTAGTGCAACTGACATTAACTTTGAAAAAGGCTTTGCACAAACATGCAAAGTTTGAATCCACATAACAAGAAAGTGCATTCCAGAAAATGGCACTGATTTCATCCTTTGTCATGAGTCCATGGTTGATTTGAGTCATTCCTCAAAGCTGAGGATTTTCCCACTTTAGGTCATACACATTTTCTGTCAAACACATAACACAATACGGGTTGTCTCATGCAAATAATGAGCAATGTGAGTATCTATTACTTTACATAATTCTAAATCAAAACATTTTCAAGTTCTCTTTAGAATGAGCTACATATCAGTTTGTTCTTTGAAACTGCCTCTACTCTTCAAGGAATAAGCCCTCTCCTCATTAACATCACGATCTTAAAGGTACAGGCATCAAAGTTATCACCCCCCACACAAAATTGTATAACATGACGACAGCTCTGAACCTCTCTACAAACCACACCATGAGTGAACAACCACATGACACCTCAGACCAGAACAAGCAACTCTCACACCAGTTTTAAAAAACAACAACTGAATGATCAGGTTAAAAAAAAAAGATAAAACAACAACAAACTGAAGACCCAAACACAATGTTCACATTCTTGCAGATCTACTTACCCACAGCACACAATCCATGCGGTCATTATGCATACCAAGTAAGCTTCTCTCTAAACGGTTCAACACTGTCTGCTCAACTGTGTCCACTCACCTCACTCACACAGCAGTAATGGACTCACGATCCTACCCCCCACTCCCTTTCTGTCCCCATACCAACGGCAGGTTCCACGCACCACAGTCACTCGCAGGATGGGATCAACTGTGCTAGGGAGTGCTCTTCTGCCAGGTCAAAGATCATACTTCAGCAGCTGCTGTCGCTTCTGGGTCACCGTCTTTTCCGTGTGAGCGTCTGACAGGGGCACGTTTTGTGCACTCGCACAGCTCCCGGCACAGGTGTTCCGCCATGCTTATCACATACATCCCACAGTCAAAGCCTGCAGCAGGTCGAGATGCATGTACTTTGCTTTCCACCCACAAACTTGCCACATGAAGCACAAGCACAGTCTGTGACAAACATCTCAGCAGGGATACATCACATCTCACAGTCATAACACACCACAGCAGGTAACAGCCAGTACATAATACATCAAAATTACAATGCCAACATTTCTCTGGATATACAGATGGAGGGTCTATCCATGATTTACTGAAATATGAAACGGCTGAATGGCATGAATGAGTTAAATGGGTGTGAACTAGTATTTGCTCATTTATAGCAATGGTCTAAGGCAATATCACAGAGAATTGGGATGAATAGGGCTTTACACTGGCTCCGAGCGATATTAATAAGAAAACATCACTGGACTGCCTTCTGCCTCAGAGGAGCTGGAAACTGATTTTGAGAGATTCCATACAAATTATCATTGTTATTAAATAGGTGTTTAGGCATAAGGACCTTGAAAACAAGATGCTAACAGTTACCTCCAATTATTCAAAGAATTTATCAGTATATATTACGATATGGACATGTTGATCATTTGGGACTTGAAATCAATCTTTGAGGCAAACAGTAGACAGCAGATTTTGCAGGGGAAGGAGTTTAGCCAGGAGGGGCACCACTTCCTCATGTTCCAACTGCCAATGGTAACTGAGGTATATTATTACTCAATAGAGAACAGCTGTCTTCTGCCTGTTCGGCTTTTTAGAAGAAGCTGATCTTCATAGAGAAATTCTAAATATTTGCATACACAACTGTGTAAGACTTCACCATGAAAATGGTCTGTTGAGGCTCTCCGTAAACACAGTGTATGCGTTTTTAACAATAACTTTGAATACATTCTGCTCAAAAATCTTACACACACAAACATATCTCAATATTCCTACATGCAGTGAAACATGCAATAAAAGTTACACTATTCACAGAAACACACACACACACACACACACACACCACACACCACACACACACATCAACTTTACCATTCTTTTGGTTGGGGACAGTCCATTTCAACAAATTTGGAACCTCGTTTGGAGGCTGCAACAATAAAGTACATCAACATGATTATTATTATCATTAAGATACTTATAAATGTAATCAAATAAATGCCACTTGGCGTTTACAATAAACAAGACCACATCAAAATTACAAATCGGAACAACAGACAATACACGAAGATGCATCCTGCAGTCACAAGCTCGTCCATCCACACCTACCACCGCCCAGCTTTGCCCTCTCTCATTCCTCACCACCACATCACTCACTCTAAAACAATTACCTCTGATGAATAAACACAGGGATCCAAACACATAGAATATCCTAACAACAGCACCGGAACACATTTGTATATATCAATCAGAACGAAAAGAAAGCTTTCAAGCCTGATTTAAAAGAGGGCAGAAAGGCAGTGTATGCAAGTTGATCTGGGAGATATTCCAAGTCAACAGGGCCCGACAGGCAATGGAACAATAACCAGACAGTGTATGCATGAACAAGGGAAGGTGGAAGAATGAAATCAGAGAACGGAGTTCACATGATGGGGCATGCACACACACACATAACATGTTATACAATGTACTGTTTAGCTTCATCTAAGGAAGAAATCCAGCGTATGTACTAGATAACCACACACAAAAAAAGTTGAAGAAAGAACAAAAGATATTTGTCATCTGAAGATTTTAAACATGATCAGACTTTTGGAAGAACACAAAATGCAAACAGAAGCAGTAAGTGGTCATGACTTGGGGGGGGGGGGGGGGGGGGGGGGGGGGGGGGGGGGGGGGGGGGGGGGGGGGGCATAGAGAGGGAGGAGGGGGGGGGTGACCGAGCTTGGCAAACATTAAAAATATCAAATAAAATCTTACAAAAACCAAACATCATGACAACCGTATGAACAAATACAGAACTAAACATATGCACACACCTAACACCTTATGCAAATGTGCTAACTCCCTTGTCAAACTTTTGAAGGTACATGTCTCGCTTTTTTTCTTTCCTAACCATTGAGAAACGAAAGGTGGAATTCTTTCCCTAATAAAAATGCCCCCAAACACATCAATTGACACAACCTTCATTGAAATCAAGGACAATTTCAACGATTCATAATCTCGCTGATCAGCGTAATCCTACACGCTACACACTGCCTATAGGCTGATCTAATGTGGGAATGACGTCAAAAGACAGAAGATCAGAAGATTTTACATGAAGGTCATGAATCTGCTTGCACAATCGAGGTCATCAGGTCTTGGCCACTCGCATTGGCAGAACCGAGTCTGCTGTGGATCCTTCTTTATTCCACTAAACCATTCCCATGCCTGAAAACACAAGGCACATGAAAATCTGTTGCAACAATATGAAACGGAATGTATGATGAATGTGGGGTGCTCTATCCTTCCACCACTTACCTTCCTAAAGCCAAGAACCAATTTGGTCATGAATCTGTTGCACAATATGAAGGAATGTATGATGGAATGTGGGGGTGCTCCTGTCCTTCCACCACCTTACCTTCCCAGCCCTGAACCATTTACCCATACACTGCTGGACGGAGAGAGAAGATTTTCAGCCATGAAACTCTGTCTGTTAGTGACTCAAACTCGCAGTCAGCTCACAGGCAAATGCTTTAATCTTCAAATGACTATGGGCCTCGCCTAAAGTGAAAAGTATGGTTTTAAAGAAAAAACAGAGTTCTCAGACAAAAGCATATAATCTCTGTTTCTCAAGAAGTAGGTAGCGGCACGCCCCTGCAGCAGTGAGGAAAAGGTTGATTTTAGGTGAAAATAGGCCAACTTCAATCAGGCAGTACTGGTGTAATACTGTATCTATAACGATGCTTTTTGATTTGAATAAACCTTTATTTATCTACTTTTATTCTCATGTATTTTCATTTTTGTCATGAATGCGTGAGAGAGAGAAAATCTAAATGAAAAATACCCCCTGGAAAGAAAAGTCAGCTTCGCCGTCAGCGAAATTGCGATGTCCGACGAACCCGAAGTTGGTACGTGTTAGAAAATCTCGACTGCTTTACACACTGCTGGACAGAGTGATCTAAAATAGTTTCATAATAAAGATCGAGATTCCTCTTTAAAACAGTACAAGTTTCAAAATAATTTAAGTCCAGTATTAATTTGAGGAAACGAGTTGAAAAATTGGGTAAATTTCAATCTACTTTATCTCCAAGAAATACTGAATAAAGATGTATCATCTTAGGGTGCGCTGGAAAGAGGATTTCAAGTCCTACACAGCGGTATGCAAATGAGCTCTATCCGTGCCATAGCCACAATCGCAAGCGGGGAAAAGCGAAGTGTGCGGAACGTCGCGAGGCACAACAATACAATCGGAATGGCAACCTACATGGCAAGTGCGTCGGACCGACACATCGTTTCAAATGAATGGGACGTCCGTGTCCAGGATCTCTATGGTAAGTTTTATTTGTGATTATGGCAGATCGATTATTTAAGCACATCTTTCAAAGAAAATGATCGGTTGAGAATGACCAGATTATGGTTAGTTTTGAATTAGAAGTGATCAAGTGAAGTGTTAGGAAAAACATGTTCTGTACTCTTGTTGTCTTCCTGTCAAAGTTGATTTAATTTTATCGAAAGCTCATTTTACCTAAACATTCAACTAATATAATTTCAAGATTGCACATTGTCGAATCGTATGTTTTATTTTTTTATATAATAAAGTTTGGGGCATATTTTATTAAATTATTTGACAGTATCGATTACCGGAAGTGGAATGACTTTGGTCACAAGTAACAAAACGATCTGGTCGATCTTGCGCGGCCGTGTTCGTGCGTTTTTCTTCGAAGTTAATGCGCATAGTGATCGTTTATTTTTTTGTTTTCATGCAAATCTGTTGATTTCTGTCATTGTATATGTATTTTGTAATAGTATTGAAGAAGGGGCAGTAGTACTTGTTGGATTTTTCTCGCGTGTATGAGCCCACCACATCATTCGTTTATTATCTCTCTCTCCCTCCCCCCTTATACAACACAGTCACGAAAAGAACATACATTTTATGAAAAAGAACTGCATTTAAAAAAATACTAGATCGATTGTGTGTGTGAGTGAATGAGTGTTTTAGTTTGCTTTTCTTGTTGCTATTGTTAAGGTACTTCAGCACTTTGAGCTTTCTAGTATTTATATAAATGTATGGTGAGAAAAGTACTAAAGAATGTTCCTTGTTAAAATATGCTCACTTAGATTTTTTCCAGTAAATCTCATTCACTTCATTGTAAAAAGGTTATATTGCAACATGTCTGACCATCCGATGTCTTGCCACACACACCACACCACACATCACAACCGCACACACACACACACACCACACCACACACACTGAGCTCACAAACACCTCTTCCTCTTCTCCTGTCTTCCCCCCCCCCCCCCCCCCCCCCCCCCCCCCCCCCCCCCCCCCCCCCCCCTCCACTGACACAGGTGCACGCATCTGAGAAGCATGCAAAAAACAATGGAAGTCGAATGCTTAAAATTTTCCTTTCTTTCTTGAAGATGACCAGTTTCATCGCATGAAGCAGTACCTCACAGCAGAAGGAAGGGGGAGAAAAGTAGGCCTGACCAAGCAGTCAGTTGCCACCAACAAGCTGCTTCTTCAACTGGACTGTTTGAGACGGACCTGTGAGAAGAGCTGGGATGAGATTTCCGCCTTTGTTGACAAAGTGTGTGATGAAAACATTTCTTGCACACACTACACTGAAAACAGAGGTCAACATGCAATCAGAGGTGTTTCAACGTTATCCTGTGATGGTGATCTTCAGAGATTTTTAGGACGGATGTCAGGTTCGAACTGGAAAGTAGAAATATTGGTCACTTCTTGCAGAAAAAAGGAATCAAGCGACACCATCTCCTTTCACCAAATACCTTTGACCAGTCCCAGCTGTGTGAGGTGTCAGTGACAAATGGGTTGCTGATTGATCTGCTGATCTTCCAGAAAGAAGAAGGGCCTGTCTCTACAAAAAGAGTGGTTCCACATGATAGGGTTAAACATTGCAAGGGTTTAAACATTGCAGGGCTCTCTGACAAACAGCTCAACACAAAATTGGCCAAAACCAGGAAACCCTATGACAGTCTGTTGGAAAAGTGCTTCCAGACCCAGCAGTCAGCAGAAATTGAAAGACTTTCTTTTTGCAGCCTCCAGAGCATTTTGTATTAAAAAAGAGTCTGGAAACAAAACTTATCCCCACTAGAACCCTCTGCCTCTGCAGTACATTTGTCAGATCCTCAGGTCACATATGAAGAAAAGATGGATAATGGGAATGCGGCTATTAAATTAGCAACACATGGGAGACAGTTAGCTGCTCTCCGCCGGCAACTGGAAGAAACACAGGCAGCACTCAAAACATCAAAATCAGACGTTGACACTCTGAAAAAACGTTTTGCATGAAGAAAACCAACGTTTGATGGCACTAGAAAACGGAATATGGCTAAAATGATTGCTGATAAGAAATCATCAGATCAAGAACAACTTCTGTTAAGAGACAAGTTACAGAGAGCGAACAGAAAAATTTCAACAATACAACAGTCGAATTATTACAAAAGGCTAAAAAGGAAAGAAAATGATATGAAAAAAAAACAGGGCACATAATTAAACATCAAAGTGGAGGTTGTCAAAGAAAGATAAATGGTCTTAGACAAAAACTGAAGAGCAGCCCAAACTACTGCATCAAATTTGAAAACAAAGATAATTACTCTGAAGGAAAAAAATGGAAGCAACACTATTGGACCAACAACATGCTGGTGAAGTTCTGCAAGATCCTGAAGAACTGCGCCTCAAAGATGAAACGGGCACTTCAAAACCGGAGGCAAAGATAGCAGGTATGGAGCGGTGTGGTGCTGTCATCAGAACTGCTGCACGGCTGTGTGGTGCCAGGATTCCAGGTGATTTGCCCTCACAAAGGTCAGCTTTACGCTTTGCTGACCAAGGGCATGTGGTCAGCAAGTCTCATGTGGCAGAGGTCCTCAGAAGTCACGAGCACTGGGACTTGCACATTGATGGAACCAGCAGGAGTGGGAAGAGCTACATCAGTCAGCAAGCTACCACCGCCAGTGGCTCCTTCTCCATGGGCTTTCTTCCTGTACCGATGGCACACTCACTTGGTGTATATCCAATCAACTCCTCAGTGGTGTTTGCCTCCAACCTCACCCTGGCCCCATCTTCTTCATCTGGGAGGTCTTCTGTTGTGGACTGGCCAAATGATCTACGCCAGAGATACGACGCATTCAAACGTTTCCTGTTTGAAAATCGTCTGTGATTAGCTTCTTTCAAGAAATGTCTGTTGTAAGTGACCTAAGGTGTTATTTGAAAGGTAGGACTTGTGAAGAATGTTCTTTTCAGTGAGTTCAGCTATCAGTGAACCTGTTGACATCATTTTCAAAAATAATGATTTTGGGTTTGAGATCTTTACACTAGTATTGTTAGTAGATTATTAAGACAATCTAAATAAACAAAAAGTTTGTCTGTGAAGACTTTCAGTAGTTTAAGTTATGCATACCACATTTTTAGATATCTGGTTAAAATTTGAGAGGGATATGACAAGTGGTTTGGAAAACACTGCAATTTTCCTGTTGACGTCTGTGGATTTTAGGTCCCCTAAGCATCATTTTAAAATGGATTATGCAGGTATTTTTTGCTTGATTTCTGTCATTTAACACTTACAAGACAAAGATACCATTTAGAATACAACCACCAAGTTTGAAGTGAAAATCTGTATTAGTTCAGGAATTATGTCCATTTTTTTAATTTTGTCGATCTACGGACTATTTGCCACTGTACATTTTGAACAGCCCTGATGTGGCCCTTTGCGGTCGGCTGGGCTATAAGCAACATTATCTTATCTTATCTGTACATTTTGGCCTTTCTAAGCATATTTACACCTCATTAGATGGAACGTTTACAGACCCATTGAGCTGAAAAAAATTAGGCTAAGTCTATGCAAACTGGTAACTCAAAAAATCTAAAGAAATCACTATTTGAGGTAATTTTCTAAAATCTGTAGGTCCCCAAACATGGCACCTCGTGCCGATTTGACGTTTCCGGAATTGCATGAAGTGCCATTTTTGACCACAAGCAAAAGAGGCAATTTGTTTTGGACAGCCCTGTAAATTTGTGTGCTAAGAGTATATGGTACACACACTCCAAATGCATAATATCTTATGTCTCACATGCATGGTGTTCTTGCTGGGAGGCTTCAAAGATGCCATGTCACACTATTACATGCGAACGTTCGGCAAATGCAATATTAAAATGTCGATATCTCTAAAACTAATAAAGATAGAGCAGTAATTTTTTTTTTACTTTGTTTTGCTTTAAAAGTTCTATCTAAAATCTTAAACAGAAATATGCAATTTGCAATTCAAATTTTGGCTGCCGCTACCTACAAGAAGTTTTTTTTCAAACTGAACGAAAAATAATTTTGAAACACAATAAAAACAATGTCTTTAATTTGCACAGATTGAATAATAAAAAGTCATGAACCCAGTGTGGCAAAATAAAACAGGAGTAAGAATCCATTCTGAATATGTCTCTATAAGTTCAGGGCTAACTCCAGGCTCAGTATCTTTTTTTTTAATGAATATGTGCATGGATTAAACTCGGATATAAAGTTCAAGTTATGAGTACCAAGATGAACTATTCTTCTCTGGACATCCAAGTTTCACAAACCCTGCTCTGACTGACCAAGGAACAACAACAGAAAAACAAACAAAACCAAAAAACAAGAACTCTGGATTGATGGCTTAAAGACGAAAATGTTGCAGAATAGCATGGAACTGTCACCCAACACATCTAGAAATTGTACTACTCCCTGATAACACTTTACACTGATCAATTTCAATCGAAAAAACAAAAAATCTAAAATTCTACAGGACTCCCCTCTCCCACCGTCACTTCTCCCTCCCTTTCAAATAATGAGCTAAAGGGAGAGATTTACAGAACTGCTAACCTTGAACAACAAAGCCTTAGGCAAATGAAAACAATTATGAATGTACCAACCAATGTGATCCTCCGGCTCTACTAGTGTTGGCATTGTCATTGATGGGCAGAAACACGTATTCCTTTGACGGCAGGTTAAGTGGTGCCAGGACAGTAGCCAGATCGTCGGCTAACAAAACCACATCATCATTCACATATTGCCCAGAGTTCTTATGTCATGTAAGTCATGTCAACAGTCACACATGACTCTCAAGAGTTCAAATATAATGTAAACCATGACACATTCGAACATGACCCAGTGATCATATGTCATGTAACTTGTAATAACATTCATAGATGACATCAGTGTTCATATATTAAGCAAACCATGTCAACATTCATACATGACCTAGAGTTCATATGTAGTGCAAACCATGACAACATTAACACATGACCCAGAGTTCCCATATCTTCTATACCATGTGAATATTCACACAACTCAGGAGTTCAATATGTGAACATTCACATACGACCCAATGTTCATATGCCAAGTAAACTTTGTGAGCATTCATACATTGCCCAGTTTAAACATGTGTAAACCACATCCATGTCTCAGTGTTCTTTCGTCATGTAAACCAAGTCAACATTCATACATGACCCAGTGTTCACTTGTTGAGTAAACTATGTAAACATCGATACATTACCCAATGTTCATGTGACATGTAAACCACATGAACATTTACACATGATCCAGAGTTCATATGTTGTGTAAATCATGCTGAAATTCATCACCCATGTTCATGTAAACCATTTTAACACATACACATCATCGCAAGTTTATATAATGCGAACCCATATCAATATTCACAAATACTTCAGAGTTTTTGTCTTGTAACAACATGAATATCACACATCATCGACAGATCAAGTCATGTAAACTACATCAAACTTTACACACTACCCACACTTCATGCCATTGGTGTTTTACAGCTCTTAGAAATGGGATTATAGCACCATCTGAAGCTATATAAATAAGTAGAAAAAAAAGTGCTGAAATGCGTATGAACCTGTATTAAATCAATTTGCAACGGTATCACCATGTTCCGATAATAAGCTGTGGGAGTATGAGTTTTAAGCAAAACGTTATCAACACTATCAGACTGAACAAAATTGAATAAGTTTGCAAGAAGCTGTCAGTGAGTCAATAACAAAACTGTCAGTGAGTCATTAACCAACACAAACACTTGCTCGATGAAAATAGTTTGGTGTTGGAGGATGAAGATGAAAATATGAAAATGCTGCTATGGAGCTTCATTCCATTCTAACTCTGCATGACAGGGCTGTACTCTATGCTTACTCTCAAAATATATATCAGCGTCAACCAGGCCCAAGAGACACAGACACCTGCAGTGTTGGACAGGCAATTTGAGAAACACTCTCACATTAAGTGGACGTAATTCAATTGTGTGGACCCAGTCTTCCAAATTGAGTCCACAGCAAACTCAACTGTGGGCAAGTGCCAGACAAGACTGAAAAAAACCCACAAATTTAATAAATGGCTCTGATGGGAATCAAACCCACAACCTCCCAGCCTGGAATCCCCAATGCTAACCACTGTGCCATGGAAGCTGACAAGTTAGTTCATTCCTTACCATACTATGTTTTATAGTACAAACAGCAGCTGAGACATTAGTTCATTCCTTGCCATACTATGTTCTATACTATAAACAGCAGCTGATACGTTAGGATAAGATAAGATAAGATAATGTTGCTTATAGCCCAGCCGACCGCAAAGGGCCACATCAGGGCTGTCACCACGTTAAAAATCAACTCACCAGTCAAATTAAAAAAAAAAAAAAAAAAAATCACACATCTCATTAAATGACATCGTCTAGAAACGCACCAGAAATTGCATTAAAAATCTTTCTTCCGTAAAATCTTAAATCAGATGAAAATGTTAATCTCTCTCAAAAACTCAAGGATCACATCAGGGCGGACATCCTGAACAGGATCTTCATGGACTCCGCTGTAAAATGTTTGTGTCTCACATCGTGCAAGTCCCAACACTCTAAAAGAACATGTTTCATTGTGAGTGGCACATGACATGGAATACACCACGGAGCTTCTTCACTCTTTAAAAGGTAAGAATGGGTAAAATACGAATGGCCGGTGTGCAGCCGGCACAGAACCGTTTTCCTCTTTACGACCTCCCGACGTTGATGGGAGGAAGTCCTTAAGGTTTGGACGGATCTGAAAGAGTTTGTTACTCGTCTGTGTGTTCCAATCCTCCTGCCAGAGGTCTCTCACATAATCGTTAATTTTGGGTTCACATTGAGCAGGGATTAAGTTGGACATTTCTCTCTTGTGGCG
>CM031604.1:12919284-12937151 GCA_018398815.1 Conus ventricosus | reverse complement strand
AAATTCTTTGAATAATTGGAGGTAACTGTTGCATTTGTTCAGTCCTTATCTAACCTTTATAACATATAATTGTATGGAATCTCTTCAAAATCAGTTTCCAGTCCTCTTGAGGCAGAGGCAGTCCAGTGATGTTTTCTTATTAATATCGCTCGGACCAGTGTAAAGCCTATTCATCCATTTCTCTGTGATATTGCCTTTAGACCATTGCTATAAATGAGCAAATACTAGTTCACACCCATTTAACTCATTCATGCCATTTCAGCCGTTTCATATTTCAGTAAATCATGGATAGACCCTCCATCTGTATATCCAGAGAAATGTTGGCATTGTAAGTTTTGATGTATTATGTACTGGCTGTTACCTGCTGTGGTGTGTTATGACTGTGAGATGTGATGTATCCCTGGCTGAGATGTTTGTCACAGACTGTGCTTGTGCTTCATGTGGCAAGTTGTGGGTGGAAAGCAAAGTACATGCATCTGACCTGCTGCAGGCTTTGACTGTGGGATGTATGTGATATGCATGGCGGAACACCTGTGCCGGGAGCTGTGCGAGTGCTACAACGTGCCCCTGTCAGACGTCATCACGGAAAAGACGGTGACCCAGAAGCGACAGCAGCTGCTGAAGTTGATCTTTGACCTGGCAGAAGAGCACTCCTGCACAGTTGATCCCATCCTGCGAGTGTCTGTGGTGCGTGGAACCTGCCGTTGGTATGGGGGACAGAAAGGGGGTGGGGGGGTAGGTCGTGAGTCCTTTACTGCTGTGTGAGTGAGGGTGAGTGGACGACTTGATGCAGACAGTGTTGAACCGGTTAGAGAGAAGCTTACTTGGTACTGCTTATGACCGCATGGATTGTGTGCTGTGGGTTAAGTAGATCTGCAAGAATGTGAACATTTGTGTTTGGGTCTTCAGTTGTTGTTGTTTTTCTTTTTTTTTACCTGATCTATTCAGTTGTTGTTTTTTAAACTGGTGTGAGAGTTGCTTGTTCTGGTCTGAGGTGTCATGTGGTTGTTCACTCATGGTGTGTGTTTGTAGGAGGTTCAGAGCTGTCGTCATGTTATACAATTTTGTGTGGTGGGTGATAACTTTGATGCCTGTACCTTTAAGATCGGTGAGTTAATGAGGAGAGGGCTTATTCCTTGAAGAGTAGAGGCAGTTTCAAAGAACAAACTGATATGTAGCTCATTCTAAAGAGAACTTGAAAATGTTTTGATTTAGAATTATGTAAAGTAATAGATACTCACATGTGCTCATTATTTGCATGAGACAACCCGTATTGTGTTATGTGTTGACAGAAAATGTGTATGACCTAAAGTGGGAAAATCCTCAGCTTTGAGGAATGACTCAAATCAACCATGGACTCATGACAAAGGATGAAATCAGTGCCATTTTTCTGGAATGCACTTTCTTGTTATGTGGATTCAAACTTTGCATGTTTGTGCAAAGCCTTTTTCAAAGTTAATGTCAGTTGCACTAAAGAGAATGCATTCATTAATGTAATTAGTAACAGCTACACTGGATACTGATTGGAAGAAGAATTTGTTTGATCATGCTGTGATACCCATTGGTTGTTGGTAGTTTATGATGGATGTGGAAAGACAGCTGATCTAGAGTCTGCTAGCGAGCAGAAAGTGATGATGCCAACAGAGGCTGTACTGCCAAATCTTCACTTGACTTTACCTCCACCAAAGACCTACATGCACTGGTATTCGGTGCATGTAAAAGAGTCACAGCAGTGAGTTGTCTCCACACACACACACACACACCACCACACACACACACATATATATATATATATATATATCCATGTTTTGTATCAATCTGTCATGCATCTATGTAAGTATATGTATCTAACAGTCTATCTATCTGTCTCTGCCTGTTTGTCCTCCACACAAAAGCAAAGAAGAAAGGGAATATGTCTGCAGCAAATACAGTCTTCAGTTTCACACAAGGAAGTGTGTTGTGACATGTAAGCCATGCTGTACAGAAATGGTAAGATATGACCCAAAGGGTGAAGGATAAATGGTCTGTATTCACATACCTGTCTGTCCCATTCATTGTTAACCCCCGAGAAAAATTGTGTTGTGCGCCAGCTAATACGGGTATGTACAGTCGGGCGTGGTTGTCTCCAAGTGGCGAGAAGAATGCCATTCGTTACACCATGATCACCATCGGTGGCCTCACAGGTACGGCTGTTATTTCTTGACAAGTGAAATGAATGTGAACCAAGAGGGGAAAGCACTAAAAAGACCTTTGAATGAGGAAGAGCTAGGCAATACATTGACCTGTCCAGTGGTGGAGTGATATTCAATGCATTTTGTGCAAGTGAGAAGGGTTTTTTTTTTGTTTGTTTCGTTTTTGTTTCCCCCCCCCCCCCCCCCCCCCCAGCAAGCAAGGAGACAATCTTAACTTTTTTGAGTATTGCGTTTATTTCGCATGATTATGTTTTAATTCACAGTTGTTAAAAAGTGTGTTGTTGATGACATGTTACACATTACATATTACATGCAAAGGGGTTATGAATTATGCCGATACTGGTCATAATTCAGATTTGTCAAAAACAGGCCCTTCATTTTGAATCTGTAAGAGAACGTCTCCAACATTCTATGATTTATCTGTGAAAATACATGCAAAGACAGATCAGCGAAAATATGAAGTATTGCTGGCTGAACAAGCCATTAAGCATGATTTATAGATACACAGTATTGATTACAATTATAGCATACATATTACCTTTTTAGAAGCATGTGAAAAAGAGTATGAAAACTGGAATATGTCTTCTTCTTCCCCCCCCCCCCCCCCCCCCTCCCCCCCCGAGTATGAAAAATGAAAGTCTATTTTCAGAAGCGGTATCAATAACACTACGGTAAAAAATGAATCATACAGCCTGGTGCCATGGTGGTTCTCAGGTTGTCCATTGAGTAAAGGTCTTGTTGGTACCATGGTGTGTGCCCCTTCCCCATCTCTGTAGCTATGTTAGGTGATACTTTAGTTCACTGGACTGATCTCTAATGGATGGACTAGGATTGTATGGATGAAAACAGATTTATTACAGTTACACATGGTCATTTTTGATCTTTTTTTTTTTAATACCTTCTTAATGTTGTATTCAATCAGTAGGCTTAAACTTAACATTAATGCCATCATTACCCTTAAACAGTTTCGGTCACTTTTGAAATATATGAATATTGTAACCTTGGTTTTGCTTGTTCGCTTGTTAATTTTTTTTATTTTGTACTTTTCAGTTACTTGGTAGTTTTCATTTATGTATGCCATGTCCAGTCTTCTGTTGGCTTGCTTATTTGATTTCCATTAAAGAACGCTCAATACGTGGGTTTTGTTTCACAGTGTTTGATTCAGACGCTGGTTGTGCTTTTAAATTCAACATTTGTATGTAGCAGATGGTGTTCTGTGGTGTTTGTGGGAGTTGCTCAGGTTCTTGGTCATGCTAGTGTAGCATGTTGGTTTTTGGGTTTTTTTTTTGTCATCTGTTCTGTGTGTACCTGTTGCCTGATTTTGTTGTTATCCCTCTCCTGTTTGGGTTCTTTCTCCTAAGTAAGAGGAGAAACTGCTGAAAATGGAACATGTCATAGATTGATTGTTAAGAGACAGAATGCTCTTGAAAACTGATGCAGTTCTTCCTCTCTTTCTTTCTGTATTCCTCTCTCGAACTCTGAGAGGTCAACAGTAAGCGAGACTTTTGCTTGTGCGACCATTTAAAATCCCACCATGAAGATGGCAATGTTCCATCTTGGGGAGGGGAGGGGGGTGTAAGCCTGACACCTGTGTGCATGTGTTTTATTTCCATGTCATCCATCCCCCAGCACACAATGGTCAACTCTTCTTTCAAAGGTGGAATAGGATGTAATATGGGTGCAAGATTTTTTGTGTGTACATTCACACATACGTACTCGCTTAAAATCTCACTGGAAGGATTTGGAGGGATTAGAATCTGCATGGATGGTAACTCCAGTGAGAAAATCTCTTCCAGCATGGCTGTTTAGATTAGGAACGAACCAGGGACCTTGGAACAAGAGTCTGACTGCAGTGATGTTGACCATTGGTGGCGCAGAATCACCATTTGTTGAAGATATTTGATGTTCTCTCTCTCTCTCTCTCTCTCTGTGTGTGGCTGTCTCCATACTTTCCCTAGTTCCTGCCCAACTGTGGTGACTACAGCAGTATGATTTCTTACGTTAAGGTCAGGATTGCAGGAAAATGTTGCTGTCTGGAGACAGCTCTCGGGTCAGCTTCGCTGTAAACTTAACTATACATGATTGAAGGGAATGTTACCGACTACTGCTGCCTTTCTCTTCATCAAGAAGGCAAAGATTTTTTTAAAGCAAGGAATAGAAAAACAAACAGACTGAACAGTATCAATGGATCATTCCTACCTCTCCAGCAAAGTTTAGTGCACGGATTTTTGTGGCAGCAACATAGTGAAAGACAATATACTGCGAGCCATAGAAAGTAAGGCAAGACAGAGTAAAAAGCTTGTGGTGCTCCTCATGCAGCAGTGGCCATGGAAAGAGCAGAAGCAGAAGCGACCCCATGCTGTTTGTGAAAGTGTAAGAGGCATTTTGGCAGAACAGAATTAGTGAATTTGATGTCGCTTGCTAGAGTTTGACATGGTAAGTATATCAAAACCAAACTAGGGGTACAGTACTAAGTTCCCATTAATTTAGTGTTAATCAGATGTTTGTTTTCTTAGATGCTTTTATGGGTGACCTGGTATGAAATTTAAAACCCAAGATCACACAGTCTGGTTCATAGGCTGAGAGACTTACATGCATGACTTTTTTTTTTCAATGTAACATGCAGGCAGCCACATTCCCATCTTTGAAGGATTTTTATCTGCCTTTAAAGATAGTTTGCTAATCCTGTCCGACTGCAATTCTCACGCAGCACTGCAAATAACAGATGGATGTCAACTACTGACTCCTCTGTGTTCTGTCATAATAGTAAAGGTTTGTGCAGAGGCCCGTTTGAATTTGTACCTGTTGGGTAAGGAAAAATGTCGGTTCATATTGGCATGTTGGGTCCAGTTTCACTGAATACTGTCGAACCTTTAGGAAGGTTTGTGAAAAGAGCTTTATTGAAATTTCTCCTCCGCTTTCAGTCAGCCAATTCGACCCACATGAGCATACAGTCTGGGCAGGCCCTCTTGTTGTTGAGGGTTATCTGCATGAGCAAAAGGGCTTCTTCATTTAAACTCAAAATAATACCTCAGGAACTATTCTACCGAGGGGTTAATGATGTCAAATAGTTCTTGCAAAATGAACTTTCATATCATATTAAATTTTCCATAGCATGATGTACTTTCAGATTTTTCATACGATGGCAAATTCAAACATTGTTTTATTCTTTGCAGAACTGTTTTTGAATAGGAAAAAAAAAAAAAAACCAAGGAAAAAAACCACCATGAACTGTTTGAATTACTTGGTGAAATACAGCATCCCTGTGAGAAAAGCAGTTCTGTGCAAGTTACCTCCCTTTACTTGCAGTTCCACTTGTACGTTGATGACCTGATAAACTGGTTCGAGTTAACGTTTACTATGTCTGAATGCTGCACAGCAAAGGCTTAGTGATGTCAGGGCATGCCAACGGCAGTTTGGTGAACAATCGATCAAGCTGATAAAAGAAAAAGAAGCAACTGCTATATATTGTTGACTTACATTTTTTCCCCTTTATGCTAGCTGTCCTGTTGCAGATTTATTACCAGCACTTTGTTATCAAGCCATTTTCCCCCTTCCTTTTATAGCAGGAAGTATGATTAAACATACGGTTGTTTCTGCCTTTTCCATGTATGATTTTTCCTTGTTTTTTCAGATCCTTCAGTGAAACATTTGTTCCGAGTAGTTGTATGCTATGTGACGAAAAATAGTTATTCCTCATATTCTGTAGCAGAGTTTGTGTTCAGTGATAATGTTAATGTTTTGATTTCAGTAGTTTTCTGAGTTTGATACAATGTCGGTTCCATTATATGATCATTGTGGTTCACTGGTTTTAGTAACAAGCGGAACGACTATGACATTATTTTTACCATCATGTTCATAAGCCCCCTTGTTTAGTCAGATTGTGCCTGAAGCAGCTGTATGTTGAACTTAGGTTTCCATGTGAATTCTGTGAATGATGTTGCTACGTTTATTTTCGATGATCCACATCGTTTTTTGTCAGTGTGAGCTTGTATGTTTCTGTTGTTGGTGGTCAGTGCCACTGTGCCGTGGTATTCTGTTGGCTGTAATTCTGTTTGGACAGTGCTATTGGTGTATGTAGATCGATACGTTGAGCTGAACTCTTCTGTTTGGGGAGGACAGTGTCCTCCCCTCATGTTCTGTGGCCCTTCTGTAGGCAGCTAGTGAGTCCGTGTGCATTCAGTTGCTGAGAGAGTGAAGCTAGAGCAGTTGGGTCCCTAGCTGTTTCTGTGGCAACATCCGTTAATCAGGTATCCCAGTCGCTGTGGCATGTCATCTTGCATTTTCCTTTCTGGAAGTTGTTTTTGCTTTCAGCGTCATAATTCATGCGTCGCTTGATGATACATTGGCTTTTTTTGTCATTCGCATATATATAAGAGGGTAGCATATTTTCATTTAATGTGTTTGTGTGCGTGGGATTTTGATGTGTTTTTGTGATGGAAAGGGAAGGTGCCAGGAATGTTAACACAAAGAATTCTATGAATATCAGCCTTTAGAGTCAGTCTGTTATGAACTGTTGACTGTAAAACTCTGGCTTTTTGTGAAACTACAAGTGTTTGGTGACCAGGAGTCAACCAATTGGATATCAGTTTCTGGAAGCAAACAAGATGCAAAAAAAACAGTAATGAAAAAGATAAATGATACAGAAAGGGACCAGCATGTCTCCAGATCTTGCTTTCATTTCAGAAGCAGTTTCAGGGCTTTTTTTGGTCATACTGGTGATAACTTGACTGCTTAAAGATAAATGATCAATTGAAAAGTGTATGGAATGGGGAAAAACCTTGGGGCGTTTCCTTTGTTATTTGCTGGATGACATTGTGTTTGTGGTACAATGTAGTGTTGTTCTCAACTGTTTAATGAATGGACAGTACTTTGGAGAACAGCATCATATTATTCTTGGATATTTAGGTGGATGAACGGACAGATTCTGCGGAGTATGGCTTCATAACCGCAGCTGATTATGGTGAATAAATATGGGGAGTTTGTATTATACTCCCTGTTTGGCTAGTATACTTACCATGTCAGACAATAGCATTCACGGCAGTTAGTCAGCTCTGCCAGGCCGAAGTTTTTGTGTGGCTAATGCAGTAATAAGACAGTCACGTGATGCCCACCCGCTTCCGCCGTAGGAAGAAGCCAGTGTCAACCTCCCGTACCTCATTCATCGAGGCCTGCGCGCAAGGTAACCCCAGAACTTTGGCGCTAGTGGGGAAGGCAGGGCGGGCATTAGAGTCTGACATGGTAAGTATACTAGCCAAACAGGGAGTATAATACAAACTCCCCATTTTGGCGTCATATACTGTACCATGTCAGACAATAGCAGAATTCATAGGAAAAGGAGGAGGGCGAGTGCCCTAGTGGTTCCTGGGGTTACCCGATATGGATGCATTAGCCGCCACAAAGGATATCCCATTAGAACCATCAGCCCTGGTCATGCGGATGTCCCTTAAATAAAATTTTATGAAGGGATTTTCCGAAGGCCAAAGGCTGCCTCCTGGAGGTGGCGCATGGAACAGAGTGCTGGAATGCTGCCGAAGCGGCGAGCGCTCTGAGCTCATGAGCCGGGGGGACAAGACGGGGAGGTCCTTGGATGCCTGGGAATAGGCCGTTCTGACCGTCTTGGAGAGCCACCTAGAGACAGTGCCAGCTGAGATGTCTTCCGTGTTACTGGAGTTGATGGAAGTAAGGAGACGTCTTTGCGAAACGCGCCTGGGGCGCGAGCGTTCCCAGTAGTGTGTTAGACCTCGAGAGGGGCAAAGGGCTATGTCCGAAGAGGTGTCCTCCCCCTAGTGTATCCGCCAGCGGGCGGATGACGAGGTAAGGAGAGGCACTACCGGTTCCTGGTTCTTAGCTAGGAATTCGGGAAGGAACTTAAGAGAGACGGAGCCGTCTCTGTGGAAGGCAATGTCTCTGGGGTCCCCGCTAAGGGCATGGATCTCGCCTCGCCTTCTGGCGGAAGCGAGGGCGAGGAGGAAGGTAGTCTTCATAGACAGAAGGTCGAAGGGAATGGAGGAGACAGGCTCAAAGGGGGTTTCCTGAGGACGTCAAGTAAGTGAAGAGGTCCCAAAGGGGAACACGTCTAGGGGATTGGGCCTCACGAAGAGCAGCCCCTCTGGAGATCTCTCTGAGAAGGAAGTCATTCTCAAGGAAGGTCCGCCCATTTGGCGGATGGTCGTGCAGATGGCCGACCTGCAGCCCCGGATGGAGCTAGCAGAGAGGTTAAGGTGGACAGGAAATTTCCTATCTGGATATTGGAGGGGCGATTGTGAGAGACAGAATTGTCTTCGCACCATGAGACCCATTTCCTCCATCTGTAAATGTAAAGGGACTCTGTGCTAGCTCTGCGAGAGGACATGGCTAGGTCTCGGAGTTCCTGAGAGGCCCCAGTGATAGAGAGGATATTGAGGACGGACTGGGACCTGTCCGTTCGAGAGGTGGATTTAGCTGCTCGCAACCGGGCTGGCACAGAAGCCAGGCGTGGAGGCGAAGCATCTGGGGATTGGCGTGAGGGAGACCCGAACGGGGTTGCCTGAGCATGTCCCACCTGGTGTTCAAACCGAAGAGGGGTGCGTGAGTGAGGGACTTGAGGTCCGGTAACCAGGACTGAGTGGGCCACCACGGGGCTATGAGAATGAGCCTGGTCTCTCGAGTCTCGCCTTCCTGATCACCTTGTGGAGGATCGGGAAGGGAGGGAAGGCGTAAGCTATGAGGCCGGACCAGGGAAGGGATAGGGCGTCGATGGAGAAAGCCCGGGGGCCCCGGGACCGGAGACACATACACTGGCAGACGATAGTTGAACCGTGTGGCAAACAGGTCGATCATGGGTCGAACCAATGTTCCCACACGGTTGTTAGGGTATGCCTGCTGAGGGTCCATTCCGTGTGGAGGACAGACTTGGAGAGGCTGAGAGTGTCTGCCAGGATATTGTGTGTCCCTGCTATGTGTCTCGCGCGAAGGTGACCCCCTGCATGTGACACCAGTGGAGGAGGGCCTCTGTACGGAGGGAGAGGCCGATGGAGTGTGCCCCCCCCCCCCCCCCCCTTTGTTGATGTAACAAGCTACCGAAGTGGTTGTCCGTGAAAGGAGAACGAATCGGTGGGAGACTATGGACTGGAAGTGGAGGAGGGCGAGCCTGACCGCCTCCAGTTCCAAGATGTTGATGTGAAGACGAGCAGTCAGAGGATCCCAAAACCCCGAGGCGTGACTGCTCTCCAAATGGGCCCCCCAGCCCGATTGGAGGCGTCTGTGTAAAGTTCCAGGGCCTGGGAAGGGAGGGAGATGGGAACTCCGGGGGCCAGGGTGGATGGGCTGAACCACTCCTCCGTGGCCCAAACGAACCAAGGCCCTAGGGGAATGGTCTGGTTCCAGCTGTCGTTGGTCTGGGACCAACAACGGCGGAACTCCCTCTGAAGCTGTCGCTTGGGAACTCTGCCTAGGGAATGAAAGGAGACAGGGACTCCATCATCCCCAGAAGTGACGAAAGTGTCCTTGGCCGAAGTAAGGGGAGAGAGTCGAAGGTGGGAGATGAGGTCCACTAGGCGAGCAGAACTCCTCCGGGGTCAGGGAGACTACCATGGAGGTGGTGTCGAAGCTCATGCCCGAGAGGTGAATCGCTGACTGGGCGAGAGCTCGAAATTTGGAGGGTTGGTGACGAACCCCAAAAGGGAACAAAGGTGTAGTAGTTTGGAGGTGTGGGATTGGGCCAGGGCCTGAGTGGGAGCCCGAGTTGGAGGGGTAGTGTAGAGGTTGAACTAGTGTCACTCTCCCTACCCATCAGCTTGAAAAGACTGGAACACGAACGCGCGTGTAAAAAGATACTGAGCCATGCGCTTGTGTGGCCATAGTCAGCATGAGTGTGTTGTTTTCGAGCCCATAGATGCCAAATGAGGCGATCTTTTGCACACTGAACATAGAACGTAATGTTGTTTTGGGGATCCTTAGCAACCAGTACTGCTTACCTTGACCCCAGGTCCTGAAATGCACACTTTCCTGACATATCGATTGCCTGAGCACCGAGGGGAAAATGGCGGAAGCAAGTATCGCGTCTTGACGCGAAACGAGACTATGGGAAACTAGGACGAGACCTTGAGAAAAATCAATACTTCAATGCGAGCGTCGTCTGCTAGGCTAGGGCCGTTTGTCGGAACCCATTGCGAGCAGATTTCAGTGCAAGTACAGACTGCTTCCAGTTCTACTGGAACCCCGATCTTGCAGACGAGACGTAGGTAGCGTCTTGAAATAGGAGTATAAGGATGGAGTCCCCACGGGCGACTCCCCCAGTTACCTCCGGGACCCGTGTCTGCTGGCAGAGAGGGGATATTCGGGCGTTTGGCGGGCCGTGCGGTGTGGGCAGGTGACTGCCGGGGATAGGGTTTGAGTGGGAGTCAGTCTCCTGGTATCGCAGTCGAATAGCAGCCGAACAGCGACTGGTCCTGCCCAGGGATGCACCGTAAGGCCGACTTGAGCGCCTGGAGGGGTTGGACCGTGACAGCACGGCCTGAGAGATTGGCCTGTGATAGTACAGCATCTCTCACTGCCAACAGGCAGTTAAAGTGACTCCTGGCTGCGCTGTCCGCCGCAGCCGAAAGGTGATGCGATATCTTGTGAATAAGAAAGCGCATCAGGGGGTCGCCAAACAAGCTAGAGTCTGTCTCGGTGTCGTCAGCGTCTGAAGACACAGAGGCAGTGCCGTAGTCCTTGAGGAAAACTCCTACTGGAGCTGCGTTAGGGGCTGACAGAAGTCAATCCCCGGTGGAGGGATGGCCTGTGCACCCCTGGCGAAAGATGCCGATCTGTCCCACAAGGGGATGAGGGTCTGGGGGGCGACTATCCTTGGCCGTGATAGCTGGGCAGGGGGGAACCCGGCGTAACGGCAAAGGAGAAAATGTTGTCAGAGGGAGGGGATTCCTTAACAACAAGATCTGGGCGCCAGCTTTCCAAGGTCGAAAAGTCACCAGACTGGGAGGGAGCCCTCAACCCCGTCCTCAGGCTGTGGGTCAGTGTTCCTGAAAGGGATGTTCAGATCCACCTTCAGGGGGCAGGACATGGGTGCGTGGGAGTCCCGCCCTCGTTGGGTAGTAGGGAATACGAGGACGGGTCCCTGGTGGCTCCATACTCGGCAGGCAGACTAGGGGATCGCCGATCGGACAGCGCCCGAGAGGGAGGGGGACCCAGGTCGATCCAGCTGAAAGAAGCCGGATGCCACATGCGACCGGGAGATGGAGTCAGAATGGGTGTCAGCCCTAAGCCACTGGTTCCTCTCAGGGGCATGGAGCCACCGGTCCCCGGGGAGTACGCAGGGCTGTGGCGGCCCTGGGGCAGGGTTTCCCGGGGACCCGGGTAACCTGGGGCACCATGGGGTGGGTAGCGAGAAGGCGAGCTCTCTCGTACCCGCCCCGGGGAGAGCACTGCCTCCTGCGTCTCCCGGGTGCGGTCCATGCCGGCCCCCTGCATGGCAGGGTGGCCGGTGGGTGGCATGGTAGCCGAGCCCCCTGGCCGCGTGGAAGCGGACTGGGAAGGCTGCAGTGACGAGACCACCTCAAGGGACCAAAGGTTACCCCTAGTCCCCGCTGGTCGATCCTCCCCCCCGGAGGAACGGGACTGCGGACGTTGCCCAATAGGGGAGCGAAAGAAGTCCGCTCCCCAACGTCCTGTACCCCTAGGGGAAAGTGCGACAGTCGATCGGGTGGTTCGACCGTCGGGGGTGAGGGCGCAGATCCGACCTAGTCGATGCCTGCGTCCCTGACCCGGAGTTGTGGTCAGTGGGGAGACCCACCAAAGACTGCCCACAACTCCTCCACCGGAGTGATGACGCTCCTCGTGTCCGAGTGGTGGCTGCACTCGGACACGGTTTTGGGGAGAGCGTGATGGACAGCGTGACGGTAGTGGGGGCAAGCTAACGCCACGAGTCTCATCTGATCGAGTGACGGGCGGTGATTCCGGCCGCGAGTCGTCACCCGTGCCGGTCCGCGCCTCGGTAAGGTTCCCCGGGGCCGAGGGTCGCGGGACGCAGCCTGATAGGAGAGTCTCTGTGTGCGACCGAAGGCGAACAGGCGATTTGGCCAGGGAGCGGGAAGATTTTGAACGGCAGGTCCTTTCAGGGGAGCCTTGCCTTTGGATTTCTACAGTATAGAAAGAAAAACCGTTGGCAATAAAGGCCGATTGCCTGTTCGCTTCCGAACGCAACGATCGTGTGTCCGCCGGACCGGGCAGAGGAGGTATCGTAACGATGGTCGCGCGTCCCCTGCGCGGAACCCTCCTCCACACCGGCCGTACGCTCATCATAGGTGCGAGCGGATTGTCCCCTGGAATCGACACGCGGGTCCTCCGGGGCAAGGGAGCGACTCCCGAACAGAGGAGCGGCTCGACCCGTTAATGTCCTTCACTATGTTGGGCACTGGTGGGGAGACAATCACGGAACGCACGATCGCAAAGAGGAGACAAAGAGGTGGATCGAGGGATAGAAAAGAGCTCGAACCACCTCGTGAGGGGCACTGGGAGTGCAGTAAATGAAGATGAAAACGCGAGTGCCGAGAAGAAAGCACAAACGCGAGAAACATGTGATCGAATAACTAATGTTACTAATGGGGTACTACTAAGTGTGCACAAGTTGGTAGATCAAGAGATCGCAAGACAATCTCTATACCTGTAATAATGATAAATAAGGTACAGGAAAATGAGCCCGGGGAAGCCGAGTACCGCCGAACAAGGTGTGTGAGGTCAGGCAACATGGCGGAGACGGCAACCGGCGTGGCACAATCGAAGATGGCGGATCGATTGACCGGGAAGGGATCGATCGTCAAGAGTGACGCGCAATGGCGCACAAGAGTAAATACCCCTGGTGTACCTTGTAATAATGCTAAGGAGGTACTAATAAATGTGCACCAGTTAGTAGATGAGGAGATCGTTTACCAGTGATAAATTTGGTACAAATAAATGCGCACCAGTGGGCAGATCAAGAGGTCGTACTTTCGAAGATCGAAAGAACGGAAGGCGAAGTCGCGAGTGCCGAGACAAAGGCACAAAGGCGAGGATGGCGCGGTTAAATAGGTTTAATAAAGTGCACCAAACCAAAGCCCCATCGGCTCAAGAGTAAAAGGGTGAAGCGAGCAAGCCACAACAAATAAGCAAACACAAAGCTATCTTAACACAACGGCAAAGAAAAGGCGAGACAGAGCACAAGACTTATCTTGCTTGGACGGCAGGCCGAGAGAAAATGAGGTACGGGAGGTTGACCACTGGCTTCTTCCTACGGCGGAAGCGGGTGGCATCACGTGACTGTCTTATTACTGCATTAGCCACACAAAAACTTCGGCCTGGCAGAGCTGACTAACTGCCGTGAATGCTATTGTCTGACATGGTACAGTATATGACGCCAAAAGTTTTCTGCACAGTATAGCATCATTCACAACTGTTCTGGTAAATGAATAGACTTTAGGAAAAGAATTTAATGTCCTAGATTTTTTGTTTTTAGTAAAAAAAAAATTTTTTGCAGTCATTGACATGAATGAATAAGACTGATGTTGTTAACCACAGTTGAGGTGAATGAATGACAGTCATGTGGAGCGACATGTGACCCATATCCACAACCGTTTCTTGTGGACACACAACCAGTATTCGTGGAGCGTGGTGTGCCGTTTCTTTCACACATTTTGAAATACTTTGCAGCTGTACTCATTGGTTAAATGACAGGAAACTGCAGTTTGATTCTCCTGCTACTTAAATCCATGTTGATGGATGAAAGGAGATTTTTTTTTTCCCATTGGATGCATAATTTAATTCAAATGGTTTGGATTACAGGATCCATTGGAATTGTGTGGTATTGCACTCTCAATAGCGATGAATGACAACTAAGTTTGTAGTGTGGCGTTAACGTTGCTCATGTAAAGAAATATTTTTACAGCATGTTGTTGATGAAACTTCATTATGTTAATGATATACATGTGATTTTGTTATAATTTGTATTGCAGACTTTCACACCTGTGCACTCTTGACTTGTGGAATTTCATTTTTTGTGGGACAGTAGCCATGACAGTTGTCAAGGGTTTGTCAGTGGGTCTGTGTTGAGCATTTGAACAGGTCACCAAAAATGACCATGAGAAGCAGAACTTTTTGCTTTTTTTTTGTACATTAGTTTGACGTGTGTGTTTTACAGATATGACACATGAACAACATCCATTTTTCATACCTTGAACATGCTTGCATACACACACGAGGGGAAGGCAGGAGGAGGGGTGAAAAGGAAGGAGCAGCTTAAACTGGAATCTTTCATTCTGTTGAAAGTGCCTTTGTTGGTAGCGTGGGGCATATTGTTAGCGCTTCTGTGTGTATATATATATATATTGGACAAGTTCAAGTCTCCCAGTTCCTGTGGATCTTGGATTGTGGTTGCAGTGTTGCGTAACTCTGATGACCATTTTACCCGTCTATGGTTGGCTGGTCTTTTACAGTATTCTTACCGTTTCTTCAGATTTATTCCCTCCCCTCCTTTGTTTTCTTTCTCTATCTCTCCAAGCTCACATTGTAATGAAATATGATACGATTGAGCATCTTTGTTTCTCCCACTGACACGTTTGAATATTTGGGCCAGTATGTGTGCAAGGAAGCTAGACTGTGTGATTTTGTACATTCTGTGTACTTTTTTTTTTTTTAATTTTTTTTTAGGAGGGAGGGGGAAACCTGTACCATGTATACAATGTACTGATACTAGGCGAAGGACAAGTTTTAATCAGAGCATTGTTGATGTCTGAATTGCTATGGGCCAGACATGGTAGTGTTCAGACTGATCTAGCATCTCAGGTGTACAATTCTAGTTCTTACTCTTGCATGTGCGAGATGAAATAAAGCCAATTACTTTACCACCAAACATTGTTCATGTAAGCACTGTTTTTCTTTCCTGTGCCAACTGATTCGGTCTTTTCCCAGGATATACACGCTGCTTCTTTGGCCTGTCTGTCCACAACGTAGGCGTCCAGCTGGTGTTACAACCTGCCAGGATTCCACATGGAGCTGTCAATGTCACGTCACCCAAAGGTCCCCAACCTGAGGACACTTTGCAGGGATAAAACCACACGTCGAACAATGAGGGGAACCGAAATTTGACCTTGCTGTTTGTCCGGGGATCCTGAAATCACAACATGTCTGGATCGATTTTTTTTTTCCCCAGAACGTTTCAGTAAAACTGCGTCCTGATTACTCCGCCCGATCCTGGTTTTAATTTTCCAAACTGACCATTCCTTTGTCATTTTGCTGAGAGAATGCGTAAATGCTGCTTCGGCCACGAGTCACATTAGGGTTCGTTGACCTAATGAAGATATCTGCAATCGTTGCCAGTGTTAAGAACAAGTTTCGTTTTCACATGCTACCACACAGCAGAGGCTTCTTCAGGGTAGTAACTGTCTAATCTTAATTAACCACGGTCAACTTGGTTGTTTCTGACACAAATTACTTTCAAACCCGATTCTTTGGCATACTTTGGCATAGACTCATGCTCTTTCGACAATTTTTTTCGATGTTTCTAGGCATGTTGTCCAAAATTTGACATGGCCTGACATTTCATGCACAAAAGTTACCAAGAGTTTATGCTCTTTGGTTAGATTTCCCCTCCAACAATTAGTATCTGCAAGTTGAATTACCCCTCAAGAATCTGGTCTGTAGAATTTTTTTTTTCCTGATTCTTTTTTTTCTCTTTAAAGTTCGTCTTCATCATATTTTCGCCAATCATGGGGGAAAATTCAGCAAAATTGAATGGCTAAACAATGTCTGTAGTTATATGCTCGCAAAAAAAAAAAAAAAAAAAGTACATAAAACAAATGAATACAAGAAAGAAAAGAGAAAGTGTTAAAGTATTATCCTAACTACAGTAACGGATACAAGTACTGCGAGCATGTAACTACAGACCTGTTAACCAATATGATTTTGTCAAATTTTGTTCCACTGATTGATGAAAATAGGACGAATACGACAAACTTGAAAAAAAGAAAATCAGGAAAAATTCTAGAGATGAGATTTTTTAGAGGTAATTGGTCTTGCGGACTCTAACCGTAGGAAGAGAAATCTGTCCAAAGAGTGACAACTCGTGCCAACACCTGCTAGCAGAATGATGTCAGGCTGTGTCAAACTTTTGACATCACACTCAGAAACACTGAAAAAAATTAGTGAGAGAGCACAAGTCTATGCTAAAGTATGCTGATGCATCGGGTTTGAAAGTAATATGTGTCGGAAAGAACTTATTTCACTGTGATATTGTAAGATTTAGACTGTTCCTGCCCTGAAGAAGCCTCTGCTACATGATGGCATGTGAAAACAAAACTTGTTCTGAACACTGGCATTGATCGTAGACCTATCTCCATTGGACTCGACAAACCGTATCATACCCCGTTTTTTAGCTGTAGGAAATTGGCATGCCTGTTAAGTCACTTGAATGACAAATCCCAAAAATCCTCTAAAATCTTCCACAGGACTCACAACAGACATGAAAATATCGTTACGAAATTATACATAGAGAACGTTTTTCCAATGACAGGTATTATATACATGGAGGGAGAGAGAGGAAGGGGGTGAGCGAGGTTGGGAAGGCAATACATATGATTTAAAATGACTGAATATGTATTAAACAGCATGTGTATCCAGTTTTGTTGTATAAACTTGACATCTGGCAAAACCAGTCGAAATGGTCGCATCTCACACACACACCTCAGCCAGTACAACGTAACAAATTTAATGCATTAGTTGCACATAAACATGATAGTGACTCGAATTAAAAAAAACATAAAATAAAAAAAAAGGTCTATTGCATTCCTGCAGTTCTAACTTTTTTATAGCAGTAGACTATTTGAACCACAACTTGATAATGTATTGCTATATTCCGAATGCTGTTGTGTCCTTACAATTAGCATCTGATACAAACATTTTAGAGGTGTTTATTTTCTATTCATAACAATTATGGGCAAAAACTACCAATGAATAAATACACCTGTACGCTTTTTACAAGTATGTTTAAAACTTTCCACATGCATTATTCTGTTCTCTCCCTCTTTGTGGGTTCCCTCCCTTGCTGTGCCAGTGATGTGACTGCAAGGCAAATGAAAAGTGCTGGGGGGGGGGGGGGGGGGGGGGGGTTTAGGTGGGAAAGTTTATTTCGGACAATGGGGACTGCAGCCCAGCAGGGAGGTGCCACATGGATCTGCCCCTGTCATACCTGCAAGAACAGAAGTGGCCATCAACAAGGTAATGATCATCAACACTGACATGGTAACAATCATAATAACTACGTAGCACTGGCTGCAGCAGGTCAACACCAAGGCACTGTATATGTCTGTCTGTAGGCACAGTGCTCACATACACATGGTGTGATTATGACCCCAATGTACTCCAGCACTTCCATCACAATAAACAACTGAACTATCCAGTTAAAATTGACTAAAAGCCCTAAACCAGGCCTTTAATCAGAAAAAAAAAAATGCTGCACAACCGTACAATGTGTCGTGTGTGGCTGGTTCCTGTGAAACCAAGATGGATGTTCCAACTGTTGAGAAGACATAAGACTATTATGAATGAAGCAACACTCGGCCATACTACAAAAATGCTGCAGCTTCACATTCCAGCTGGAGGAATTGAGCCCCAACAATGGTTCCAAAACAATCATAATGAGGAGACGTTGCTGATCTTGTTTGA
>CM031604.1:12893572-12918284 GCA_018398815.1 Conus ventricosus | reverse complement strand
GCGCACCTCCGTACACCCTGGGACCCCAGTTCCGTTTTGATCTCGCCTCTGAGACACCTGATAGATCTCTGCAGCGAATCACACCTTTGACGAATTTAACTGTTTATGAGGAGTCACCCTGATCTCCCTGTCCACAAGTTTGGTTGCTCTCAACAGCTGTTCAGATTGCTTTTTTGATCGACATTGAATTAGAAATGAGCCATTCCTCAACCTTTTGACGGACTGAGGGTCACCTGCTAGACCTTGAAAGCCCTTCTGAATAGCAAAAGGGCTCAGAGCTGAAAGGGGTCTTTCCTGCTCCGTCCCTTCCATCACGAGCCAGGAAGCCCAGAAACCTGTTCTCTGTCGTACCTCCGTGTCAGAATCGCTGTCAGAATAACGTTCCCCTGAAATAGGGGATGCTGCCTTCCTCTTCCTTTTGGGGGGATATTTTTTGAAAAGGCCATATTAAGTTCATTGTATTTCATCCTCCCTTACCCACCCACCTTGGAGTCCAACTAAGGGGCCAGGGCCAAGAAACCAATGTCTTGACCCCTTCCAGGCTTCGGGAGAGACATACGACAAACAGAAGCAACCAACCCTATCCCCCCTGATCATGCTCAACTCCCGGGACAGAGAGCTGAGCACTGCGGGGGTTCACATGGCCAGCAGGGGAACTGTCTGTCTTGACCCAGCCCCAAGAAGGGGAGCCGATTAGTACACCCGGGCCAAAGTGTACTCCCTGTCTAGGAGAGGTCCGAGCCAAAGTGATGTGTTGAGAGCGCTGGCCCTCTCAATCACCAGGATCTCATTCCCTCCGACACAGGTCGCACCGCACGGCAAACACGGCAGATCTTAAGGAGACCACAGAGAGAAAGGAGTGTGGAAAGGAAGACTTGAAGGGGAGACGAAGATAGAAAAGGGCCAAATAAAGGCAGAAAACAAGAAAAGGAGAAAGGCGGGTTACTCTTAGTCAGGATCCTCACCCTTAGCCTATCTGACATGGGAAGCCCTACCAGGGCATCAACTCCTTACCACGTTACGCTTAGGCCAGGCAGCATCTCAACTTCACAGGCCTAGAAGCAGTTGGAAAAAACCAGCCTATCTCCCAGTATTGATGCCCCCGCCAGCAAAGCCTAAGGGATCACTGGACCACGCAAGCCCTCCGACCACGACAAGGTCGCAACCCCCGGAGGGAGCTGATACGTTAGTTCATTCCTTGCCATACTATGTTTTATAGTACAAACAGCAGCTGATAAGCTAGTTCATTCCTTGCCATACTATGTTTTATAGTACAAACAGCAGCTGATAAGTTAGTTCATTCCTTACCATACTGTTTTAATGTACAAACAGCACTGATATGTTACTTCATTCCTTACTATACTATGTTTTATAGTACAAACAGCAGCTGGCAAGTTAGTTCATTCCCTGCCATATATTTTATATTACAAACAGCACACATCCACTGACATAATTAATCAAATCCTGCCAGACTCAAACAACACACACATTAACTAAGGCAAAATGGGCAATAATACCTGATAATTTGATGAACTGAGTCATGGAAGGACTTAGAAGAGCCAGACGATCGGCAGAGTGGTTGAACTGTTCACGTTCAAAATATCTGCAAAATTAAAGATCATAACATCATAATCAGAAGCCCTAGGCCCTGAAACAAGACAGACATTTGAATTCCACATACATAACCAAAGTTATGGAAAATAGCTGAAACTGTTTAAATATTCGTTGAACCATGCATAGCCAATTTCCTTCTGAGATTCCACTCATCTGACTCTGGCCTTTGGACGTTTTAACGTCAAACTTCATCTTTTTCTTCCCATAGAAGGAAAACACACAAAACACACACACAAGAAACACTAAAAATGCCTCTAAACAAAAAGAAGTTTATAACAGTCACTAGAAAAAGAGTTCTGTCAGAGAGTGTGTGGTGTGTGTGTGTGTGTGTGTGTGTGTGTGTGCGTGCGTGCGTGCGTGCGGCGTGCGTGCGTGCACGTGTACAAATACTTTATTCAGTTTTTACAAGGCCATGAGACCCACATGAACAAAAAAGTAGGCGTAAGCAGCCATAAAGCAGTCATGGTATTGACCGTGTTAAGCATGAAAATATGTACACATTTTGATCAAGTAACAAGAAATAGTTCATACATATACACGCTAGTTGTTTAATTTCTTATCTTCAAACTTTCTACCACATAAATTCCTAACTTAACAATTAATTTTCCACTGGGATTTGAGCACAGCAACTGAACCTTAAGCTTGAAGGGAATCTGTAATAATAGATGGGAATATATTTTTTACGCAAAGATGAGGACTTTGGACAAACTAGTAAAAAATGGCATAGGTCTGCTATCATATTTCCATCACACTGGCTACAGTTTGGGTTGTTAGTCAGGTTTCCAAAGCGAGCAATGCTGTTCAAAAGTAGTTTACTGCATCTTAGTAAGCAGATAGCACAATGATGTTCAAAGGATGTAAGAAGACCAATGTAGTTTGCTCAACATATTTCAGAATGATAATTCAGGTAATCTGAGCAGGAGGAAAGAGAATCATGCCAATCTTGTCGATAACATTTTTTGAACTTGGAAAATTTTCGTCTGTGCTGTGTACAACGAAACAACACGCATTTTGTTAACGCTCGCAGTCTGACCACAGTTAACACACACACACACATCATCTGTAGTTCCATATTGAAGTAATACTTTCACAACCGCATCCAAAAGAATATTACATGCTGCCAGTAAGATCTCATTCTCACATTTGAGTAAAACAAACTGGCCATTGAGCTGTTTACAGATTAGATGAAGCGAAGTGAAGTGAAGTGAAGTGAAGTGAAGTGAAGTGTGTGCGTGTGTGCATATTGTGTGTGTGCGTGCGCGTGTGTGCGCATGTATGTGTGTGTTTGTATGTGTGTGTGTGTGTGTGTGTGTGTGTGTGTGTGTGTGTGTGTGTGTGTGTGTGTGTGTAGGGGAGGAGAACCTGTGTGTGTGTGTGAATGTCACTGTGAAGCGTATATTACATTTACAGGTCAAACACCCTATATCATCTAAATGGAAAAAAGCAAGCTTCCGTTCCTCATCATCAAAAGCAGGTAGTACTAAATTAAAGCTATATTTTGTGGTTGCAGGAGACATTTTCAGGATCCAAATACCCACCCAATTGTCTGTGACAACTTGAACTTCTGGTGGATGAGTGGAAATTCTCTTTACACTTGTCCTTCAGGCAACCAATTTTCGACTGTGTAAGTGTGGCGCGAGAAGTATGCTTCACTGCAGACCAATTGTGCTTCCTTCTCTTCCATTTCACCTTCACACTTTCACTACCAACCCTCCACTACTGAAGTCTTTTTCATTACAAAATTCTTGAGAACTGTCTTCCTGGGACCAAGCCAAGCGTGTTCAATACATGGAATGTGTCAGCAGCAAGCAGGACTTGTAGTACACGGTCAGCATGGAAATGACTGACCTTCATTTTTGTTTTAAATATATATATGTAAGTTGGAAATGGATTTATCCTGGAATGTGCGAGTGGTGAAGAGGGAGAGATAGAGAAAAGAAAGAGGGCAACACAGAGATTTCATTGCTTTAGTTCAGTTCAGGAATATGTGAATGGTGGAAACAAGTCAATTCTACTCTGTTTTCTTTTCTTAAATACTCTTAAACTTAAAGACAATGGGAAAAGATACCCTGGTAATAAACTTAAAAAGAAAAAATTACAATGCTGCCGAATGAAAGAAACAAACAAATTACAAGACAAACATTATGCTTTTATGACCTCTTTGGTCTTCCTCAAGCAAGACCAACATCATTCAAGACCATGAAAACCAAGCATGAACAATCTCTTAGCTCCTAAAACTGTGTGCAAAATGGATGTGGGATGGAAAAGAGGAGGTGAACAAATAGGCTTGAAGTTGAACCTATTCCTCTGTCAGCCTTAGCCCTTAAGCACACATCAACAGCATATGTTATTACTGAATTAGTTTACCGACTTGTCACTGCATTGCCGAGAGTCACAATTATCAACTGTCTTTTTACATATGCTGGGCGAACAGAAATACATGTAAGGGTACAAATAGTATTCATATTTTCTTATCCATGCAGACCCAGGACAACTGAAAATTACAGTAGGTAGGAACTTCTTGCCCTGATTTTCTTGATGACTTCAGATTTTGTTTTTACAATTGTGCAACAGTTGCTTCAATATGAATGAAAAACAATTCCAAAGAGAAAAAGCATGATAAACATATGATACAGCTGTCTTAGTTGTTAGTCTTAACAATTAGATATTGTTGCGACGACAAATAACAATCAAAATTACAAACTGTGTACATTGTTTTAATTTAAATTGCTCTCTGAGGGAGCAAATTAAAACAATGTACAGTCCCTGTTTGATACTGCTTTACAGATTTTTTTTTCCACACAGGGTTGTCTGTCTGTTGTCTTTTGTGATTTATCTTCACTGCTACCAAGAAGAGAATTCTTGATTGTACTGACTTTAAAAGAAAAAAAGCCAAATTTATGTGAAAAAAATAGCTTACATGAAAAACTTATTGACAGGAATCTGAAGAAACAAACTTCTGTGCAAGTGCTGCATAAGATTTTAAGAGTTATCTCTGTAAACTTCCAACTGAAAATTTCACAATAACATGGTGCATTTTATTCAGATTATACTTCTCTTCAGCTCTCTCCAAACACCCAACTTGAATTATTTCCCCAAACAATAGTTGTGATAGGCAAGGATAGCAAGGTTCCCTGTGACCTTGCCAAAAGTTGTTAAGTAGGTCTGCTAACAATACACTTGTAACGCCATGACCTTCACCTCCTCTCCCCCCCCCCCCCCCCCTCCCCCTGTCAAATGCATGCTTTGCTTTTGGCAGAGTGCTGAATAAACCAACGGTAATTCTAATCCTTCAAACAACGCTTCGCTCGTCAACTCTTGAATATATATTGCATTGCATTTTCAGACAACTATCAAAGATTGTTAAATCAGCCGTCTTAAAAATACTGCTGTATATTTCGTTTGTTATCTTAATCTTTGACAATACGAACTGCATAGTACACAATCGTGACAATGCAATCTTGATGGTAACACAGATTGCATCATCACAGCCCTAGCGTTGTACCCGACAAGTTTTTCCTCTACCACCGCGGGTCGCGACTAACATTCTTGCTGTGTTATTCGGACACACAACCTTGTGCTCGCCGATCGATAAGCCTACCACAGTACCAGTTTGTGAATGAACAACCTGCGACTGTGACGTACTCGCGTGAAGTCTTTCTCCAATCTGTAGCGAGTCCGCTTGCAAACTCGTTCATTTTCGGCACATGTTGCAGCAACTCACATGCATTTGCAAGATCTGAACTTACTCAAAGTAAAACCTATTAAACTGTCGTTGATCCAGCATGGTCCTCCAAGCAGGTCCACGTCAGATTTACGTAGCAAACTGTCATTGAAATTCAAAACAATCTCATCGTCTTCTGCCATGTTCAACTGCCATTCCAAGACGTCACTTCCGGAAAGAGAGCCAACCAACGAAGCTTGTGTGTGTGTGTTTCACTCGCAACAGAATCACTGAAGGATAACAACAACAACAACAAAAAAGCAAACAAACGAAAAACCCTTTGCTTACGCCTCGTCACAGTTTCATAGAGCTTCATTGTTTTGTTGTTTTAAATGTTCACAAGTCGTAATGGTACATTTTTTACCAATTGTCCAGGCGCTTAGGCAATCAGGAATTAATTGCAGGCCTGGGTGATCATGACATAGTTCTCTTAGAGAGTAACTTTCAACCCTTTCGAAGAAAACCCCCTAAACGTACCATCAGACTCTGGAACCAAGCAGATTTACCAAAATTGCGCAGGGATACTCATAATTTCAGTCGTCTTTTTTTTGAGGTCCCATAGTGTTAAAGATAATGTCAGTGATCTTTGGAAGTGTATAAAAACTAACTTGGAATTTGATTATGGATGACAACATACCTACTAAAATAACTTCAAGCAAGAACCACCAGCCATGGATTACTACTAAAACTAAACGTTTGTTGAGAAGGAAACATCGTTTCTTTAAGAAATTGAAACTACATCCTAATTCAGAAAGATTACTGGTTAGGTATAAACATATTAAGAGAAGGTGTCAGAGAGAATGTAGACTTGCTCACTCCAATTATGTTAATTCGATGATTTCGGAAGGTGATCATCAAAACAAGAAATTATGGTCTTACATAAGGAGTAAGAGACAGGACAACATTGGGATTCCAGACCTGAGAAACAACCAGAATAACCAATACAGGACCCTGAAGGGAAAGCAAACTTACTAAACAAGCAGTTTTGTTCAGTTTTCTCAAATCCCAAACCTTTAATTAACATTAGACTAAAGGATGATGATAAACTCCCTGAAATGCAAAACATCAAAGTAAACAAAGCAGGAGTATTTAAGTTACTGACCAATATCAATGAAAACAAAGCTACTGGTCCCGATGGCGTTCCTGGCAAGCTCTTAAAATTATGTGCCAATGAATTGAGTGAGGTATACCAATTACTTTACCAAGCTTCACTGGACCAGGGAGTAATACCTGATGAGTGGCGAGATGCGAGCATTGTTCCCTTATTTAAAAAGGGTGACAAAACAAAAGCAGAGAATTATAGACCTGTATCTCTTACATCCATATCAGCTAAATTACTTGAACACATAATATATAGTAGCATAATGGACCATTTTGACAAATATGATTTCTTAAATAATGCCCAGCATGGTTTTAGACAGCGAAGGAGTTGTGAGACTCAACTTATAACAACTCTCAATGATTTTAGTAACTGTCTTAACAACAGACAGCAAATAGATGCAATTTTATTAGATTTTTCTAAAGCCTTTGATAGGGTTGACCATGAGGGCCTGCTGCTTAAATTAGAACACATTGGCATTGGCGGTTCTTTGCTAAAATGGGCTAGATCATTCCTCGTTGGGAGAACGCAGAAAGTTGTTGTGGAAGGGTCGTCATCCCATTGTAAACCAGTCTTGTCAGGTGTACCACAGGGAACTGTTCTGGGGCCCTTGTTTTTCTTAATTTATATAAATGACATAAGTAGAAATCTCTCTCCTGGAACTACTATAAGGCTTTTTGCAGATGACAGTTTAGTATATAGAACAATCAGAAGCAAGAATGATACACGCATTCTACAAGAAGATCTAAACGCTTTACAAGAGTGGGAAAGAACTTGGAAAATGGAATTTCATCCTCAAAAGTGCCAAGTGTTGCGTATATGTAACAAACGCTCACTAATTAGATCAGATTATTCTATCCATAATACTATTCTTAAAGAAACTAATGCTGCAAAATATCTAGGCGTGATTATAGATAGTCGTCTCAAATGGAAAGAACATTACAATTTAGTATGTGCCACCAACATGTGCCCACCAACAAGAAAGCTAACCGTGGTTCACTCCAGTACTGCATGAAGCCAAGCGTGCTCGTCGATGTGCGGAGCGTGCCTGGGGGAAGACTGGTCTCATAGTACACAAGCAGATTTTCACACATAAGAAGGATGAGGTAAACTGCTTACTTCTTGAAGCAAAACAGATTTCTATTCTTCCAAAATCAATGCAAGTCAGACTTGTAAGAACTGTTTGCGATTACTAACTCTCTGCTGGGAAAGATCAACACGTCCCCCTCCCTAGCAACATTCCTCATACCGAACTTGCCCAATCTTTCAGCGACTTTTTCAACAGCAAAATCCAATTAATCAGACAGAACATTGACAGCATGCAGACTTCTCATGTTCCCACAACCTGTCCTGATGTTGAAACACCCCTTGCTTTCTTTTCACCAGTGTCTGAAGACACAGTGAGTAAGATCCTGAAAGACATGCCCCACAAAACCTGTGAACTGGATCCGATACCCAAATGTCACTTCTGTTTGAGAATTCGGATCTCTTCATTCCCGTTCTTACCCGCCTTGTCAATGAGTCTGTTCAGTCTGGTGACTTTCCAAAGGAACACAAGCTCGCTCTTGTTAGGCCTTTGCTGAAAAAGGCTGGTATGGACCCAAATCAGCTGAAAAACTACCGTCCAGTCTCAAATCTTCCCTTTGTTTCCAAACTCATAGAGAGAGTTGTTCTCTCACAGCTCCTATCGCATCTCGAGATTAACTGTCTTCAAAATCCCTTTCAGTCTGCCTATCGTGCTGGTCACAGTACTGAAACTGCTCTTCTTCGTGTTGTAAATGATCTCCTTGTTGCTGCCGATGAACAAAGGTCTCTATCCTTGCTCTACTCGATCTATCCGCTGCTTTCGACACAATTGATCACTCCATTCTTGTGCAACGTCCTGCAGTACTATTTCGGGGTTACAGGAACAGCCCTTCAATGGTTCAAGTCATACCTGTCAGATAGACACCAGTCAGTCGTTGTCAACACGTCAGATCTCGTTTAGCCAAGCTGAAATCTGGGGTTCCACAGGGCTCCGTCCTTGGACCTGTACTCTTTGTAATGTACACGCATCCTCTTTCTCTCAGATCCTTGAAACTCACTCCTGTCCTCACCAGATGTTTGCCGACGACACCCAGCTAAGACGCTCGGGGAATGCCTCTGAGCTTGACCAAATGAAGGGCGAATTGTCTGAATGTGTGTCCGTCGTTCGGGACTGGATGGCTGAAAACAACTTCAGCTAAACCACGACAAAACTGAAGCCTTGCTGTTCAGTTTACCAGCAGCAAAAACACCCGCTCTTTCTGTAAATTCTTCACTTCTGATCTGCAGTACTGTTATTCCCTTCTCAGAAAAGGTTAAAAACCTTGGTGTCTTTATCGACAGCGATCTTGATATGAAGGCACAGGTGAACCATGTCTGTAAAATATGCTTTCTGGAAATTAGACGTATAGGTGCTATCCGACATCTCCTTACCACTGAAGCAACCAAAACTCTCACCACTTCTCTCGTGCTTTGGCGTCTCGATTACTGTAATTCTCTACTAGCAGGCCTTCCCGACTACCTCACCAAAAAACTTCAGCACGTCAAAACTGTGCTGCTAGACTAATCCTCAAAGCTCCCTTCAAAGAACACCCTCAACTATTATTATGCAGACTTCACTGGTTGCCAGTCAAAGCCGGGGTGACATATAAAATCGCATGCCTCTGTTTCAATGCTGTTAAATCTGGAACTCCAGCCTATCTGTCTGCCCTTTCTAAACTTATACTGCCCAGCTAGAACCCTTCGCTCGTCTTCTGACTCGTTGCTCCTGGTTCCCCCCAGATTCAAATGCAAAAGAAGGGGGGATCGTTCCTTCTCCTTCCTGGCTCCTAAAACTTGGAATTCTCTTCCACACGACATCAGGCACTGTGACTCTTTTCCAGTCTTTAAAACGAAACTAAAAACTCATCTTTTTACAGTCTATTTCGGCTGATAATTCAAAAGTCCCGGTCATACACAGATGTCAGTTTGTGTGAGTGTGTGTGTGCGAGGTGTGCGTGAGTGGCTGTGCGTGTCTGTTTTCCCGTGTGTGCTGTGCGTATCTGCTTCCCCGTGCCTGAGTATGCGGTTTGTGTGCGTGTGTGTGTGTGTGTGTGTGTGTGTGTGTGTGTGTGTGTGTGTGTGCGTGTGTGTGTGTGTGTGCGTGCGCGCGTGTGCGCGTGCGTGCGTGCGTGTTTTCGTTAGTCCTTGTATTGTAAAGCGCTTAGAGCTAATTTAGGATTTGCGCTATAGAAATATTCATTATTATTATTTATTAGTATGTAAGAAAGCAAATAACATCTTAGCTTTCTTACACAGGAATATCAATGACTGCCCCCAAAAGGTTAAAGACGACTGCTACAAAACACTGGTTAGACCAGTACTGGAATATGGTTGCTCAGTTTGGGATCCTTACCATCTAAAGGACATTGATAACCTTGAAAAGATTCAGAAGAGAGCAACACGGTTCGTAACAGGGAACCACATCAGGGAAAAGGGGAATACTAGGAAGAACATGAGGAAATTAGAATGGAAACCCTTAGAAGAGAGAAGAGCTTTTATTAAACTTAACACCTTTTTTAAAGGCGAGCTAAAGTAATTGATATTCCAATGGAACAACTAGTATTGAATAAAAGTAGCACCAGGAGTGGCGGTCAGTGTTATACCATACCTGCATCAATATTGACAGCCACTTACATTCTTTTTATCCCAGTTCTGTACGGCTGTGGAACTCACTGCCGGGTGCCATCAAGATTGCCACAAATGCAATCTCATTCAAAAAACAAATTGATTCGACAGTTTTGAGATCTGCATATTGACGATTTTTTATTTTTACTTCCCTGATATTTTACTATTACCTGGGCCTGAATTTGGCCATTGCTTTTATCTTCTTGAATATCGAGTGCGACCCCTTGTTGCTAAATTTGCTCCAGGGGCCAACAGTCTGAGTCGCACTGTTTTATGTTATTTTATGTTTTCTTTTTAACATGCGCGCTGGTGACCTACTCGTTTTTGAGTGAACCGGTGTTTTAGGAAGAAGAAGAAGATCATTCAACTGCCGCAGTGCACCAGATAATTATCGGCTCAGCATTTTAGGGCGACCGCATTACAGTCATAGCCTTCTCCTAAGCAAATTTTAATACAAGGGTCTAGCACCCTGGGAATATTTAATGTTGGCTGTATCAATTATCATATTCAAAGTAACTTTGATAATACTACAATCAATAGAAATGTTGAGAATAGTGTTTGTAGGCTACTGCGTGCACGTATAGTTAATTGTGTTAGTTTTATAAGTCAGTCACTCGATTACTGAAAGGTTGTAAGTTTGTTTGTTTTGTTTTTAAGTTAGTATGGCAGCATTTCTTGAAAATTTTGCCAGTACTACTTGCTGTTGTGAAATAATCAGAAGTTAGAGAAAAAGCTCTGATGAGTGTTAAATAAAAATTTATAGTCCGTTCTCTTCTTCTTCTTCCTCGATAGCGACCACAATCAACTTGATGATTATTCTGTCACTTATACAAGGGGTCCGAACAGAAAAAAATAAATCTGGGCGTGGCTTTTAATGGAAACGGAAGGCCCTTGACACAAAGGTGTCGATGGTCTTGGCCTCTACAACGTGGACAGAGTTCTAACATTCTAACTTAGTTATAGTTGCCTATTGCACTTTGAATGTACACATGCTTATCACAGAGCAACAGGTTGCCGTCCCACTCAAATCTGTTTCATTTTCACATTAAAAAACAACAGCAAACTTTTTATCATCTGCTACTTCATTTTCTTCTTCTAATGTTGCTGGACAGCTAACTTCAAAGATTTGAAGATACTGTGCACTTGAGGGTCACCATCTGTGGGCGGCGCGCGCGTGCGTGCGCGCGCGCGCACACACACACGCACACGCACACACACACACACAGATAGACATATACCCAGACAGAGAGACAGAGAGAGAGAGAGAGAGAGAGTAGAGGGATTTGGGGAGTGGGGAGGGAGGCGGCGGGCGTCTTCACCAGGTATACTGACCCCCCCCCCCCTCCCTCACGTAATGGTGTTATATATAAACCAGTGCCCAATCGTGACGACTGGTACGTCATCAGCGAGAGAACGAACGGCAAATCTACAGAGAGAGAACCGATTCGGATGCACTTTTTGAGCTGACCTGAATCCTCACATATCTCACGATCCGGCCAGGAGCTCACGGAGTGCTGCTACAGACTGCAGACCACATCTGGACTTGGCGTTGCCAGTGGCTGACCACCGGGTTGCAGAGAAAACTGCTGGCTTACTGCGAACATCCCTGCAACAGATAATAAGAATAATAATAATATATAGATTTTATATAGCGCAATTCTTGGGATCAACTCATTGCGCTCAATCAACACTCATTTACACAACGGCTGCCTACCCGGGTAGTGCCGACCGAAGAGCTGCCAGCTGGCGCTTCACTCAGTCGTTTCCCGCGTCATCCAGTCAATATCGTTCAATATCGATCACTCATTTTCCTTACTTCCTTCATTCTTTTTCCATTTCTCACGCAGGGTGCATGCTATGTGTAACGTGTCATCCATACCAACGGCCAAACTGGCCTTCTCTTCCGAAAGTTGGTGATGGGATTTTACGTGTGTGCAAGATGTTATGCGTGCGTTCACACACGGAACCTCGGTTTATAGTCTCATTCGAAGGACTGTATGGGAAATGGAGTCAGAACCAATGTTAACTCCGAGGGAAAAATCCCCCTGTACCGAAACGCCCCGGCGGAGGTTCGAACCCGCAACCCAGGATCACCAAGATTACGAGTCAGGCGCTCTACCACTGGGCTATACCGGCCCCCAGCAGATCCCTCATGTCAATCACACTGAATGCGGCGTCAGGACTGGTACAAGGCGAGAAGCTGGGAGTCTGTTCCCACTCTGATTTGGCCATCGTTGCTATCACAAGTGAGACCTTCTAGAAATCTCATTGCCAGTGGGTTGACCATTAGGTTGTGGAGAAAACTGCTGACTACTGCGTGTATTCACTGTGGCAGACCCCTCGACTCCGTACTGAGTGCGGCACAAGTACTGATGCAAAGCGTGTGGAGGTCTGTCCCCCATGTGACTGCCATCGTCACTGTTCGGAGCCGAGACTTCCTAGTCACACTTCGTCTTCTTCTTCTTCTTTCTTTGAGTGTCCACTTTCATCGAGATGAAGATTCTGACACTTTTGTGTGTATGACCGTTTTTTTTTTTTTTTTTTTTTAATCCCGCCATTAAGGCAGCCATACTCCAACTTTGGGGAAGGTGCATGCATACCAACGGTCAAACTGGCCTTCTCTTCCGAAAGTTGGTGATGGGATTTTACGTGTGCACACGATGTTGTGCGTGCGTTCACACACGGAACCTCGGTTTATAGTCTCATTCGAAGGACTGTGTGGGGAATGGAGTCAGAACCAATGTTAACTCCGAGGGAAAACTCCCTCAGGATCATGAGTCCGGCGCTCTACCAACTGAGCTATTCCGGCCCCAGTGTAATAAGGGAGGAAACGAGGATGGAGACCCTCGCCGACGACCTCTCCTACAACCCGACCCTCAGGAAGAGGACACCGAGGGAAAGCTCTAATAATACAGTCATCGGCATCACATCAGACGGCGAAAACAATCAAGACGTGTCCATGACGGTGAAAACCTAGCGCCCGAAGAAAGAGATCTCACCACGGACTCCACCAGCGTCACCAGTGAAGATGACCCCCAGAAGTCAACAACGACGACGACCGCCTCACAACCGCCGACAACAGTAAGGGACAAGAAAAGACGCCACAAAGACAGACGCCGCTGAGTAAGAGTCGAACCAGCTGGACGAGGAGTCTGCCAGCAGAAAGAAGTCAAACGGGTGCCCGGTCCCCAGGTCGCGAGACAGACCCACAGCAGCTCCAAGACCAAGACCCATCTTCAAAGACCTGTTGCATGTACAGACAGGTTGCCACAGATTGTCGCTCTGAACCTGACCTATCAGTGTAGAAATAAGGCTTTGCGCCACCACGCCCTCAGCGACTGCATCGCCCTCCCCGACACCATGACTGCCATCGGAGACTATAGACGGACTCCCCGGCTACAACTGCAGGACCTTCTGACACAGCCCATTTGGATGCTTGCCAACACCTTGATGTTCTCCGGACTTGACGACCGACTCTAACCCATCCCAGAAGAAGAGGAGAGTAGTAACAGGTACCACCATGGAGAACGACACCACCAAATGATCACTACTGACGAGGAACACCACCACCGACTAACACTACCACGAACCTCTAAGCCATGGCACCCCTCCTAGGGCATCTGTCAGGTGAAGGAGTGTGATGGAGGGAGAGGAGGTGAAGGAGCAGAAGTGTGTGTGTGTGGGGGGGGGGGGGGGGGGGGGCATTGGGGTGCCGATCAGATAGTTTTAGAATGTGCTTATGTTCAATCTCCCTTTGAATGAATCCAGCGAAGGTGCTGTGATATCTTTCTCCGGGCGACAATTCCGCTGAGGTACACTGGCGTACGAATCGGGCTGAAGGGTGAGGTGGGCAAGAGGGGCAATTGCCTCTCACCCACCCCCGAAAAAACTGGGAGGGACAAGAGTATCTTTCTCCCTCCCTCCCCCTCCTCCCCGTCTCCCTTCCCCCAAAGTCCATTAAGAAAAAAAACCCCGTTAACTAGCCATTCCTGTCATGAGAGAGAGAGAGAGAGAGAGAGAGAGAGAGAGAGAGAGAGAGAGAGAGAGAAAGAGAATGATTTATTTAACGAAATGCCATTGCTCCTCGTGAAGGGGTTTGTGTAAAATTATTCCACACAACAATAAGTATTATTCCGATGATACTTCAACATCTGCTAGTTAAGGCAAAGCTGTTTCTCTTATTTTATATGCTTTATGTAAATAAACACACAGTTTTGTTTGTTTGTTTTGAGTTTGTTTGTTTTTTGTACAGTTTTATTATTTGTGGATTACATTAATATCCCAAATCTGAAGTCATTTGGATTTTGAAAGAACTTTGGCGCAGTATGCAAACTTTAAATGCTTCTTGAAAATGGACTAGAAAAAAAAGAGAGAGAGAACATGAATGTCATCGTTTCTGGCCTCTATACATCATGGGCATATCAAATCAAATTCAGTAACTAATTTGAAGTCCAACTGACGTATAAAGGAGTTTAACTCATTTTTAATCAAGCATACTACACCACCAGAAGGTTTTCCTGCCTTCGATGATTTCGTGGCAGATTGACAATAAATATACCGAATTGTGGCTGAGCATAAAAGTTTCTATCAAACAAATAGAATATGAACATATAAACGAAACAAAACCAAGATCTTTTATTTTGTAAAGACAAGCTTTGTGCATTCCAGTACAAAAAAAAAGAGAAAGATGTGTTTTTATGTGTTATCTTCGTTTTGAGAGATAGGGATTATAAGAATCATCGCTGGAGTGTTGGTCAGTGGTGACAAATACTTTCAGTACCACTATTATCAGATGCAGGTGAAACGAACAGCGATTTCCCGTGCAGGCCGTAACGTGTTACACTCATTTCAATTCGGCGAGCACGTGCTATCAAACCTGCAGTCTGTAAAAACAACAACAACAAAAACAACAACAAATTTCACTTCCACTGGTGGAGTTTGTGCTATGCTGTGACGTGTCATGCTCACACCACGCTGTCTGTCGCTTCACGCGCAGCTGAACTCTGCTTCCCGCCAGCGACATGACTTGGGGTTTGGAATTCCAGATTCTCCCCTCGTCCATCACTTCCCTGACCCCAATCCCCTCGTGATAAAATTCCGTTCATTACCCCTCAAACTGTGCCCCCCCCCCCCCCCCTCGTTCACGCACTCTTTCCTTCCGCTGAACAAATCCTTCCACCACGAAACACCGATGATTCATCTAATTAGCATCAGAATTGGAAAACGAAAAGAAAAACAGTTTTTCACTAACGATTTTCCACTAATAAAACGACGGCCGTACCCCTATTTTGATTCAATCTCCCCCCCCCCCCCCTCCCCCATCTGACAAGAAAACCTTTTTCCGTCAAAACTCAAATGATCGTACACCATTGATTCCGTTATAAGTAACACGTGCTATCAACAGGGAGTTAGGTCTTGGAATTGACATGATGCACACCATCAAATTCCACATCTTGAGACACTTGAAATTTTCCACTGAAACAGTTTTGCAGTCCTAATTCACAACTCCAGTTTGTCTCTCTTGTCGTCTCTGTCCAGTCCCTAAAACAACAAATTGTTCCGTTTAGAGCGCCCTCAAAGATCATCCACTTTCCCTTCCAAATGCTCCATCTCCATTCTGTTCTTTAGCACATCATTACATGAGTTTGTCTCCTTTTTTTTTCTTTATGCAGGGAACTTATCTCTTTGTTTTCTTTATGCAGGGAACTTATCTCCTTGTTTTCTTATGCAGGGAACTTATCTCCTTGTTTTTTTTTTATGCAAGGAACTTATCTCTTTGTTTTCTTTAGGTAGGGAACTTACCTTTCTTTTTTCTCTTTACGCAGGGAACTTACCCCCTCCTTAAACCCGTCCTTCAAGAAAAGTCAATTCTCTTGAATGTCCGTCATATTGTCTCTTACCGCGTCCAGCTTAACGTTCATTGGAGTGTCCATACCCGTTGAGTTTGATTATAACGTCAGCCAATTCAGGTCCAGAGATCCAAGCCGTTGAGAGGGTGGGGGTGGGTGGGTGGGGGGGGGGGGGGGCACACGTACTAACACCATCAGCCGTTTTCTCACCGCTCAAAATGCGAAATCTGGTCGCTGCATGTTGACTGTTGACTTATCACCTCTTTCCAAAGCCCCGACAATTCCACGTGTCCAGAACATAACATTAGCAGACTTTCCCAAAACAGGGAGGACAGGACGGCTCCGAAGACAACACTTTGCGTTTTGTTTCGTTTTGTTTGTTTGTTTGTTTTTTAAAGAAGAAAACACTCGGCTTTTGATTTGAATTTTGTTCCCATGCTCTTTTTTTTAATCAAGTTATGGAGAGAAAAAAAACCCACAAACAAACGAAAAGAAAGAGCCACGCACAATTCCTGAAGTCTGTTGCTGCTTAAGGCAGGTTGAAGTTTGAAACAGTTCACAGTCCACTGCGCGGACCATCTGCCAAAAGCATGACAAACAAACCGGAGCGGCACGCACTCCACGGAGAGAGAGAGAGAGAGAGAGAGAGAGAGAGAGAGAGAGAGGAGAGAGAGAGAGAGAGAGACAGACAGACAGACAGAGAGAGACTTTGACACTTTGATATTTTATTGTCATTACCAAAGAGGTCTTTTGACTAGGGGGGAGGGGTAACAGAACAATAACATTTCCCTCTTCCTTTCCTGCAAACATATAGTACACATTCATTCCCAGTGCGTATCAAATCAAAGATTAACAAGAACAAATACAATCGTAACATTTCCTATGTCCTCACGCACAGGAGTAATGCAGTAAGGTTAAAAAAAATCGTAAGACTGACTCGACCATCCACTCAATCAGAGGATGACATTGTATCTTACTGATCTCTTCCACATGCGATGTATGATATCATTCATTCATATATCTCTCATAATGCATTATCTTAAATTTCACTATCCTTCATCTGTCTAATTTTCAATGCTTCCGCGATGAATTTCGCGACTTATTTAATCACAAGTTCATCATCTGGTGATAACACGACAGCAACATCTTGTCTTTTCCCTATATCTAACTGGAAAAATAAACAATTTGTCCGCACTTCATTATAAGTAATACAGTGGAACAGAGAGTGTTCTTCGTCGTCAATAATGTGTTTACATACATGCAGGACAAGGAGATTCTGTGGATGTTTCACATTCAGACCATCTTTTGTTCGCATTAAAACCTAAAGTTCTCAACCTGAATCTTGCATAATTTATTCTGTGCCATTTATCTCTTATGACATTGAGAAACATTTCAGAATAAAACACATCTTTAAATGAGAAAAACCAGCGATATTTTTCTTTACTTTCCATATCTGAGTGCCAGTTCTGTTTAAAAGAACAAATAAGCCTGTCTTTAAATTTCCAATGAACTGTTGCTCATTTCCTTTTTCCTGGGTCATCCACACTGTTCCAAAACCCTGTTCTAAAAAGAATTTCTCTACTTTATGAGCCCAGTTTTCTTTACCTTTTTCCATTTCTAAAAGCATCATATCTTAGGCTTGCCTGCTCAAACGGGACTGGGGTAGCTTCAAGATCTTCAACCAGTACTTAATACATTTCACAAATGTACATATATACAAAGGGTGTCTGCACATCTCTCCATATAAAACGGTGTTGGATGAATGAATAGGTACTTGAAGGAAACGCTTCATAGCATACGCATGCACTTTTTCCATCTGCAAATTTTCATGTAGGCCCCAAATTTCAGCTGCATATGTAAGAAGAGGTTTCATCTGTGCATCAAACATTTTCCAAAATATATCACAGTCTGTACAATAAAGTTTTCTTAGGGGTTTCAGAATTTCCATAGTACCCTTTTTCCCTTTTCTGAGAGATTCTTCCCATGCGTAACGGAAAGTCAATTTTGTTGAAAATATCACATATATATATATATATATATATATATATATATATATATATATATATATATATATATATATATGTATATGTAGGCATTTGTTGCTCAGAGGGCACTGTTCTTTCTTGATACAGTTGCAGGATTTCCTTTCATCACCCTCGTTTTTCTCTGTACTGCTTTTCATTTTGTTGGTTGAATCAGTGATGTTTTTAAGGTTGGGCATACATGAGTATGATAATTTGATGCTGTTTTTGTTGAATATCTTGGATAATTTGTGCTCTGTTGGGAATGATGATGTTAGGATTCTAAAGAATTCTTTCCCTATATTTGTTTTCACTCTTCCGTCATATGGGGGTTGTACCATATGATCTTTCTCATACTCATGTATGCCCAACCTTAAAAACATCATTGATTCAACCAACAAAATGAAAAGCAGTACAGAGAAAAACGAGGGTGATGAAAGGAAATCCTGCAATTGTATCAAGAAAGAACAGTGCCCTCTGAGCAACAAATGCCTCTACAACAGCATTGTGTACCAAGCCACTGTAACATCAGAGAACGCAGAAGAAACATATATAGGTATCACTGAAAACCAATTTAAAACTAGATATGCAAATCACAAACAGTCATTTAACAAAGAAAGATACAAAAACCAAACAGAATTAAGTAAATACATCTGGAAGCTCAAAGAGAAAAAGATAGACTACAATATATCCTGGAAAATCATAGAAAGAGCAGCACCATACAACAACATTTCAAAAAGATGTAACCTATGCTCAACAGAAAAGTACATAATACTATGCAAACCACAACTGGCAACTTTAAATACTAGGATAGAAATGGTTAACAACTGCAGGCACAAGTGGAAATTCCTATCAGTGAACAAGAACCAGAAACACACGAAAAACACAGACAGCACGTGATGACAGACAACACAAGCAGTTATAAAACACCGGCAGCACAGACCCACCACATCCTGATGATTGCATTGCATGAAACAGCGCTGTAGATAGTTTTAAACCTTACCTTTTAACAAATGTTGCTCCCAGTCCGGTTGAGCATTTTTTTTAAATCTTTGCTGGTATTTACTACCATTGTCTTATATATATATATATATATATATATATATATTATATATATATATATATATTATATATATATATATATATATACAACAAACTAATAAATTCCAAGGATAAGTACCGCACCGTTCCAGCAACTTACAGAGCAGCTTGGTGTTGCAATGACTGCAAGAAATATTGAATTATAGAAATAGGGGAGATACGCATTCATATCTGCAGTGGTAGATGATTCTGCCTAACTAACAGTATGTGCATGAGTGGGTGAATGGGAAAAATAAAATAAATGCTTCTCAAAATGAGCCTTCAGCAAGCTTATATTCTCCACGACACACGATACACACGATATTTTATTTGTCCTCATAGAATACAAGGAAAATTTGTTTGTGGTGCCATTATCAAAATTCACATATTGCAACAACTTATAAACTAATATTCATTAAAAAATTCCACTCTTTGCCTGTGCTCAGTCATTCCTGTCAATTCATTTATCCATCTTGTGTCACTCTATTATATAAATACTAACACATGCACACACACATCCTACCACCCTCTCCCCATCCCCCACCCCCCAGTTACACCCCCACACCACACCAATACAGAATCACACACACCACACCAAACAGAATCCACACACACCACACCAATACGAATCACACACACCACCCCCAATACAGAATCCCCACACACACACACCCCGCCAAAAACATGTCATACACACACACACACACACACACACACACACACACACACACACACACACACACACACACACACACACACACAGAGGTGCACACATCACCACCACAAACCACCACCACATATGCAATATTATAACAACACTTAAATAAACACTCCAACTGTAAAACGAATGCTCCAAGATAAGCTCAAAGTTAAGTATAAAAAAGAAAGAAAACAAAAACAATAGCACCATCAAAAGATCAATAAAAATTGCAAAATGTAAAATTACGTAAACTGTAAAAGTAACCTGCAGAGTTAAATAAAAATCAGGAATAAAAGATTTACTGCTAAGTAAGATTTTTGAAGTTGGGTGAGAGAGAAAGAGAGAGGAGAGAGACAGAGAGAGAAGAGAGAGAGAGAGAGAGGGGAGAGAGAGAAGAGAGAGAGGGGACCGAAGGGAGATAATTCATAGGGGTGTAAAAAATTGAAAAGCAGACTTGTATGAACTTTAAAACTTTAAAAAACATATCATTCTCTATTAAAACCAAGTATGGAATAAAAGAGCACCAAAAATTTCAATGCCAGGAAATTATATCACAAAAGTATGATTGTATAAACAGTAAAAATAATACAATCAAATAAAAAATATTTGTAGTAAAATTGGCTTGGAGGGGGGGGGGGTGGGGGGGGGGGGGGGGGGGGGGGGGGGGGTTCCTTCACACACCCCCACCACACACACCACACCCCACACACACACACACATATATAATTATATATACACATACATATTATACATACATATTATATATATATTATATTATAATTATATATATAATATATATATAAATATATATATAATATACATATATATACACATATATATACACACATACATACACATATATACATATATAAATATATAAAATATATATATATATATATATATACATATATAAATATACATATACATACATATAAACACACACATACAATATACACATACACATATACACAAAATATACATATACACATACATACATATATATACACCCCGTACATACACACACATACATACAATACATACACATACATATACATATATATATAAAACAACATACATAAATATATATATATTATATATATATATATATATAAAATATTATATATATATATATATATATATACAATATATTAACATACCCATACATATACATACACATACATGCATACACACATACACATACATACACAATTATATATACATAATATATACATATATATATATATATATACATATATACATATTTTATAATATACAACACACCCCATACATATATAAAACACATATACACAAAATATATATATATATATATAATATATATATATATTTTATAACATATACATATACATATACATATATATTATAAATATATAAATATATATATAATACATACACATAACACACACACATACTACATACATACACATACATACACATACATATACATGTACACACACGCATACACACACATGTAAATACACACACACACATAAATACATACATACACACACATACACATATATGTTTATATTATGTAACAATACAACATGACATTCAAAACAATGAAATTTTTCCCACCATGCCATGATATCACAGAAAAGATGATTATTTAAATAGTAAAAGATAATTTAAGTCATGTATAATTCAATGATTAAAACACCCCACACACACAACACACACACACACACACACCACACACACCACACACACACCACACACACACAACACACACACACACACACACACACACTGTATAAACATTTGAACAGTAAAACATAACATTCCCTAAACAGACATGTAGAAAGGAATAAATAAGAACAAAATTTCAATGCCATGCAATGACATCACTAAATGTATAAAATCAAAAAAAGTAAAAGAAGACAAACAAAGTCAAATCATATGAAATTTAAATAATTCATGGATAGAAATAAAAGATAGCTTCAAGGGGGTGGTCCATCAAATTCACAAAACACGCACACACACACATTCCCCCTTCAAACCCCCTCATGCACATACTGTTAGTTAGGCAGAATCATCTACCACTGCAGATATGAATGCGTATCTCCCCCTATTTCTTCAATCTGAGACATAAGAGCAAGCTTTGTTTATAATTCAATATTTCTTGCAGTCATTGCAACACCAAGCTGCTCTGTAAGTTGCTGGAACGGTGCGGTACTTATCCTTGGAATTTATTAGTTTGTTGTATTTTTAGTCCCTTGGGGGATTCATTCCAAGAACTAGCCCTCAGCACTTGTTCTTAGAGGATATCGTTTTATATTTTCTAAATTTCACAAGAAAATGTAGTTTGTTTGCTCTTTTATGATTTCTTTGCTTCTTAGATGGCACCTTGGTTGGGTTTTTTTGAAAACTCAACAAACATACTACGGTATTGCACACCAACCTTTTTCTGGGATTGCATTCTTCTTAAAACTGAAAAGGCAGAGGAGTCAAATTACCACTTTCCGCGGTCCCCTGAGGGAAACCACCAAGTTTCGAAATAGGCCTATCGGTATATGACCAGGAGTTTTATGTTAGTGAGTTTCCCTCCCTATTGGAGGATGTCTCCCTCTTGGAGAATAAGCTTGCTGAAGGCTCATTTTGAGAAGCATTTTTTTTTTATTTTTCCCCATTCACCCACTCATGCACATACTGTTAGTTAGGCAGAATCATCTACCACTGCAGATATGAATGCGTATCTCCCCCTATTTCTTCAATCTGAACATAAGAGCAAGCTTTTTTTATAATTCATATTTCTTGCAGTCATTGCAACACCAAGCCTGCTCTGTAAGTTGCTGGAACGGTGCGGTACTTATCCTTGGAATTTATTAGTTTTTTTGTTATTTTAGTCCCTTGCGGATTCATTCCAAGAACTAAACCCTCAGCACTTTTGTCTTAGAGGATATCGTTTTATATTTTCACAAGAAAAAGTAGTTTGTTTTGCTCTTTTATGATTTTTTTTTGCTTCTTAGATGGCACCTTTGGTTGGTTTTTTGAAAACTCAACAAACATACTACGGTATTGCACACCAACCCTTTTCTGGGATTGCATTTTTCTTAAAACTGAAAAGGCAGAGGATTCAAATTACCACTTTCCCGCGGTCACTGAGGAAAAAAACCACCAAGTTTCGAAAAATCGGTATATGACCAGGGGTATATGTTAGTGAGTTTTTCCCCCCCTATGGAGGATGTCTCCCTCTTGGAGAATATAAACTTGCTGAAGGCTCATTTTGAGAAGCATTTTTTATTTTTCCCCATTCACCCACTCATGCACATACTTTAGTTAGGCAGAATCATCTAACCACTGCAGATATGAAGCGTATCTCCCCTATTTCTTCAACTGAGACATAAGAGCAAGCTTTGTTTTTAATTCAATATTTCTTGCAGTCATTGCAACACCAAGCTGCTCTGTAAGTTTCTGGAACGGTGCGGTACTTATCCTTGGAATTTATTAGTTTGTTGTATTTTAGTCCCTGGATTCATTCCAAGAACTACCCTCAGCAAATTGTGTCTTAGAGGATATCGTTTTATATTTTCTATTTCACAAGAAATGTAGTTTTTTTTTGCTCTTTTATGATTTTCTTTGCTTCTTAGATGGCCCTTTGGTTGGTTTTTTTTAAAACCAACAAACATACTACGGTATTGCACACCAACCTTTTCTGGGGTTGCATTCTTCTTAAAACTGAAAAGGCAGAGGAGTCAAATTACCACTTTCCGCGGTCACTGAGGAGAAACCACCAAGTTTTGAAATATCGGTATATGACCAGGATTATATGTTAGTGATTTCCCTCCCTATTGGAGGGTGTCTCCCCCTTGGAAATATAAGCTTGCTGAAGGGCCCCATTTTGAGAAGCATTTTTTTTATTTTTCCCCATTCAAACCCCCTCATGCACAACGGGTTTGTTAGGGAGAATCATCTACCACTGCAGATATGAATGCTATCTCCCCCCTATTTCTTCAATCTGAGACATAAGAGCAAGCTTGTTTATAATTCAATATATATATATAATATATATTATATATAATATATATATATAAATATATATATAATGCATTAACTATTTGAACACCTGCATTTCCATAAGACCATTTTTCATGCACTGATAAGTGGCCACCCATTCTAAAGACCACTATATTCGTCTTATCCAAGTTAACTGATAAGCCTAAGCGATCCGCTTCTTCTTTCAATACATTTTGTTGATTTTGAAGACCTACAACTGTTCCAGACAGAAGAACAACATCATCAGCATACAGTAATGAAACTAATTCAGCTGCTCCAGATATGATCTGGATACCATGTCTTCCTTTACCGGACAATTCCACAGCCAGTTCGTTTATGAAAAACAAACAACAACAACAAAAACCCTGTGGACTCAACAAGCATCCTTGTTTTACTCCATTTGGACGATCAAAATAATCTGAATACTCGCTTTTCACACGCACACATGCAAGCACTGAGTTGTAGACACCTCTAATAGCCATGTACAATTTACAATTAACACCACTTTTACGGAGTACATTCCACAGAGCATTCCGATTTACCGAGCCAAAGGCCTTCTCGAAATCTACAAATGCAATGTAGAGCTTCGTCTTACAGAGTAGATGTTTTTTAATCAAAGAATATAGTGTAAATATATGGTCTACGATGCTATAACTGGTTCTAAAACCTGCTTGTTCTTCCACAATTTTTTCCCCAGTTTCAGCCCATTCAGTTAATCTTGTATTTAGTACGTAAGTGTAGACTTTACTTAAAATGCTGGTAAGTGATACTCCACGATAGTTGTCGGGATTGTTCACATCTCTTTTTAAAAAAAAATAAATTGTAATAATGATAGATTTAGCCCACTCTGATGGAAAGATAACATTATCAAAAGTTGGGCAGACAAATGAACAAGGAAATCAATTACAGTTGTGTTTGCAT
>CM031604.1:12883572-12888572 GCA_018398815.1 Conus ventricosus | reverse complement strand
CCGCAGTCCTCAGCTTGCAGAATCCAGCTCCCTGTCGGTTTCTTGGATTAGCAGCATGACAATGAACCGCATTTGATGATGGTTGCGATGATTTCCTACCTCGCTTCCACTGGGCAAAATCGTGCCCATTTGTGCAAGAAACGCAGACCGACTGTGTATTGCCGCGTTTGAGTTGGAGATTTTAGGCGTAATTAACGTCAGTTTGGTTCCGTTGCTTTCGTCCTGGTATTGCGTAGTAGTAGGCCTAGTAGCTTACTCGGTGCAATGAAATCGTGCCGACATTGTATGCAAGGGTTTACGGAACAAGCAAGCGCACCTTGAACTATCGTACCTTTGTATGCTGTGCAAGTTCGAGAAATCTTACTGAAAGAGAGATTAATAGAGTTTTTAGAACTTACGCCATGACATTGACAAACAAGCACATGACAAGACTCGATGCATTTCACCACTTGGGTCTTCATCAGCGAAATATTCATATTATATTTTTATTCGCTGATGAAGACCAAGTGTGAAATGCATCGTGTCTTGATCTTGTGCTTTGTTTGTCATGTCATGGCGGAAGTCACTAAAAACTCTAATCATAATCTTTGTCTTCGCCGCCTTCATCACTCCATTTGAAACTTTACTTGAAAGACAATCTTGTGGTGTTTTGCATGTGTATATGTCGGTAATGAGAGGAAGATGTAAGTGACGTTTTCGTCGCTGCAGCTGTTTTACGTCATCGCAGTCACGCGTCAGCATCTAAAAAAACTAATCATATTTAACAATGTTTCGGCTATTGTGGTTTTGTGATTTCTCAGTAAATTAGTTTATCAAACAAAATAAGAAAACACAGCAATATTTCACACACATAGGCCTACACACACACACACACACACACACATTGGAAGTCGTCTTGGGGACGCCACAGTTACCAGCCTCATGTTCTTCTATGGAACTGACACCGCCAACGGCTGCAGAATGGCAGGACGCACGGATCTGCTGTAGCCGCCAGCTTTGATTTTAGGGCTAGGCCTACTTCCTCACTGCTGTTTATGATAATTGTCTCCTTTCCTGCAGACAGTGTAGGTGACCCTGGTATGTAATTAATGGTGATACGCAGAATCGCTGAAGCATGCAGTTGTTTGATCGTAATTTGCTTTTCATATTGTTGTTGACAGGCTAACAGTGGCAGAACATGGAATCAAACTTTAGAAGATCAGGCCTATGATAAAGAAATAACGAATGCTTTTATTCCAGCTGCAGCAGTTCAAAATTTCGAAAATTCTGACATAACTAGGCCGATTTAATTGTTTGAGGTACAGCACCATTTTTCGCGAGAAACCTAGCGCTTGGAAACGTAGGCTACTTGAACGTGTTCATCTGTTTTTCCGTTTGTTTTCTTCATACCGTTCATTGAACACATATGTCATCAAGTTTTTTTTCAGTCGCCTGTTGCATCTGGACTTTGTTATGTAATAGGTACGAAACCATTACTGAATTGCCGCCTAATACTCGCATAACTTCATCCTGTATCTGAACAGTTGTAATGCCTGTTAAAATACACCTTCCTTGCGTAAAAACCTAGTTCAACTGATGATTTACAGAAGTATTCAGGGAAGCTGCGGACTGTTTTCAGCTCAAAATAAAAGCTATGATTGAAAAAATGCTTCGTTTATGCTGTCTAACTCATCATCGAGAAAACCAATATGTGGTGTTGCAAGTTAGTCCCGTGTTGAAAGAAACTTCTCGTTTCTGAAGTAGGCCTATTTCGTCTTTTTTTTTTTTTTTTTTTTTTTTGATGGTCGAGAAGACAAATCGGATCGGGAAATGTGCTAGTGATGTATGTACTGTTACGGATCCAGTGCTAAGGGACCTGCCAACTCACTGATTTAGTACTATGATAGGACTGGCATAATACGCTGTAAACATGATCTCTCCTTCTTTGATAGTGTTAGGATATCAACACTTTTAAGTTCACTCCGACAGAACATAGTGTCGAATCATTCATTATTTATTTTTTAACTGCTACCAAGTGTTGCGGTTCGCTGGCTGTCCTACATCGCTTGAAAGACGGTACAGACGGTTACGCGGCAAAGCTGGACATAGATGATGGTGGCGGAAAAATAAAAAATGGCATGTCATTTGGAAGATGAAGGAATTCCCCCTCTGGAAATGAGTAGCCCCACCTCTCCCCCCAACCTTCCTTTCCCTTGTACAAGAATTTACACGCGCGCGCGCGCGCGCACACACACACACACACACACACACACACTTTTATGAACATTTTGTAAGATGAGCTTCCTCTCCCTCCCCCCTCTCCCCTCTCTCCCCCCCTCTCCCCCCCCCCCCTCCCCCCCCCCCCCCCCCCTTCGGTATGCGCTCATGACAACGTAGCCTACGCATTGCCTGCCGGACCAAGCGCGTTATTATTCTTGCCACGGCTCTTTCGCACGAAATTAGGCTGGTTGATGCGACGTTTGACTTTTACAGAAACCCATTGCCCCCTTTTTCAAGCGGAAAAAAAATCGCCGTTTTAGGGAGAGGAGTACAGCTTTTAAGAGACGTCATTTGCGTCTATTTAAAGGAAAACTATAGGTTCCTTCTGTTGCCAGGGTTATTTTTGCTGGCTATATTTTCATTGGGGATTGGTCACAAGGGTTTTTTTTTTCTTCTGCGCACGCAGGCTGATACTCCTGCGGACATTCCCACCCAACAAAGGGAGTGGAGTTTTGTGTGTATGATCGTTTTTTTTATCCCACCATTAAGGCAGCCATACTCCATCTTCGGAGAAGGTGTATGCTATGTGTAACGTGTCATCCATACCTACGGCCAAACTGGCCTTCTCTTCCGAAAGTTGGTGATGGGATTTGACGTGTGTGCAAGATGTTATGCGTGCGTTCACACACGGAACCTCGGTTTATAGTCTCATTCGAAGGACTGTATGGGAAATGGAGTCAGAACTAATGTTAACTCCGAGGAAAAAATACCCCTGTACCGAAACGGCCCGGCGGAGATTCGAACCCGCAACCCTTGGATTACGAGTCCGGCGCTCTACCAAATGAGCTATTCCGGCCCCCGGTCACAAGGTTTTGAAAGATGTTTGAAATCAGAGAGTACAGCTAAACATTTGTGTTAGCAAGTGTTGTTCCTTTTCCAGTCTTCGTTTTGTTTACGTTGCTTTCATCGGTCGGTCGCAAGGCACTGAAGGGTATTTAAAATCAAAATACTACAGCAGAACATTTGTAAGTATAAACCACACTTGGTTTTCTTTTTGTTGTTTTGTTTGGTCAATCTCAAGGCATTGAACGATGCTTAAAATCACATGAAATGCAGCTGAAACATTTGTTTTAGTATCAACAAACTATAGTGGTGTGTGTGTGTGTGTGTGTGTGTGTTGTGTGTGTGTGTGTGTGACAAGGCATTGACATTTTTTTCCGTGAGATCTGGACGTGATCAGTGTGTGATGTACAAAATGATACACATATTTCTACAGCGAAAGCCGAGGCAATTGATGAACCGTCATATTACTGACCATTGATATGCTCTTGATCAACGAGGCCACTTTACTAGACTTGACTTCAGCTGTTACCGCTCGACCATGTGTTTCAGCTTGATTCCCAGAAAGATGTAGAGGAGGAATGGTCTTCTCTACATGAAAACTCAGCCTGCTCAAGAAATGATTTAAGACAACAAGAATGGTTACTACCTTCCACGCAAGATTTCAATCAAATGAATTATTGCTTACATTATTCACACGAATGTAGGGCCTGTATCGCCTGCCTTGCGTGCGACAATTTTTCCGCATTCTATACCCTGGCTAAGGTTACTTACACACTCGATCGTAACTTTTATTTTCCTCCGCTAAAAATGCCACTCGTCATTGAATCCAGTTTGACAGAGAGCTGAGTGGAGCGTGCAACGTTTGAAAATCTGGGATCCTATGTCTGCACTTACGGACTTTATTCTGGCATTTCTTTGTTTTGTCTGTTTTGGCTGGTGCTGTTTGTGATGTTCTGTGACTGGACAATAAAGGAATCTAGTTTTGTCGAAGTTCAAGGACGTTTTCCACTACCAAGCCAAAACGAAGGATTAAACGCATTAAACAGATGTTTTAAGGTGAAATTAATGATAAAAATATGGTTACTAACTTCAACAGAAGATTTCAGTCAGAATGATTGATTACTGAGGATATTTACTGACTTTTAAAAAGGCCCAAACTTCAACAGACATGACAAGGCAAAATGAATGACTGTCGACTTTATTGATTCAGTCTCGACTTGTTCTGGTTTAAAGACGGCACAACACGCTGGAGTCGCTCTACGCAGGAAAGGGTAACGCTCAGTCGCCTCCAACCATGAAATCTCTGAATTCTAATGAGAAAACACGTTGATGTTCGATATACATGTAAAATAAACTCAAAACTTGACTCATTTATTGTTTACACGAACCCAACCTTAATATTAAACTGAAAAAAAGCTGTCTTGCAAAGGGAGAATAATGTTGGGAGGAAGGGGGATGGGGGTGACCAGGGTCTCCCATTGAAAACCCTATTATATAACTTCCCGTAGTATGTTTTTGGTACTGTGGTGTTTATAGCGTTTATACCTCTATGCTCTTGTGACGTTTGTCAAGACGGCTACCCTGGGATTATTCCAATGTGGAAAATCCAGAAAGAGGCGTTCTTTTCATCGCTTTAGGGGTGGGGTGTGGGGGTGGGTCAATTAAACACGGGTCAGTTGTCCTTATTGTTGGACGGAAAGAAACTCTTCCCTATGACATCCATTCGCTCCAGCAGTAGAAAATTGCACGAAAATCAACAGTCCAATAGGTCTCTGAATTTAGTAGAAGCGTGGCCAATAGAATGTTATTCCATGTTTATACGGGTACACATTGTAATACAGTTCACTGAATTTGTTTTTACACGTCACGCTTCAAAGCATGTTCCTTTTCACTGGTCAGTATAACACCACGTCATCAATGCTCAATGTATGACGGGTCGTTGGTTTTTCGCTTGAAAA
>CM031604.1:12866072-12878572 GCA_018398815.1 Conus ventricosus | reverse complement strand
ACAACTCAAAGAGTTTATTCCATCTCCAGAAAATTTATTGGTCGAATAAATCACTTGGTTTTTCATTGGGGTGGGGTGGGTGGGGTGGGAACAGGAACGGGGCACACACATAGGTACAAATAATTTGAAGCAGAAAGGCATCATCACACAGGACCACAGCTATCCATCAACCAACCACCATCATCTTCATAGCAGCCAGGCAGGGAGTATGTCACCCTGTCCAACTCACAGTGACAGCATGAGAAATTATTTTTAAAAAAGGATAGATAGATGGGTAGGTAGGTAGATAGATCAATTGAGAGAGAGAGAGAGAGAGAGAGAGAGAGAGAGAGAGAGAGAGAGAGAGAGAGAGAGAGACAGACAGACAGACAGATAGATAGATAGATGGACAGATAGATAGACAGATAGGTAGTCAGGTAGGTAGGTAGGTAGGTAGGTAGGTAGGTAGGTAGGTGGTAGGAGTCGACAGATAGGTAGGTAGACAGATAGATAGATAGATAAATAGATAGATATGTAGATAAGCATGATATACAGGAATACAAATTAAAAGTAACGATAGGTAAAAAAAATTTTTTCAAAAAATTGTTAAAATAGATCAAAGAAGGTTGAGAGTAAGAGTAGCGAAGAGTGACATTTTGTAGACCACTTGGTTACATCAGGGTTTGACGTCCGCTGCCATCACAGGCAGCACAGAAGATGAGGGGACACCCTCCTGGTCAAAAGAGTACTGGGTTATCTTTCGCCCACTTCATGAACGGGGGCTACTGATCACCGTAACGACAACACATTCGGTGAGAATGGCAGTGTTGACGCTGGGCTCCGGTGGTGGGACTGGGCCTCGAGGCGACAGACTGTGAGCGCGGTGTGTTGCCAAGTGACTCCTGAGCCATCTGTCCCAACGCGTGGGTCCATCAACTAGCCAACGCCTCGGTTAGAACCTGGAACTCCGCCACGGAGAGAGGAAAGAAGATTGACCCCAAGCAGACCTAGGGGAAAGCACTCACCCGGATGTTGAATTCTGACGTCAGGGGAACTCACCTGGGACGCTGCTGCAAAGAGGACCGCTTGAGGCAGTGAGCCTCCTGATGAAAAGCAAGTGACAAAGCAAAACAAAACAAACAAAACGAAAACAAAAACAAAAGAAAACAACAAAAAACCACCACCACCACCACCACCACCACCAATAACAACAACAACAAACAAATAAACAAACAAACTAAACGATAAGATTTTCGATAAGCAAATATTTCCTTTATCACGGATGTTTTGTTCGATATAATATGTTATAGTATGCTATACAGTGCAGTGTCAAGCAACATCATCATCATCATCATCATCAGTCCTCTCCGTGCCTGCTGGCGCTTGAGGCTATGGCAAGAGATCTCCATCTGGCTCTGTCTGCGGCTGCTCTGGGGGCTGTGTTGAGAGTCAGTCCTTTGCCTTTCAGCTCTCTTTCTATTGTCCTGCGCCAGGTTTCCTTCGGTCGCCCCCGTTTTCTTTTACCTTGGGGGGTCCAGCGCAGGGCTGTTCTGGGGAGTGAGCTGGGTGGCATGCGACAGACATGCCCTAGCCATCTCCATCGATGCGCCTGGATGGTGTCCTGTATTGTGGAGACTCCTGTTCTAGTCCTCAGTTCTTCGTTTGAGATGATGTTCGGCCAGACGATCCTGAGGATACGTCGCAGACATTTGTTCTGGAACACTTCCAGCTTTTTCTCGATAGCGACGGTCGTCTTCCAGCACTCTGAGCCATACAGGAGGACGCTGAGGACATTGCTCTTGAAGTCAAGCAACATAGTAGAACGTAAAATAGCTGAACATGATGTTGTACAAATGAAAGCTGAAATCTGATATCCTAAAGGCAGAGTCTGTGAGCTGTTACAGATCCATCATGTCCAGGGCAAAACCTTATGGAAGCTGAAGCCCATCCCCTCTCTTTCCGCCGCCTTCACCTTTCCTACTGAACCAAATATCCATTGACTGCTGGGAGGACAGAAACGATTTCCAGACCATGTCACGGACAGAAAAAGAAAAACCGAAGTCATGGTCAGTCGCCATCCAGTTTGTTTGGACATAAGCTCCAACTCAAATATCCTGGTGTCCAGGCAGATGACTTAAGGTGTCGCGTCAGCCAATTAGGCATAGCGGAGAGGCTCCACGGAGACAGTCTGTCCAGCGGACAGACTAAGTAGTTTAGCCGACGTTTCGATAGGTCTGGCCAGACGGGGAACGAAAAAGACAGAGAGAGAGGAAGAGGTTCGGGGTGTAGTCTCTGCACGAGAGAAAGGCAGGGAGATGAGAAGGGGAGTGAAGAGAACCGCGTTGAAGCATTAGCACCAGATAGAGTCTGCAGAGGAAGGACTAAGGAGAGATGTGGAGAGAGAGTTGTTAACTGATGAAGAGAAAAAAAAAGAAAAGAGAAAAGGAAAAGAAAAGAAAAGCAACCATGTCCATTTGATAGAGCAGACTAGAAGAGAGAGAGAGAGTGCAATGCGTTAATGCAGGAAGAAAGAAAGGAGAACAGATCGATGTCTGATAGTCACTGTTCAATCTGAACCGGGGTTCGACCTCATACCTGGCAGCGTCACTTCGTCAAGCAGAACCACAGGCCAACGCCAGTGCCAGCAGTCTAACCTGACCAGTGCCAGCAGTCTAACCTGACCAGTGCCAGCAGTCCAACCTGACCAGTGCCAGCAGTTGTGTTGTGCTTGTGAAAGTGACAGTGAAAAGAAACAAGGAAAAAAAAGAAGAAAAAAAGACAGTGATTCGTGTATAGTTTAAGATCACCTGGCCAGGTAAAGTAGAAATCTATTTATACCCGGGTTAGTTAATGATGATTTAGATAAATGGTTTTGTGAAGTTCAAGGAAAGAGAGAATGTTTTATTTTGTTTGACTCCATATGCATTGATGTTTGGTTCTATGATCATGTGTAGTAAAGTTATAGACTTTACTAGTGGTTTGATGTGACGAATGCATGATATATGAATGAGATTGTAAGCAAGCTGTGAGTGTGTTTGGGCTGTGCGCTAGTCCTTCCTCCACTGACATACCCCGAGGTTGACAATTTATTGGCGAGCCTGCCAGGATATTCTGGCCCATTTATTATAATTGTTCAACTTCTCAGAGAGGAAGCTGGGTGGGATTCAAGTATTGTAATCCTAAGACAAGGTAGTGTCTTACTGTATGTTCCCAAGATAGTTAAATACTAGGCTTGGCATTGCTTCCAAGATAGTCAACACTAGGTTGGCATTTCAGCCCCAGAGTACTTATTTCGCACAGATTGCCTATAATTTGCTCTCATAGTTGGGTCAGGCACTAGGCGTCTTATAAAAACTAATTACGTTGTCCCAAGCTAATATTATCATTCATAGGATTGTGCTATTACGTCACTCGTGTCGGTAACCACCAGTTTGGCTGTCGTAGTAATAAAATCTTGTTCAAAAAAAAAAAAAAAAAAAAAAAGAGATATAATGGCGGAAGAAAAGAACACCCCTATTGAACAACTCGTGAGCGTCGCTCGTGATTTAGGCTACTCGGGAGAAGAGTTGCGAGCATTCGTTGAAACCCAACAAAAGATGGAAAGAGATGAACGAGCGGAAAGACGCCGTGTTGCAGTAGAAATAGCAGAACAGGAAAAGGCTAAAGAAATGCAAGAAACAGAAAGATTTACGCAGGAAACAGAAAGATTAAGGATTCAGGCTAATCAGGCTAGCGAAGCGCAGGAAACAGAAAGATTGAGGATTCAATTAGAGTTAGAGAGAGTGAGAATACAAAGGGAGACCACCGAGGATGGCAGCTCAGTTTCCAGTGACCCTGTGCGCAGTTATGCCCCCCGACCAAAGTTGCCAAAATTCTCTGAAGGAACAGATTCGATTGATGCATACATCAGTCGTTTTGAAACGTTTGCTACCAGTCAGGGTTGGCCTTCAGAAGAGTGGGCAGTCATTTTGTCAGCGTTATTGACGGGTAAGGCATTACAGATTTTCACTGCGTTACCAGCAGACCAACAATCTGATTTTGGTGCTGTGAAGGAATCGTTGATGAAGGGATTTGACCTCACAGAGGAAGGGTTCAGAAAGAAATTTCGATCAGCTAGATTACAAGCAGAAAATCCTGAGACACTATGGAATTCCACTCAAGATGGTAAAAATCATACAGAGCCTGTACAAGGACACAACGTGTCACGTCATCCACAACACGAGTGTGTCGGAACCCTTCACAGTGAACACCGGGGTACGTCAGGGATGTATGTTGTCACCGCTGATCTTCTCTCTTGTGATCGACTGGGTGATGAGGACAGCGATGAACCCACCATGCGGGATCCAGTGGACACTCATGCAGAAACTTGAGGACCTGGATTTCGCGGACGACATCAGCTTGCTGACCCACACCCTCCACCACATGCAGAAGAAGACCGAGAGCCTCCGCAGCACAGCCAGTAACACTGGCTTGGAGATCAACGCGGAGAAGACAAAGACCATGAGAGCCAACACAAGCCAGGCTGAAGCAATTCGCCTAGGGGAAAAATAGATAGAAGATGTTGAGAAATTTACCTACCTAGGAAGCATTGTCAACAAGACAGGAGGTACTGATGATGACATCAGGGCCAGAATAACCAAGGCAAGATTTGCTTTCACCACCCTCAAGCCCATCTGGAGGAGCGCAAACGTCCGTCTTCACACCAGACTGAGACTGTTTAACACCAATGTAAGACCTGTGCTGCTGTATGGCTCGGAGACCTGGAGACTCACCAAAGGGCTGGAGCGCAAGTTGCAGGTCTTCATCAACACATGCCTGCGGCGGATCCTCCGCATCAGGTGGCCTGACAGAATTGCAAATGAGGAGCTATGGCGCCAGACAGATCAGAGACCAATCGGAGACACCATCAGAATCCGAAAGTGGAAGTGGATCGGACACATCCTACGCCGAGGCCCGGACAACATCGCACGGCAGGCACTGGATTGGAACCCGCAAGGAAAGAGAAAGCGAGGCCGCCCAGTGACAACTTGGCGTAGGACGCTGAACAGCGAGCTGAGTTCCATCAAGCTGTCCTGGGGTGAGGCAAAGCGGGCAGCCCAAGACGCACATGCTGGAAATCTGCAGTGAAGGCCCTATGCTCCCGATGGAGCGAAGAGGATTAAGTAAGTAAGTAAGTAAGATTACAAGCAGGTGAAACGTACACTCAGTTTGGTGCACGTTTAGATCACTATTTTGAGAAATGGTTAGAGTTGAGTGGTACGAGAAAGGAGTTCGCTGAATTGAAAGAGCTGGTTATGAAAGAACAGATTTTGTCAGGTTGCAGTCCAGAGTTAACTATACATTTGAAAGAGAGACAGCCAGAGACAGCAGGGGAGTTGCTGAAGTTAGCAGAGGTGTACAGGGAGGCACGTTTGGGCACTAAGGTGCAGGAGAAACAGGTGCCAGGCACAGGTGAGAAGAGTGCAAGGAGACTATAGAGGGGAGTTTTCTGCACAGTCTGCAAACCCAGTGGTGGGGCAGAAAGGAGGACAAAGGGACAATAGGTGTTTCATTTGTCACAAGAAGGGACATGTGGCGAGGGATTGTCGCATGAGGTTCCAGAAGGCAGCAGCCTTGCAAGAGGTTGATAAGGGTCGCCAGGGGAAACGACCTGCAGTGGAACCAAAAGGGATCCAATCTGAAGAGGGTGGAGTGCGGCCTTTGGCTAGCACTGGACAGCAGTCAGTGTCAGGGATGGAGGGCACTAGGCTGAGTGGTTCATTACCAGTGGAAGAAGGGTGGATTGGCCAGCAGAGGGTGAAAGTGTTACGAGACACTGGTTGTTCATGTGGTGTAGTAAGAACAACGCTGGTCGAGGAAGGGGATTTGACAGGGCAAATCCAGACCTGTACTCTAATCGATGGCACTGTGAGGGAGTTCCCAGTTGCTAAGATAGAAGTACGTACCCCTTACTTCTCAGGCGAGTTGTCTGCGCTGGTGATGGAGAAACCCCTTTATGATTTGATCATTGGAAATATTCCAGGTGCAAGGGATCCAGGGGATCCTGAGTTGTTGACTGCTACAGGGACAGCAGTTCAAACACGGAGCAAGAAGGAGGAAAAGGTTGATAAACCGTTAGTCGTTCCAGCAAGGAAGTCAGGCATAGATGTGTCGCCTGATGAGTTTAGGGCAGCACAGGAACAAGACCCTTCGCTCGTGAAGTCTTGGGAGTTGGCAAGAGGTGGAGAGAAACAGGTGGTTAGAGGAGGTGAGACAGAATTTCTGGTGAAAGGCGGGTTGTTGTACCGAGTGTTCACCAAGGGGAAGACAGGTAAGGTGACAACTCAGTTAGAGGTACCAACATGTTATCGTGACACTGTCATGTCAGTGGGTCACGAGTCGCTCATGGCGGGTCATCTCGGCACCGGCAAAACAGCTGACCGAATCTTTGATGATTTTCACTGGCCAGGGGCAATGGCAGACATAAAGCGTTTCTGCATGTCATGTGATGTGTGTCAAAGGTCAGCCACAAGAGGGGTGAAGAGGAAGGCGCCTCTTAAACATCCCCCTTTAATTGACACACCATTCAGGAGAGGGGCCGTTGATCTGATTGGCCCAATCTCGCCCTGTCCCAAAGGTGGGCACAGGTATGAGACATGTAAGGGTGCAAGGGAAAGTTTACAGGAGGCTAGGGTCGTGCAGAAGAAGCAATATGACAGGAAGGTGAGGAAGCAATCCCTCAAGGTGGGAGATCAAATCCTGTTACTGCTTCCCACGGATCACAACAAGCTGCTGATGCATTGGAAAGGACCATTCACCATCATTGAAAAGGTAGATCAGGATTACCGAATTGATGTGAATGGGAAACCAGAACTTTTCCATGCGAACTTGCTCCGCAAATATATTCAGCGTGAGGCTCAGCACATAGGCGCAGCAGCAATCAGTGATGAGGTGAAGGAGACCCAGCAGAAGAAGGGGAGATTTTGTTGCCTGAGTTTCCAGGAGAAGAGTCATACAGGGATGTGTCACTGTATGAAGGGCTAGACAGTAGGATGATGAGGAAGTTATTGACGGGTTTGGAAGGCGTTGTGAATTTCATGGATGACATTCTGATAGCATCTGAGACATGGGAGGAGCATATGAGGCAGCTAGGAGCAGTTTTAGAGAGGTTGAGACGAGCCAATCTCACAGCCAGGCCAACAAAGTGCCAGATTGGTTTTCCAAGCCTGGAGTTCCTAGGTTTTGTTGTTGGAGGCGACACAAAGCAGCCAGAAAAGGGAAAGGTGGAGAAGATGATGAATTCAGAGAGACCAAAGACCAAAACAGAAGTCAGGAGTCTGCTAGGTTTTATTGGTTTCTACAGGGAGTTTGTACCAAACTTCGCAGCAATCACGAGTCCTCTCAGTGATTTGGTCAAGGCAGGGAAACCGGCAGTGGTCGAGTGGTCAGACGCTGCAGAGCAAGCACTGCAGACAGTGCTAGAAAGACTAGGTTCCCATCCTATCTTGAAGCTACCGGATATGTCTAAACCGTTTTTGTTGCGAACAGATGCATCAGGTGGTGGAATAGGTGCAGTATTGTTGCAGGAACACGAAGGGGGGGAGTTTCCTGTGAAGTATGCTAGCAGGAAGTTGACGAAGTGTGAAGAAGGGTACGCAACGGTAGAGAAGGAGTGTTTGGCTGTTGTGTGGGCCATGCAGAAGTTTCACAAATACTTGTATGGGAAAGAGTTCGTGGTAGAGACTGATCATCAACCACTCAAGTTCCTGCAGGAGGCGCAGCTGAAAAACAGCAGGGTGTTGCGCTGGGCAATGGCACTGCAGCCCCACAGGTATTGAGTCCAGTACATCCCAGGTCGACAGAATGTAGGAGCTGACTATTTAAGTCGTGTAGACTAGCAAGCTGCAACTCAGAGGAAGTCAGTCATATCCGGGGTGCATAGCTACTTTGTAAATAATATGTGTGGATTACAGTGAGATTGAGTGGATATGGGTTCATTCCCATTTGGCTATGGTTCATATTTTTTTTGTGAGACTTGTTCATTCCTCAGTCATATCCGAGGCGCATAGCTACTTTGTTAATAATATGTGTTGATTACAGTTATGCTGAGTGGATATGGGTTCATTCCCATTTGGCTATGGTTCATGTTTTCTTTGTGAGACTTGTTCATGTAAATGTAGTTATGTTTGGAGCATACAGTCGCTTGTGTAGTAATGCACTGTTTGCGATAAGTGAGGATGGAGATTCCTCAGTGAGGTGTCATGGATCGTTGTCATATTAAATTATGCTTTTCATAGTAGTTGTGAAGAGAAGATGTGGCAAATCCGCAGGTAGGGGATTGCATAGGTGCGCACAGAGGTTATCAGAAAATGAGTTGGAAAAAAATAAGGCAAGAGCGCACGTCAATGATAACTCATTGGGGTGGTATTCACTTATGATATATCTTATAATTTATAAACCGTTTGTTGTAAAGTATTTTCCAAACTTTGCACGTGTAGCTGTGTGTCAGCAAATTCGGTTGTTGTCTTTTTTGTACCGTTGTTTTGAGACAATGCTGAGCATAGACTTTTGCAAGGGGGAAATTGTCACGGACAGAAAAAGAAAAATCGAAGTCATGGTCAGTTGCCATCCAGTTTGTTTGGACATAAGCTCCAACTCAAATATCCTGGTGTCCAGGCAGACGACTTAAGGTGTCGTGTCAGCCAATTAGGCATAGCGGAGGAGGCTCCACGGAGACAGTCTGTCCAGCGGACAGACTATGTAGCTTAGCCGACGTTTCGATAGGTCTGGCCGGACGGGGAACGAAAAAGACAGAGAGAGAGAGGAAGAGGTTCGGGGTGTAGTCTCTGCACGAGAGAAAGGCAGGGAGATGAGAAGGGGAGTGAAGAGAACCGCATTGAAGCATTAGCACCAGATAGAGTCTGCAGAGGAAGGACTAAGGAGAGATGTGGAGAGAGAGAGTTGTTAACTGATGAAGAGAAAAAAAAAGAAAAGAGAAAAGGAAAAGAAAAGAAAAGCAACCATGTCCATTTGATAGAGCAGACTAGAAGAGAGAGAGAGAGTGCAATGCGTTAATGCAGGAAGAAAGAAAGGAGAACAGATCGATGTCTGATAGTCACTGTTCAATCTGAACCGGGGTTCGACCTCATACCTGGCAGCGTCACTTCGTCAAGCAGAACCACAGGCCAACGCCAGTGCCAGCAGTCTAACCTGACCAGTGCCAGCAGTCTAACCTGACCAGTGCCAGCAGTCCAACCTGACCAGTGCCAGCAGTTGTGTTGTGCTTGTGAAAGTGACAGTGAAAAGAAACAAGGAAAAAAAAGAAGAAAAGAAAAGACAGTGATTCGTGAATAGTTTAAGATCACCTGGCCAGGTAAAGTAGAAATCTATTTATACCGGGTTAGTTAATGATGATTTAGATAAATGGTTTTGTGAAGTTCAAGGAAAGAGAGAATGTTTTATTTTGTTTGACTCCATATGCATTGATGTTTGGTTCTATGATCATGTGTAGTAAAGTTATAGACTTTACTAGTGGTTTGATGTGACGAATGCATGATATATGAATGAGATTGTAAGCAAGCTGTGAGTGTGTTTGGGCTGTGCGCTAGTCCTTCCTCCACTGACATACCCCGAGGTTGACAGACCAAACAGATCAGACTCCACGTGTGGCTGGAACTGACAGCAGTAAGCTCCACGTCCAAACGTTCGATTACGGGCCCATCATAGGGGCCGGAATAGCTCAGTCGGTAGAGCGCCGGACTCGTGATCCAAGGGTTGCAAGTTCGAATTTCGTATAGGGGGATATTTTTTTTCCCTCGGAGTTAACACTGGTTCGGACTCCATTCCCCATACAGTCCTTCGAATGAGACTATAAACCGAGGTTCCGTGTGTGAACGCACGCATAACATCTTGCACACACGTCAAATCCCATCACCAACTTTCGGAAGAGAAGGCCAGTTTGGCCGTTGGTATTGGATGACACGTTACACATAGCATGCACCTTCCCCGAAGCTGGAGTATGGCTGCCTTAATGGGGATAAAACAAACGGTCATACACACAAAACTCCACTCCCTTTGTTGGTTAGATGGGATTAATGCTTGTCTGTCCTTATAGGGAGTATCCACAGGAGTATCAGCCTGCGTACGCAGAAGAAGAAGAAGAAGAAGGAGAAAAAGATTCAGAGGACGACAACAGTCTGGTTGCTTCTCTCTCCATTTGGAAAGAGGATGGCACCTTATCTTGCATATCTTGGATTCAAGAAACTTTGCTCAGTGCGTGGGAGAGCCCATGATGGGCTTGGTGGGTGGAAGACCACGGAAATGGGTTTTTTTGTTGTTGTTTTTTTTTAACCCTTTCTATCTTTAGAGCTGTTGGGAAGAGCATCGTGCTGTCTGCCAAGCAAGGGAAGCAACTCGCGAGAGAAAGATGATGATAATCTTTATTTCCCAGGGTAACAGATAAGGAAATGCATGCTTTTTTTCATGCAGCCCAGAGAGAGAGAGAGAGAGAGAGAGAGAGAGAGAGAGGAGAGAGAGAAGAGAGAGAGAGAGAGAGAGAGTTATACTGATGCCCTTATTGGTATTAGATTTTCATTGCTCTGGTGCCAGTGGGTAACACTACATAACGGCGATGAACAAAAATACATACATGTAACCAGAAATTAAAAGCTTGAAGTGCACACACACACACACACACACACACACACACACACACACACACACACACACACAGAGAGAGAGAGAGAGAGAGAGAGAGAGAGAGAGAGAGAGACAGACAGACAGACAGAGAGGGAGGGAGGGAGACAGCAAAGATAACTATACAAGACGGAAACATTTTTTTCCCACTGGTATCAGCCGCGATATTTCATATTTTCTTTGATTCTGAGAGAGAGAGAGAGAGGAGAGAGAGAGAGAGAGGAGAGAGGAGAGAGAGAGAGAGAGAAAGAGAGAGTATGCAAGTCCGCTTGCGTGCGTACGAGCGCGCACATGTGTGTGTGTGTGTGTGGTGTGTGTGTGTGTGTGTGTGTGTGTGTGGTGTGTGTGTGTGTGAGTGTGCGCGCGCGCGCGGTTGTGTGTGTTTGTTTGTGTGTATATGTTTATGTCTGTGCGTGTGTGTGTGTGTGTGTGTGTGTGTGTGTGTGTGTGTGTGTGTGTGTGTGTGTGTGTGTGTGTGTGAGGGGGCTGGAAGAAGGTAGGGGTGAAGCTGTGTGATGTCTTTTCAGGGGACAGCCTTTTTGAATGAGAGAGGAATGATGAAAATGTACTTGAAGACATTTGAAGAACCCCCAGTTTTCTACAGGGTACCCAACAATTTGGTGTGCAAAACTGTATTAAAAGCTTTGAAATGTAGTAGTGCCAGGTGACTGTGAGACTTTTCAAGAACTAGGGTTTAAGTAAGATTTTGCAAGACATGGACTATCAGTGATGACGGACGCATCTTCTTTACCTGAAACTAGCATGATCTAAAGATGTAACCTTCTTCTTCTTCTTCTTCTTCTACAGATAAAGTAATTTGGCGAGCAGCAGATTTTATTGAGGTGAGATGAAACAGAACTCAGCCTGAAGATATTGGAGTCCAATTCTAAACATGTAAGAGAAGTGTCATCGTACACAATTTAACTCCAAATTTGTATCAGTTCGGAAGCTACCCTGTTGGCATCTTAAGTAGAATGGCACATCTGAACACAAATCACCATCGACACAGCGTCCAACCCGATTTTTCCACATGCACAAAAGCAAAAACTCATGAGAAACACACCTCATTGTCAAATTACTGGAGGTGTCTCTCAGACTGTTGAGGTATAATCATAAATACATTGGAAGAAAAGCCCACAAACAAATACACACACGCGCGCGCACATACACCGGATGCATAGGTCCATTCCAAAAGCTGCAAAGAATTACGAATATATCTAAACACAGACATCTAATGTCAACTAATTGAATGTTTTAGCATTGGAGTGAACCTTCTCACCTACTCGAACGGATTAACGCCGACTGGGTAGATTTCGTTTTTGTCTGATTGTGAACGTTTTCGGCGAACGCTTCAAACTTCATTCGCAACTCGAATAAGACCCAAGCCCACACTATGATAGTCTTTTCCATGGAAACAACATAGGAAGACAACCCTGGCTGAAGCTATCATCAGATTCATTTTTTGTCCACTCTCTCTCTCTCTCTTCTCATCTCTCTCTCTCTCTCTCTCTCTCTCTGAGTCTCTCACACACACACACACACACACTCACATGCACGCACGCACGCTCGCACGCACGCACGCACGCACACGCACACACACGCAAGAGCGCGCACTGTACGGACGCATGCAGCTCTCCGTCTCCCCCGCTACACAATCACACGCGTTCGAGCCCTATCCGCCACGGAAACCTCTGACAGCCATATATCAGTCTGCCCACTTTTCCTCCCTGACACTTATGGTCATGAAGGTGAAATATGGGCTGAGCCCACTATCTTTCTCATGTAGTTGCTGATCCCCCCTCCCCCCCCCCCCCCCCCCCCTCCCCGGTCCCTCAACCTCCTTTCTC
>CM031604.1:12848496-12865072 GCA_018398815.1 Conus ventricosus | reverse complement strand
ACTCGATGAAGGGCTATCACTCAGTTGGTAGAGCGCCGGACTCGTGACCCCGGGGTTTGCGAGTTCGAATTTCGGTACGGGGGGATTTTTTTCCCTCGGAGTTACATTGGTTCTAAACTCCATTCCCCATACGTCCTTCGAATGAGACTATAAACCGAGGTTCCGTGTGTCACGCACGTACAACACTTGCACACACGTAAAATCCCATCACCAACTTTCGGAAGAGAAGGCCAGTTTGGCCGTTGGTATGGATGACACGTTACACATAGCATGCACCTTCCCCGAAGATGGATATGGCTGCCTTTAATGGCGGATGAAAAACGATCATACACACAAAACTCCACTGCCTGTCTATGCAGTCTATGGAGTATCAGCCTGCGTACGCAGTAAAAAAGAAAAAGGCTATCTTTCACGGACATATTTTCATAGTTTTAACTGATGTCAATATATTGCATTAAAATGTTAAAATATTGCAAGTTTCATTGTATGTTTCCTTCTCATTTTGGTGTGTGTGTGTGTGGTGTGTGTGTGGTGTGTGTGTGTGGTGTGGTGTGTGCGCGCGCGCGCGCCTGTTGGTTGTGTGTGTGTGTGTGGTGTGTGGTGTGTGTGTGTGTGTGTGTTAGTGTGTGTGTTAGTGTGTTGTGGGGTGTGTGTGTGTGTGTGTGGGGTGGTGGGTGTTGTGTGTTGGTGTGTGTGTGTTTGGGAGAGAAAAGAGAGAGAGAGAGAGAGAGAGAGAGAGAGAGAGAGAGAGAGGGTAGGGAAGGAAAGGGTTTTTTCGTTTTTGAAGTGCGTTTAAAATTTTGATAATAAGGTTTACCATCTTTCATCGAAAAGGTCTTTGTATTTTCTTAGGAAAAGTTCGGAAAGAAATTATTCTTTACAACAGTTTGCTTGAATTATTTATTTGTCCACAATGTTCCCTTCCCTGATCGTTTTTCAAACTGTAATTTGATACCATGTTTTTTGTTTGTTTGTTTTAAAACGACAATTACATGGGGCCCCAAGGTTTTTTTTAATGCACTGATTAGCTTAAAAACAAAACACCCCCCCCCCCCCCCCCCAAACAAAAAAAGTCTTGCCCCCTTTTCTGTGGACTGAGTACAAATAGATTAACAGATATTTCAGCAACACACACACACACACACACACACACACACACCAACACACACACACACACAAACACAGACACACACACACAGACCGCGCGCGCGCGCACGCACCCCACACACCACACACACACACACACACACACACACACACACACACCACACACACACACACACACCACACAAACACCTGATTTAGGCTACTTCTGCAATTCGAGTTGTTGTTTTGAAAAAAAATTTATGAAAACAGGTCAGTTTGTGTTGGTTTTGTTTTTGTATTTTTCAAGCGAAAAACCAAACGTCATACATTGACATTGAGGACGTGGTGTTATACTGACCAGTAAAAAGGGAACATGCTTTGAAGCGTGACGTGTAAAAACAAATTCATGAACTGTATTACAATGTGTACCCGTATAAACATGGAATAACATTCTATTGGCCACGCTTCTACTAAATTCCGAGACCTATTGGCTGTTGATTTTTTGTGCAATTTTCTACGCTGGAGCGAATGGATGTCATAGGGGAAAATTTCTTTCCGTCCAACAATAAGGACAACTGACCCGTGTTTAATTGACCACACCCCCACAACCCACCCCTAAAGCGATGAAAAGAACGCCTCTTTCTGGATTTTCCACATGGAATAAAACCCAGGGTAGCCGTCTTGACAAACGCACAAGAGCATAGAGGGATAAACGCTAATAAACACCACAGTACCAAAAACATACTACGGAAGTTATATAATAAAGGGGTTTTTAATGGGGGACCCTGGGGCACCCCCCATCCCCTTCCTCCCAACATTATTCTCCCTTTGCAAGACAGCTTTTTTTCATTAAAAATTAAGGTTGGGGTTCGTGTAAACAATAAATGAGTCAATTTTTGAGTTTATTTTACATGTATATCGAACATCAACGTGTTTTCCCCATTAGAATTCAGAGATTTCCCTGGTTGGAGGCGACTGAGCGTTACCCTTTCCTGCGTAGAGCGACTCCAGTGTGTTGTGCCGTCTTTAAACCAGAACAAGTCGAGACTGAATCAAAAAGTCGACAGTCAATTCATTTTGCCTTTTCATGTCTGTTGAAGTTGGGCCTTTTTAAAAGTCATAAATATCCTCATAATCAATCATTCTGACGAAATCTTCCTGTTGAAGTTAGTAACCATATTTTTATCATTAATTTCACCTTAAAACATCTGTTTAAAGCGTTTAATCCTTCGTTTTGGCTTGGTAGGAAAAAAGTCCTTGACTTCGACAAAACAGATTCCTTATTGTCCATCACAGAACATCACAAACAGCACCAGCCAAAACAGACAAAACAAAGAATGCCAGAATAAAGTCCGTAAGTGCAGACATAGGATCCCAGATTTTCAAACGTGCACGCTCCACTCAGCTCTCTGTCAAAACGGATTCAATGACGAGGGCATTTTTAGCGGGGGAAAATAAAAGTTACGATCGAGTGTGTAAGTAACCTTAGCCAGGGGAAAGAATGCGGAAAAATTGTCGCACGCAAGCAGGCGATAACAGGCCCTACATTTGTGTGAATAATGTAAGCAATAATTCTTTGATTGAAATCTTGCGTGGAAGGTAGTAACCATTCTTGTTTTCTTAAATCATTTCTTGAGCAGGCTGAGTTTTCATGTAGAGAAGACCATCCTCCTCTACATCTTTCTGGGAATCAAGCTGAAACACATGGTCGAGCGGTAACAGCTGAAGTCAGTCTAGTAAAGTGGCCTCGTTGATCAAGAGCATATCAATGGTCAGTAATATGACGGTTCATCAATTGCCTCGGCTTTCGCTGTAGAAATATTGTATCTTTTGTACATCACACACTGATCACGTCCAGATCTCACGGAAAAAAATGTCAATGCCTTGTCCACCACACCACACACACACACAACACACACACACACACACACACACACACACACCACTATGTTTGTTGATACTAAAACAAATGTTTCAGCTGCATTTCATGTGATTTTAAGCATCGTTCAATGCCTTGAGATTGACCAAACAAAACAACAAAAAGAAAACCAAGTGTGGTTTATACTTACAAATGTTCTGCTGTAGTATTTTGATTTTAAATACCCTTCAGTGCCTTGCGACCGACCGATGAAAGCAAAGTAAACAAAACGAAGACTGGAAAAGGAACAACACTTGCTAACACAAATGTTTAGCTATCTTCTGATTTCAAACATCTTTCAAAACCTTGTGACCGGGGGCCGGAATAGCTCATTTGGTAGAGAGCGCCGGACTCGTAATCCAAGGGTTGCGGTTCGAATCTCCGCCGGGCCGTTTCGGTACAGGGGTATTTTTTCCTCGGAGTTAACATTAGTTCTGACTCCATTTCCCATACAGTCCTTCGAATGAGACTATAAACCGAGGTTCCGTGTGTGAACGCACGCATAACATCTTGCACACACGTCAAATCCCATCACCAACTTCGGAAGAGAAGGCCAGTTTGGCCGTAGTAGGATGACACGTTACACATAGCATACACCTTCTCCGAAGATGGAGTATGGCTGCCTTAATGGTGGGATAAAAAAACGATCATAACACACAAAACTCCACTCCCTTTGTTGGGTGGGAATGTCCGCAGGAGTATCAGCCTGCGTGCGCAGAAGAAAAAAAAAACCCTTGTGACCAATCCCCAATGAAAATATAGCCAGCAAAAATAACCCTGGCAACAGAAGGAACCTATAGTTTTCCTTTAAATAGACGCAAATGACGTCTCTTAAAAGCTGTACTCCTCTCCCTAAAACGGCGATTTTTTTTTCCGCTTGAAAAAGGGGCAATGGGTTTTCTGTAAAAGTCAAACGTCGCATCAACCACCTAATTTCGTGCGAAGAGCCGTGGCAAGAATAATAACGCGCTTGGTCCGCAGCAATGCTAGGCTACTTGTCATGAGCGCATACCGAAGGGGGGGGGGGGGGGGGGGGGGGGGAGGGGGGGGGAGAGGAGGGGAGAGGGGGGAGGAGAGGAAGCTCATCTTACAAAATGTTCATAAAGTGTGTGTTGTGTGTGTGTGTGTGTGTGCGCGCGCGCGCGCGCGTGTAAATTCTTGTACAAGGGAAAGGAAGGTTGGGGGAGAGGTGGGGCTACTCATTTCCAAGGGGGAATTCCTTCATCTTCCAAATGACATGCCATTTTTTATTTTTCCGCCACCATCATCTAGTCCAGCTTTGGCCGCTAACCGTCTGTACCGTCTTTCAAGCGATGTAGGACAGCCAGCGAACCGCAACACTTGGTATGCATTAAAAAATAAATAATGAATGATTCGACACTAGTTCTGTCGAGTGAACTTAAAGTGTTGATATCCTAACAGTATCAAAGAAGAGAGATCATGTTTACAGCGTATTATGCCAGTCCTATCATAGTACTAAATCAGTGAGCTTGGCAGTCCCTTAGCACTGGATCCGTAACAGTACATACATCACTAGCACATTTCCCGATCCGATTTGTCTTCTCGACCTTCAAAAAAAAAAAAAAAAAAAAAAAAAGACGAAAATAGCCTACTTCAGAATCGAGAAGTTCTTTCAACACGGGACTAACTTGCAACACCACATATTGGTTTTCCTGATGATGAGTTAGACAGCATAAACGAAGCTATTTTTCAATCATAGCTTTTATTTTGAGCTGAAAACAGTCTGCAGCTTCCCTGAATACTTCTGTAAATCATCAGTTTGAACTAGGTTTTACGCAAGAAGTGTATTTTAACAGGCATTACAACTTTTTCAGATACAGGATGAAGTTATCGAGTATTAGGCGGCAATTCATAATGGTTCGTACTATTACATGAACAAAGTCCAGATGCAACAGCGACTGAAAAAAACTTGATGACATATGTGTTCAATGAACGTATGAAGAAAACAAACGGAAAAACAGATGAACACGTTCAAAGTAGCCTACGTTTTCCAAGCGCTAGGTTTTCCTCGCGAAAAATGGGGCTGTACCTCAACAATTAAATCGGCCTAGTTTGTCAGAATTTTCGAAATTTTGAACTGCTGCAGCTGGAATAAAAGCATTCGTTATTTCTTTATCATAGGCCTGATCTTCTAAAGTTTGATTCCATGTCTGGCCACTGTTACCTGTCAACAACAATATGAAAAGCAAATACGATCAAACAACTGCAGCTTCAGCGATTCTGCTATCACCATAATTACATACAGGTCACCTACACTGTCTGCAGGAAAGGAGACAATTATCATAAACAGCATGAGGAAGTAGCCTAGCCCTAAAATCAAAGCTGGCGGCTACAGCAGATCCGTGCGTCCTGCCATTCTGCAGCCGTTGGCGGTGTCAGTTCCATAGAAAACATGAGGCTGGTACTGTGGCGTCCCAAGACACTTCCAATGTGTGTGTGTGTGTGTGGTGTGTAGGCCTATGTGTTTAAATATTGCTGTGTTTTCTTATTTTGTTTGATAAACTAAATTACTGAGAAATCACAAAACCACAATAGCCGAAACAAATGTTAAATATGATTAGTTTTTTAGATGCTGACGCGGACGCGATGACGTAAAACAGCTGCAGCGACGAAAACGTCACTTACATCTTCCTCTCATTACCGACATATACACATGCAAAACACCACAAGATTGTCTTTCAAGTAAAGATTTCTCAGAACTTGCAACAGCATTACAAAGGTATGATTAAGTTCAAGGTGCGCTCTGCTCTGTTCCGTAAACCCTTGCATACAATGTCGACGACGATGTTCCACTTGCAACGAGTAAGCCTACTAGGCCTACTAGCTACGCAAAACCAAGGACGGAAAGCAACGGAAACCAACAACTGACTATAATTACGCCTAAAAATCAACCAACTTCAACGCGGCCAATACAACACGTCGGTCTGCGTTTCTTTGCCACAAATGGGCACGATTTTGCCCAGTGGGAAGCGAGGTAGGAACATTTCATCGCAATGACCATCATCAACAATGCGGTTCATTCGTCATCGCCTGCTAAATTCCAAGAAACCGACAGGGAAGCTGGATTCTGCCAAAGCTGACGTGACATGCCGGTATTCACAGGACTAGAAAGCTCGCAACAGTCTGACGAAACTCCGGGCTGCAATGACCATCAGCTGTAGACTATTGTTCAGGGGACAATGGGAACACGCTACAAGTATCTACGTTTCAAGGTCAGAGTGTGTGTTCTCTGCCGAGTCATCAAAAGTGATGGCGTAGAGAACGGGAGTCACTGACTGAGATTCAGCCGAAATGCATGAGTGCGGTATGCGGTTGTGTGTGTGTGTGTGTGTGTGTGTGTGTGTGTGTGTGTGTGTGTGTGTGTGTGTGTGTGTGTGCCTGCGCGCGCGCGTGTGTGTGTGGTGTGTGTGTGTGTTGTATGTGTGGTGTGTGTGTGTGTGTGAGAGAGAGAGAGAGAGAATATGTGTATTCGTGCGTGCGGACGTGTGGTGTGTGGTGTGTGTGTGTGGTGTGTGTGTGTGTGTGTGTGTGTGTGTGTGTGTGTGTGATGTCTGTGTGTGTGTGTGCGTATGCGTGCGTGCATGTGTGTGTGTGTGGTGAGTGCGCGCGCGCGCGCGCGTGCATGTGTTTACTCTTACTCAGATTCATTCATTCCTTTTGGTCAACATCACGATTGGAACGGAGACCTATGTGTCATCAACTAAGCAGGAAAGGTGCATCACAAAGGTTTCTTTGACAGACAACAATGTGAAAGTGGTTAACTCCTTTTGAAGATATGCAGAAAATCGAAGTGGTATCACTCAAACGAAGCACATTTGGGCCGGTCCGACTCGCCAGAGTGTGCTATACGTGGTGTTTCCTTGAGAAGCACACTTGGATCGGTCCGGGGCCGGAATAGCTCTAGTGGTAGAGCGCCGGACTCGTAATCCAAGGGTTGCGGGTTCCAATATCCGCCGGGCCGTTTTCGTACAGGGGATTTTTCCCTCGGAGTTAACATTGGTTCTGACTCCATTTTCCATACAGTCCGAATGAGACTATAAACCGAGGTTCCGGTGTGAACGCACGCATAACATCTTGCCACACACGTCAAATTCCCATCACCAACTTTCGGAAGAGAAGGCCAGTTTGGCCGTTGGTATGGATGACACGTTACACATAGCATGCACCTTCTCCGAAGATGGAGTATGGCTGCCTTAATGGCGGATAAAAAAAAAAAACCGATCATACACACAAAACTCCACTCCCTTTATTGGGTAGATGGGATTAATACTTGCTGTCCACATAGCGAGTGTCCGCAGGAGTATCACCCGCGTACGCAGAAGAAGAAGAAGAAGAAGAAGAAGATCGTCCGATTTGCCAGACCATGCAAAACCCATGTAAAAGTTCGCAGATGACACTGAAAATATGCAACGCAACAAACAAAACATGAGGAAATAGAAAGGGATACCAGTGCCTTGACAAGGATGGTCTAATACATGGACTCTATATTTTAATGCTTGTAATATATAAGGCACTGCACACTGGAAAGAAATTGTTAAAAAATAAATAGATAAATAAATAAAAACCAGCACAGCCAGCTGCCAGCAATAGAAGATCCGCATCCAGTGTAGTTCTCGTGGTTAAGGTGTTCATTTCCCAGCAACTAGCACAGGAACCCCGCCATCTCCCCACACACAATATCCTGTTTGTTTGTCTGTCTGTCTGTCTGTCTGTCTGTCTCTGTCTGTCTGTCTCTCTCTCTCTCTCTCTCTCTCTCTCTCTCTCCTCTCCTCTCTCTCTCTCTCTCCTCTCTTTCAGATATGCGAAGTGTTCGTGTCACGGTTTTCATCTCTCAAATACAAATTCATTTATGACTTATTACGTAAAACTAAATTCACCATACTTTACTACAAATTTATGGATTACTTAATTTCAGTCATACTTATGAAACAGTACTGTTGCAACCTTTTTGTAGGTAGTTGTGGCCATGGAACCTCTCTCTCTCTCTCTCCTCCTCCTTCCTCTCTCTCCTCTCTTCTCTCTCTCTCTCTCTCTCTCTCTCTCTTTAACAATGTTGGTAAAACATTCATGGATTTCTGTGTCATGTTCGACTGTGCCAGTGTGCGTGTGCACTTATATACTGTATTTGATGGTCTTGTTCTTGTTCCTAAGTCATCTTCTGAACATTCACGCGCGCAGTCACAACACACACACCACACACACACACACACACACACACACACACACACACACACACACACACACCACACACACACATACACGCGCGCGCACACTCACACACATACAAAGACACACACATACACACAGATATGTACACATATAGCCTATATGCAGATATGTGTGCCCACACAAACCCACAAATTACACACACACACACACACACACACACACACACACACACACACACACACACACACACACACACACACACACATGTGCACACGCACTTCTGCCACACGCACACACAGACCATACACACACACGTGCACCAGACACGCCAGACACACACACACACACCACACACACACACACACACACACACACACACACACACACACACACACACAAACAACGCGCACACAGGCCTGCGCGCACACACACATACACGCCCGCGCGCACGCGCGCCCACACACACACACCACACACACACACACACACACACACACACACACACACACACACACACATGCGCCCACGCACACACATGGGCCCATTCTCACACATCATACACACACGTGTACATCCACTACACACACACGCACACACACACACGCACACACACACACACACACACACACACACACAACACACACACACACACACACGCACACACACACATACACGCGCGCACACACTCACACACATACAAAGACACACACATACACACAGATATGTACACATATAGCCTATATGCAGATATGTGTGCCCACACAAACCCACAAATTACACACACACACACACACACACACACACACACACACACACACACCCAACACACACAACACGCACAACACACACAACACACACACACACACACGTGCACACGCACTTCTGCACATGCACACACAGACACATGCACACACACGTGCACACAGACACGCAGACACACACACACACACACACACACACACACACACACACACACACACACACACACACACACACACACACACAAACAACGCGCACACAGGCCTGCGCGCACACACATACAACCGCCCGCGCGCGCGCGCGCGCACGCACCACGCACGCACACACACACAACACACACACACACACACACACACACACACACACACACACGCATACACACCCCCACACACACACACACACACACACACACACACACACACACACACACACACACACACACATGCGCCCACGCACACACATGGCCCATTCTCACACATCATACACACACGTGTACATCCACTACACACACACACACACGCACGCGCACACACACACACACACACAACACACACACACACACACACACACACACACACACACACACACACACACAACAATGGTAGGTAAGCACTCAAGGTCTGGCCAGCGCGTTGGCTAATGCGTAGGTCAGACATCCGCTGAGTCGTAGCCACGAGACCCTCTCCTTCAATAATTGTCTCATCTTTGTTGTTAATTCATTTATCCATCAGCTTCAAATCATGCGTAGTGTGGTCTCAAAACTTAGCAGATGTGGTGTACATATATGGACTAGTCCGCACGCAGTGACGCCTCCTTGATGAAACTGAAACTGAAACATGTTCGAACTTGAGTATTTTAAATACTTTTGTAATGTGATAGTGATGGTGAGTATACTTTTGTGTCTTCAAACGGATGTAGTGTGATCGATTATGTTCTGGTTCACAATGGCTTTTTGTCAAACTTTGATTTACACATTGGTAAATGCATTTATTCATGGCACTTACCAGTTGAAGCAATATGGAGAAATAATTGTTGTAAATCAAGAAGAGGTATTCACCAGAACGATGTGAAGAAAAAATGGTCTGGGCTGATGAACATGCTGGCATATTCAGAAATGAACTTGAATGTGATGAATTCCTAGACATCATACAGAAAGCCAGTCAATTATTACAAATTAATGTGAATGAGAGTCTAGATAAATTGTCAGCGCTTTGGTGCGCAGCTGCAACTTGTATGGTTCGAGTTATTTGTAGAGGTAGCAGAACATGCAATGACTGGTTTGATCATGAGTGCGAACGAAAGAAACAGGAAGTTAAAAGGTTATTAAAAAATTACAGAGATGCAAAACAGCCAAGGATAAAAGTGAGAAAAGAGAAGAATACGCTGTATCACGTAAAGAGTATGTTACGCTAAGGAAAATAAAGGAACTAGAGTTTAAAGAAAGTAGTTAAAGAAATTTAAAAATTCAGTCAATGACTCTAAAATGTTCTGGTCAGTGATAAGATCTGTAAATAAAAAGAGTTTTGTGTTCAACGAAATCTCAGTTTCAACAGTAGCATGACCATTTTGGGGGCGTTCTCATAGTTTTGATAACAAATTGAGGAAGAAGAGACCGTGTGGCAGAAGAGAATGAAATTGAGCCATTATTTAATCATCCTATATCCAGTGAAGAAGTCGTTGCTCGTATTAACATTTAAAATTGGGAAGGAGTGCAGGACCAGATAAAATCATATCAAAATATTGAAGAATGCAAACACACTGTAATTGATTTCCTTGTTCATATTGTCTGCCCAACTTTTTGATAATGTTATCTTTCCATCAGAGTGGGCTAAATCTATCATTATTACAATTTATTTTTTAAAAAAAGAGAGATGTGAACATCCGACAACTATCGTGGAGTATCACTTACCAGCATTTTAAGTAAAGTCACACTTACGTACTAAATACAAGATTAACTGAATGGGCTGAAACTGAGGAAAAAATTGTGGAAGAACAAGCAGGTTTTAGAACCAGTTATAGCATCGTAGACCATATATTTACACTATATTCTTTGATTAAAAAACATCTACTCTGTAAGACGAAGCTCTACTTGCATTTGTAGATTTCGAGAAGGCCTTTGGCTCGGTAATCGGAATGCTCTGTGAATGTACTCCGTAAAAGTGGTGTTAATTGTAAAGTTACATGGCTATTAAGGTGTCTACAACTCAGTGCTTGCATGTGTGCGTGTGAAAAGCGAGTATTCAGATTTATTTTGATCGTCCAAATGGAGTAAAACAAGGATGCTTGTTGAGTCCACAGTTGTTGTTGTTGTTGTTGTTGTTGTTGTTGTTGTTTTTCATAAACGAAACTGGCTGTGGAATTGTCCGGTAAAGGAAGACATGGATCCAGATCATATCTGGAGCAGCTGATTAGTTTCATTACTGTATGCGGATGATGTTGTCTTCTGTCTGGAACAGTTGTAGGTCTTCAAAATCAACAAAATGTATTGAAAAGAAGCGGATCGCTTAGGCTTATCATTAACTTGGATAAGACGAATATAGTGGTCTTTAGAATGGTGGCCACTTATCAGTGCATGAAAAATGGTCTTATGGAAATGCAGGTGTTCAAGTAGTTATGCATATATATATATATATATATATATATATATATATATATATATATATATATATATAGTATATATATATATATATATATAGACAATGGTAGTAAATACCAGCAAAGATTTAAAAAAAATGCTCAACCGGACTGGGAGCAACATTTGTTAAAAGGTAAGTTTAAAACTATCTACAGCGCTGTTTCATGCAATGCAATCATCAGGATGTGTGGGTCTGTGCTGCCGTGTTTTATAACTGCTTGTGTTGTCTGTCATCACGTGCTGTCTGTGTTTTTTCGTGTGTTTCTGGTTCTTGTTCACTGATAGGAATTTCCACTTGTGCCTGCAGTTGTTAACCATTTCTATCCTAGTATTTAAAGTTGCCAGTTGTGGTTTGCATAGTATTATGTACTTTTCTGTTGAGCATAGGTACATCTTTTTGAAATGTTGTTGTATGGTGCTGCTCTTTCTATGATTTTCCAGGATATTTGTAGTCTATCTTTTTCCTTTGAGCTTCCAGATGTATTTACTTAATTCTGTTTGGTTTTTGTATCTTTCTTTGTTAAATGACTGTTTGTGGTTTGCATATCTAGTTTTAAATTGGTTTTCAGTGATACCTATATATGTTTCTTCTGCGTTCTCTGATGTTACAGTGGCTTGGTACACAATGCTGTTGTAGAGGCATTGTTGCTCAGAGGGCACTGTTCTTTCTTGATACAGTTGCAGGATTTCCTTTCATCACCCTCGTTTTCTCTGTACTGCTTTTCATTTTGTTGGTTGAATCAATGATGTTTTTAAGGTTGGGCATACATGAGTATGATAATTTGATGCTGTTTTTGTTGAATATCTGGATAATTTGTGCTCTGTTGGAATGATGATGTTAGGATTCTAAAGAATTCTTTCCCTATATTTGTTTTCACTCTCCGTCATATGGGGGTTGTACCATATGATCTTTCTTTTCCTGTTCTTCTTGTGTCTGCTCATTCATTATCTGGGTCATATTGTAGTTTTGTAGTTGTACCACTTTTGTGTAACGCTTCTTGATATTCAGCTGCAGCGCTATTGAATGCTGTTTCATTGCATGACAGGTTAGATAATCTCTTATTTATGCCTCTGGGTATTGTTTTTAGTATGAAGGTGGATGGTTACTTTTGATATTTACATAGACAGGTGTATCATTTGGTTTTTTGTATGGTTTATATATGTGCTGGTTGAGGTCAAACGTTATATTCTAGGTAGTTCACTATCTTTTTATTTGCTTCTATAGTGATTTTTAGATTTTGGTTTTGGAAGATTTTACACAGTTCTTTTTCTTATTTTCAATGTTTCTAGGGTTGGTCGTTCAGCGCCAGCGAGGCCGTCATCCCTGTACAGTCCGACTTGTTTTCCAAGTGTTTTTTGAATGTTAGATAGTATGAATAGTCCAACAAGTTCGCAAGTTTCGGCACCATCATACGATCCCATTGTGACATCAAAAGTTGAATTCTTGTTTGCGCTCTTGGTCCAGATTCATTTTTGCTGTGTAGTAGAGTTTTCTTTGTATGGAAAATGATTTCCATTTCTGACCCTGATATTTCAGTGTATTTGCTGGCAAATTTTATAGCTTTGGTAACAGATCTTCATCTATAGATGTGTAGAAGTCTACTATATCAAATGTTATATAAAAACTGTATTATCTTGCTTGTTGAGTTTCTTGAACCATTGTATGGCTTCGTATGTGTTTTTCCAGAGGTTGAGTTCAGTGTTCTCTCTTATGTTTTTTATGGCTTTTTTCTAAATTTTTTTGCTGATTTTTCCTAATTCAGATTTGGATGGGTTTATCAATCTGCATGTTGGTTATCAGGAAGTTGGTTTGTGGTCTTTAAGTGTTATGAAAGCTTCTCTTGCTGCTGGTTGTCTCCACTCTATCGCTTAAGTCCATTTGGTGCACAAGCTCCTTTTCTTTTTTTCTAATGTACTCGTATGTAGTTTTATCAGCTTTTTTGTAATTTTTTTTGGATGTTTTTGTCGAGAAGCTGTGAGTACTCTTTAGTTTCCATTTTGTAGAAGTTGCTGGTTTTGTCTGCTTTCACAAATACTTTTTTGTCATTTTGGATTTGTTTGATTTCATTTTTTAACGATTTTGAATTCAATTGTTTGATTTTTGAATTCTATATTGGCTATCATCCTTTCATTTATCCTACAAATGTCTTCATGTCTTCGATGGCTGGTGGAGCTCGCCATGTTTGAAGTCATATGTTTTTATCTTCTCTCTTGGCATTAGGTTTAAAAAAGAAAAAATGCTTTCCATCTCATGTTTTGATAAACCTTGTCTGTCTGTTCTAATCATTCTTTTCATATAGCATTGAGGTTTGGCGAAAGGTATGTTTTTAGTAGATTGTTTAAAATTGATTTTGTCCATTTTAAAATCCGTTGGTTTAAAGTGCTCAACGTGAGGAGCAATTAAGACATGGTAGTAAATACCAGCAAAGTTTTTAAAAAATGCTCAACCGGACTGGGAGCAACATTTGTTAAAAGGTAAGGTTTAAAACTATCTACAGCGCTGTTTCATGCAATGCAATCATCAGGATGTGGTGGTCTGTGCTGCCGGTGTTTTATAACTGCTTGTGTTGTCTGTCATCACGTGCTGTCTGTGTTTTTCGTGTGTTTTCTGGTTCTTGTTCACTGATAGAATTTCCACTTGTGCCTGCAAAAGTGGCTACAACTACAAACTACAATATGACCCAGATAATGACATGAGCAGACACAAGAAGAACAGGAAAAGAAAGATCATATGGTACAACCCCCCATATGACGGAAGAGTGAAAACAAATATAGGGAAAGAATTCTTTAGAATCCTAACATCATCAATTCCCAACAGAGCACAAATTATCCAAGATATTCAACAAAAACAGCATCAAATTATCATACTCATGTATGCCCAACCTTAAAAACATCATTGATTCAACCAACAAAATGAAAAGCAGTACAGAGAAAAACGAGGTGATGAAAGGAAATCCTGCAACTGTATCAAGAAAGAACAGTGCCCTCTGAGCAAACAAATGCCTACATATACATATATATATAATATATATATATATATATTATATATATATATATATATATATGATATTTTCAACAAAATTGACTTTCCGTTACGCATGGGAAGAATCTCTCAGAAAAGGGAAAAGGGTACTATGGAAATTCTGAAACCCCTAAGAAAACTTTATTGTACAGACTGTGATATATTTTGGAAAATGTTTGATGCACAGATGAAACCTCTTCTTACATATGCAGCTGAAATTTGGGGCCTACATGAAAATTTGCAGATGGAAAAAGTGCATGCGTATGCTATGAAGCGTTTCCTTCAAGTACCTATTCATTCATCCAACACCGTTTTATATGGAGAGATGTGCAGACACCCTTTGTATAATGTACATTTGTGAAATGTATTAAGTACTGGTTGAAGATCTGAAGCTAACCCCAGTCCCGTTTGAGCAGCAAGCCTAAGATATGATGCTTTTAGAAATGGAAAAAGTAAAGAAAACTGGGCTCATAAAGTAGAGAAATTCTTTTTAGAACAGGGTTTTGGAACAGTGTGGATGACCCAGGAAAAAGGAAATGAGCAACAGTTCATTGGAAATTAAAGACAGGCTTATTTGTTCTTTTAAACAGAACTGGCACTCAGATATGGAAAGTAAAGAAAAATATCGCTGGTTTTTCTCATTTAAAGATGTGTTTTATTCTGAAATGTTTCTCAATGTCATAACAGATAAATGGCACAGAATAAATTATGCAAGATTCAGGTTGAGAACTTTAGGTTTTAATGCGAACAAAAGATGGTCTGAATGTGAAACATCCACAGAATCTCCTTGTCCTGCATGTATGTAAACACATTATTGACGACGAAGAACACTCTCTGTTCCACTGTATTACTTATAATGAAGTGCGGACAAATTGTTTATTTTTCCAGTTAGATATAGGGAAAAGACAAGATGTTGCTGTCGTGTTATCACCAGATGATGAACTTGTGATTAAATAAGTCGCGAAATTCATCGCGGAAGCATTGAAAATTAGACAGATGAAGGATAGTGAAATTTAGATAATGCATTATGAGAGATATATGAATGAATGATATCATACATCGCATGTGGAAGAGATCAGTAAGATACAATGTCATCCTCTGATTGAGTGGATGTCGAGTCAGTCTTACGATTTTTTTTAACCTTACTGCATTACTCCTGTGCGTGAGGACATAGGAAATGTTACGATTGTATTTGTTCTTGTTAATCTTTGATTTGATACGCACTGGGAATGAATGTGTACTATATGTTTGCAGGAAAGGAAGAGGGAAATGTTATTGTTCTGTTACCCCTCCCCCCTAGTCAAAAGACCTCTTTGGTAATGACAATAAATATCAAATGGTCAAAGTCTCTCTCTGTCTGTCTGTCTGTCTCTCCTCTCTCTCTCTCTCTCTCTCTCCGTGGAGTGCGTGCCGCTCCGGTTTGTTGTCATGCTTTTGGCAGATGGTCCGCGCAGTGGACTGTGAACTGTTTTTAAACTTCAACCTGCCTTAAGCAGCAACAGACTTCAGGAATTGTGCGTGGCTCTTTCTTTCGTTTGTTTGTGGTTTTTTTCTCTCCATAACTTGATTAAAAAAAAGAGCATGGGAACAAAATTCAAATCAAAAGCCGAGTGTTTTCTTCTTTAAAAAACAAACAAACAAACAAAACGAAACAAAACCGCAAAGTGTTGTCTTCGGAGCCGTCCTGTCCTCCCTGTTTTGGGAAAGTCTGCTAATGTTTTGTTCTGGACACGTGGAATTGTCGGGGCTTTTGAAGAGGTGATAAGTCAACAGTCAACATGCAGCGACCAATTTCGCATTTTGAGCGGTGAGAAAACGGCTGATGGTGTTAGTACGTGTTGCCCCCTCCCCCCCCCCCCCCCCCCCCCCCCCACCCACCCCCACCCTCTCAACGGGTTGGGTCTCTGGACCTGAATTGCTGACGTTATAATACAAACTCAACGGTATTGGACACTCCAATGAAGGA
>CM031604.1:12837211-12844711 GCA_018398815.1 Conus ventricosus | reverse complement strand
AAAGGGTTTTCCGTTAATTTAACAAGAGAAACAACTGGCAACAAAATCTAAAAAGTCAAACACATTAACATGCCCAGTTCCCTTTGGGGTATAAACCTTAAAAAAGGTTTTTGTTAGTTCACAATCAAAAATCACATTTTACTGAAAATCCCCACGACATACGCATTTAAACAGTCGGAAATACGGGTTCTTTGGGAATTACAAAAAAGTCTAAAGTCAGGCTAGAAACCCGGTCCTAATCGACACAAATTTTGAAAAGGTTTGCACGAGGTTTTGAGGGAACTGTATTGACCCAAAAATCCCTCCATTATAAATAATTTCCTTGTAGATAAAGGACAACCAACCTTAATACTACCAAATATATTCTTTGCTCCCCCTTTTTGGGTGCTCATTCACTTTTGCTGTTTTTGTGGTGTGGGTGTGTGAAAAAGTGTGTGGTGTGGGGTGTGTGTGTTGTGTGTGTGTTGTGTGTGGTAAGTGTGTGTGTGTGTGTGGTGTGTGTGTGTGTGTGTGTGTGTGTGTGTGTGTGTGTGTGTGTGTGTGTGTTTTTGTGTGTGGAGTGTGTGTGTGTGTGTGTGGTGCTCGCCTAGTTTCAATTTCCCCAGCAAAACACCCCCACTTTGGAACCCTTTTGGTTGGGAGATTATCGACGCAGTTTGGTCAGAGGGGGTAACACTTTTGGCGCCTTAGTTCTTTCTTTGCCCCCCCCCCCCCCCCCCCCCCAACAACACAACATCACACACTTTTCTCCTCGTCACGCTCTCCTCCCCGAACCCTTCCCCTTCCTCTCCCAATTATCCCCCCCCCCCTGCCCCCCCCGCCCCTCTCAAATTTTATTTTGACCCCCCCCCCCCCCCCCTTTAACCCCCTCCTTCCTCAAATTTTTTTTTTTTTTTAGTACTTTTCGGAGTGACGTTCTTGTGGTGACTTGCCCTTTCTCCCCCCCCCCCCCCCCCCCCTCCCCCCCCCCCCCCCCCCCCCCCCCCCCCCCCCCCCCCCCCCCCCCCCCCCCCACCCCCCCCCCCCCCCCCCCCCCCCCCCCCCCCCCCCCCCCCCCCCCCCCCCCCCCCCCCCCCCCCCCCCCCCCCTTCCCCAAACTGTTTTCGTTCCTTTATTCCCCAGTTTGAAATTTCCTAAATTGTGTTTTTACTGGAGTTGACACGCTCCCCTTTCTTTCCTTGCCCCCCCGCCCCCCCCACCCCAAACCCTCCCCCCAACCCCACCCCCCCCACCGTTTTTCCCCCCCCCCTTTCCCCTTTTTCCTTTCCTCTTTTCTTCCTTTATTTCACGTTCCCTTTTTGATTTTAAAGCGGGTTTTTTTGGGGAACCCAGTTTAAAAAATATGTGTACACTGTTTCCCTTTTTTTTGATATTTTTTTTTGAGGAGGAAATTTTGTTTTCCGTCGGAAAAAAAACACAATTTTTAAATCAAATTTTTTTAAATTTTTTTTTTTTTTATCTTGGGGAGAAGAAGAAAAGGTCAAAATTTCCCTGGGAGAAGGGAAATGGGCTGGGGGGGGGGGGGGGGGGGGGGGGGAGAGGGAAACTGTTTTTTATTTTTTTTTTTTTTTTTTTAACATAAATTTTAAAACCCAAATTCAAGTATTTCAGGTTTAAAAAATTTTTTTTTTGTTAGTTATTTAGATATGCTTCCACACTCAATCGTTTTTCGGGGACAATTTGAAAAGCTGGACTTGTGGGTGAATGTTTAGTTTGTCTTTGTATACTTAAAACTTAGCACGCGGCGGAAATATGTCAGAAACTGCTTGTGTTTTGCTTTTTTTTTTCCATTTACACCAGTTAACATTTTTCCTTTTTGAAAAAATCCGTAATTTGACTATCTTTGACATTTGTGTATAGAAGTATCCGTTGAAACTCGGTCCGAAACCATCATGAAAGTACAATATAAAGCACTTTCTTTCTGCATTCAGGACATAGAAACCAGGAGACTTCACTGTTTTGTACAGGAACAGGAATTTCTATGACGGGCAAAAGCCCGCTCTGTCCTGTCCTGTTTTATCAAGCTGAAGGACTTCTGCCCTGAAACCCCGATATAAACCAACAGGAAAAAGACATCCTCATACCCCCCACGGACCAGTTGGCCGTGAGAAGCCGCTCAAGGGCAGTCACCCTGATCACACTGTCTTATGGCACATAGTTAATGCATCAGAGGTGGGAACTCAGACGATGAGGGAGACAGACGACACCAGTTCCCCAGTGCATAACTCTTGATCTAAGCCCTTTCCCATAAACCAGACTCAGCCCTGACTTAGCTTTATCTTTGTAAACCTGATATAAAAAAAAAAAAGAGGAAAACGAAGGAGAAGAATCACTGATCGATTTTGTGTGTGCCGCTGTGTGGGGGCGGTAGAGTTGGCTTCTCTTTTATTCAATAAAGGAAGTCTGCGCCTAAATCCAATAACTGGTCCAACAATTTCTCTGCTTCCTTTCTCCAATCAATGGTGTCAGGTTCCTTTTTTCCTTTCTTTCTTTTTTTTTTTTTTTTTAAACCCGGGGAAACCGGTCAGGGTTTAGTGGAACTTGGAGGTGGAGGACAGGAAGAGGTGGAAGGGGTTGGTGGGGGTTGGGGGAGGGGGGGGGGCGACGGATGGGGAATGCGGACGAGGGGGAGGGTGTCAATCTGCAGTATCGACCCTTGGTGGTCTTGTCGTCATGAATTAGCCAGCAGTTTTCTCCCTTCCCCCGGGAGCCGGCCCGGTTTGAATGTCACGGGTGACTGAATGCAAGGCGAACAGTTCGGTTTGTATGGGAGTCCATTGTGTTTGGAACAGCCACAAACTCCCCTCCCCCCCCTTTCCCCCACCCTCCCCGCAACCTCCGTCCCCAACCTCACATAAACCTCCTCTAACCTCCGTCCATGCCGTTATGGCGTTCGATCCTCCACCCTGAACCAGCCGTTGTTATTAATCTGCTGCCGCATGTCATCCTTTTCGACGAAAACAAACAAACAAAACAAAAACAGCAGTTACTTTCATATTATTTTCTTGGAGACATTTCTTTTAAAATGGAAGATACACACATCGTCCTAAGTTAAGAAACTGCAAGAGTAGCTTGGATGGGGAGTGGAGAAGAGAGAGAGAGAGAGAGAGATGAGAGAGATGAGAGAGAGAGAGAGAGAGAGAGAGATGGGGATGAAGGATCGGGGAAGGGGGGTGGGTGGGTGGGGAGAGTAGCACTTAACAGTTTCAGCTACATCAGTCAAGGGGGCGTTAAAGCGTGCGGACAAATCCATACAAGCCACACCCACCACTGCTAAGCCTTGTGCGGACAAATTCATGCAAGCCACACCCACCACTGCTAAGCCTTGAGGGCACAACAGGCAGTGATGGTGGCAGGTAAAAAGAACCAAGTGATTCTTGAGCGTGAAGAAAAAAGAATGCTTTTTCGTACCCGGGGCATGAAGATACAGGACAAAGATGGGATGTGTGAAGATCTTGAAGGACAGCGCGCACGCTCGCGATAAGACGTGGAAGCCCAAGGCCCAGGTTTAAAAACCCCACAGTCCCAAGGACACCCACGCTGTTGGTTCGGAGGGGAATTTGCAGGGGCCTCGATGCCAGGCCCCTGAAACTAACCCTCCCACGAGCAAACGAAACTGAAGTTGGGGGAGAAATGGTGCAAAAAATCGTCCAAAGACTCGATGCATGATGGGGGAAAAAGCACCCTGAAAACACAAATACCCACATAGGGGGACATTGTGTATCCCAAAATGTAGAGCGTAGGAGTAAAACTCCCCAAAGAGAAAACCCCCAAAGAAACCAGACCCCAAAGAAAAATGGACGATCAGAGCCCAAAAGAAAAACCCTTAAGAAGCAAATGAAGACCGCCTCCCAGTGAAAAACAAGGCTTGGAAAAACTGGGGGAAGACCTGAAAGAAAAAACCAGCGCCCTCAGCAAAGCGGAATTGCGGGAAGGGAAGAGAAAAACGAAAAAGAACAAGGCGTTTTTCAGAGCCCCCTTCCAGTGTCCCAAAAACTTTGTTTGAGCAGCCAAAATCTGGGACCCAAGTGGGGACAAAGGAGTTTTGAGCGCATTGGGGAAAAACTCTTGATCACAGAGCAAGCCCACTGACATTCAAGGTCGGGTGTGGAAACCAAACCCTGGGGAAAGTTAAAGGGCAAGCCCCCAACGTTGGGGGAAATCAGAAGGGGTGAAAAACCCAAGCAAATCTACCGGGGCCAAAGGAAAATACCTTACAGCTTTAAAAGAAATGCCCCAAGGGGGGAGTGGCCCCAAGGCTGCTGCGATCGGTTGGAAAAAACCAGAGATAAAAGGGCCAGTGGATGGGGCGATGGTGTGTACACCCCCCAAAGGCAAAATCAAGTGACACCCATTTCGGGCCCCAATACCCAAATGAACGTGAAGGGAAAAATCTTTTTCTCTGTCATGGCAGCAAGGTGACCAGACCTGATGGAAACAAGTATTTGGTATGTCAGTCCAGAAAGGTGGCATCCCAGGCGTGGTGGTGTGTAGAAACGCCAAGATCTGGGAGCAATCCAAAAAGCAAAACAAAAAAAGGAGCTGGCGTAGTGGGCTCGTTGGGGCAAACGCATATGGATCTGTCCCCCATGAGATGTACATTTGGTCTTGGTGTCCCATGTGCAAGAACACCCGCGATGTCAAAAAGTACTTCAAGGGGTTTCAAAGCGGTTCTCTCCCAAAGGGGTAACAACTGATTGGTAACTTGGGTGGGCATTGCAGGGGGTTTTGCAAATTTCCCGTTATGTTCGTGCTGGGAAAGGAACTATCTTTAAAAACAGAACCCAAAAAACCCCCCGAGACAAAAGCCTTGGCGATGGTACAAGATGCCTTCTTAAGGTTCTGGTTGAATACGTGATTTCATCCGAGAAAACGGACACGTATGGCTGGAGAGGCTGGACGAATGTTGCCCCTTCCAGAATGAAATTCAAGCCCAAAAAAACACGGATTTCACTGGGAAAGGAAAAAATGGCCGAAAACTGTGGTTTCGTGTTGCAACCAGGCCCTTCCAACAGTAAGAGAACCATAAGAGCCTTGGAAGTGGTTTGTTACGCTGAAAGAAACAAAGAGCAAAAAAAAACCAAAAGATGGCGGAAGAAGGCTGGAGACCTTGACAGTGTGGGCCCTGGGGAAATACAAGGTCCCGGTGTCTGCAGTTTTTATGTGATACCAAAACTCCTATGGCCTCTGATGAAAACACATTGCACAGCCAGTGGAGGCAATGGAAACCAAATCAACAAGGTTTACAAGGAAATGGCTTGGGGTCCCCCTGTTGATGACATGCATATCTGTCGCCCAAACAAAGTCAAAAATACCCCTGAAATCCATCCGGAGGAATACAAAGCGGGAAGATAGACTTCAAGCTGTGGAGGATCAGGGGCAAGGTGGGAGAAGCAATCAACCCCGCTGAAGACGGCAGAAAAAGGAAAGTTCAAGAGGCGATGGGTTTTGCAAAAAGAAGTTCAAAATCAGGAAATAAAAGGCACACAGACCAAAAGACAAAGGGCTGGGGGGGGACCCAAAAATGAAGGTGGGCAAAGGAAAAGGAAAAAACCAAAAGAGACATGATGTTTTGGGATGAGAAAAGAAGAAGACCCAAAAAGCTCCAAAAGCAAAACCCGCAGGCCAGCAAGGGCAATGGACAAAGTGGGGGAATGCACTCCAAAAAAGTCTAACTTGGGAAAGACATTTGGAATGGGCCCCCGGTCAGCTTATTCTCAGATTTCTATGACCTTTGCCTCAAATGCAAACCCGGTGAAGTGGGGGAAAACAGACGATCCTGCGTGCCCCTCTGCCATGAAAAGCAAACAGTGAGCATGTTCTAAGCTCATGAAAAGTGGGCCCTGGCTAAAGGAAGGTACACATGGAGGCACAACCAAGTGCTCAAGAGATTGTGCAAGTAGTCTGGGCTGTACCAACACACACAAAGGGGCATCAGGACTCCAAAAGCACCGCAACATTCTTCCGGCAGGAGGCAGCAAATCATGGCCAAGAACAAAAAGTGCCATCGAAACATGCAGGCAGAGTCTGCTGGATGGGGCAGATGACTGGGAGTGCACTGCAGACCTCCCAGAATGGAAGAGTCACCCAGAGATCTTCAGAAAGAGTGGCAGGGGCCCAGACATAGTAGTCCACTCTAAGTAAACCCAAGCAGCTGATCATGATCGAGCTCACGGTGCCATATGAGAACAGAATGGAGGCAGCTCAAATCTACAGACTGAAAAGTATGCTGATCTGGAAACAGCCTGAGGAGGGGAAGGCTATCAGGTCAAAGTCCTCACTGCAGAAATTGGAGCTAGGGGATTTGTAGGAACGTCTGCATACAGCCTCATGAAACGCTCTCAGTTGCAGGGAAGGAAAAAAACCAGACCCCTGAAAGCAATGGCAGAAGCGGAAAGAAAAGGGTGTTCAAGTGGATTGGTCAAGGCGGAACAAAAGTGAACTTCATAAGGCTTAATTTCCCTACAAATTCAGGTGTCCCTGTGGCTCAGTGGTTAAACCCGCGAGTCATTAAGTAGAAAAGGAGCATGTCCAGAGGGTCATGGGTTCGAATCCAGCCATGGCTCGTCCCAAGATGGGAAAAAAAAAAGGGGGGCAGCAGAGGGACATCGGAGGGCATGAAACGGGTGTGGCCAACCCCTAGAGTGTCAGGAGATAAGGCCGAAACAAATTGCTTGAAGGGGGCTTCTCTTCTGAGGACTCTCTGTGCCACGCTCTCCACGAGTTTCTTTCTATTGGATGAAGTAAGCAGATGGCTGACCTACATTGAAAACGAACGGGCAGTCAGTGCAATTTGTTCTCTCTCTCTCTCTCTCTCTCTCTCTAGCGCGTACGCTTTCCCCTACACACACACACACACACACACGCACGCACGCATGCGCGCGCGCGCACACGCACACACACACACACACACACATCCGAATACGAATATCCAGGTCGCTGCGTGATCCAAACTCAAGACAGAAAAACACTTTCATTCTCCACTCCAGACCCGATTGCGTACCTGGGGGAGAAGGATTACCGGTTCTTGTAGCCATTTGTGTGGGTCACACCCCGAGGTCAGAGGTCACCCGGTGAAGGAAGACGGCGGCAGCGTTCTGCTGAATCCAGCTGGGCTGCGGAAGGGGAGTGGGGGGGGGGGGAGCAGGGGCGGGGACGAGTGGGAGGAGTGGGTGTGTGTGTGTGTGTGTGGGGGGGGGGGGGGGGGGGGACTGTTTCTAACGGTATGCAATGTCCTTCACTGGGGAATTCGATCTGCATTCTGTCTGTCAGTCTGTCTGACTGTCTGTCTGTGTTGTGTGTGTGTGTGTGTTGTGTGAAGGTGGGGGGGGGGGGGGGGGGAAGGGGCGGGTATTTGGAGGGTGTTTGAAGGAAACTCTGTGTGTGTGTTTGTGTGCGTGTGTGTGCGCGCGCGCGCGCGCGTGTGTGTGTGTGTGTGTGTGTGTGTTGTTTGTGTGAGTGTTGTATGTGAAGGGGGAAGGAAAGACGGTGTTTATATTG
>CM031604.1:12812211-12832211 GCA_018398815.1 Conus ventricosus | reverse complement strand
CTCAATAGACTGACATGGACGAAAAGGATAAAACCCAACCATTTATGAAGGAAGGAGAGAGGCTTACAGGAACAAAGAGAGCAGTATACAAAGAAACATTAGAGAAAAGAAAAAACAGTATAAAAAGCAAACATACGACACATTAGTACAAAACCGTAAGGACAGCCGAATGTTCTGGAGCACCATAAAAAAGTGTTAGAAGAAAGAATAACACATTACCATCTATTAATATTACACAGTGGAAGCACATTTCGAAAGCATCTTGAATCCACAAGACACAGAAATGCTAAACGATAGAGAAGAAGGACCACAAAAGAAGAAGAAATGTTAAACGTAATTCATGTACAAGAATTAGACGAAGAGATAACCGAAAACGAAGTAAGATCAGCTACAGAAAAATTAAAAAAAGGCAAATCACCAGGCATTGATGAAATCCCTCCTGAATTTCTCAAAAACTATAGGACAAAATATAGTGCCATTCTTAACGAAAATTATTCAATAAATTATATCAAGATAGCTACTTCCCCATAGAATGGTCAAGGGCGGTGATCATACACTACACAAGAAGGGAGATAGACAGAATCCAGGAAACTATAGAGGAATATCCTTATTATGCATCATAAGCAGATTTACACAGCATATTAAACAGAAGACTATATGATGGGCAGAAGCAGAAAATAAAATCAGCAAAGAGCAGGCAGGCTTCAGGAAGATTTCTCAACAGTAGACCATATTTTCACACTAACATCTAGATAAGTAACTGCTATACGGCAGAAGAAGAAGTAAATTGTATGTAGCCTTCATTGATTATCAGAAAGCGTTTGACACAGTAATAGAGAAAACTTTGGGAAATTCTACAGAAACACAAAATATCTACGAAGATGATTAACATGCTAAAAGCTATCTACAAAACAGTACAAGCATGTGTAAGCCATGGAAACTGAACTAACAGAATTCTTTGAATGCCACACAGGAGTGAAACAAGGGTGTTTACTGTCCCCTCTAATCTTTTCATTACTAATTACAGAAGTTGCAGACAATGTCACAGCTAAAGGAAGACACGGATATCAATTCTTACCCGGAAAGGCAGAAATATTTTCACTTCTATTCGCTGATGACATAGCTTTAATAGCTAAACACCAGCAGGTTTGCAAAACCAAATTAAGAACCTACAGGAAGCCTCAGACCGCATTGGACTAAAGGTTAATCTCAAAAAACAAAAATCATGGTCTTTAGAAAAGGAGGATACCTTGGCAGACTAGAAAAATGGAACTACAAAGGGGAAGAAATTGAGGTAGTAAACAGCTACAAATACTTAGGTTTCACTCTAACGACTAAACTCTCAGTAGATATTTCACTTTCAGAATATGCAGGAAGGGCGAAAGGGAAAATAGGTGAAATAATGAAAACAATGTATAGCTTAGGAAATTTGGATATAAACATATTTTTAAGCTATTTGATACACAGGTCAAGCCACTGCTACTGTACGCAGCAGAAGTATGGGGTTTGACTCGTTATTCAGCGGTGGAAAATATACATCTATTCGCATGTAAAAGATACATGGGGGTGGGGAAGAAAACGCCAAACAACTTAGTATACGGTGAACTAGAAGATATCCGATGAGTATAGATAGTTCAATAAAAGCAATCAGATATTGGTTCAAATTAATGAAGATGACTCCAGACAGGATACCTAGACAGGCATATGAAGAGAAAAAATAGAAATTGACAAACCACAGAACTGGGCACTGGAAATTAAACGCTGCTTGGATACATATGGCTTCTCTGAAGTTTGGCTGAACGAAGGCGTAGGAAACGAGCAAACATTTATCATAACACTAAAAACAAAGATCATAGATTGTTACAAACAGAACTGGCATAACAAAATAGCGAACAGTGAACGATTTACTACATATAATACGTTTTAAAAACTATCACCAACTGAAGAATACTTTCGCGCAATCACAATCGCAAAGTTCAGAAAAGCGTTGACAAGACTACGATTAGGAATAAACGAACTGCATGGCAATAAAAAATACATAGACAATGAAGCTATAACAACATGCCCTTCTGCCCAACAGTAGAAACAGAAATGCACTTCTTAATGTGGTGTCCAAATTACAGGCAATTACGAACAAAATACATTTTCAAACACTTTAGTAACAGAAACGCAATCACATTGGAAAGTCTGCTACAAAACGATAACACCGAAGCCATAAGAGATATTGCAATGTACATCTTCTATGCCTTAAAAACCAGAGAAACCCGTATGTAATAGTAATACTTATAGGAAGAACAGAAACTCTAATCAGAAAACAAATTATGTTACAATCAACGTTTCAATCAAACGTTTTTGTCATGTTGAAATGTATGTTGCGTACTCCTGTGGACGGGCCGAGGGCCTCACAATAAATGGCGCGGCGTGAAAGCGCGCGTCAAGAGTCAAGAGTCAAGAGTCTCTCTCTCTCTCTCTCTCTCTCTCTCTCTCTCTCTCTCTCTCTCTCTCTCTCTCTCTCTCTCTCCCCCTCTCTCTCTCTCTCTCTGCCCTGAACAACGGCATTATCTCATATTCCTCATTGCCTTGAAATCAGTCTTGTTTTATGAACGAGACTGTTGAGTATGACTGTATGCTGATGTATTTGACCATGACTGCCTCATGAATCGTTCGTTTCTTCTTAGGCTATGCTGAGCTTACTAGTTCGGTGACTAGTCCTGTTGATGTCCTCTTTCCGTGTAGGAATATTATATTCTAAGCAAGTGCGTGCGTGCGTGCGTGCGTGCGTGCGTGCGTGTGTGTGTGTGTGTGTGTGTGTGTGTGTGTGTGTGTGTGTGTGTGTGTGTGTGTGTGTGCGCGCGCGCACCCACGCGCGCACCCGTGTACATATGTGTATATGTGTGCGCGCGCGCGTGTATGTGTGTACGTGCGTGCGTGCGTGCGTGCGTGCGTGTGTGTGTGTGTGTGTGTGTGTGTGTGTGTGTGTGTGTGTGTGTGTGTGTGAGTGTGTGTGTGTGTGTGTGTGTGTGTGTGTGTGTGTGTGTGTGTGACGGGACACTTTTAGTGTGTATGTTTTCTTTATTGCTAATGTGACTCATCACTGTTCGTGTCATGGTCGGTTCTGTGTTGTGTAACAGTGTTCAGTGTTAGTATCTTTAGTCCCAGAAGAGACAAAGGTCAGATGGATAAAAACAACAACAACAACATCTTCTTGCTTATCTGTCACCCATAAGAATAAAGATGAACATGATTCAGTCTATCTCTCCTGTCTCTTTCTCCCCTTGCGCTCACTCTCACTCTCTTCCCATTTCCTCCCCCCCCCCTCTCTCTGTCTCTGTCTGTCTGTCTGTCTGTCTGTCTGTCTGTCTGATTCTGCCTCTCTCTGTCTTTCTCTCTTTCGGTTTCTCTTTCTCTCTCTCTCTCTCTCTCTCTCTCTCTCTCTCTCTCTCTCTCTCTCTCTCTCTCTCTCTCTCACACACACCCCACACACACATACACACACACACACACACACACACACACACACACGCACACGCACGTATGCACAACAGAGAGAGAGAGAGAGAGAGGGCACTCACGCATGCACATAATTATTACACACATGCGCACAAATACACACACACACACGTGTGAGGGTACGCGCGCGCGCGCAAACGCACACACACACACACACACACACACACACACACACACACACACACACACACACACACACACACACACACACAGGCGCGCACGCGCGTGCGCGCGCATACATACACGCCCACTCATGGTTATTCATAGAAACGGAGGGGAGAAATGGTAGTTTGGTTTGTTATAATAACGACAACAACAACATTAACAACAATGACAACAACAACAACAACAACAACAATCATAATTATGATTATTATGATAATCAAACACATCACACACACAAAAAAGCAAAAACAGCAATAAAAGTGACGTGATTACAAACAATCTCGACGACATCAATCATTGTTATTGTCCCCTCTGTCACAGTGCCGCGCAGAGCAGCAGCCGTCTCTGACAGACTGACCGGCCCTCTGCGGCAGAAGGACTGACACCTGACTGGACGACAGACAAAGTCCGGAGCGAAGACACCCACAGAGAGCCCCCCCCCCCCCCTCCCACCTCCCACCCTCACCATGTCCACCTCCTTCCGCCACCACACCATGTCCGAGTCCTCAGGCTCCGCAGCCAGCGAGATGCTCCACCCGGACCCCCCACCCGGGGTCCGCCCCGCCCTCCTCCCCCGCCTCCGCCGCGGCCGCCGCCGCTGCCCAGAGCTCCAGGCGGTATCGGTTCTGCGAGTCCGTCTACTGCTGCCCACCCGCTTGGCCACGGTGGGTCTGGCCGTTCTGCAGGGAGGCATCCTGGACAGCTACCTCACCCACTACAACAGCACCTACTGGTTCGCCTGGATCGCCGGCGACGTGGCCGTGGTGATGATGTTCGCCGTGGCCTTCTCCATCTCCTACCGCCAGATGATGCAGGTCATGCGCCGGCTCTTGGCCACGCAGGGCGCGGGGGTCTCCGGCGGAGGGGTTCCTGCGGGTGGCGAGGGTGGCGGTGGCGGTGGTGGTGGTGGTGGTGGTGGTGGTGGTGGCGGCGGCGGCCGCGGGGGCGTGTGCTGTGTCGGGGGTTTGGCCATGCTGGGGGTCAGCGCCGAGGGGAAGGAGGACGGCGGGGGGCTGGTGAGCTCCGCTGGAAGTATGCCGCTGGTGTATTTTGCCTGGCTGGTCTACTCCTGCGTGCTGGCCATCCGTGTGCTGCTCATCTACAAGAACTTCGCCTACGAGCTGACGGACGACGTCTTCCTGGGCAGGAACATGTTGCAGGTGATCTCTCTGTCTGTCTGTCTGTCTGTCTGTTCCTCTCTGTCTCTGTCTCTTCTCTCTCTCTCTCTCCTCTCTCTCTCTCCTCTCTCTCTCTCTCTCTCTCTCTGTCTGTGTCTGTCTGTCTGTCTGTCTGTCTCTGCATCTGTCGTCTTGTCTCTCTCTCTGTCTCTCTCACACACACTCTCTCTCTCTCTCTCTCTCTCTCTCTCTCTCTCTCTCTCTCTCTCTCTCTCTCTCTGTCTCTGTTGTCTGTCTGTCTCGCTCTCTCTCTGTCTCTGTCTGTCTGTCTGTCTCTCTCTCTGTCTCTCTCTCACACACACACTCTCATTCCTCTCTCTCTCTCTCTCTCTCTCTCTCTCTCTCTCTCTCTCTCTCTCTCTCTCTCTTCTCTGTCTGTCTTCTCTGTCTATCTGTCATCGTCTTCGTCTCTCTCTCCTCTCTCTCTCTCTCTCTCTCTCTTCTCTCTCTCTCTCTCTCTCACTCCTCTCTCATCTCCCCTCACACACCCTCCACACCACACTTCATCACTCTCCTCTCTCTCTCTCTCTCTCTCTCTCTCTCTCTCTCTCTCTCTCTCTCTCTCTCTCTCTCTCCCTCCCACTCCCTCCTTTCTCTCCCTCTCTCTCTCTGTCATCCATCCCATCTGCACACGAGACGGCACACTCTTTCTGTATGTTTACCTTCTCTTCTCTCACTAAGCATCCTCAGAGTGGAATGGTTTAACGTCTGAAAAGACAAGAATAACAACACAATGCTTACTCACGCAGGGGAACTGGCATCTGCTGAGGGAATCAGACCACGTGTTAATCGAAGACAGTACATTTCCAACGGCTATCTCATGATCAACCCACTCCTTGGAGCTACCACCGCCATCGCCCCCCCCCCCCCCCCCCCCCCCCCCCCCCCCCCCACGGACAACCTCGGATGTTGTAGGACTTACGTGGACCTGTTAGTGGCGCCATGCATCAGTCAGCATCAACAGATGCAGACAACTACAGCCGCTTGGATCAGGACACTGAAGCAGCATGATTCTCAGAGCCGCGTCCATGAAACTCGTGTGTGTGTGTGTGTGTGTGTGTGTGTGTGTGTGTGTGTGTGTGTGTGTGTGTGTGTGTGTGTGTGCGTGCGCGCGCGCGCGTGTGTGTGTGTGTGTGTGTGTGTGTGTGTGTGTGTGTGTGTGTGTGTGTGCGTGTGTGTGTGTTGTCACAATCTTCCCATCCGAAATCCAGGGCACTCAGCGCCGTCCAGTCTTTTCATTTAAACCCCGGGGCACTCTCGGTGGTCACTATTCTCTCGTGTGTGTGTGTGGTGGTGGTTTTTTTTGCGTTCGCAGGCTGATACTCCTGTGGACACTCCCTGTAGAGACAGGCAAGGATTAATCCTATCTACCCAACAAAGGGAGTGGAGTTTTGTGTGTATGACCGTTTTTTATCACCCCCATTAAGGCAGCCATACTCCAACTTCGGGGAAGGTGCATGCTATGTGTAACGTGTCATCCATACCAACGGCCAAACTGGCCTCCTCTTCCGAAAGTTGGTGATGGGATTTTATGTATGTGCAAGATGTTATGCGTGCGTTCACACACGGAACCTTAGTTTATAGTCTCATTCGAAGGACTGTATGGGAAATGGAGTCAGAACCAATGTTAACTCCCAAGGGAAAATCCCCCATGTAACCGAAACGGCCCGGCGGAGATTGGAACCTGCAACCCCAAGATTACGAGTCCGGCGCTCTACCACTGAGCTATTCCAGCCCCCATTCTCTCGTTTGAAAGCAGGGCATTCTGTGAGGCCCTAGTCTTTTCATTTTGAAGCCACTGTGGGTACACAGCATGGTCACAGTCTGCTCATGGGGAACGTAGAGCACACTCTGGGACCACAGCCTTCTCAAAAGAAACCAAGAGCGTTGTCACAGTCTTCCCATTTGAAACCTAGAGCGTTGTCACAATCTTCCCATTTGAAACCTAGAGCACTGTCACAATCTTCCCATTTGAAACCTAGCGTGGTCTCAATCTTTATGATTGGAAGCATTTTAGGGCACACTATGCGGTCACAGTATTATAAACTGAAGCCTAGGGCACACTATCCGGTCACAGTCTTTATGATTTGAAGCCATGAGCACACTATGCGGTCACAGTCTTATACTCTGAAGCCTAAGGCACACTGTATGGTCACAGTCTTATAATCTGAAGCCCTGGGCACACTGTATGGTCACAGTCTTATAATCTGAAGCCTAAGGCACACTGTATGGTCACAATCTTATAATCTGAAGCCTAGGGCACACTGTATGGTCACAGTCATATAATCTGAAGCCTAGGGCACACTGTATGGTCACAGTCTTACAATCTGAAGCCTTGGGCACACTGTATGGTCACAGTCTTATAATCTGAAGCCTTGGGCACACTGTTATGGTCACAGTCTTATAATCTGAAGCCTAGGGCACACTGTATGGTCACAGTCTTACAATCGGAAGCCTTGGGCACACTGTATGGTCACAGTTTTATCATCTAAAGCCTAGGGCACACTGTATGGTCACAATCTTATGATCTGAAGCCTAGGGCACACTGTATGGTCACAGTCTTATAATCTGAAACCTAGGGCACACTGTATGGTCACACTCTTATGATCTGAAGCCTTAGCACTCTGTATAGTCACACTCTTATACTCTGAAGCCTTAGCACACTGTATGGTCACACTCTTATTATAATCTGAAGCCTTAGCACTCAGTATGGTCACACTCTTATACACTCTGAAGCCTTAGCACACTGTATGGTCACACTCTTATCATCTGAAGCCTTGGGCACACTGTATGGTCACACTCTTATAATCTGAAGCCTTGGGCACACTGTACGGTCACACTCTTATAATCTGAAGCCTTGGGCACACTGTATGGTCACACTCTTATCATCTGAAGCCTTAGCACACTGTATGGTCACACTCTTATCATCTGAAGCCTTAGCACACTGTATGGTCACAATCTTATAATCTGAAGCCTAGGGCACACTGTATGGTCACAGTCTTATAATCTGAAGCCTAAGGCACACTGTATGGTCACAGTCTTATAATCTGAAGCCTTGGGCACACTGTATGGTCACAGTCATATAATCTGAAGCCTAAGGCACACTGTATGGTCACAAGCATATAATCTGAAGCCTAGGGCACACTGTATGGTCACAGTCATATAATCTGAAGCCTTGGGCATACTGTATGGTCACAGTCATATAATCTGAAGCTAAGGCACACTGTATGGTCACAGTCATATAATCTGAAGCCTAGGGCACACTGTATGCTCACAGTCATATAATCTGAAGCCTAGGACACACTGTATGGTCACATTCTTATAATCTGAAGCCTAGGGCACACTGTATGGTCACAGTCATATAATCTGAAGCCTTTGGCACACTGTATAGTCACAATCTTATAATCTGAAGCCTAGGGCACACTTGTATGGTCACAGTCATATAATCTGAAGCCTAGGGCACACACTGTATGGTCACAGTCATATAATCTGAAGCCTAGGGCACACTGTATGGTCACATTCTTATAATCTGAAGCCTAGGGCTCACTGTATGGTCACAGTCTTATAATCTGAAGCCTTGGGCACACTGCATGGTCACATTCTTATAATCTGAAGCCTAGGGCACACTGTATGGTCACAGTCTTATAATCTGAAGCCTAAGGCACACTGTATGGTCACAGTCTTATAATCTGAAGCCTTGGCACACTGTATAGTCACAATCTTATAATCTGAAGCCTAGGGCACACTGTATGGTCACAGTCATATAATCTGAAGCCTAGGGCACACTGTATGGTCACAGTCTTATAACCTGAAGCCTTGGACACACTGTATGGTCACAATCTTATACTCTGAAGCCTAGGGCACACTGTATGGTCACAGTCATATAATCTGAAACCTAGGGCACACTGTATGGTCACAGTCATATAATCTGAAGCCTAGGGCTCACTGTATGGTAACACTCTTATAATCTGAAGCCTTGGGCACTCTGTATGGTCACAGTCTTATAATCTGAAGCCTAAGGCACACTGTATGGTCACGGTCTTATCATCTGAAGCCTAGGACACACTGTATGGTCACAGACATATAATCTGAAGCCTAGGGCACACTGTATGGTCACATTCTTATAATCTGAAGCCTAGGGCACACTGTATAGTCACAGTCATATAATCTGAAGCCTAGGGCACACTGTATGGTCACATTCTTATAATCTGAAGCCTAGGGCACACTGTATGGTCACAATCATATAATCTGAAGCCTTGGGCACACTGTATGGTCACATTCTTATAATCTGAAGCCTAGGGCACACTGTATGGTCACAGTCATATAATCTGAAGCCTAGGGCACACTGTATGGTCACAGTATTATAATCTGAAACCTAAGGCACACTGTATGGTCACACTCTTATAATCTGAAGCCTAAGGTACACTGTATGGTCACAGTCTTATAATCTGAAGCCTTGGGCACACTGTATGGTCAGAATCTTATAATCTGAAGCCTGGGGCACACTGTATGGTCACAGTCATATAATCTGAAGCCTAGGGCACACTGTGTGGTCACAGTCTTATAATCTGAAGCCTAAGGCACACTGTATGGTCACAGTCTTATAATCTGAAGCCTAAGGCACACTGTATGGTCACAGTCTTATAATCTGAAGCCTTGGGCACACTGTATGGTCACAATCTTATAATCTGAAGCCTAGGGCACACTGTATGGTCACAGTCATATAATCTGAAGCGTAGGGCACACTGTATGGTCACAGTCTTATAATCTGAAGCCTTGGGCACACTGTATGGTCACAATCTTATAATCTGAAGCCTAGGGCACACTGTATGGTCACAGTCATATAATCTGAAGCCTTGGGCACACTGTATGGTCACAATCTTATAATCTGAAGCCTAAGGCACACTGTATGGTCACAGTCATATAATCTGAAGCCTAGGGCACACTGTATGGTCACAGTCTTATAATCTGAAGCCTTGGGCACACTGTATGGTCACAATCTTATAATCTGAAGCCTAGGGCACACTGTATGGTCACAGTCATATAATTTGAAGCCTAGGGCACACTGTATGGTCACAGTCATATAATACTGAAGCCTAGGACACACTGTATGGTCACACTCTTATAATCTGAAGCCTAGGGCACACTGTATGGTCACAGTCTTATAATCTGAAGCCTAAGGCACACTGTATGGTCACAGTCATATAATCTGAAGCCTAGGACACACTGTATGGTCACAGTCTTATCATCTGAAGCCTAGGGCACACTGTATGGTCACAGTCTTATAATCGGAAGCCTAGGGCACACTGTATGGTCACAGTCATATAATCGGAAGCCTAGGGCACACTGTATGGTCACAATCTTTATGAGTTTAAGCTTAGGGAACACTGTATGGTCACAACCTTTATGATTTTGAGCCTAGGGCACACTGTATGGTCACAGTCTCGTGATCTGAAGCCTATGGCACACTGTATGATCACAATCTTATGATCTGAAGCTTGGGCACACTGTGTGGTCATATTTTTTTTAAATATAAAGCCTAGGGCACACTGTATGATCTCAGTCTTTTTATATAAAGCCTAGGGCACACTGTGTGATGACAGTCTTTTTTATATAAAGCTTAGGGCACACTGTGTGACCAGTCTTTTTTTATATAAAGCTTAGGGCACACTGTGTGATGACAGTCTTTTTTATATAAAGCTTAGGGCACACTGTGTGACCAATCTTTTTTATATAAAGCTTAGGGCACACTGTGTGATGACAGTCTTTTTTATATAAAGCTTAGGGCACACTGTGTGACCAGTCTTTTTTATATAAAGGTTAGGGCACACTGTGTGATGACAGTCTTTTTTTATATAAAGCTTAGGGCACACTGTGTGACCAGTCTTTTTTATATAAAGGTTAGGGCACACTGTGTGATGACAGTCTTTTTTATATAAAGCTTAGGGCACACTGTGTGATGACAGTCTTTTTTATATAAAGCTTAGGGCACACTGTGTGATGACAGTCTTTTGTATATAAAGCTTAAGGCACACTGTATGATGACAGTCTTTTTTTATATAAAACCTAGGGCACACTGTGTGATGACAGTCTTTCTATATAAAGCCTAGGGCACACTGTGTGATGACAGTCTTTTTATATAAAGCCTAGGGCACACTGTGTGATCACAGTCTTTTTTATATAAAGCCTAGGGCACACTGTGTGATCACAGTCTTTCTATATAAAGCCTAGGGCACACTGTGTGATCACAGTTCTTTTTATATAAAGCCTAGGGCACACTGTGTGATGACAGTCTTTTTATATAAAGCCTAGGGCACACTGTGTGATGACAGTCTTTCTATATAAAGCCTAGGGCACACTGTGTGATCACATTCTTTTTATATAAAGCCTAGGGCACACTGTGTGATGACAGTCTTTTTTATATAAAGCCTAGGGCACACTGTGTGATGACAGTCTTTTATATAAAGCTTAGGGCACACTGTGTGATGACAGTCTTTTTATATAAAGCCTAGGGCACACTGTGTGATCACATTCTTTTATATAAAGCCTAGGGCACACTGTGTGATTACAATCTTTCTATATAAAGCCTAGGGCACACTGTGTGATCACAGTCTTTTTATATAAGCCTAGGGCACACTGTGTGATCACAGTCTTTTTATATAAAGCCTAGGGCACACTGTGTGATGACAGTCTTTTTATATAAAGCCTAGGGCACACTGTGTGATCACATTCTTTTTATATAAAGCCTAGGGCACACTGTGTGATCACATTGTTTTTATATAAAGCCTAGGGCACACTGTGTGATCACATTCTTTTTATATAAAGCCTAGGGCACACTGTGTGATCACATTCTTTTTATATAAAGCCTAGGGCACACTGTGTGATCACATTCTTTCTATGTAAAGCCTAGGGCACACTGTGTGATCACAGTCTTTTTATATAAAGCCTAGGGCACACTGTGTGATCACAGTCTTTCTATATAAAGCCTAGGGCACACTGTGTGATCACAGTCTTTCTATATAAAGCCTAGGGCACATTGTGTGATCACAGTCTTTCTATATAAAGCCTAGGGCACACTGTGTGACCACAGTCTTTTTTATATAAAGCCTAGGGCACACTGTGTGATCACAGTCTTTTTATATAAAGCCTAGGGCACACTGTGTGATCACAGTCTTTTTATATAAAGCGTAGGTCTTCAGACTTGAAGCCGAGGGCGTTATCCTCAGCTGTGGTTAGAGAAGCCGATAAAGGCAGAAGCCCACAGGTCGCTGAAGGTAAACGGCCTACCATCTCCAGTCTTCGTGCCTGGCTTTGACTTCACCACGGTGGCGTTTAATGCTATAGATTACGGGCCTTGTAGTTCCATGCATCGCTGTCAGTTTGGCTAAGGGGGCGTTACCGTGCTCGGGCAAGTCCGTAAGTATACACTATACTGCGTCTGCTTCGCTTCGAAGCCGAAGGGCGTCAGTGTATCAATGCCAAGTTGGACAGTTGTCACCACACCAAAGTGCTTGTCAAAGGGGGGCGTTAGTGGATAAACGGACTTTGCCTAAGAAGCGAGAGAATCCTGGATTGGCGGTTTGAATGTCATTTTGGGTGGTGTTTTTGTTTGTTTGTTTGTTTGTTTGTCCTCCCCCATTCCATTAAGCCCTAATCGAAGGTGTGGGCGCTGGTCTTTCAGACTGGACGATAGTGCGAGGTCTGGCGTGCAGTATGGATTGAGCGTACATGAAAATAAAACACCAAGGACCCCTCCTCCCCAAACAAACAAACAACAAAAGCGACAAGGGATTGCCCATGTAAAATTCTGTGAGAAAATCTACTTTAAAACGTAAATCATCATCATCTCATCATCATCATCATCATCATCATCATCATCATCACCACCACCACCACCACCACCCCACCACCACCACCACCACCACCACCACCACATCATCATCATCATCATCACCATCATCATCATCAATATCATCATCATCATCATCATCAACATCATCATCATCACATCCATCATCATCATCATCATCATCATCAACATCATCATCATCATCATCATCATCATCAAACATCATCATCGTCATCATCACCATCATCATCATCACCATCATCATCATCATCATCATCATCATACACCACCATCAGCAGCAGCAGCAGCAGCAGCATCATCCATCATCATCATCATCATCACCATCATCATCAATCATCATCATCATCAACGACAACAATACAATCAAACTTTGAAAACCAAAAGACATGTTTTCATGGTATGAACGAAGAGAACAGGTACACGTGGCATCAAGGTCACGATTAAAAGTAGTATGAGATTTTCACAGAAACGGGAAAGAAAAGAAGAAAAAGAAAGATGATAGAGGCTATGGCTGCTGCTGCAGTTGATGTTGTTTGAGTTCTCCCATCTCTGGGGATCACTCGCTCTATTCACACTCACCAGTCACCCACCCGACTGCCTTTCCTACGATAACAGGAAGGACTCCCAGCTGGGGTTTCAGTGTTTACCAGAAAGACCAGGCGTGGACGTTCTTGTTCTGGGAGAGGAAGGAGAAGACAGCTCTCCTGCACACCCCACGCACTATCAGCGCAATTGATCAATGAAATTTTGAATTTCTTCCACATGAGATTTTTTAAAACAATATCTAGTTGCAAAGTGAGGCGACGGGAAATCTAAACAAACCTTTAAAAAGGATTTAGAGGTTCCGCGCCGCCGAAAAACGTAGACCAGCGAATCGCAAGACAAAACACGACGCGTTTCGACCTCCTAGGTCTTCTTCAGGCAAGATACACAATACTCAGGACAACGAAAATGATCGAGCAATCACTTAATCTTCATCGAATTCGGCGTAAGATGGGCATGAACTTTATTTTTGTTGCCCTGAGTGTTGTGTTTCTTGTCTGAAGAAGACCTAAAAGGTCGAAACGCGTCGTGTTTTGTCTTGTGATTCGTTTGTCTACGTTTTTCGGTGGAGCCTTATAAATACTTTTTTAAAATTTGTGACGATCTTTTTAAGTTAGGGTCACGTTAGGATTAGGGTTAGGTTAGGTCAGAGTTAGGGTTAGGGCCATTCGCTCTGGTTATAGAAAGTCGTCCGGGTTTGGGTGGTTTTTTTTTCATGGAAATCCCCATATCTGAGGCTCACACTTGCTGCCCGGAGTCCCTCAGCTGACTGTTGACTGTGACGTGTTGCAGATGACGGTGGCGGCCTCGGCCCTCATCTTCCTGCTGCTGCTGTACGCCCACCACGACGCCTCGCCCCACTCGAGCCGCCGGCACCGCATCGACAGCCTCACCTACCTCGTCGTCTTCGACCTGGTGGACGCCTCCGACCTCTTGGGCGTGCTGGCCAACCCACGGCGCGCGACACCATGGAGACGTGGATCACGTGGTGGGTGCTGGGCGTGGCCTGCCTCAACCTGGTCATGCCCACCCTGCCCTTGATGGCCTTGTCAAGGACGCAGTTCGGGGCGAGGCATTTGCCGGAGGTAGGGGGTGACAAGAATCTTGAAGCTTTCTTATACCTTGGTGAAACTGGTCGAGTCGTATAATTATGAAGACTCTGGATCTTGCTACATACATGAAAGATGTGTAGTGAAGAGACTTCTCCGGAGTACAATAGAGAAAGATAGTGAACACACAGACAGACAGACAGACAGACAGACAGATAGACAGAGAGTTAGTGAGGGAGGTAGAGAGAGTGAGTGTGTATGTGTATTTGTGTGTGTTGTGTGTGTGTGTGTGCGTGTGCGTGCGTGCGTGCGTGCGTGCGTGCGTGTGTGTGTGTGTGTGTGTGTGTGTGTGTGCGTGCATGCGTGTGCGTGCGGGTGTGTGTGTGTGTGTGTGTGTGGTGTGTGTGTGTGTGTGCACTGTAGGATAGTGGCATGACAACCTCACCTGGTCATCACGGTGTGGTGTGTGGGTTTTTTTCTCCAGGAGCTACAGACCCTGCACCGACTGCTGGTGCTGTTGGGGGTCAACGTGCCCTTACTGGCCACGCGCCTGTTGCTATGGCAGCACGAGCACCTGCCCGTCTCCACCTTCCTGGTCAAGAACATGGCCGTCAGCCTGGTGATGCTCTACAGCTTCTACGAGCGGGACCACCACAAGCGGGTGCGGGACCGGCTGATGCAGGGGCAGGAGATGGTCAACTGAGGTCTGCGTGGCCTTGGCTTGATGGGCACGTGCAGCCTGGACTCTGTCACACACTGTCGGGGCTGGTGGCGGCATCATCACCTGTATTGTGACGGTCCGGGAAAGCTTCTGGATTCTCTTCCACTGGAAAGGGGACATGACTGTGGAGGGATGTTACGGACGTTGTGCCTGACGGGAGTGGCGTTTTGCGGGAGCTCTCGTGATAATCTTGTTGCAATATACGTCTCTCTCTCTCTCTCTCTCTCTCTCTCTCTCTCTCTCTTCTCTCTCTCTCTCTCTCTCTCTCATCCCGGTAACGCGACAATCGCCAACCATATCTCTGTGTTTTGCCATCTGATCGTGACATTCAAGCAATTTTTACGTCAGGTTCGCCGTTTGGTCGTGACAGTTTCGTGCCGGTTGCGTCCCTGTGTCTCGTTCGTGACAGTTTCCTCCACATTTTTGGCTGTACAAACGTCTTTCAGCGGCGCTGACGGTGACATGTTCAGCCCTGCCTTCAAGCGGTCATGAATTTCAGCAAGAAAGAAAGAAGTAATAAACGTTTAGAGAGTTGTGTCCGCGTTTCTCAGCTCGCTTGTGCGTGGGTTATATAGCCTATACTTGTTTCGCTGTGGTCATGCCAAGCTTACGTGTGTTGTTGTGGTCATATTCCTGATGTCGGTGGCTCTAACTGGCTGCAGTTTAATACGTGCTCAACCAGTGTGGGGTTTTATATCTCTGAATGAACCTGACTACATCGTTCACTTCGAACCCATACGGCTCAGCCATCAGTGCATCGCTGAAGTCGTGTACATGTGTTAGGCGCTTATCCAAAGAAATTCTTACTGTTTTATTTATGAAATGCTGATATCACGTTGTGTGTGTGTTGTGTGTGTGTGTGTGTGTGTGTGTGTGTGTGAATGTTTTTTGTTTCTTTTGGCCCTTGGTTAAACGTTGCTGTAAGGTGTTCGTCCCGTAAAAGTCTTTACTCTTCTCTGTCCTGAGTGAGTTATTACTCTTGTTATACACATTTCTAAACATCAGTCTTATTTCAGACGGTTTGTCTTTTCAGTTTTTAAAATCATATAAAGCAGCTATTAAAACAGTTCCGAGTATTTTGAGTTTAGAGGCATTTCATACCCTTTGCAAATGAGGCATGTATCGTAAATGACATCATTTTATACAACCTAGCCATATTGCTCGAGATTCTTGTGTTCATGGATAATCTGATCTTACAAATACGTAAAGTTTTCAGAGAAAGCTGTTCAAATTGTCATCTACCTCAGTTGTTAGAAGGATGCAATCAGCAGAGTGTGCCATTTTGTGTTCTGTTCAATTCATGTTTGATCTTTCGAGTTTTCACGAATTGCTCGTCTGGGAATCTCAGATTTAGTTTCGTTGCAGCCCATTCAACCAATGAGGGACCTTTCCTGGGCCTACGAATCTCAACACATCACCAAAGCAGATCTGGGGAAAGAGAACCACCTTGACGCGAACCTCTCTGTTGTAACAGCTGATTTTATGCTGGTATCAAATAAAAATGGTAAATCCCTTTGCAGGATGCTGATCTTAACCGAAGGATTTTAAGATTTTCATCCCAAATGACATTTCAATGGAATCAAAAGCCTTCTCAAAATCTTCGCGAATGAGCAGATCATCAGATAAATGTTTATAGTGAATCGCATTGTGAATTAGTGAAATATTATTTCCAATCGATCTGTTTTTTTGTATTCGTTTTTGGGAGACGAAGAGTACAGTTGCAACCAGTGTGTCAACAACATTTAAGGGTTATTTTGTTTTCCATCTATGTCTTCATCTCTTATCTCATTCTTAGAGATAACCGGTCCTTCTAAAGCTTATCGTTTAATGGTATGTTTCATCAACATTTCTAATCTTTTTCAAACCATATTGAAAATTCAGTCAAAACTCTTTCGTATTTGGGCTTTTGCTAGTTTTCATCTTTTTACCGACATCGTTTCATGTTCGTACGTACGAGTTTCATCTTCCAAGCAATCTGATCGTGGGGTTGGTTTTTTTGTTTTGTTTTTTTCCATAAAAGTTGGCATTTTCTTAACTAAATATGGAACTTGACAATCTACTATACCCTGTGTTGTGTGTGTGTGTTGTGTGTGTGGTTTCATGTGGTTAACGATCTATCCACAAAAAAAAGATAAAAATATGTACTAGTACTGTTTTATTAGTAAAGCAAAACAGTATTGGTTTCAACGGATGAGCGCGTAACAATACGTGTACACGTGACACTTACGCATACTCGACTTTAATCTGCAGATTGTGGCAGACTACAGCAATTATGCACGTGACAGTGGCATGCGTGACAGTATCATCAAAACATCGCCGTAATTTCTGATGGCATAATTATCTACCGTTACTTTGTTTTGTGTACATACAAGAACAGTTGATGTGTGTCATACATAGTTCATCGTGTAGGCCTAGATGTGAACGGCGTAACATTTGATCCGAACTGTTTGGAACGCAAATTCAAGCGTTTGTGGCTCAGTCGATTTTGCTGAGAATTAAAGAAATAAACAGACAAAACAACAACAACAACAAAAACTTCGTGACACGCAGTAGTTTAATGAGAATATGGCTGTTTTCAAGCCTGATGTCACTTGATTGGGAGAAAAGTCAAAGATGACGTCCCTTCTCTTGTTTGTTTGACGGAGAGCGAGGTCTCTGAATTACGTTGTCAAGTTCGCCAATGAACATGTGTCGAGATTGCATGATAAACGGAAGGTCATTTCTTGATTGATTTTTTTGTTCCTGAATGCCGACATATCTGCTGTAAGTTCTGCATTTTTTGCTCTTTTGTCTGTCTGTCTGTCTGTCGATCTGTCTGTCTGTGTCTCTTTCTCTCTCTCTTCTCTCTCTCTCTCTCTCTCTCTCTCTCTCTCTCTCTCACTCTTCTCTTCTCGCTCCTTCTCTCTCTTCTCAGTATTCTTTGTCTTTTGTCTTCTGTGGGTCTGTCTGTGGTCCGTCCGTTGTCTGTCTGCTCTCTCTTTGTCTCTGTCTCTCTCTGTCTCCTGTCTGTCTGTCTGTCTGTCTCTCTGTGTGCTCATTCTCCTCTCTACTCTACTCTACTCTCTCTCTCCCCCTGTTTCTTCCTCCCACCGTGCATGAAATAAATAAAAAGGCATAATTCATTTTCCCCCCAACAATTGTCAACTTTTGGCATTTGTTCGATAATGACGGCATAAATTTGTAAAGCATGATTTTTTTTCTTTTCAAAGAAGAGTATGTAATGTGACCGATACAAATCAAGACAATGCCTGTCTTTTAACGGTTGTTTTTCCCACAACGTATCCCCCCCCCCCTCCCTGCGCCCTCTCCTCCTCTCGCCCCTCCAGCCATCGCCCAGCCCCCCCCCCCCCTTCCTCCCCCCCCCCCCATTCGTTTTCATCCGCAACTGTCCTATTCTCTCCGATAAGCACAAAGGGATACAAATATCTTAACTGTATCCGAACCAGCACTACTCTTTTTCTTCATAAGCAAGAAACATAACTCACGTTTGCATCACAGCATTGAGAGTGCTAGTTTTCAAAACCACATACTCTAATCAAGCTTTCATCATTATGAGAATGTTCTTAATATGCAAACCAGCAAACCAGAAACATCAGCCATGTTTGCAGCACAATTTGACATGCCACAATACAAACCAAAAATATCTGTGACCGGCCGCTGTGGCGAAGTGGTTAGCGTCGCGGACTCCCAGCTGGGAGGTCGTGGGTTCGATTTCCATCAGAGCCATGTGGGATTTTTCTGCCCCGACCGGCTCTACCCACAGTTGAATTTGCTACGGGCTCAGTTGGGAAGACTGGGACCACACGGTCGAGTTTCATCCACTTAATGGATGTGTCTCTGAGAGTGTTGCTCAAATTTCATATGCAGGTGTCTGTATCTCCCGAGTCTGGTTGACGCCGGGATATATTATGAAAGGAAGCGTAGAGTACAGCACTGTCATGCAGTCTCAGAGCAGAATGGAAATACGTAGCATCATCTTCATCATCCTCATTTTCATCGTTCAGCGTTTAAAAAAAAGAAGTCTAAGTTCTGTGGCATGCATGCCCTGTTCTCATGATGACCCCAGTTTCGAAGTCCTCTCCACAACTATGGCATTGGTTTGATTCCATCGGGGTCACCGAAAGCGATAAGTTCATGGGGGCTGTCGTTGGACGGATGTGGTGGCACCCACCGGAGGGAGAGCTCACTCAATTGTTGTCAACAGGGGGCTTGGTATAGGTGGTGTCCTGCGTATGTTGAATCAGAACAGGCGCCACTGAACACCAACAAAGTGACACGGCAGCAGTGCAGTGTCTACTCGGTGGGTTGCTTCTTGACGACTTGACATTGACCGCTCCCTGTGGATTGCCGGTACCAGGGCTGCAGCGGGTCGGGTCGGGCTATGGCTGTGGACGGGGATCGGAATGAGCGGTTTGAGTGCATGCCACTGAGGTGCACAGAAGACTGGGCATCAAACAAACAAACAAACAGTCTGTAACGTTCGCAGCACAACGTTAAATGCCTACGGTACAAACCAGAAACATTATCATTGGCATCACAGCCTGAAATGCCTGCTGTTTAAACTACAAAAACACATCATGTTTGCATAACAACATTAGCTGCTACTGTACAGTCATGAGCGCTGACGTATGTACAAAGTAGGGAAAAATAACGCTAACTAAATAACACATGTTGTAGAAAGTAGGGAAAAGTAGGACTGACTGAACGACGCGTTGATAAGTAGTAGGGGGGAGTAATACTGGCTGAACGAAACATGTAGGTAAAAAAAAAAAAGAAGATATGAATAAGTATATATAGAGCTGGATGAATGACATGAATAAACAGATACAAAAAGTTGTAAAGGAGGTCATAGAATCGAGAGCGAGGGAGGAGTAGGGTGGTGGTGGACAGGGGAGTGTAATGAATAGGGGGGATTAAATGAAGGAACAAGGTGTGTATGTGGGGGGGGGGGGGGGGGGGAGAGA
>CM031604.1:12769367-12806867 GCA_018398815.1 Conus ventricosus | reverse complement strand
TCATGCGCGCACAAGCACACACACACACACACACACACACCACACACACACACACACACACACACGCGCGCGCGCGCACACACGCACAAAGATGCACGCCACGCACGCAAAGCACGCGGATTGACAAATGCATGCACACAGAGAGGGGGAAGAGGAGAGAGAGAGAGAGAGAGAGGAGGGGGGGGAGACAGTCTCGCACGCCCTATTGATTCACACTCACACGCGCGCGCGCGCGTGCGCGCACACACACACACACACATACACGCACGCACGCACGCACACACACACTCACACCACAAACATACACACACACACACACGCGTACACACACACACACACACACACACACACACGGGCAACGCACCTGCGTTCGTTCACCAGTAACAAAAACAGGCTGCATCTAACACGGCAAGGTTGGACCCAACCAACAGTTGTTCACATCAACATTATGATCGACCACACGGTTGTGAGCTTTGGGCTTGTACCAGGAAAAGTGCTGACACATTCAGTGATCGATCTCCCTTATTACCATGAAACCAGCACCCACCTCCCCAACGTCTCAAGGTCCGTCATCCACACCACTTTATCCCCCCCCCCCCCCCCCGCCCTTCTCTCTTTCCTGCTCGCCATCCCCACCCACTTCCCACTCCGCAGCAATAAGGAAAGGCCAGAATCATCTGTTGTCATTTTCCTGGCCTTAAATGGTACAAGACCACTTGTGATGTGTGTAGTGTGTGCGCGCATTGTCTGTTTCAGTCGTTAGGGTGTGTGTGTGTGTGTGTGTGTGTGTGTGTGTGTGTGAGTGTGTGCGCGCGTGTGTGTGTGTGTGTGTGTGTGTGTGTGTGTGTGTGTGTGCGTGCGTGCGTGTGTGTGTGTGTGTGTGTGTGATTCCGACTGTGCGTGTCTGTGTGTTTGCCTATGTTTGCACGCGCAACCATGTGTGTGTGTGTGTGTGTGTTTGTGCGTGCGTGCGCGCGCGCGTGTGTGTATGTATGTGTGTGTGTGTGTGTGTGTGTGTGTGTTTATGAGAGAGAGAGAGAGAGAGAGAGAGAGAGAGAGAGAGGAGAGAGAGAGAGAGAGGGGAACAGAAAGACACCGGAAAAGAAGCAGACGGACGGAAACACACACAAAGCTGGATTGTACGAGAAAACGCATTATACGAGTAGGTGCCACATTAATAAACTCTCACCTCAACACAACACCATCGGACAGACTGGTACTCCATACACAAACTCCCAATCCTTCCCGAGAGTCACAGAGACCTTGGCTGGACAGACATTGCACAAAGGAGAGTGGGGGTGGGGTGGGGGCGGGAGTCACCTCCCTTGACCTTTTCAGCTAAGCGTAGGCATGCGTAAGTGTTTTTGGAGGGGAGGGAGGAGCGGGTGCAGGTTTAGGCATGGGGCGACGGGGGGGGGGGTATGAGGGAAGGAGGTGGATGAAGGAGGGTTGTTAAGACCACTTCATGTGATCGACGATACGCGCCAGTGAGCAGGTATAACAGAACCAGACCCCACAGATAAAAACGCCTAGTATGCGCTGTTGGTAGGCTGCTTTGGCCGGTTCTCTCCCTTTCTCCCCTCCTCTTCTCTCTTTCTGTTTCGTTTTATGTACATGTACATAAACATCCAGCACACACTGCTAATATTTAGTATATTCATCACTGCACGTGCGGAAGCGCGCATGAACAGAGAGAGAGAGAGAGGGTGGGGGGCAAACACAAAGCGTGTGCACACACGCACTCTCGAACGCACACCCGCACAGAGTGGCGCGCATGGGCGCACGCGTGCGCGCGAACACACACACACACACACTGACTGACTGACTGAAACCAGTTTGTTGTCAGATTATTAACTCAAGGTTGTACTGACACACACACACACACTCATACACACGCACACTCGCGCTCACACACACGCACACACAATCGCGTGCACACTTGACGAATCAATACCAAATGGCAGCGCAGCAAAATCACCCGAAAGTGCATGATGCGAGGAACGAATGCAGTGGTATAGGTGAACTGTGGCAGCACCTGTCACTCCCAGCGTGAGCGTGGATGATCCATCTTCCAGATCGACCGTGATGGTTAAAACTCCTTTGTTCGCGGCGACGCCGGAATTTTAATCCCTACATGAAACACGGTCCGTCGTTTGTTTGACAGAGAGAGAGAGAGAGTGCCATGTGTATGTGTGTGTGTGTGTTACGGTGCGTGAGTGTCTGTGTATGTGTGTGTGTGTGTTTACGCGCACACACACACACTCTCTCTCTCTCTCTTGTGATCTCCGCGCAACAAGTCTTTTTTTCTCACCTATAGCATTATTTGCGATTACAAGTAATTAGAGTCCATGAACTCCCATACTGTTAGACATTAGTTACAGGTGAACGGAAGAAGTGTGTGCTAATTACTGTAATATGAAAAATTACTTGAACAATCAATGATTTCGGGTTGCTTTTGGACAAAACAAAAACAAGGAAGAAATTCGTGTGGCTTACTATTTTCAGTCCATAAACGTTACTGACATTTCATAACACATAAGAGGACTGATCTTGAAAATACTGTGGTTGTGGAATTTGACGTGTTTTTGTTTTGTTTGTTTTTCTTCCTTTTTTCCCCAAATCGACCGGCGCAGATGTGCTGTTCATTGCGTCCAACGTTTTTCCAGAGAATTATTATGTTTCAAAATACATGAAGATGAAATGAAACAATTTGAGGAGCCATTCTCAACAGGAGTAACAATGAAGATGTACACGTTATGTATGAGATCTGAATTCGAAGACCGGTTGGAAGCGACCTAATTGGGATGAAATAATCATTCTCCCGTTGCTGATGATGACGAGAATGATACCGATGGTTGCAACAAGCTGTCGAAAGATCTGTATATAAATAGTAAATAAGGAACAAGTAGGATAATTCTTGCTCCCATAACGAAATAATAACACGCCCTGAACTGTAAACAAATGCTGCCTACACCACCAACGTCTTGAGGACGTCGCCTTGTTTGTTCAGTGCGCTCCGTGTTGGTGTTCCTGCTAGGCGATTTGTGTCGTAAATAGCATTCATTTGGAGCTATGGGCGTTTTCATTATGGGAGCAAGAGGTACCCTACTTGTTTGTTATTTACTGTTTACTAATGCCTGCCTCATCTAAGATTTCCTGTAGGTAACTAGTTATATGTGTTTCTTGTCAGGATTCCATCATTGTGAACGGTGCTTGTGATAACAATGGTCAGTTTACATGTACACATGGAAGCAGTATTATCAACAGTGTGGATTCTTGGCTTTAACAGGCACCTGGATATGGTACAGACAAATCACATAACAGTTTACATGTATTTCTCCACATGGAAGCAGTATTATCAACAGTGTGGATTCTTGGCCTTTACTGGTCGGGTTACCCAGACATGGTACAGACAAATCACATAACCGTAGAAAATGAAGTAAAATGTTTCGTGTGGTCTGAGGATTATTTGTTAGAAAACAAACAAGAGCTGAATTTGCATATGTGTATTGGCCATATTCAGTTAAAGCTTTGTACAGCCTAGCTGCCTCCATGATTCCAACTCTATGCAGGCAGTAAGAAAAAAAGGTACATATGAATGGCATCATACACATATAGATAGATGGATACAGATGATATATATATATATTATATATATATCATCTGTATCCATCTATCTATATGTGTATGATATATATATATATATATATGTGTGTGTGTGTGTGTCGTTATTCTTTCTTTTGTTTTAAAGATGGTTTAAGGCATTCCACTTTTTTTTTTAAAGTGTGATGAGGAAGTTTTGGTAGGAAGCTGAGAGATCATCATCTATTTTTCTAAATTCTTCCTGTACTTCATCACTTACGTTTTGATCCGTCAATATGTCTTTGTCAAACTGCTTCTCCAAATGGTTTATCCATTCCTTGCCTTGACAGTTCGAGCATTTGTCAATTCAGGTTCTCATAACTGCTGTAATAACTTGAAAACTTTCCGAACGCTATTTAGATCTTTTATAAATGTTTCACCAAGTCTGGCAACTAGCTGTTGTTTGCATACATGCTTGTGTATGTGTGTGCGTGTGTATGGTAGGGAGTGCAAGAGGAGGAGGAAAAGAGGATTTGATGAGTGGGAATGGAAGGTGTGGTCCTTGAGGGGATTGACTTAGGGTGTTTTCTCTATAAAAACTATAGAATAGATTTGACGTCAATCTTTGGCTCATCGACCTCATGGAATGGAAGGAACAGGCAGCTAACTTCATAAACCCCCGAGTATCTCTTAACTGTTTCACTGTTTATTCACATAATATAGTGCAATGACCACACATAATTATGTCCTAATCATTTCTCATCAAAGAAAAAGAATGCATTAATTTTGTCTCTGTCCGATTTTTGGAAGTGTTTGCATTTTGTGCATTTTTAATCTCTGTAGTAGTGAATTCCAGATTCGTATACTACTGTTTAGATGTTTGTAAGTCTTAGTATTATTTTTGTTCATAAATGAATCCAAGGTTTATGCAACTCCAGCCCTGATGTGGCCCTTTGCGGTCGTCTGGGCTATAAGCAACATTATCTTATCTTATGCAACTCTTTTATGATATGACTTTTCCCTGAAGTTACGACGTGTTTGAAAAAGGCCTTATCAGATTATCATCATTTTTTCTTTTGTTGTAGGTGGCTGGTGCTAACACCTTGTCCAGGCCAATGTCATCCAGTTCATTGAAAACTTTGTTTGTCTGAAGGACTGTATTCCCTTTATTGTCTGCATTAAATCTAACGTTAATCTTCTTCCCTTCAGCGAGTGAAATTTCAAATACCTTAATGTGAAAGCAGACAATGCCCATCAGAAATCCGAGTGAAGAGTAGAATTTTAACATTTTGGCTTGAAATAGTAGATACCAATAACAGATCAAAGCTTTTTCGGCTCTGACCGGCTCCTACCCAGAGTTGGCTTTGCAAAAAAAAAAAAAAAAATTTTTTTAATGGGAAGACTGGAACCACAGAGTGAGTTTCATCCACTTGGTAGATGCATCTCTGACCATGTTGCTCAAATTACCTGACCAATGCTGCAGGTGTCTGTATCTCTCAAGCCTGGTTTGCGCCAGGATATATTACGGCAGGAAACGTGGAATTCAGCGATTACAGCCCTATGCCATATAGTCTCTGGCCAAAATGGAACTCCATAAGCATCATCTTCATGCTCGCCAATCACCATAAAAAATTCTCAAATTCTGTGGCCCTTCAGTCCCTGCTCTCATGGCGACCTCAGATTTTATTCCTTTCCACATCTATGACCTTGATGGGTTCGGGTCAAGGACATTGGTATCGTCAAGTTCATGGGGACCGTCGTTGGATGAATGTGGAGGAAGACGCTCACGCACACTGGCTCCGCAAATGATCAATTGTTGTTGAGCTTATTAGATGGTGTCCTGTGTGTGCTGGATCAGAACATCTGAAAACGCTGAAATGACTCAACAGGAGTGCAGCGTCTCCTCCGGTGGGATGCCTCCTGAAAACTTGACGCTGACTGTTGCCTGTGACTGCTGGTGCAGGGATGGCAGGACAAATCAGGGTCTGGCTGCGAGTGGCAGCCAGAAATAGCGGAGTGGGGAGTGGCATGGGAGATAAACAGGAAACAAAAAATGAAGAAGATTAAAAAGCATGATTGTAATAGGTCTGGCTGGCCTATGGTAAACTAAAGTGTCAGACTGTTGTTGCACTGTCCTGGGGTCAATTCCCGCCCTGAAAGAAATTTTTCTCTGTGAAGGGATCACCAGTGCAGACTCCAATCCCTCCTAAACCTTTGAATGAGACTGGAGAGTGAACGTGAGCAGCGTGGGAGTTATGCCGCAAGAGGGCATGCGTAGTAAACCATCAACATGGTGCAATCAACCCACGACTGTATCCCCTAGTTCTTTCATTTTCCTCCCTTTCAGTGACAGCTGTTTATGCAAAAACTGAATGACAAAACACAATTACAAACAAGTTTTTATGAGCCGTTTTTGTTGGGTTTGGTCTCCAAGTCTTAATTTAGTTTGTATTTTCCTTGAGGATGCTGTTCACGAAAGCCTCAATGAGATTCAAGTACTTAAGACCTCACATTTGTGTTTTGGTATTTGAAACTGTTATGACCTTTCACACACTGAAACACCAAAAATAACCAGAAAAGATATCGCAATAATCAGGTAATTATTTACTAAGAGATAGCATAATGATCAACACTTTCACTTGAAATGTGTTCTTTTCCAATAGCAACCAAGTAACTCACGCATCAGAGATTATATACATAACCAGACACTTGTACACACTGCATGCACACTGTTCCACTGCATTTCATTGCTCAAAAATGACATTCAACTTTCAATCTACCTCTCAACATAAATCTCACATGCCACACACATACACATGCATTTGCACACTCACCATGTGAATATGATTCACAAGCTCACCAACAGAACAACAGGGCTCTTTGTAGGTTTGACCAGACATTTCCCCAATCATGATAAAGCTGTATTGAAAATACCTTTTCTCATTTCTGAATGACTACGCCATGACAAAGGATGACAATTTTAAAATGACGACAAATTTGTCAGTCTCCACAATGAAGCAAGTCTACATAGCCCAGCGTCAACACTCAACACATATCTTGTCGCCATAAACATCCTATTAACTCTTTCATCCCTACAACCCGGTCTTCCGGTTTGCAGAAATCCTACCCTTCCTTCCTGCACCCCAGAAAACCAGGCAGCACAAAATCCCTCCTTTCCTTCCTGCAGCCCGGAAAACCGGGCAGCACAAAATCCCTCCTTTCCTTCCTGCAGCCCGGAAAACCGGGCAGCACAAAATCCCTTCTTTCCTTCCTGCAGCCCGGAAAACCGGGCAGCACAAAATCCCTCCTTTCCTTCCTGCAGCCCGGAAAACGCGGCAGCACAAAATCCCTCCTTTCCTTCCTGCAGCCCGGAAAATCGGTTCTCACAGTAAGCGCTTTGAATTTCGCACGAGTCGCGTCGTCGGTACACATCATGACCGGGTCGCTCGCACAGCAGTGTTTATGAATGGAATGGATGCCAGACGGCCCTGGAGCGTGGGAAAGTGGTTGCCGCTCTATTCTGGCCAGTTTGCTACTGCATACATGGCAGTTCTCAATTTACACCATTTTTTTCCCCCTCTAAATCCAGGAATGAAGGGAATACTCGTATTGCAAGAATCTGGGAGCAAGAGGAAGTAATGGTTCATAGAAAAGTAGGAATGAAAGAGTTAACAGAACGACAGTCTGTCAGTTTTGTGTGGCACCCTCAAAACTGTTACGTTTCTTTCAAGTACTATACAGCTTGAGATTAAAGACATACCAGGCACTGACTCTGAATAAAATCCCATGTTTTCCCTGAGGCACTGACTCTGAATAAAATCGCACGTTTTCCCTGGCACCTCCTCCTGTTTCCCTGCTTTTTCCTGACCTTAAATGGTCTCCAACTTGCTCCATTGTTGAGTTGCAAAAATCTGTGTGAAATTCATACACAGACATTCTGTGTCCTTTTTCTTCTTATTTTAAAATTTGAAATGACACCTGTCTGTTGTCAGATCTTCCCAAATCAGTAAGAACAACGACATCATTCCAGACTGTAATTATGACGACATACGTTCCAGCAGCGTACTTTGTCATGTCAATACCACCAGAACCGCAGAGAACACACATTCCATGATTCACATACTCACTCACTCACACACATGAACACACACACACACACACATGAACACACACACACACACACACTCTTCTTTCTCTCTCTCTTTCACACACACACACACACACACACACACACACACACACACACACCACACTGACTGAAACCATTTACTGTCAGATTAACATAGTGTTATACTGACCAACACACCACACACACACACACACACACACACACACACACACACACACACACGTGTCATTAACAAAATTCTCATTCTGCCAGGAACTTTCTTTTCCTGGCAGTGTTCATGAAGGGCGTGCACCCATTCCACGTCGAGATCTTGACATTGTCCAGAGTGCCCCGAATCACCTGGTACACTGCACATCACATCACACATTATGACATTATAAGAGTGGTATAATGCACATAAATTCACAGCATTCAAAATCATTCTAAAACACTTGTACACGGCAATACATCCCACATAGGACATCATAACAGTGGTAAATGTACATAAAGTCACACCATACAAAATCAAACTAAAACATCTGTGCACAGCACATTACAGCACAAATATGACATTAACAAGCAGTAAATGCACATAATATACACCATACAAAATCAAACTAAAACATCTGTACACAGCACATTACAGCAACACATGACAATAACACAGCAGTATAATGCACATAATATTACACCATACAAAATCATTCTAAAACACCTGTACACTGCTCATTACATGACACGTCTGATATTACAACAGTGGTATACTGCACATAATATCACACCAAACAAAACATATATCACACAAAACTAAATCATTCTGAAACACCTTTACAATGCACAGAACATCACACCTTAAAACATCATTATAAAACAGTGGTACAGAGCATGTAATGTCACACATACATCATCATCATAAAACACAGGAACATTTCACATAAAATTGAAAAAAAAAAAAAGTAAAATCATCACTGATATACTGCACACAGCATCACACTATATGACATCACAACGAAACACTGTTAACATACACTTTCATCACATCATTATGTAACACACAACATCACAACCCTGTGACATCATCATGAGGCACCACTATATCACTCTTAACAAACCCCATCATCACATCACATCACACTGTTACAAAAGAGTCTCAGAATCAAAATCAAGCTGTCATGAACCTGTCAACAATGATTGCAGGTGGTGTCCTTACTACAGCAGCAAACCATATTTCCAAACAACTTCCTCGGAAAAAAAAAACATGTTTGCCAAGAAACAAACAGGAACAAACTGGCTCACAATGAGTTCGACATGGTACAGAATGCAACGTCAAAACTACATTTGCCAATATGCCAAACTGCAGCTAAACTGTTTCTCCATGAACTGGGATCTTCATCTCTAGCCCATGTCTTACATGGCTTAGTTAGCTCAGCGTAGAGTCATAAGTTCACACTTAGACCTTGAGTTCAAATCCCACTTGCTCTAATGTGAACTCTGGCCTATTCACTCTCCTTCTTCACATTTTGTTCTGATGGTGTCAGTGTACTACTACGTGAGTACTCTCCCCTCATTCTCCCCGGAGGCCATTTTATCCAAACCAAGTCTTTGAAGATGTGACATTTAACTCAATTCAACTTTCCAAACCAAGTCTTTACAAAGATGGTGTCTATAAAATTCTCAACTACATCATCGCCCTATTATGTCTGCTTCCTCCATCACTAATGGTCACCCAGATAATGCCAATGAAATCTGCCATGCACACATCCAATGACAAGTGTTCCTCTATCACTAATGGTCACCCAGACAATGCTGCTGATATCTGCAATACATACATCGGCACTTGCAAAGACAACAGCCCTCCTTCATTATCACTAAAGGAGACTCGTAAAGTACAATCATGAAATTTGCTAAGGTTAAAAAAAAACCCAGAAAATTTTTCGTGGCTTATACAAACTATTGTAATATTCATACGCACAAGCCTTTTTCACGCACATCAAACTTCCAAAAGTCAGTGGCATAAAGACACATTCCCATTCCACATCTAACCTTAGGCCTAGGCCTTAAGTCTCAGGGCAATGAAGGTTTACTCACATTTCATATCAAACCGTGGTCCAGCCTCTGTCATCTGGACTTCTCCTTCAACACGCTTGAAGGTGTGATGCCTGTTGGAAGAGAACAGAACAGTTCATTACTTAATCCTGCCTGCTGATACTTAAGCACCGCACCACGGCGAAGCAGACTTAGTTAATCTGGAGAAGGGATCAACACACCTCCCACTCCTGGATTAGCATATTTATACGATACATATACTGTAAAATCCTACTGCTGAGGGTGCAAGAGGGCACAGCTAGTTTTCAGCATAAGATACAAACACTGAATTCTAACTGCTATCGGTGCAAGATGACAAGCTAATGATTAGCTTAAGATGTAGACTCTGTACTCTAAAACGCATGTGCAGGTTCAAACAGCTAATGTTACCTTTAACAGTGATATTATTTCCTAAAATTGGGGGTCAGACTCGGTACGAAAAACTCGCTTCCGAATTTTCAGGGGGTCACAAAAATATTTAGGTGGTCACCATTAATAACTGCTAGAAAATGTAGAGAAACATACTCAACACACCACACACACACACACACACACACACACACACACACGCACGCACGCACACATACACATGAGCGTGCTCTCACTGGCTCACACACATAAATGCACAGAGAAAGGGATAGAAATACATGAGAAAAGAGGCGTTTATAATAAAGTTAATAAAATACTCTAGACAGTGCTGAATATCATCTATTCATATACGCCTTGGCTTAAGGCTGTGTCAGACCAATTGACATAGGCCAGAACACCAAGGCTACATCAAAATGTTGTTATGCTCTGCATAGTTATGTGGGGATTGTCTTCAGTCGTGACAAGCTCCTAGCATAACATTATCAGTCTCCCAAATCCCCGAAGTCAGAGTGTGGCTGCCCATGTGGCGGGGTAATCAAAAACGGTCCATCACACATAATGTTCTCATCCCCAGCTGATGCATTTGTGCCGTAGTGTTCAAATGCTTCAGCTGTTTCGGATGATCCCTGGAGTCTTTTAGCCAGGGTACGACAACAACAACAACAACATCTATTCATATTTGTGTTCCTATGCTTTTAGAGCGTTATCATCTAATATGAGTATAGTGTGAGCTCCTATACTATCAGGATTCTAACAGTGATGTGGGATGTCCTCTTCGATTATCATCACAGAATTTCCACTACGCGAGCCATTTCCTTCACTGTTGAAATATTTTATGGTATGACCAAATTCCAGTCGCCATGCAATGATCATCGGAAGCCCGATGGAACCTACGACGAAACTGTAGACTGGACATTCTTGCTCTGTGAGCAACACATTCATACGTCCAAGAATGGACCCATTTTATTATCCGAAATGGTCATGTTGCATAGATCGTTCGACTTTTGTTCCATTCGCTGGATCATCTCCCAAGAGCCACAGCTGAACTGTCGGATTTTGATTCTGAAAAGCCAAAAATTCTACGGTTTTCCATGCTTTTTCCACTTAGCTGAATCACGTGATCTTGTGGTTCAATCATTAGACTGGATAGGCCTAATATATTTTGACAACTTTTGTTGTTTTTCTGTAGAGAAGAGTTCTCAAGCGGAAGTGTTCATCGATTCAGAACGTTCTTAAACATCGAGGAAATTTATGTTTTTAACTTTGATTGTGGCGGATAAGACAAAAACCCTTTTGCGTGATGTGCGGCTCAGATTTGTAATGCATACTGGGGAAAATCAGTGCGTCACGGTAAATTCTGGTACGTTTTTGTGACGCACTGGCCTGAATTCCAGTGCATCAGATGGGAAGTTTACGCACATTTGTGTGTAAGAATTATCACTGCCTTAAGATATAGATTGTCTAATCACCCTGTGTACAAGATGAAGCAGATTTGTTTTAAGAGTGTTTATTCAAACTCCTTTATCACACACTGGACAGATGATTTCAATGTAACATCCCTTCAGGAAATGGATTCCGACTACTTCTTAGGACACAGTAAGGACCATTCTAATTTGTTTGTTATTTGTCATCAACATTTTGTATTACTACTTAAAAACACTGGACAGTGTGGACCAAGTTATGATACTATGGACAGGAAGGTCAGAAACATGACCACATGCATACAGTTGATTATCATCTGTAAGACTGTAAGGGAACAGATTATGATTGGGCAGATTCTCAGAGATACACAAATAAAGTAATCATCATAATTTCTACATAAAAGATACAACTTCTTTCCCCTTTGATGATCACCTGTGCCTAATCTGTTTGTCGAAACAGAATTTCAGTATCAGAAATCAAAGTTCAAACCAGTTTCAAAGTAGAGGCCCATAAAAGATGAGACAGGGGTTATACCAATTGGTCTAGGTAGTCGTAAAAGTAAACAAAAGACATCCCCTTCATAAACTGTTATGTCAGTAAACCTTATGTTTGCTAACACAATCCTGTAAACAAAACACTCACTGCACAGCAAGTCACTTCTCTATCAATCCACAATATGCCCAAGATGAAGCAAATGGCTACTGGCATACCATGCCAAGTTCAAACCGAGCGCCACTGAAATGGCAGAAAAGCAAGGGAATTGGAAAACTGTATTTGAACTCTGCATGAATGTACTGATGGTAAGACAATGGCACAAACAGAAAGGAGAACCTGGCTTGAGAGATCAGAGACCTGTTCTGACTGGGAAACCCAGCACATACAACAGAAGCAAATGATTCAGCTGATGCCACAACCAGGCATCAATCTGACCACACACCACTCCGTGAAACTACTCTCTAACTGTTTATATCTCAAACTCTGAGGAACTGGATTTCTCCATACTTTCTGCTGACAATACTGACAACGGAGTCCGCCGTTTCCTCAATTTCATTTCTTTTCAGCATGCTCAGCCTATGCTGTATGTTATGAAATTTCTTTGCTAGAGTCAGTGTCATGTCTCTTGTTGCTATTTTGGATTGTGGCAGCTCTGATCTACCACACAATTGAAGTTTTGGGCAATGTTTCATTTGCACCCAGACCCTAACAGCCTGAAAATTTGAGTTCCAAAAAATGAAGGTAATGCATTTAAAAAATAAAAGTAATGAATGCATACAGCTTTTTCTTAATGTCAGTATACTCAAAAATAAAAATCACTGACCACTACAAAAATGTCTCCTATCTTTAAACAAAAAAAAAAAGAAGCCAAAACAAAACCAAAACAACAACACACACACACACACACACAGTGAAAGACCAGAGCTTGGGTAGATTTACCTGAAATGTATGACATCCTCCATGTTGATGAAGGACATACATCGTTTGCTGTCCTCTTTGTTCACCGGGAAAAGGTGTTTTAAAATAGTCATCACCTACGACAGAAAAAGAAAAACCAGTCACAAACTATAATCAAATTCCATTTCACTACACAGCTAAAAGGAAGGAGAAAGCAGTTTACATACTTTATGTCCTTGACTGGTGCACAACATCACAAGGATCACCATAGCTCTGCTAAAAGGAACAATACAGTTACAATATTCATATCCTTGACTGTCACAGAACATGGCAGGACCCATTACTCTGTAACCTGACTCTGTTACTGAATAAAGTAACTGCAGTGGCAGACGTCCTTTCTGCCTGTACAATAACTGGCACAATAACCGCCTTAAAATCAAGTGACCCCAATACTCGGAAGTGATACTGGAATTAAAAGTAATCTTTCACTTACGTTGTTCTTCAGGTCCAGACTAAATGACTTTTTCAGTTCCACTGCTTATAAAATGTTTTGAGTTTTGGTTTCAGCTTTATCAAGGAGGTGTCACTGCATGCTGACCAGTCCGTACATGCTACACCATATCCAAGACATTACTGCGCAGGATTTACAGCTGATGGATAAATGAACTAACAACTAAAACGCAAGAACTTAAGACTAGGATCTCATGGATACAACTTAGCCGATGTCTGAAGGCTTCCAATGTTTTTCTAAACCCAAAGATTCCAGCTGGGCCCTTTCAAGTTTCTGCTCTAGTCTTAACTCAGTGAAAAGAATCACCTTTTTTTTCTTCTGACACTACTGCAAATTTGATTTAGACGACTGTCTGCACAGCAAGGACTGTCCAGCTTTCTCACCCGTTTTCCCAGTTTTGATTTAAAGTCCTCGAAGACGAGGTGCGGGAACTCTTCGGACATGGTGCCCACTCCAGGGATGTCGTGCCGCATCACCACATTGGTCAGGGTGAAGAACGCCGTCGGTCCAAAGGGCAGGTGACTGACAATCAGCCCATCTGTTAACAACAAAAATGGTCACTCCATACCTTGACACACATGACAGTGACTGATGTCACAAGATAAGATAAGATAATGTTGCTTATAGCCCAGCCGACCGCAAAGGGCCACATCAGGGCTGTCACCACGTTAAAATCAACTCACCAGTCATTTTAAAAATTAAAAAAAAGAAAAAAAAAAAAGAAAAAAAAAAAAACCCCACCTTTCACACATCTCTTTAAATGACATCATCTAGAAACGCACCAGAAATTTCATTAAAAATCTTTCTTCCGTAAAATCTTAAATAAGATGAAAAATGTTAATCTCTCTCAAAAACTCGAGGATCACATCAGGCGGGACATCCCTGAACAGGATCTTCATGGACTCCGCTGTAAAATGTTTGTGTCTCACATCGTGCAAGTCCCAACACTCTAAAAGAACATGTTTCATTGTGAGTGGCGCATGACATGGAATGCACCACGGAGCTTCTTCACTCTTTAAAAGGTAAGAATGGGTAAAATACGAATGGCCGGTGTGCAGCCGGCACAGAACCGTTTCCTCTTTACGACCTCCCGACGTAGATGGGAGGAAGTCCTTAAGGTTTGGACGGATCTGAAAGAGTTTGTTATTCGTCTGTGTGTTCCAATCCTCCTGCCAGAGGTCTCTCCCATAATCGTTAATTTTGGGTTTCACATCTGAGCAGGGGATATAAATGTTGGACAGTTTCTCTCTTGTGGCGTTCTTGGCTAAACGATCAACCATTTTCGTTCCCGCCAATGCCAACATGACCAGGAACCCAAGCAAGAGTGATGTTGTAACCGTCCGCTTTCAACGTGCTAAAAAGTTTTAAAAAATGTAAAAGTTCTGGATGCTGAAGGTTGCGGCCAGCTATGGCCTCCAAAGCTGACAGCGAATCCGACAGAACCAGAAAGTCGCTCTTCGAAGATTGTGAGATTATCTTCAAAGCCAGAACCAGAGCGGTAAGTTCAGCGGAATAGACAGAAGCATCTGAATGTATAATGTTCCAACAGTATCTTGAGAAGGAGCCCCAGGGCAGTAGGCTGCACAGGCCACTCCATCTTCAGACTTGGAACCGTCAGTGAAAAACTTTTTGACAGGATGGGAATTTCGAACAGAGCTCAGCATACAATGCCTTGTACGCCAGAGAGCTGGTAGACTCTTTGCGAAAAGCTGCAAGATCAAAACGAATCTCTGGTGTAAAAAAGGTCCACGGAGGTTGATCCGGAAACTTGGAAAAATCGGACACAACTCCTAGGTCTAGACCTGCATTCCGCATGTGAGGCTGCATACGAAGACCAAACGGCGGAATACATTTCGGGATGTTTTCAAACTTACTTTGGAACGGAGGGTCAAAGACACAGTCATAGGCAGGGTTTTCTGGTTCTGAGAACAGTCCGATATAATAATTCAAAGACAGTTTCAGCCTGCGGTTGGACAATGAAGGTTCACCCGCCTCTGCGTACAGGCTGTACACAGGGTGGTGTGGAACGCTCCAAGACAGAGACGAAGCCCTTGATGGTGGATAGGGTCCAAGAGTTTGAGGTAAGACGATCTTGCGGAGCCGTACACAGCACAACCGTAGTCCAGTTTGGAACGGACCAAGGCTCTGTAGAGGTGCAGCAAAGTTTTCTTATCAGCGCCCCAGTCGGTGTGCGCTACGACCCGCAGAATATTCAGTGCTTTCTGGCAAGCAGTTTTGAGGTTTTTGATGTGGCTGAGAAAGTTAAGTTTCTGGTCAAAAATGACACCCAGAAATTTGGCCTCTTTAAACAGCTGGAATGGGAGATTTCCCTACTTGAAGTTCAGGATCTGGAAAAAACTGATGGAAATTATGGAAGTGAATACACTGTGTTTTTGTAGCAGAAAAGGTGAAACCGTTTTCATCCGCCCACTGATGGATTTTATCCACGCAAAGCTGGAGCCTGCGCTGGACACTCGGGTACAGGCTTCCAGTTGCGTAGACAGCGAAATCATCCACAAACAATGAGCAGTCTGAACCCTGCTGGACTGATTGAACAATGTTGTTGATCTTAATACTAAAGAGGGCAGGAGACAGTATGCTCCCCTGTGGAACACCCAACTCCTGCTCGTGGACATCAGAGAGAGTGGTGCCAACCTGGACCTGAAACTGTCGTTCTGCCAAAAAATTTTGAATAAAAAGCGGAAGATGACCTCGAAAACCCAGATCGTGGAGATCATGAAGTATCCCCGACTTCCAGGTAGTATCGTAGGCCTTCTCCAAGTCAAAGAAAATTGCCACTGCATGCTGTCTGTTCAAAAAAGCGTTCCGAAGTGTAGATTCCAGACAAATCAAATGGTCAACAGTAGTCCGATGTTTGCGGAAACCACACTGTTCTTTCGCCAAAAGGCCATCGGTTTCGAGTTTCCACATGAGCCTAGCATTGACCATTTTCTCCATCAATTTACAGACACAGCTGGTCAAAGCTATGGGACGGTAGTTTGATGGATTAGAAAGATCTTTTCCAGGTTTGGGGATGGAATAATGAGGGCTTTCCGCCAAGAGGGTGGAAAGAAACCTGTAGTCCACACATGGTTGTATACCTGTACAGTATGTTTCAGACCTTCTTGCGGAAGATGTTTCAACAGTTGATAATGAATTTCATCTATACCTGGAGAGGAATCGCTGCAAGAAAGTAAGGCAGATTTCAGCTCGTTTAACGTGAAAGGAAGATTGTAGTCTTCCATGTTGTCTGACGAAAAGTTGCAGGGTGATTTTTCTTTTAGGGCTTTGTTTTTGACAAAAGAGGCTGATTTGTTAGAAGAGGAGGAATTCTTTTCAATTGTTGAAGCAAGCAGATTAGCAACTGCTTTTTTGTCTATTAAAGAGTCGGCAAACTTGAGATGGTTCACAGTGGGACAGGTGTTCTTCCCTTTGATTTTTTTAATGATGTTCCACACTTTTTTCTTGGAAGTTTCAATGTCAGCCTGGAGCAGAAGCTTCTCCAGGACCGACGTTTACTGATTTAAAAGTGTGTCTTGATTTAGCACGGAGTTTCTGATGGGCTCGAGCGTTGGGACCCGAAGGTCGTTGGTATACCCAACGCTGAGCCCGTTTTCGAACTTTGGAAATTTGTTGACAGTCTGAATCGAACCAGGTGTTTTTGGCATTTGAAGTTTATCGGAAGACACTGGAATACAGGCTTTAGCACATTTGATCACAGTGTTAGTCAGAGATTCAGCTGGGTCCGGACTCTGAAGAAAATCAGTGTCCTGGAATTCCTTAGAAATAGTGGCTGCAAATAGATCCCAGTTTGCTTTCTTATAATTTAGATGTTGAGAGACAGAGACGTGTTCAGTTATGACGGGTTGTAGAAGGACAGGGAAATGGTCACTTCCGTGCAGATCGTCATGGACAGACCACTCATAGTCCAGGACCAGCGAGGGTCACAAACCGACAAATCTAAACACGAAAGTGAACCTGTGGAAGGAGTGGAGGTAAGTTGCAGATCCGTCGTTCAGACAACACAAATCCAAATCCGAAAGGACATCCTCAATTAGCAGACCTCTGGATGACGTACGGACACTACCCAAAGAGGATTGTGACCGTTAAAGTCACCCAACAGCAAAAAAGGTCGAGGAAGTTCTCCTATCAGACTGACAAGGTCCTGACGACAAACTGGGACAGAAGGATGGTAAATAAAGAGAACAGATTGTCACAGTCTTGTGGAGAGTGACTCCTCGCAGCAACAGCTTGAAGGGAGGTAGACAGAGCGACAGGACTATACAGCAGAGTTTTGTGTATGAGAAGGGCAACACCGCCCGACAGTCCCAAAGTGGATGGTTGTGCAGGTTTTGAAAGAATATTAAAGCCAGAAAAAGTGAAGGTCTTCTGGCTTTGAATTTGAGTTTCCTGAAGAGCTATGACGGAAGGTTTTATAGATTGACACAGAAGCTGTAGCTCCTCGAAGTTGGAATTTAGACCACGGATATTCCAATGGAATACTGTACTATCCATGGTGCAGAGGGCGAAAAGGAGAGAGATCAGGTCATCTCCTCATCAACATCTGCTTCTAAAGGTGTAAATTTGTTGCTTAATTTCACTGGACTGTGTTGGTCTTCAGACCTGCTGGCAGACTTGCCAACAGGTGAAGAAGGTCTGGATTTGGGAGACGGTGGAGGCTTCTTCCTCATCTCCACCATCTCCACACTGGACTGAACTCCCTTGCCCGCACGGGCACTGGACAGAGGAGTTCGAGGTAGGGGTGCTGGTTTTTTAATCTGCCCAGCAGCAGATGTTGTAGACTGCTGGGCAGTCTGAGGGGTGGCGGATTTTTTGCCTCCACCAGGGGCATTCCCTTTGGGTTGGGAGGTGGTGGACCTGCTACCACCAGGATTGACAATTCTACCTTGTAATGTCTTCGAAAACATGAATTAATCATCTGGCAGCAGACTGACCGAGTAGAAACTGTGGGAACTTTCTTTACGGCCGAAGCATAGGAAGAGGCTGTCGGCGTCTGACTGCCCACAACCTGTTTGTGGGCCTCAAAAAAGGAAATTTTCTTTTCAGTTTTTATTCGTTGTATTGCGGATTCCTGAATCCAAAGAGGACAGTTTCTTGAAGAGGAGGGATGGTCGCCACTGCAGCACAATGTGCCGGATCTTTACACGGCCCATCATGGGTTGCCTTGCAGCAAACACCGCACACCTCCTCCCCAAACAGCGTCCCTGACATGGCCAAACCTCTGGCATCTGAAGCACCTCAACGGGGACGGAACATATAACTGAACCCGGACATTCAGGTAGCCGACTTTGATGACCGGAGGCAGCACAGGGTTGCAGAATGTCAGAAAGAGGGTGTTGGTGGCCACTCTTTCTGCACCCTTCTTTACTGTCACCCTGCGCACCTCCGTCACACCCTGGACGCCAGCTCCGTTTTAATCTCTGCCTCTGAAACACCTGATAAATCCCTGCAGCGAATCACTCCTTTCGATGAATTCAACTGTTTGTGGGGAGTCACCCTGATCTCCCTGTCCACTAGTTTTGTTGCCTTCAGCAGCTGTTCAGATTGTTTTTTTGATCTACATTGAATCAGGAATGAGCCATTTCGCAATCTTTTGATGGATTGAGGGTCACCTGCTAAACCCTGAAAGCCCTTCTGGATAGCAAAAGGGCTCAAAGCTGAAAGGGGTCTTTCCTGCTCCGTCCCTTCCATCACGAGCCAGGAAGCCCAGAAACCTGTCCTCTGTCGTACCTCCATATCCGAATCGCTGTCAGAATCGAAATCCCCTGAAATAGGGGATGCTGCCTTCCTCTTTTTGGGGGGGATTGTTTTTGAAAAAGCCATATTTATATTATGATGTTTCATCTCTCCCTTACCCACCCACCTTGGAGTCCAACTAAGGGCCAGGGCCAAGAAACCAATGTCTTGACCCCTTCCAGGCTTCGGGAGAGATATGCGACAAACAGAAACCACCAACCCTATCCCCCCTGATCATGCTCAACTCCCGGGGACAGAGAGCTGAGCACTGCAGGGGTTCACATGGCCAGCATGGAAACTGCCTGTCTTGACCCAGCCCCAAAAAGGGGAGCCGATTGGAACACCCGGGCCAAAGTGTACTCCCTGTCTAGGAGAGGTCCGAGCCAATAGGGGGGCCGATAGCTCAGTTGGGGGGGGCCGATAGCTCAGTTGGTAGAGCGCCGGACTCGTGATCCTGGGGTTGCAGGTTCGAATTTCAGTATAGGGGGATTTTTCCCTCGGAGTTAACATTGGTTCTGACTCCATCCCCCCCTATAGTCGTTCGGATGGGACTATAAACCGAGGTCTAGTCTGTGTCACATGCACTAAAGACCATACACGGACTCTAAAGATCCCGATGCTCATGTCCTAAGACGGGTGAGTACCGGCTACACGAAAATACACAATGCATGCAACCTGTGTGCCAGAATAGTCTACTTGAAGACTGTGGGCACGGGGCAGGTTAAACATCCCCATCTGGAAGAAGAGAAGAAGAAGAAAGTGATGTGTTGAGAGCGCTGGCCCTCTCAATCACCAGGATCTCATTCCCCTCCGACACAGGTCGCACCGCACGGCAAACATGGCGGATCTTAAGGAGACCACAGAGAGAAAAGGAGTGTGGAAAAGAAGACTTGAAGGGGAGACGAAGATAGAAAAGGGCCAAATAAAGGCAGAAAACAAGAAAAGGAGAAAGGCGGGTTATTCTTAGTCAGGATCCTCACCCTTAGCCTATCTGACATGGGAAGCCCTACCAGGGGCATCAAACTCCTTACCACGTTACACTTAGGCCAGACAGCATCTTGGCTTCTCGGACCTAGAAGCAGTTTGAAAAAACCAGCTTATCTCCAAGTATTGATGCCCCCGTCAGCAAAGCCTAAGGGATAACTGGACCGCGCAAGCCCTCCGACCACGACAAGGTCGCAACCCCCGGAGGGCTGATGTCACAATCAGCCCGTCTGTTAACAGCAGTAATGGTCACTCCATACCTTGACACACACGACAGTGACTGATGTCACAATCAGCCCGTCTGTTAACAGCAGTAATGGTCACTCCATACCTTGACACACACGACAGTGACTGATGTCACAATCAGCCCGTCTGTTAACAGCAGTAATGGTCACTCCATACCTTGACACACACGACAGTGACTGATGTCACAAACAGCCCGTCTGTTAACAGCAGTAATGGTCACTCCATACCTTGACACACATGACAGTGACTGATTTCACGATCAGTCTATCTGTTCACAAGAGTAATGGTCACTCCATACCTTGACACACATGACAGTGACTGATGTCACAATCAGCCCATCTGTTAACAGCAGTAATGATCACTCCATATCTTGACACACACGGCAGCGACTGATGTCATGATCAATCTATCTGTTAACGCTCAGAGCAGTGAAAATTAGGCCATCTGCTAACGCAAAAATTTACCATCAGACCATCTGTTAACACACACAGCAATAATGATCAGGCCATCTACTAACACACAGTAGTGACCGATGGTAGGGCCACCTGTTAGGACACAAATCACTGATAATCAGGTCCTCTGTTAACACAGAAGACCAGAAGACTGATAATCAAACTGTCAGAACACACATCAAATCATGAGGCAGACAGTTTTGGTCTCTGACACACCACACGCCTCATTCAGACTCAAGCAATCATTCCATGATCTCTCTGTGACAGATGAACTTGTTTTAACACCAATTTCTTGTCTCCGTTTTATTGCATTCTACGAATACAACCTGATCCGGCACTCAGACCCCCAATAAGGCTGAATGCTGGGCGCCGATGGCCCGTGACAAACACAAGGACAAACCTGCTATCAGAGACTTTAAATCTGTTGGGAGTCGAAGTCAAACCAAAGCAAGGTGTTTGGGGTAACTGAGGCTTGCCTTAAGTAGTAAGATCTTGGCACACGGCACCTAACAAGAGCACCTGCCACGACTTCCACAGGGCTCAAACCCCATTCTCCATCAGTCCTCCCCCCCCCCCCTTCCCCAAACATCCCCAGCACAAAGATCCCAGTCAGTTTCACAAAAAAAAACCAGCGAAATTCAGGCACAGAGCAGCCTTCTGCAAATCTGGATCAGAAAACATGCGAAAAATGTTCTGGTCACCTTCATGCAGATCATCATGAGCAGACCCTCACAGTTCAGGACCAGTGAGGGATGGCACAAACATAAATGCACACACAAAAGTGCACCGGAGGAAGTACGGAGCCACATTGTAGAGGCATCAACGTGACAACACAGATCCATATCCAAAAAGACACATTCTGTGAGAATGCATATGATATCAAGGACTGTGCCCACTAAAATTCCCCAAATGTTAAAAAGGTCAGGAAGTTCCTGATTCAGACTACAGATCAGCGGAGCGCTGATTGACACGCTGTTTTGTGACATACACAATGGTCTGAAATCATGCAACTCCACAGTCCCAACAAAGACAGGGGAGAGAAGCACTGTCAGGGACAGAGGGAATGCACATTTCCTCCCTTTTGTCATGGTACCAAGATGGCAAGAAGGCTCGTCAACATGCAGGAACAGATTTTTACTGCTTGAACTGAACTCATGTACAGCTGTGTTCCTGATTCATCTGTTATATTGTCTTTTTTATGGGTGCAAATGTCATGGTCATTCCTGTCATACCACTGTTGCACTTTCACAGCTGTAAATGAAAACATTGAAAAAAAAATCACAAAGATTTGGATCTAGAATGCAGCAATTTCCTGGTTTCTCATGTTACTTTATAACTAATGTGATTATCAAATTTAGAAGAACATTAAATCTTAGCAGAAAGCTTTCCATAATCTCTTCCTTCGTCCTCCCACCCCCAAATCCTTTCCAGATTCCTGATCTCATTTCCAGAGAAAACCAAGAAAGTTAAAAAAGAGTTTTGGAGCACTAGTCAGCTATGGGGTATCTGAGGTCTGTTACAACTATTCAGTTCATTTACATATAGCAAAATCACTCATTCGGTTACTGAATCTCAGTCAAGAGTGACCACACAACACATCATAATCCTCATGCTCACTGACAACAAGATAAACTCGCACATTTAAGAAATAAAATAACACCACCACCAAAGACCTCACCTGGAACACCCGGTGTTCATGTAGAATGATGATGTCTGTGACATCATTTGCCTGGCAAGCTTCCACAAGATCCTTCATCTCGTAGTTACCACGATTAATCCTTTGAGAATTGGGGAAAATCAGCTTAATTTCCTGTAAGCATAAAAAAAAAGCTACATATAACATGCGTTACACATCTTTTAATGTAGAGGAGATTCATACCCCTAATGATTATTTCAACGTTTTTCTTTTTTTCGCACCCTTTTCTCACAAGACTGTTTTCATCATGCTTTTGAACATCAGCAAGGTTAACCCCCGAATTGTGTTGTCAGACCAAGATTATTTACTGTGACATTCGAAGAATAGCATTTGATCAAAAACAGACCCTGCAGCGTAGTGACAGGTAAAGGGTTATCGACGTAGCCTCAGTGAGAAGCAACGCCAGGTCGGACACAAAAGGTCAGGATCACCTGTGGAACAGCAGCCTGCCACACCTTCACCAGAGCTTTGAACTTACACCATGACACTTCCAGCTGAGCCTTCAGTGCGTTTCAATGCCCCTTGACTCTACCATGTGGCTCATATATGATCACATCATGTTAGAATTTAACTGACATGATCTTTCTTTTAACTCTGTACATGTTTTACCCTCAAATGCGCATGACAGCCAGCACTACACACTGCCTGAAGAGCTTATAGCCTTAGGCTAATCAGTCTTATCATAACCACATAAAGAGACAAACAAGTTCGCCACTATATCCTTCCTATAAACACATGCTGCCAAAAGGTTATGGCATAGGAAAGCTGAAACCACACAGAAATCTGGTATGAACCAAAACTGGAATTACAAAAAAACAACAACTGATGACAAATTCATCCTGTTGACTTCGCACATGTGCTGATATGCACAGATCATTTCACATACAAAGGTCCCATTTAAATCAACACTGCCAAACAGTTCCTTCCGCTTCATGCTTTCATATCAAACTCCAGACTTCGCTCTCGCTTGAATCTCACACTCAACTGCTGCCTGGGTGAACGCTATGATCCCAGAAATTGGGTCTTAAAATAGACAAGGGGAAAAACATTTTGGGAAAGTTATCTCACAATGAGACTGCACTTGCCAATCCTAACAACAGTCTTTTCATGCCTACGCTTCTTCGACTGCTTCCACACTTACTTCATCGGACCTCATGCGAGTCTGATAAGACAACTTCTTAACCTTTACCGGATGAAGCTTTTGACTACACAGACACGATGGCGGGGGTCTCTCACGACCCCTACTCGGCAAAGAGCCATTTTAGTGCTTATACCTAAAGCGAGTAGGGGTCTTCCGCGACCCCCGCCATCGCTTTAGGCATAAGCGGCATTCTACTCTTTAAATTGTAGGGGTCGTCCGCGACCCCTGCCATCGTTTCAAGATAGTTAAAAAGATGCGTCACTCGGCAAAGAGCCATTTTAGTGCTTATACCTAAAGCGAGTTGGGGTCTTCCGCGACCCCCGCCATCGTTTCAAGATAGTTAAAAAGATGCGTCCAATTACGTCATTCGTAAGTTATACATGCATGTAAAATTTTACATACCTAAAGCCAATTACGTATTTGACAAAGTCATTAAATTTCATGAAGACAGACATGCCTACCCCAAAATTTGCTCATCAGGAACAAATGTCTCAGAAATCAGGAACACAGGATTTTTGTCAGGAACAGACAGTTCAAGTGCGTCTGCCTGTTAGTGGATGAAGAACTCAAAGTGAAAAATCCCGATATTTTCAGGCATTTGCCCACTTCCTTGGCTTTGCTCTCATACTCGGCATGTTTTTTCGATTCGATGTGCCGACGGCAGTCGTCCTTTCCACCATGAGCGACGGAAAAGTCACACTTGCACACAGAGCAAAATCCAAATGTTTGCCCCTTCTGTCCAGGTCTTAAACAGGGCCACTTCTCGGAATAATCCGTTTTGAAAGCCTGCATTCGTCGTGGTTTTTTCACATCCCGTGGTGGAGTTTCAGAACGATCTTCAGACGAACCACACTGATCGCTTTGCTTCCTCTTGCTGGCCATTTTGAAACTTGAATGCCTGCACCTACTAGGCCTAGGCCTAGCACAGCCAGCGAGCTTGAAGGGAAGTGAAGTGAAGTGGGTCAACCAATCAGAAAACTTGGTTTACAAAGCGTTTCCCACTGCGCATGCTCGAACTCACACTTGGTGAAGGCAAGCCAAAATTCCCCCACCCCCCCCACGAAATTTTCCACGGCGTTTTTTTTCTCCGGAGCATACTTTCGATAACCGTACTTTCCGGACTAAGGGATATTTTTACTTACATCCAGATCAAATACGGCTGCTCAGGAACGGTAGGCAACTCTGTGAAGATTGCTCAAATACTTTTAGAGATATAACCCTTTTTGTGTGTTGTGGGGTCGTGGGTGACCCCAGGAGTCTGGTAAAGGTTAAACAGTATTGCCTCTGCACTGAAAGTTCCAAGCAGTTACTGAATTTCAGTTGTCTCCAACGAAACATGGCCATCACAAAACTACAACACACAAACAAAATTTTTCAGCTTATGACCGATTAAATGTCAGGCAAATACAAGCCTGCCATATGGCCTGGTTGTGTACAAATCTCAATGATGGACAAGTGGCACGGGTCCAGGATTCTGGAAACAATGAATGATTTACCTTAGCAAACTGCTTCAGTTTGCTTGATGGATCTCGTGATGTTGTCACCATCACCTTGGGGTCCTCCACCATGGCCCACTTATATTCGTCATCTTCACTGGTGGTCACACCTGTCCAGTTACCATGACAGAATTATCTTCACTGTTTGTCATACCTGCTCAGTTATCACAACATGATTATCTCTTCACTGCTTGTAACACCTGTTCAATTATCATGACAAAATCATCTCCACTCCTTGTCACACCTGTTCAATTTTCACGACATAATCATCTTCGCTGGCAGTCACATCTGTTCAATTTTCACATCATCATCACCTTCACCATAAGTCACATCTATAATTCAGTCATCACAAGATAATTATCGTCACTGTATCAGTGTATGTCACATCCGTTCTGTCATCACAACATTATCATTTTCCTTGGTTTTCACATCTATTCAGTTATCACAACATTATCATTTTCCTCGGTTTTCACATCCATTCAGTTATCACGACATTATCATTTTCCTCGGTTTTCACATCTATTCAGTTATCACGACATTATCATTTTCCTCGGTTTTCACATCTATTCAGTTATCACGACATTATCATTTTCCTCGGTTTTCACATCTATTCAGTTATCACGACATTATCATTTTCCTCGGTTTTCACATCTATTCAGTTATCACGACATTATCATTTTCCTCAGTTTTCACATCTATTCAGTTATCACGTCATCATCCTTATCCCGTTGCCACAGCCAAAAAGGACCTGAAATGAACAGGTACCACAGACCTGTGTCCCTGATATTTGCTGCTGACTGACCTGTGTCCCTGATATTTGCTGCTGAATGACCTGTGTCCCTGATATTTGCTGCTGACTGACCTGTGTCCCTGATATTTGCTGCTGACTGACCTGTGTCCCTGATATTTGCTGCTGACTGACCTGTGTCCCTGATATTTGCTGCTGACTGACCTGTGTCCCTGATATTTGCTGCTGACTGACCTGTGTCCCGATATTTGCTGCTGACTGACTTGTCCCTGTATGCTGCTGACTGCTCATTGAACAGTGTGTTTCCCTGAAAAATGGAGAATGCTGGACGCTTTGGTCTCAATAGATTTTACACACCGTGAAAAGTGTCATCATTAAACAGTGTCTTTTTATGAAAAATGGAGAATGCTGGACGCTTTGGTCTCAATAGATTTTACACACCATGAAAAGTGTCATCATTAAACAGTATATCTTTTTATGAAAAATGAAGTATGCCGGACACTTCTTTGCTTTTCAGATTCTACATTGTGAAAAGTGTCGTCACTGACAGCTGCACCTGACTTACATTAGTGAACTGACATTGTTAATATGACAATTACAGGAAGACATTTTCAAAACTGACGTTTTGTAGTGAAACGACTATAAATACATTTCACACTTACACTTTTATGGGGAGGGGGGTGTGGGTGGGGTGGGGTGGGGTAGAGCATTCTGGGGATACTGTGATGTGGTAGGTGTATTTTTCATATAACAGTGCATGAAGTACACCCAAAATGTTCAGAGAGGATCAAACACACTTGCCCACTACCATATCAATCCAAAGTTTGTTTTGTTACTAGGCAAGTCAAAGTTTTTCTTGTAGCTCAAATGACCAGTGAAAATACTGAAGAAGAAAATACCCAGCTGATACACATAAAAACTATGAGGTGATGTAGTCAAGTAAAACAGAGGCGCCACCTGAGAAAAAGATGAGAAAATCACCCTGAGAATGTGAAAAAGGTGACAAAGAGCAGAAAGAGAAAAAGAGAAGAGAGAGAGAGAGAGAGGAGAGAGAGAGAGAGAGAGTGAGAGAGTGAGAGAGAGAGAAAGAGAGAGAGCATGTAAGTGTACAAATGTTGCACTATGTGTGTGTGTGTATGTGTGTATATGTGCGTGTGTGTGTGTGCACGTCTTCTCTTCTTCTTCTTCCTAAAATACTGGTTCACTCAAAAACGAGTAGGTCACCAGCGCACGCGTATGCATGTTCATGTGCGTGTGTGTGTTTGTGTGCAAGTGTTTTCTTCTTTTTGATATCAACTGATCCCAGTCTTGTTGCTGTTCGGGAGGAGTCAGGACAGGTCAGGAGGGAACTCTTATACCACAATACCATACTGAAAAAGTGGTTTCATCCTGCACACAACCTGACATGGTCAGAACAGGTTGGTTACCTCCAACACAAAGCTTCACTAAAACAAACACACAAACAAACTGGTTTAAACCTGCAAATAATCTGACAAGATCCACACAGGTTTGATACCTTAACATTCCTAAACTTTTGCAAGTCATTCTGATAAATTTCATGACTGGAAACGATCTCTTTTCACAAGCAAAGAAAAAAATCCTGTTGTCATTAAAACAGCAATTTCATGAATGCCTGTATAAGCATAACAGTTAAATGCCCTTGATTTTTTTTTTTTACACTGATACACCTGCTTTCACCTGGCATTTGTCTTTCTTGACATCTTTATTCGATGATTTGATCATAATTTCCATTATTCCCACCTTGGAAAATTAAGTTCTAAATCTCATGACTTTCATGGTCTACTAGGACAATGTAATCATATGTACGCTTTCGGAAGCATTTTTTTTTTGTTTATTCCTTTTTTTTTTCTCTAATTTAAACGAGCTGTAAGATGATAAATCAAATATCATCAAGCATAGCATAGAATTCAACTATCAAACTGGGGGGCCGGATAGCTCAGTTGGTAGAGCGCCGGACTCGTGATCCTGGGGTTGCGGGTTCGAATTTCGGTATAGGGGATTTTTCCCTCGGAGTTAACATTGGTTCTGACTCCATTCCCCATATAGTCCTTCGAATGAGACTAATAAACCGAGGTTCCGTGTGTGAACGCACGCATAACATCTTGCACACACGTACAATCCCATCACCAACTTTCGGAAGAGAAGGCCAGTTTTTGGGCCCTTGGTATGGATGACACGTGACACATAGCATGCACGTTCCCCGAAGATGGAGTATGGCTGCCTTAATGGCGGGATAAAAAATGGTCATACACAAAAAACTCCACTGCCTGGCTATACAGGAGTGTCCGCAGGAGTATCAGCCTGCGTACGCAGAAGAAGAAGAAGAACTATCAAACTTACAAAGATTTTTTTTTTTTACCTGAGGAAAACCATAAACACTCTAGAAAGAAACAGACAGTGGGAGGAAAAGAGATATATATTTAACTCCCAACAGAAATGAAGAAATCAGACCAAGACAGAAAGAAAGCACATACGAAAAGAGAGAGAGAAAAACAGAAACTAGAGAATGCCGGTCGGGACTGACGAAGTGACAGTAAAAGTACAAAAGTGACAGATCAGCGCAGCTTCACCTTCTCCCCCCTGATCGTCCCAAACCAGAGACTTGTGAATGTCGGCTGCTTCTTTCTCAGGTGGGTGGGGATGGGCGTATTGTCTGAAACAAGCACACCGCAACAACATTGTCAGCTTTCACCTGGAAGCTTACCTCATCATCCCGTTTACCATCATATTCACTGGTTCAGAACTTTCACATGTTTTTTTACAAAAAGAAAAAAAGAAAAGTGGAAGTGAAACACAAAATCCTGGATCCAGTTATTCATGACAAGTTGATAAGCATCCCGGGAAATACTTCTTGTGTTAAAACATGTATTGAGTGTGCGTGTGTGTGTGCATGCGTGCGTGTGTGTGTGCATGCGTGCGCACATGCGTGCATGCGTGCGTGCGTCTGAGACTCTGTGTGTGTGTGTGTGTGTGTGTTAGGTCTTCAATTTAACGTCTATACACATTGTGATATTAGACGAACCTAATCTAATAAGAATAACATTAACAGCAAAAAATGGATAACTAACTATAAAACATCGAAGAATAACCAGTCATAACAAGGACGTTACTAAAACACCAGTTCCTATTTTACAAACAGAAAAAATAGGACTTTGATGCAATGAAACAGCAATTTTACACATTAGTGATAAATCGGTTACAACTGTATCCAGAGAACAATTATGTAGAGGTGGTAGATGAGGTTTTAATTGCTTGCAGTGGAAAAGTATGTGGGAATTTGTTATCATTTTACCACAAAGGCATGTTATATTTTTGCAAAACTTTGTCTTAAAAGCGTTTAGTTTGATCTTATATATTAGCGAAATTAAAGATCTGAGAAAACGACAAATTACATTGATAAAAAGAATGAAGTGTGTCAAAGTTTAATAGCTGGTTTATGCGTGTATCAAGAGAACACCCCAAATTTTTGTTGTTTTTTCCTAAAATGTTTCAAGCATGCATTTTCTAGAAGACTCATGGAGAGACAATGGGATACTGATAACCTCCGACCCGCTAGTATTTTTCGCTCCCCGTTTTGCTGCTCTGTCTACTCTCTCATTAAACTGAATCCCACAATGAGAAGGAACCCAACAGAAACTAATTCTTGTACCCCTAATAATCAAGAAATGTATTAGGTGATGAATATCTGTAATCAGATCTTGTCTTACTATAGGGTTTGTTTTACTTAGGGCGAATAAAACCGATTTTGAATCGACACAAAAGAAGACTTGGAATATTGGATTTGTGTGTGTGTGTGTGTGTGTGTGTGTGTGTGTGTGTGTGTGTGTGTGTGTGTGTGTGTGTGTGTATGTGTGTGTGTGTTTTTTTTTCTCTGTGTGTGTGTGCATAAGTGAGCAGGAGAATGACTGTATCTTGTCTGTGTGTGCACATATTTTGGTGCATGTAGGTTTGAGCACACGCATTATTTGCATGTGTATGTGCTCGAGCATTTTGTTTTTTTACTGTTTTTTTTCATAAACATATTACAATAATTTTTTCAAAATAAACACATTACGATTACTCACAGCAGTTCCTGATCTTGAAGACAAAGGGAGTACAACAGAGTTCTGGACCTTTGTGAAAACTGTTCTCAATTGCCACGTCAGAAAAATTCTTGTACAAAACAATAAATACATAGATCTGTTACTTTCACTTTCACTTTTCCTACATGATGTTCTGCTGGCCTGATTTGATCATCAGACAAGAAGATTGGGTTGTTGTTTTTTTAACCCAGAAGACATTAGTTTTTGTTCTGTGTGTGTGTATGTGTGTGTGTGTGTGTGTGTGTGTGTGTGTGTGTGTGTGTGTGTGTGTGTGTGTGTGTGTGTGTTTAAACTGATGGAAAATTTCATTAGCATTTAACTTATTAAACAATAATTAAGTTACTGTTCAATCTGCTATGGGCTGTCATAAATTGCTTCTCATAACAGGCTGTACCAGGCATGCCAACTTCTTGCAGATAAAAAAGAGGGGAAAAAAACAACCTACAACTGCAATGGAGAAGACTGAAAGACAATGAAAAGTATGTGGGGGAAAAAAACAACAGGCAGAGCTCTACAGCACCTGTTTCATATCATAAAATTACAAATTCGCTCATTTCCAATGTTTTCCACAAATTTTAATTATCGATGAAAATCAGCAAGTGGCGGTGGCATTCCAAAGATTACCATCAGCCCAGAGTAAATCAGCTGAAAACAGGAAGAAATCAGAAAAAAGGACAACTTTTAGGGTACTCACCATCCAAAGCTCTTCTGATTTGGTCTTTTTTCATTTGGATGGATCTCTCCTTGTCCTCCACTGACTTTCTATAGATGAATTCACGTCTCAGTCGTGCCTGGCGTCGAGACTGGTAAGACAAGTTTTCAATTAAAATCAAAACAAACAGTAAATGAAAAAAAAGCAGATGACAAATTAATGGATGATACATTGATTATTTGTTGAAGCAGAAAAACAAGTGTGAATGTTCTACTGTCAAAATATTTGAAAATTTTTCTTTTACGACAAAAAGAAATTTTTCTTTCTTACAAGTCATATTATGATAATGGCATTAACGTGCAATTGTTTGTTACATCTCAGCTGTTTGATTAGTGTTTAGTACTTACTAGACAGAAAAAAGTAGAAAATTGCACGGCCACTTAAGTGTTACTAATATCTATTTTCTTTTTCTTTTTTTTACCACCCTTTTAACATAATTGATGATAGACTAAAAGTAAGCACTTTTTTTGTCATTTTCTTAATTATTTATACAAATTACAAGATGTATCATCTTTGAGAATCACCCACAGCATTGAGAATCACCCACAGCATTTTGGCAAAGCATATGTGAAACAAAGTAAAACACAATGTATTAAGAAGTTGCACGGTAATGCTCATTTAATACAAGATATAACACAGACAAGAGAATTTCAACAAATGATGTAGATCTATGTCCTCTTCAGATGTTACTTGACAATAATATAAAAAAGGATATCAAAAATGCACACTCATCTCTTTTGTATCATGTGTCAAATACCATTACTTTGTAGCATCAGGACAGAATTTTAAGGTGACAGTCACAATGACCCTCTGGCCAAAAAGTACTATGGGTCAAATTTAAAAACTGGGAGTCAAACATAAACAGACGAATTCCAACATACTTTTACAATATAGTGTACACTTTATCATAGTTTATGCCCTGGATGTGTGTCCTGTTATGATTCAATAATTAAATAAATAATAATATTGGAATTAAACCCAGAGGTTCCGCTAGACTATAGACTTTGCCGGTACTTGGTACCGACAACAACAAAAATTTCCGGTACAAGTCTTAAATCAGCCGGTTACCGCGCTTGGCTGCCTGCCATGCACTACACACTCAACCGCGATTCTGGGTCACGCGAACGGGCGATAGCGAGCGGCCTACCGGCACGGATAGCACGTAACAGGCTTGTCAGTGACAGCCTTCAGTCAACTGAACTCAACAGAAAAGTCGACGGAGAGAGTAACATGCAAAAAAATCATAAATGAAAACAAAAAGCAAAACAAAACAAAACCAAACCAAACCAACCAACCAAAACGTAACTTGAAAGAAAAACAAACAAACAAACAAACAAAACAAACTTAACAAACTTCTCACTTACCTATCCACACGTGCGAAAGAATTCCGTCAGTGTTCGTCATCGAACCATGCAGTTACTCAAAGTGATGTTGAAAACAGCGACAGTCAATTGAAAACTGGGTCGGGGATAACCGCAAGTTCAATCCAGGGTCAGACTGTCAGCATGACACGCACACAATCCATATGTCTCTACTGATCAACAGACTTACAGAGTCCGTGCACTCAAGATATTGATGATCAGTGAACAGTTACAGTTTTGTATTGTCAGAAGTCAAGAATAAGCGACACAAACTTGTGATATGCACAATGAAGGACGACTGTACGAAGGTCACAAGATAAAAAGAAGGGGGGAAAAAAAACAGCAAACACGCGAATACACACTGTCACACACACACACACACACACAAATCAGTAGTCGTGCTCGAAGGAAACGGATCTATTTGCGGCGTTCCCGCATGCCGTTGAAAATTTCGGCAGCCCGGGCAAAAGGAAACTGATCAAGCGAAAGTGCTTCTGATGACAGCAGCATCAGTCTGTTCACCCGGTTTTCTGACAGACTGCTTCTTTTGGCAGTTTTTATTCTATTCTGGAGACTGAACCCTCGTTCTGCTGGCACACTTGTGACAGGTATCACAAGTCCGATGCTGGCCAACTTAGCAAACTCCGGAAAAATGTCCGCTCACCCGCTGACAGGCGGAGAGACAGACAGTGCAGGGATAGAGGAGAGTCAAAGCGCTCAGATGTTCTGCCGGTACACGGTACCGGCGGCTTTTATTTTTTCGGTACAAGGCAAATATTTACCGGTAAAAACCGGCATATGCCGGTCTAACGGAACCTCTGTAAACCACTCTTTGAAAGTAACTAAGCCTGCTTTGGTGCATGCAAAACTATAAGTCTGTCCACTCACATTGGTATGCTAACTGACCACCTATAATAGTATAATCACTCGTTTACCATCATCAAAATCAAAATGTGTGTTTCTTTTATCCAGTTAAGTGTCCAGTTGAAAAAAGTTGAAACTAAACTGCAATACTAATATAATAGTCAAATGGTCAAATACACATCTGCCCAAAAGATTCTCCCAGATAAACTTGACTGGCACTGGCAGCAACACACAGTTGAAACAACAAACACACACACAAAAAGATAAAGTAAACAAGTTATCGTGCATCATATGCGTGCGTGTGTGTGTGTGTGTGTGTGTGTGTATCACTGTGTGTGTGTGTGTGTGTGTGTGTGTGTGTGTGTGTGTGTGTGTGTGTCTTCTTCCTAAATATTCTTCCTAAAATACTGGTTCACTCAAAAACGAGTAGGTCACCAGCGCGCATGTTAAAAAGTAAAAATAAAATAACATAAAAAACACGTGTGTGTGACTCTGTGTGTGTGTGTGTGTGTGTCACTGTGTGCATGTATGTATGTATTATATACATGTATGTGTGCGTGTGTGTGGTGTGGGGGGGGGGGGGGGGGGGGGTGGCGGAGAGAAAAGAAGAGGGCCGAGAGAGATTTGAGAGGTGGAGGTGGATGACGGTAGATGGGGGTGGATACGGAAGAGTTCGCTTGTGTACAGTTACGTCATTACAGTACACACAAGAGAATCGGACTATCGACACACAAGTTTTCGTGCGTACAGAACCGATCAATGTTACATCGGGTGGAATTCCCCTGACACTGACTGTGACAATAAAATTTAATTATATCGTTTTCTTACAGTAACTTAGTACCACCCTTTTCAAAGCCAGTAATCAGTCAACAGTATTAGCTATCATTGTTTCTTCAATCCTCGGTAATCAGAATTCAACAGGAAAATTGCGACTTACCATTTTTGAAATCAACAGCGAAAATCTGGATAACAAAATAAACAAAATCAACGCAAGCCTTTGCCCAAAACCTTTTCACGTGGTGGGAACATGCAAATATAGCGGAAGGAAGGGATTTTACCGGAAGTATGACTTCATACCAAAATCCGTCAGATTCGAGAAGAAGAAGAACAACAACAACAACGAGACAGAAAGAAAGACTGACAGACATACAGACAGACAGAAAGAAAGAACGAGGACAAAAACAAATCCGAAAATATGAATATGTTGCTAAGAGGAGCGATGACAACGTATTTTAAGCGCAAGTGAACACATGAACTTAGAAAAAGATGACCTGAACTTACGCCCGCACACCTGAAGCAATGTCGGTGCAATGTCTGTTGACCCTTGTCGTGACGGCACATTGGGGGGAAAGAAAAAGAGAGGGGGGGGGGGGGGGGGGGGGGGGGGGGGGGGGAGAAAAGAAAGAAAGAAGGAAGTAAAAAAGAAAGAAAGAAAGAAAGACAGACAGACAGACAGAAAGACATAAAGAAAGAAAAAGAAAAGAAAGAAAGAAAAGAAATGAAAGAACGAAAGAAAAACACCGAAGTGTGAACGGGGTCCATAGAAATACTGTCATCAACTGCCCAACCACCACCCGGGAGCAAGCCTGCACCTTTCTTGGAAACCTGCACACTGGACATTGAATTTAGACGTCAAGGGACATAATAGATGGCAGGGGGGCCGATAGCTCAGTTGGTAGAGCGCCGGACTCGTGATCCTGAGGTTGCGGGTTCGAATTTCGGCTTAGGGGGATTTTTCCCTCGGAGTTAACATTGGTTCTGACTCCATCCCCCATATAGTCGTTCGGATGGGGACTATAAACCGAGGTCTAGTCTGTGTCACATGCACTAAAGATAATACACGGACTCTAAAGATCCCGATGCTCATGTCCTAAGACGGGTGAGTACCGGCTACACGAAAATACACAATGCATGCAACCTGTGTGCCATAATAGTCTACTTGAAGACTGCGAGCACGGGGCAGGTTAAACATCCCCATCTGGCCCACACTTACGTTCAGAAATGAACCCGGCCCTTACGGAGAGAAGAAGAAGAAGATACCACTGTGTAATGGCCATTGGGCGTGGCCACGACAGAACCTCCACAGGAGCGCTCCCATGAGTCTGCCAGCTCATATTTCATTACTGCAGAGCTCACCAGCAAAAGACGCCACCATCGAGCAACTACTGTATGCATCCCACAGCCTCACTCGTCGCTGTTCCGCTGACAGGTGAAAGCAGCACAACTCCAGACATGGCCAATCTTTCACCACATAATAATTTTGAAATTGATTATCTTCCATCAATTCTTAGTTCCAGTCCCTCATGACTCATGATTATTTTGATATTTTGATATTGATTATCTTCCATCAAATATAGTTCAAGTCCCTGTGTGTTGGTAACGATTACTAAATCTCATATGTCTGAAAAATACCCCAGTGATCTGAAAGTTGCCACAGGTGGTTCAGTAAGTGAGGATGGCAGTGCAGGTGCCGGTTTTGTAATATCTAATCTAAAAGTACAAAAGTCGTTCTACTTGGGAAATGGCTATTCAATATTTACGGTCGAATTAATTGCATTGGTCATGGCATTACAGCATATTATCAGTATACCCATGGTTATTTTCAACATCTTATTTTGTGTGATTCAAAATCAGAATTAAATGCAATTATGAGTGATTCAAACAAAGAACGAAATGAGATGATCTTTCAGATAAAGTGTCCCGTTTATTGTCTAATAATGAAGGGTTTCTTGTGTACAGTTTTGTTGGGTTCCCTCTCACCGTGGAATTAGAATAAACGAATTGGCCGATAAAAGTGCAAAACTAGGTGCCCGTAATGTAAGTGATACTATCTCATTACCAGTTCCATCATCGGTGAACGAATGTGTGCAATATAATTGGAAGAGCAGGATATTTGATATAAGACCGTATGGCGAAAGCTTGGCTGTGTCTGGAGTGGCACTGTCTTCATCTGTCCGTGGGCAGGGGTGGTTGGGTCTGTGGGGTGTGCTCGGCAGCTGGAGGGTGGTGTTTTTCCCCGGTGGGCTCTGCAGTCATGAAATACGGGCTGGTACACCATGGGGATGCTACTTTAAGGCTGTTATGAGCTGCATCCTGTAGTCTAATTTACCTCTGTTCAGGAGCAGTTATGTCCCTTGATATCTTAATGGAGTGTCCTGCGCGTGCCTGTACCCATCGTCAACACAGCGCAGGCCTCCAAGGGTGGTACAGGACTGCTCTAAGGGCGGGTGAAGACAGTGCTTCTCTGGGTCCTCCCAGCACCTTCGGGTGTTTCTTTTTCTTCTTTGCCTTAACTAGGCTGACCCTGGAGAAAGGTCCAGTGACGGTGAGGAAAGACCCACGACCACAGGGAAAGTCCTGTTGACAGTGGGAAGACTACAACTCTGGATTCTCTCTTGAGGGCACATAAGACCGTATGGCGAAAGCTTGGCTGTGTCTGGAGTGGCACTGTCTTCATCTGTCAGTGGGCAGGGGTGGTTGGGTCTGTGGGGTGTGCTCGGCAGCTGGAGGGTGGTGTTTTTCGCCGGTGGGCTCTGCAGTCATGAAATACGGGCTGGTACACCCATGGGGATGCTACTTTAAGGCTGTTATGAGCTGCATCCTGTAGTCTAATTTACCTCTGTTCAGGAGCAGTTATGTCCCTTGATATCTTAATGGAGTGTCCTGCGCGTGCCTGTACCCATCGTCAACACAGCGCAGGCCTCCAAGGGTGGTACAGGACTGCTCTAAGGGCGGGTGAAGACAGTGCTTCTCTGGGTCCTCCCCAGCACCTTCGGGTGTTTCTTTTTCTTCTTTGCCTTAACTAGGCTGACCCTGGAGAAAGGTCCAGTGACGGTGAGGAAAGACCCACTGACCACAGGGAAAGTCCTGTTGACAGTGGGAAAGACTACAACTCTGGATTCTCTCTTGAGGGCACATAAGACCGTATGGCGAAAGCTTGGCTGTGTCTGGAGTGGCACTGTCTTCATCTGTCCGTGGGCAGGGGTGGTTGGGCCTGTGGGGTGTGCTCGGCAGCTGGAGGGTGGTGTTTTCGCCGGTGGGCTCTGCAGTCATGAAATACGGGCTGGTACACCCATGGGGATGCTACTTTAAGGCTGTTATGAGCTGCATCCTGTAGTCTAATTTACCTCTGTTCAGGAGCAGTTATGTCCCTTGATATCTTAATGGAGTGTCCTGCGCGTGCCTGTACCCATCGTCAACACAGCGCGGGCCCTCCAAGGGTGGTACAGGACTGCTTTAAGGGCGGGTGAAGACAGTGCTTCTTGGGTCCTCCCAGCACCTTCAGGTTTTCTTTTTTTTTTTTTCTTAAAAAACTGGTGCCCGTAATGTAAGTGATACTATCTCATTACCAGTTTCCATCATCGGTGAACGAATGTGTGCAATATATTGGAAGAGCAGGATATTTGAATGTTAGAAGTAGGACTAAAACTGGTCGTTTTAAAACTTGTCTTTCTGGACCAGGCATATTGTC
>CM031604.1:12754367-12766867 GCA_018398815.1 Conus ventricosus | reverse complement strand
TTGCTCCTCCCCCAAGTTTTCGGGCGAAAGTGCCCTAGAATCAGCATATTACTGTTCTCTAAACAAGTAAGACTTCAATAACCAAAAATAACGATTATCTACAAACAAACATACTGTGCAGGGTTATCTGTTTTTAATACTAATTTACTAAACTTTTCAGATTTCAGTTTTTGTTTAATCCTATGTTTTTCCTGGTCATTTTCAATAACATCATTTTCGCGCAACATTCTTCAAATGAGTCTTTTGTCTTTCATGTGAAATAAAACTACAGTCTTTAACTGTTCTCTAAAGTCTTTTAAAAACCGAGTTATATTTCTGGCATAAAATCCACACACTTATCCCAGCATGTCTTCCGCTGAAAGCTAGTTTCGACAAAGTGTTTCTCTTTTTAACTATGTCTCTTTCTGCCGAACAGTCATCTATAATAAATAGTGTCTGCGTTCCTTCAAACAGTCTATAAAACTGTTCTAAACACTCACTCAGTTTATTGCTAGGATTAACTAAATATATGTCATCATCTGTCCATATAAACCTTCTATCATGATATGCTTTGTTCCCTTTAAGTGTTGGACAGAAAACCACAATATGATTAAAATTTATAGCGATAAATGTTTGTAATAGGTCTAGGACAAAAAATTGTTTTTCCACAACCAGTCTGCCCACAAATCAATGAGCAATGAGGAGTTTTTGGCATAAAGTTTAAATGCTCCATAGTTTATAGCAGAATTTAATCTAATCCAGTTATTATTTTTATCATACTCTTGTCAAAACTTGTTCAGTAATAAAACCCTACGAGGCCTAAATGTGTAAGATTAATCCAATTCAGTTCTGTAAGATTGTTTCTATTTAAGTCAACATTGATTTTGTTGCTTGTTGTTATGATCTTAATATCCTCGCCATTGTGAAGAACGACGATGGTAACGTTAAGACGTTTAACGTCTAAGTTTTGCCAGCTAATATTAATTCCCTTTTATAAGGTCATCACAAACCCCCACAACCCCACCCCTTTAAAATTTTAAAACAGAAATTTAAATATCATTGAAAAAGTGTCTCCTAATTTTCGTTGGGAAAAGAATGTAATTTTGTAGAAGCTTTTTTTAAATGTTTCTTTTCTGTGGGGATGTACTGTTTTTTCCCCCATCGGCTTAAATTTAAATTTCTTTTCGACTATTGTCGCCCGATAAGATTCATAAAAAGGGGCCCAGGTTGAAGGTTTTTCTGAACTTTTTGACGGCTAAAAATGTAAATGGGCATAAATTCAAATTTTTATTTCCCTTTCTAATTTTTAAGGCCTTTTTGGGGTAGGTTTTTCGAACTTTTTATTTTCTTTGGCCACATTTTTTTGCCTCTAGTTTGCGGTTGTTCTAGTTTAGGAAACTTTTTGCTGTCGCCAACCTCTTTGCGTTTATAATCACCTTTCTTTAGTGTAAAAAAAACCTACAAAGGCCTATCTCCATTTTGTTCAAAGTCCGAACGTCTGCAGATCTTTTAATTCTAAGGTTATACCCTTACAGGGCTAATGTAAATCCTGTTCTTCTCCCCCCACGCGACATTATTTTTAGAAAACGTTTATTTTATTTCCAAAAAAATGTGCAGGTTATCAATTTCACAATTTTCCCCGTTTTGTCTTTGTTTTTTATTTAAAATGATCCGACCCCCCAAAAAACATCTTTTAAACGAAAAATTGGGGAATTGTTAATTTCTAATCGAAAATTGCTTTTTCCCCTGACGGAAGACCCTCTTAAAACAGTTGGGGGCCCTTTCCCATCAAAATAAGTTTTCATCAGTGTAGCTCACCCCAAATGAACTAAGAAATAAAGTAAGCAAGATCAGCGGTTTTCTCCCTCAAAGTGTTTTGTTGGCGCAATCTAAACTATGAATGCCCCGATTGCGTTGAAAAGCCTCATTTTGCTAGCTCCCATCAAAATAGAAACCCCAAATTCTTCTTTTCGGTTTTGAATGTAAACATTGTTGTCAGATTGCTTTGTTAAGTTTGAGGGGCAATGTAAGTTACTCATTGCTTCTTTTAGGAGCAAACCCCGTAAAAACCCCATGGGTTTTGGTTAACTGGCAAACAAAATTGGCCTCTTTTAAAACTTTTTTAATTTATTTTTCCCCTTTGGGCTTTGCTTTATTAACCTACGCTTTGTAGAATTTTCAGGAGCGCGGCCCATTCAGTTCGCTTTCGTTATTAAAGCAGTTCTAAAACGAAGGGCGGTTTGAGTTGTTTTGTTAAAAATTTTTTTTAAAACAAATTTAAAAAATGGTGATTCAAATTTGATGAAAAAATATTTCTGTTGGGCCCCTACAATCAAAAAAATAAAACAACGACACCCTCGACATTTCTGTGACCCGTGCCCCTTTTTCTAAAAGGTAAGTACCCCTTAAGCAGTTTTTAAAACCCATTAAAAACGACCGCTCCAAAAGGGGGGGTTTAGTATCCGTGCAGTTTTATCAGAACCAGTTAAACTTTGCGGTTTTTTTGTGCATCAAGGGGTGTGGAGGTCGTATGCTGATCATTTAATCATCCTAACCCTTTGGTTAGGTCGTGACAGATTTCATTTTTTACACCTTCAGAGTTTTTGACTGAACTGCAAGCCCCATTCCAAATGAAAACCTTTTTAATCCATTTAGAAACCCGAATAGAATGAAGGCTTTTGAAAGAATCTGAACGAATTCAATATTAAATCAAAAAGCTTTAGACAAAAGTTGTTTTAAATCATGGCTTAGGCCCCCTTATTATTGGGGGTCCCAAAAGAAAGATAAGATGACTGGAATCCCCTTACACATCTTTCTCTTAGGACAACTTTTCCCACCTCGGGTCCTTAGAAAAGAGCTAAAACGCTTGGACCTTTTATCTTAGACATTCAAAGGGCCCCTAATAGAGCGGAATAGAACAAATTTAAAACGACTATCGTTTTTCGTTTGGTTTTTGCTGGTTCACAAGCACGGGGCAAGTTCGAGCATAATGACCCTTCTACGGTTTTGGCACAAAAAAAAATACTTACAAATTAGAGGCGCCTTTAAATTCTAAGTTGTTTTACCTTAAAGTATTAAAGGTAAAACTTGTTTTACAATACGCAAGATGAAAGTAGACTTTTGCTGTTGGCATGGTTTATAATGCTGCCTTTGCCCTAGACTCCAGTAGGTAAAATATAAACTATAATAAGAAATTCTTTAGAGGCTAAACAGGGTTTGGGGAAAAACGACTAAATTCTGAGCCAGTAAATTCAAAAAATAAAAGAACATCCAAGTTAGTTCCAAACCCCGAAGTCCCAAACCCCCAAAATCATTGAAGATCAGCAAAGCTCGCGGCTCTGTTCGCGATGCCATGAATTGAAAAGCAGGCTTGTTCTTGGATTAACTGGATAGGGTTACTTGGTCTTTTCTTCTAAATGTAACCCAAAATATTACAAAATAATGTCCATAAGTGCCGGCCTAAAACCAACTACTTTTTTCTTGCGTAGACAAAAAACCAGTGACAATGCCCCCCAAAATGCTGGGAAGGTCTATAGCTTACCAGCTAATTTTTTTTAAAAAATTGCAAAATGACAAGCTGTTTTTTTACCCCTGATTATGGCGGAGGGGGATGGCGGGGAGGTAATGAACTTTGGCCCCGCCCCCTGTAAAAGCCATCCCAGTGTACTTTTTGCAAAAACCTAAGGGTTTTTATAACGTTGCCAAAGTGACTCCGCCTCTAAAAAATGTTCTTATTCGTTTGTGCGTTGCGTTTCATATAAAATTTTTCGATAGTTTTCTTTTTATTCCTTGAGTTCGTAATAGGTCTCGGTTTGTAGGTCACTTCTGTCTTGCTGATCTCCTTGTTCAAGATTTTTTGTCTTGGGGTTATTCTTTCTTTAATATAGGCCCTAAGTTGGCGTCTCAGCCTCAACGGTTTTTCTTTTTTTTTTTATTGCCCATCTGTTCACCCGTTTGCTAAAATTTTTTGTTTTTTTCGCCTTGATGGTCTTAAATACGTTTTGGGTAATAATTCTCCATAGGGAAGGGGGAAAATTAATTGTTTTTAAAGCTGTTTCTTTGAAAAAAAAGGTTTTGCTTTATTGTTTTAATAATTGCCCGCTGATTGATTTATTCTTTAAGTTCCGTTTTGATTTGGGTTTTCTGTCGGGGGTTCTTGTAGTGTGTTTTGAAGTTAGAAAAATGCCTCCGCCTTAATTTCGGTCTAAAAAGCCAAAGGGGATTTTGGTCTTTCACATGGTTATTTTAAATTTAACCACGGCTAAAAAACTTTGATGGGTCTTTTTTGTTGTAGTGAACAAGTTTCCTCGGTCGTTTTTCCAAAAAAATGTCATTTTTAATTCAAAATCTTTGGGGCTTAAATTCGGGGGTTTTGGCCTAAACTTTCGTAAAAAGATTTAACCTTACTTTTGTTATTTATGCCCCATTGGAGCTTTTAGCGTGTTGGGTAAAGGGATCATTTTACTCATGGTCTCCAGGATCAAAACTCATAATCTTCTTCACCTTTTTTCTTGCCATGTTTTTAAATAATTAACTTTTATTTTGCTTCATAAAAAAAGGCGCAGCAAAATTGGCTCGATTCTTTAAAACCCCCATGAAAACTGAAAGAGCCCCCTTTTGGGGTTTTAGGGGAAAAAAGCGGACTATTTCCCGTTCCAAATAATCCCTTTACTATTTTGAGATAAATTCTTACTGCAAATTTCCGACCTAGGGCAGATGACGTGATTGTGCCAGGCTTGCGCGTTTACTTTCAAAATGTCTCGATTCAAAAACAGACCCAAAAAAGGACGTTGTACAGAAACTGGGGGGGGGCAAACGTTAAAATTTCTATAAAACTTGAGGGGGAAGAATATTTTCTTTACACAAGCGAATATTTTTAACCTTTCTGATCTTGGCTAACCCGGGAAAGAAAGGGGCTGACTTGCGTTTTAAGGGGAAAAGAAAAATAAAGAAGCGCTAAAAAAATAGAATAGGCGCTGGAGATGCAAAGACGGCAAAAAGCATGAAACGTAAGTTATGGTTTGGAAATGCTTTTCCATTCCCTTAGATTTTTAGTTTTTAAAAAGCGCATGCCCCTTCTTTCAAGGAGCATTAAAAGACAGATTGGATTTAACTAACTTTTAATGAATACAAAGTGTTTTTTATTACGACACCGCAGCAAAAAACAGCTTTTGACATACGTTGGTTTGATGTTGTTAGCAACCCCTATTTTTGCAGGTAAATTTGGGAACAATATCGTCAAAATTACCAATATATTACAAAGAGTGATTATCTACAACTATCCTAGAAGCAGGGCAGAGGGTATAGGAATTTTTTAGTTTTAGTGTGCGCAAGATCGCTTAAAGGTATTTTATTGCTGGTGAAAATGAAGAACCATTCGAAAGAGGAAGTGAAAAGTTTATAAACCTAAAAAACGAAAAATACAATGTTTTGATTGAGGGTAGTCCTAACCAAAAACTACGCTAGCGGGGTTTTAAACCTTTCAGCATTTTGATGAAATAAAAAAATGTTTGGGGGGGGAGGTGAGAAGTCCAACCCGGGACCCTTTTGTTAAAGATTTACTCTTACAAGTTAGGTTGATGATTATTTAAAAACAAAATCGGTTTTGGATTGACCCCAAAGGGCAACGGAGGTAATCGTTTCAGGAAGCGGGAGAATGTGAGAGAGTAAAAAACATTCAAATTTTTAAAGAAGAAGAAGTGATAAACCTTAATGTAATTTTTTTTTAAAAATTTTTTGCGCAGCTGAATATTGAAAATAAAGATTTAAAGATATACAATACTAAATTATTTTTATTTTATAAAAAGCATGTCTGTTCAGGTTTACCCAAAACGTGCCTACAGCGCCGCCAAAAGAAGAGATAGTAGAAACCCCAACATAAAAACCTTCAGATTAACCAACATTACACAAATGCAGCAAGTACTAGAGCAAGACCTTTCAAAATACAGCAAAACCAAACGAAGGTATTCTGCTGCCTTTAATGCTGTTACATATGTTAATACTGGAGCATCGACTATAAGTGCTCTATCAGCAGGAACAGTGTTGGTCTCTTAGAAACGGGCATAGGCGCACCCGCAGCTTTACCTCTAGGAGGTTTGTCTTTAGCTCTCGGCCTGTGTTCATTAGCTGTAAGTGCGGTGGCAAAAATTAAAATAAACTCCAAAAGCACACAGTATGGTTCAACTAATAACGGCTAAACTTAGTTCGTTTTAAATGACAATAAATAAAGCGCTTGTTGACTCAAACATCACGGATGAAGAATTTAATCGTTTACAGGCCGATTTTGATGACTACAAAGACAAAAGTTTGATCTTCAAAGAAAGGCGAGGACAAGTTTTTCTCAACACCCAGACCCCGAGCAGATAAAAAGGAATGCTAAAAAAAGTAAACGAGACATTAAACTCTGTTCTAAACAGCTCACATTAACAACACCAAAGGGTGTTTATACTTTAGTTTATGAGTCCAAGCGCAAAAAGACGTTGATATTGATTTGATTAAGCCGTTGTATTTTTTTAATTTAAATAAATATGTTGGCTTAGAAAAGAAAGACAGCATGGCTAAGATATATGAAGGTCCAGATGAATTGTTTGAAGGAATGCTTGAGAGAGAGCGTTTATCAAGAGCATGAATGATATTGATTTAGAAGTCATTGACCCCCAACAAACGTACAGGCAAGCGTTGTTCTGCTATTTCTCAAGTTCCAGGCAAACTAACAATAGACCCGCCAGTTAAAGTAATGTTAGCTGTTTTAATCGACTATGTAACAATAAATGAAGAAAATCTAGAAGTCTGGGTCTCAACTAAACAGCAGACTATTCTTTCTCTAATGACTTAACACCCGGTTGGGCAGACGAACTGCTTACACAGTTTGACGCTGCCGCTGAAGAAGCTAAAATGAGAGGCTCTGGTTGGTCAGAGGGCGAAGTCTTAGAGATTAGATTAAAACAGGCTAAGTATGCACCCATTGTAGGCAAGGCTTACATTCGCTACCTCGGGAGTTGGTTTTAAAGGAGCAGTTTTAAACATAAAAAATTCAGACAACAAATGTTTCATGTGTGGTGCGTTTTGCAAGGCTGCATCATGTCCGTGAACACGCAGAGAGAGTGACTAACTATCGGCAATACACCAAGATCTTAACTTCAATGGAATATCCTTTCTGTTAGTGTAGACCAAATTGATCAGTTTGAAGAACAAAACAACCAATATAAATGTTAATGTATACACATGGGATGAGGGAAACAAATTTGGTGCCAATTAAGTGTCCCAAAAACAGTCCAACAATAGGCGAACCAGCAAAAGTCATGTGGACTTACTCCAAATGTTTTCGCCAGCGGGGCTCCCCCTTACACATTGATCGCACAAGAGAGTTTTTAGCCATACTTAAAAGCATGAAAAAAACAAGAATTTGTAAAAAAATTTTTAAAAAGAATTCCAACCGCCAAGCCCCGCTTGAACATAAAAACTTTTTAAAAGTTCTGTAGACTGTAGACGAATACTCGCCCCCGCAGGATTAAGTTAGTTTTAAGAACGGGGAAAGGGCTGCAAACAAGCCCATAGTATTTTTACGCGGGACTTCGGGGGCCTTATTTCCTTTGGGGGGCCCGCGCCACAAAAAACTTCGAAAAACGTTTTAAATGAGAAATCATCAGTTTTGGTTCATTTCCCCTCATTATTGTTGGGTCGGATGGCGTTTTCAGACCCAGAATTATATAGAGGACCAGTGCTGCAGAAACATTCTTAAAAACGCATGCAGAAAGTGCGTAAGCCTGTTTAAAAATCTAACTTATCTGAAATCTAATGGCCCCTGGAAAAACGTATGACTCCCCAGCATTTTTTGGATTTGGGGTTTAGAGCTAACCCCAAGGTGAAACCCCACAGTAAGGGGACCATGATCACTTAGGGGGAAGTTTAGGGTGCAGCGCACAGTAAATGCAATCTTAACTAAAGTTTGACCCAAAAAGACAGGGAAAAGCTGCCTGTATTCTTTCAAACTTGCGAGGTTTGACTCTCCCCTTATAATGCAAGCAGAAACCAGCGCCTTCAGGGTAGATGCATTGCACGTCTCAGAAAAGTACATGTGTTTCACTTTAAATAAAAGTTTTCTACGACTTATGCAGCCATGTGGGCTATTAGAGGCACTGGCTTGTCTTAAAGTCCCGCCCAATAACGGAAAAATATTTTGGGCTAAATCTGTTTGAAGGGGTTTCCCTTTTGAAAACATGAACAGTTGGGAAAGGTTTGACGAAGACACACTTCCTCCTAAAGTTGGTTTTGTTCTAGTCTTAAAGGAAAGGAAAACAGTGATTGTTCCCCAAAATGTCAAGATGGTGGGAGAGTTAGGTGTAAAAAAGAGGGAGACTATCATGATTTTTACTTTATGGAGTTTTATGTTTGTTGGCGGGTCTTTGAAAATTTCAGAAAGACCTGCATGAAAAATTTTCGCTGGACTGCGCATTATATTTCTGCGCCCGGGATGAGTTGGGATGCTTTTTAAAGTTTAGGAGTACAGATTTTTTATTGTCAGATTTTCCAATGATTCAAGATTTGAAACGGATTGGTGGGAATTAGTATGGGTGCATCATTACTGTAAAAACAAACAAAAAATACTTGGGGATTGACCCCCGTAAAAAGGGCTAATATTATGTATTTAGATGCAAACAATCTGTTGGTTGGGTTTTGGGCAATCACTACCCTTACGACTTTAAAAAGTCAAGGTACGAATAAATTAAAAGGCATTAAAGTGGTTTGGGCATTTAACGCCTGATCAACAGCGTGGTTTCATTCTAGAAGTTGACTTAGAATATCCTCATGAACTCCATGACCTGCATAATGACTATCCATTAGCAGCAGAAAGTCTAAAGATGGATCCAAGAGAACCACCTAAACTTGTGCCTAATCTTCGAGGCAAAAAAATTATGTCTGTCATTACAGACTTCTACAATTTTATTTAAGACATGGGTTGAAGTTGACAGCAGTTCATCGCATAATTGCTTTTGATCAAGAACAGTTCATGAAACCATACATCATGAAGAACACTGATCTCAGAACTAAATCCACAGATGCTTCAGAAAAAGACTTTTTCAAGCTGATGAACAACAGCTGTTTTGGAAAGACTATGGAGAACCCGCACAAGCGTAAAGATGTCAGATTAGTCACCAAAGAGAACTGAAGCAATTAAGCTGACTTCAAAACCTAATTATCAGGACTTTAGAAGATTTCATGATCACCTTTTTGGCATAATGATGAAAAAAAGAAAGTCAAATTGGACAAACCTGTTTTTATCGGGTTTACTGTTTTAGAATTATCAAAGCTTTTGATGTTAGAATTTCTTTATGACTACTTTAAGCCCTCGTATCCTGAGTCCAGAGTACTTTACACAGATACAGACAGTTTTGTTATAGATATTCCTACTGAAGATATTTATAAAGACATGGAAATGGAAGTAGCTAAAGGACATGCGGGATGGTATGACACGTCCGATTATCCTAAAGATTCGCCTTTGCATTCAATTACTAACAAAAAGGTTTTAGGAAAGATGAAGGATGAATTATCTGGAAAGGTAATCAAGGAGTATGTGGGGTTAAGGTCAAAAATGTACAGTATTTCGAGCCAGGAGAAAATCATTAAGAAAGCAAAGGGAATATCTCGCAGCGTTGTGCAGTCAAACATATCACATGACAACTACAAAGAAGCATTGTTTGGCAATAAGACTTTTCATCATGACAACGTAAAACTGCGATCTAATCTACATGAGATCAACACAACAGTTGTAACAAAGAAGTCGTTAGATAGAACAAACACAAAGGGGTGTTTGTTAATCCAGAGTTTTCATATGCAATTGGGCACTGGAGAACCGTAAATTAATTAAAGCGGAACTGTGTCCGGCGGGATTATCTGCAGTTCTTCCTTCACAAAAGATCTTTGAGGAGCTGGTTGTTTTGTTGTGTCAGTTTCTCGTAAATAATACACGGGCGGATTCATTTTTACAATTCTTTTTATTTCATATGGATCAATACTCCAAATTGGATCGGTTGCCCTGATGCGAGTGTCCCCTTCTGCTTCCCCGGTAAATAAAGGTACCTTACTTTCAATCCAAATGGTAATAGTTTGCCGGATGAAGACTCTCCTTCAGCAAACATTATTGTTTTTCTTTTGATTGCTTGTACTGGTTTTAGGCCTTTAAATTCTTCATTATTCATTGCGCGCAAAATGAGGGGCAGTCTTCTAACCCATTCTGTGTTACGAGAATTGTCAATAAGCTCTCTGTGATACTGGTAGGAGAAAAGTCTTTCGGCTAACTGTTTTTTTAAAGTTTTCAACTAAAGCCTGTGATCTGTGAACCCCCGGAATGCCTCTTTTAATGGTAACTCTATGTTTTAACAATAATTGATTCACTTGGCCTTTAAATTCTTTTCATCATCGACTTGAATCATGCGAGGGTAAGTTAGCGGGCCTCGTTGGTATATCAGTTGTATAGCGACAGCAACAGCAGAAGCACTCTTTTGTGTTAATGGCTCCGCATCTTTGTATCTTGAAGCCATGTCAATGACTGTGAGTGCGTACTTAAATCTTTTTCGTCTAATCCTATCAGAGGGTAATATAGAAGATCCATTTGTGGGTGTCGTTTGGAGTTGTATTAACAAAGTGTGGTCTCTGTATTCGTTTTAGGGGCAGGTAAATAAATTTGCCAAATCGCTTGTTTAGATAACCATTCCTTTGCTGTTTGTTCACTGACTCCAGCTGCTTGGCTTAGCTTTTTAATTGCTGTTATTCCCTTCCAATATCCTTTTGGCGAATATTAGATTTTGTTCATTTTTTATTCAGCCAATATTATGTGCAACAAAATACACGACGGTCATACCAAAGACAATAAAACCCCATTTCTTGCATCTTTTGTTTTTCTGATGGATGATAAAAATCGCTAAATTTTGGTGGGGGCAATGTCTCGATTGGTTTGCCTGTTACTAGATAATATTGTTTTATTGCTTGATCAACATCTTTAAATGTGTAAGCCGCATGGCCTGTTTTTTCAGAGTATCATTTAATTAAATCTAACTGCTCAATTCTCTGCTTTTCATAGCGATCTTGTGCTGCAGCTAGTTGCTCCACAGCTTTGTTATGTCTTTTTCTCTCGCCTTCATCTCGCAGTTTACTAAATGCGTAATTTTCTTCCACTAAAAGCGAGCGCATTAACCACAGCGCCGCCTATCATCATTACGAGTGAAGCCATTTTTTATAAATGTATTTTTTATTTACATATTTTACTGTCTGGAATTATTCCTTGCTTGACTAGAAAATCTTTCGTAGCAACGAAGCTGCAATGATAGCAATTAGCTTTGCTGAATCCTCAAAGTCTAGTTTGCCAAGATCTGCTGGTTTAATTCTTAACAAGCTTTTACCAAGCATTGAGTATCCTACACTTAGGCCTCCAATAACAGCAGAATGGTATACAAGGTTGGTAACAGTTTTTTCGGTGCTCATTTTTATAAAATAAAATAATTATAATTATTAAAAAACATGAACAGTGATGATCTCCTACAGCTACAAGGCAGCCTAAACCTTCCTGAACTTATGAATGACCAAGTTGATGGCCAAGCTGTTATGCCCCAAAAGGAGAGGTTGTATTCTTTGGCAGCGTGTGGAAAAACAAAACAGTTCCTCGGAACTGAATTCAGCATTGAACAGATTCAACAGATGTCGCCGCAAGACATTTTAAAGTATCATAACAGGTATGAAGCGCAGCTGGGGTCTAGAATGGTAAAAAGTGTGGGGCAAACGGTTCTTAGTTTGTACACTAAACTAGTCAGTAGATTTGCTCCCATTGATTCTGAACAAGATCTTACGTATGATTTAACGCAAGATCCAGTTTTAACAAGTCATTAGAGTCTCTAGGATGTGATTTATACTATAGATTTGGAACATTGTTATCGCCATTAATCATGGGATTAATAACTTTTAATCATATAGATTTTATTTCCCTTCAAAATGACCGAGCCAGAAAATCAGCAGAATCAGAAAACACTGAATCAGGTGGAGAAAGTAACCAAGCCAGAAAATCAGCAGAAAAACACTGAATCTGGTGGAGACCAGTGAAAAGCATCCTCATCCTGGGCGTGTTGAAGCAGGAAGAAAATTAGCAGAGTGGAACAGACAAAAAAAATTAATGTTACAGAATATGACTCATCATGAAAACATAACACCTCCAACGCCAGAACAAGTTGATTCAATGCCAGCTATAAAAACTCCATGTGATACAAGGGCACCAAAGTCTTCATGGAATATTGAACTTAAAACTGTTGCCATTTTTGGCGCCATTGCTGCTGTTGGGGGCTGTTATTACGGTTATAAAATATATAACCAATGGCAACAAAACAAAAGCAATCAAAAAAATCTGAACCATTAAATGCAGAAAAAGACAACAGCACGCCAAAACCGCCAATAACAAAGCATCATTTTGATCCATTTCAAATGGAATAATATTTTAAAAATTTTTCAATAAAAATAGATCATGGCGTATTATA
>CM031604.1:12642315-12753367 GCA_018398815.1 Conus ventricosus | reverse complement strand
CACTCACACACACACAGATAACTGATTCAAGTACTGTTCGTTGTTGCATAGTAACCACATCATGAAAATGTGAATAATATGTTGATATTATTGATGCATCGTAGTTGTCTAATTAAGATCTTTAGCAGTATGCAGTGAGTTAATATTTAAAAAAAGAAATATTTCTCCTCTCTCTCCTCTCTCTCTCTCTCTCTCTCTCTCTCTCTCTCTCTCTCTCTCTCTCATGTCGTCATCATCATCATAATCATCTCTCTCTCATACACACACACGCACACGCACACGAACACGCGCGCACGCACGCACGCACCCACACACAATGATAATTGATTCTGTTCGTTCTGTTCTTGCATTTTAACCACATTATTATTGAGGCATTGTAGTTGTCTAATCTTTAGTAGTGTTCAGTATGTTAATATTTTAGAAAAGGAATCTCTCTCTCTCTCTCTCTCTCTCTCTCTCTCTCTCTCTCTCTCTCTCTCTTTAATAACTGACAGGAGCATCGCTTTCTCTATGTCTGTTTGTGTGCGGAGTTTTTTTTTTTTCCTCCTTCGTAATCAATTTCTTTATTCTTGTTCGTTGTTTCATTTTGTTGTGTAATTCATCTGCGTGTAATTCATCTGCACGTCATTATTAATACTGGAACAACTCATCCGCATTTTCATGTATTTGTGAAGATATGTATGTTTGTTAAAAGTTTTGTAAGTTGTAGTCGCTAGTCATGCTTCGTTAGTCCCTTAGCGGGGCAAGGGCCAGATGGGAAAAAAAAACACGTGTTTGCTTATCTGTCACTCTTGGAAATGAAGATCATCATCGTCATCCTCATCGTCATCCTCCTTCTCATCATCATCATCATCTCTCTCTCTCCCTCCCTCCCTCCCCCCCCCCCCCCTCCTCTCTCTGACAAAGAGGGAGAGAAAAAAATGAGGGGGTGGGGGTGGGGTGGGAGGTGGTGGAGAGAATAAGAAGAGGGAGAGAGAAAGGGGGACGAGAAAAGGGGATAGACAGAAAGAGATAACTTTTTTTTTAATGGGGAAAAGAATAAGAGCATAATTTTGTTTTAGTTTTTTGTTTGTTTGTTTGTTGTTGTTGTTTTACATTTCGCCCTTGAAAAGGGTTTTTCTACATCTTGCCCACGGAAAAGCAGGTTAATTCAAATACATAAATTCGAGACAAGCACAAGTGGAGAATAAAGAATGACAAGATGCTCTAAAAATAAACTCATTCTAAAAATAAACTCCAAAATGTCATATGCTCTTAAAATAAACTTGATTCTAAAAATAAACTCCAAATGTCATTGAATGCTCTAGAAAAAAAAGTGAAGGAAGTGGTTGAGAGAGGGGAAGAATAGGGGAGGGGGGAGAGCAGGTTTGTGTTTGGAGGTAAAAGGGGAGGGAGATGAGATGGGAGATGATATTCCTTCATGGAAGGATTTAAAATTATGAAATGAATATACGTCACTGATGAAGAAGTGTGCTGTAGATACTCACAATAAAATGCAGGTAAAATACGTGGGAGAGAAGACGACGGAAGAAAGAAAGAAGGAATGAGAGAGAAGAGAGAGAGAGAGAGAGAGAGAGAGAGAGAGAGAGAGAGAGAGACAGAGAGAGACAGAGACAGGGGACAGACAGAGACAGACAGACAGACAGACAGACAGACAGACGGGGGGGGGGGGGGAGGAGGAGTGTTCAGCGAAATACATGATTACAATAGGTATGAAAAGGCAAGTAAGTGGGATTGAGAGAATGAAGCATTATTAAGTCCATGTTGTTTTGAAATCAGTGGTTTCTGTACTGTTTTGGATCGAAGAAAAACAGACAATAGGCTAACAGCAGCGAGAGTGAACAAGAATGAGGGTGCAGTGAGGGGGGTGGGGGTGGAATGCGCTGGGTGAAACCAGGATCAAATACAAGAGATGAATACGAAAGGTACAGCATTTTATTTAACTGAGCAGAAAGCAAAGAAAAATTTCAAAGATCACATAGGTATTCTGGTCAATGTATCCATCTATCTGTCTGTCTGTCTATCTATCTATCTATCTATCTATCTATCTATCTATCTATCTATCCATCCCACCCCCATCCCCCATAGACCCGCTTCCGCTCTCGCTCTCTTTCTCTCCGCTTCTTCCCCCCCCCCCCCCCCTTCTCTCTCTTCACCCTGCCGCTCACTTTGTATGTTCGTGTGTTGCTTGTTTGCGAAAGTGTACAAGTGTTTGGGTGGGTGTTTAGGGAGGGGCTTTTTTCTCGGTGGGGATTGTTAAAGTGGAAGTGTGTTACGTTTCTTTGATGTTATTTCCATTTTCTGTATTTTCAAACTTTTTGTGTGTGTTCAATCTCTTGTTTGCATGTTTTTTTTTTGGTTTTGTTTTTGGTTTTGTTTTTGTTTTGTTTTTTTGTCGTTTGTTCATTTTTCATTTCGCCAATTTTGGTTTGTTTGTTTTTTGTTCCCCTCTTGGGCGAGGGCTGGGTGTAAAACACATGAACTTGCTTATCTGTTACCCTCGATAATAAAGAATCTGTCTTGTCTTGTCTTATCTAATTATCTATCTGTGTGTCTGTCTATATTCGTTTGTTTGTCATACACATACTTTCAACACACAGACTGAATGTTTGAAAGCCGAGTGACTGCCGTCTGCTGTTGCAACAGCCGGCCTTCCTTTCCCACTCACAGGGTCTTTGCCATATAACATTCAATGGACATGAAGGAGGGAGGGGATGGGGGGCTCAGAATGAGACTTTGGCGCCAAGTTCACGGCACTCTTGTGTTCATTTCTCCGTTTATTAAGCATGATGTAGTTTTATAGTTATGTTATTTTCTTTTCATTTCTATTTTCCAGTGCTTTGATAGTAATGTGGACTGTGTATGAGCCGCTGCAGGGGAGTTCTGCTGGACTTGTCTCCCTTATTCCAAGGTGTTTACTTCCGGATCACTGATTGCCATTGCCCAACATTGCGCAAATCCAAAAATGCCTTTTCGCAACGTTGTGAACAATAATATCTCTCTCATATATAACTACATACGTTTTGCGTTGTAGCATTGGTTCAGTCAGTGATTCTTAGTGGGTTACCAGCTTTTGATGTTCATACTTTGGAGGTATTTTTAGCTTGATTGTTACGGAGTTTTAAACGCACTTTTGTTTTTGTTTTGTTTTCAACTCGTGGGGGTGAAAAAGGCAAGGAGGAAGGTGGAGGTTGGGAGCTTTAACGTAGGACTTTATCCACAACTCAGCTCTCGATTATCATCAACAGTGACAGTGCGAACCGTATTTTCATTTTGATTGATAGATCAGGTAGAGTTGTGTGTGTGTGTGTGTGTGTGAGTGAGTGAGTGAGACACCCAGTTAAATTCGGTGACACCCAGTTTATATTCAGCAGCCCCTATTCTGATATCATGACCCACATGATATACACAAGCGATCACCTTTAAGATAATTTAGTGATTTTTCTCATGATTGTAATAAAAGGCTAGTCAAAATGTGATTTGCTGATCCAGTGAGTATAACCACAAGTCTAGCAGTTTGGCAGATTCCCTTGTGGGGTAGCTGCGAGTTAACATTAGATTGACCAAGAAGGGGGAGAACTCTTCCTTCCAAAAAAGGATTATTTACCGTATACGTCAAAATCCTGTTCAGAGCAATCCGATTGGTGAAACATGCACCATTATCAGCAAATATGAATTTAGTGGTGGTGCACAAGAATTTGGTTTTAACTAGAGTTTGAATTCTACAAAGTGAAAATAATGGCATATCCTATGGGTTTGTGATGTCAGTGTAGTGGGTGCTGAATTTATAAGATGTGTGTGTGTGTATGGCAGGGCAAAATGGCATGACCGAGAAGCATCTCTGACAACCTTTTTATCTGGTTGTTTGTAACTATGCTGTCTGTTTGAGGTGTTTGAAATGTTGGTTTTGGCGGGGGGGGGGGGGGGGGGGGGGGGGGGGACAGAGTATTTATTCGGGCTGAAAACAACATAGAGAAGTGTGTATGTGTGTGTGTGTGTGTGTAATATGAGTGATGTGAGTGCATGTGTTCATATATAGGTAGATTAATCACTCTTTTGTTCACTTTAATTCTCATGTTTTTGTACAGTTGCATTTCACTGGTCACACAACAAAGGATCACATTTAAAGATAGATGGTTTAAAATATTTAACACAGTCCTAATTTGTTCCTTTTAGGATGTGGTGGATAAAAACAACATGACCACCACTCTTGACAACAATAACCTCAACTGATTCTACTTTGAACAAATTAGAATAAACACTTAACAGAGAGTAGCTGAATGGACGGTAAACAAAGCACCATCAGTCACGCAAGGACTTTGGCCTGTTTATCCAAAGAAAAAAAAATTGATGAATTTCAAATAAAAGAAAATAAAAGTCAAATACTCAGGCACTTTCAGACTAAAACTAGTAAAAGACAATTTTCACCCATTCCATTCTCTCTCTCTCTTTTTTTTTCATTTTTTTTTTTTCAACTCTGTTTCTAATTTCAAATAAATAAATTGTACGCTGGTAAAGATTATCAATGTTTGGGGATATAAAGGTGTTTTGAATGTCATTTTTTGTCAGGACATTTTAATTCCACAATATAACTAAATTAATTATTGGAGCTTTCCATAATGCGTTCTTTGCAAATGATAATTTCCCTGTCCTCTCTTTCTGTCATGTTAACAAAGTTCCCGCAGAGTCCTGGAAATCTGGAAAAGTCATGGAAAATGGAAAACTCATTTCTGGGGGCTTGGAAAGTCAGAGAAAAGTCAGTTTCGTTGAATCTGGAAAAGTCTTGGAATTTCCCAGAAATTGTCATAAACTTAGACTGACAAGCAGTTTCTTTTTTCAAGAGGAAATATCTTTCTACAAAGGGTGGAAAACTGTATTCTGAAGATAGTTCAGTTCTGGGAGAGGGGCACGAAGGGAGGAACTGCCCTCTGAGCATGTGCTTGAATTACATGTGTGAAGTGTGTGTGTGTGTGTGTGTGTGTGTGTGTGTGTGTGTGTCTTATATTTGTAGTACATGTATAGAGTAGACAGTTGGTTTTTGTAGAGTTGTATTGGAAAATGATAGTGAGGGTCTGAAAAAGGTTAAAGAACGGTATGGAATTTTTTTTCCAGACTTGTGGGAACCCTGTGTTAATTTGATTTTCTAATTTGTGACTATTGGTATTATAATATGGGGATTTCTTCATTCAGGAATTGTTACAGGTCTGTGAATTAAAGCGTGGAAAAACAGCAGAATAGAGAAAAAACGCCACATTGCATCATCCAAAGGACACCGTACAGATGATGGGGGCAGTCACTGTGTGTCTTGTATTTAATGGTGCCATACTGTATTCCACCCTGGCTGCAGGTATGTACAGTGGGACATTTGCTTTCTCTCTTCTCCCCTCTCTCTCTCCCTCTGTCTATCCTGGACATACCAGAAATAAGTTCTTGGATTTTTTTATCTTGGTGACTTGTTCAGGAAACAGAATTGTAAGAGGATGTGAATGAACAGTTACATGTTTATCATAACACATTGTATTTTTAGAATAACCACTTACAGAGATTCCCAGAAATTATTCAGAGAAAAATAGGCAGGTGGGAGAGAGAGAGAGAGAGAGAGAGAGAGAGAGAGAGAGAGAGAGAGAGAGAGAGAGAGAGAGAGAAAGAGGATGGGAAAAAAGTGGCATGGATGAGAGGGACTTAATGGTCAAACTGCAGTAAACCTTCGATTTTGCTATGTATTTGTTAAATTTCAGGCGATGTGATAGTTATGAACAAATGAACTTGGCTTATTACCATCAATTGATTCAGTTCGTTATACTTTGGATTTCATTTTGTATGTGTTAAATTTTACGTTATGTTAGTTTAGCAGATGGCGTATGCACAAATTGCTGATTGATTTCAGGTCTCTCCAAGCGTTGCAAAATAGGGCCAAAGTGCAGGAAGCTTCCAGAAACTTTTGTTGAATGTTCCAAGCATTTACATAGGCTACAAAACAATGTGGTTCCTGATCCTTTTTAGAAAGTTCCATGCATTCTGATTGACTACGCAGTCATGATTTTGGAACATTCAAGAATACCCTCTGTATGTTGATTGGCTATGCTCTGTCATGTTTTGCATACATTTGATTTGATGTCAAACTAAGAATAATTAGGGGGTTGAAAATGTTAGAGGGATGACAGAAAATTGAGACTTAATGTCAACAGAGTGTATTTGAGGACACGTCTTTGTGTTTGGACTTTTGCACCTGTCAAATAAACATTAAAATGTGGATCTTCTGCTGATGGTAAAGACTGAGTTTGTTACCAGAGTTGACCTTTTTGCTGTATGGATTCATTCAAAGAAGGATCATAATCAGTTCTTTCCTATAGTTCATTTCAGTCCATATCACACATCCACTGAAATGTCAAGGGCCAAGAATTCGATTTGTTGTAACTTTGAATAAAAGGCTATTTTTTGTAAAGTCAGTACAGAAAACCAAATGACTGTCCAGGGGCAAATTTTTGCCACTCCCTACAGGAGTTTTATTGATGGGAAATATTTGCTAGTTTAAAATGTTTATATATTAAAAAAAAAAAGGTTTAACAAGATTTCTGCAGCACCCTTTAGAATTCTCCATGTTGTATGAAGCCCCTCCTCCTCCCCCCCCCTCCCCCCAATCTTTGTTTTGTGTATAGTCATTATTATGATATATAAACAGCGGAAGAACCAGCACTTCTAGTTTTAACTCTCTTCAGTTCTTTCCCTGGAATTTCAATCACCAGTGATCAACGGTTTTCTTCCCGGAATTATGATATTTAAAACAACATTTTTGTTATCTGAAGCAATATTTCGCCTAAAAACCCCGAAATAGACACATTCATCACAAAAATATTATTATTTTAGAAATAATGCGCAGAATGTTACCAAAAAAAAATGAACATCCGTCATGCAAAAATCTCAAAAACTGTTGAGAGTTAAACCTTAGATTGTGTAGAAATTCAACTCTTGGGTGAATGTGAAATTTATTGTTTTTATTGAGAGGGGAGGGACAGAGGTGATCAGTTACTATTATCTGCAGTCAGCTATCAAAATCTTTGTCTTCTGTGTATCAGAGGAAGGGTCAGCACAGGAGCGGGGACCACACGTGCAGTCAGTGACGTGGCACTGGTTGGTGCTGGGCATCGTGTGCACAGCAATGACAGTGGTCTACGCTCTCCTTTCCTGCACCGACTGTTACAACTCTGAGGTCAGCACAGACTGCCACCCTGCCACGACCAGCGTTGGACCTAAATGGGGTGGAGCCGGGGGTTATACTTCAGCAGCCACATCGGACGTGAACGACTCTGTGTTGACTGCAGGCTTCACAGGAGAAGCGGTGGTTCCCGACGATTACGCCAGCCATCCTCTACCTTACGCCTTGATCCCATCCGGAGTGCCTGAAGCCCAGGGATTTCGTGGCTATGAATCCATTGAGATGACAAGTGTCCCAACAATGAGTGGGTATGGCAGCACAGGTGTGCACCAGCTGGCTGGTTATGCAGTGAGCGGGGATGGACAAGGGGGCTATGGCAGTCCCGCAGTCCCCAGCCGGTTACGGGTGCATATGGTGCAAGTGGGGCGGGGCAGAGTGACTTTGGGGGATCAGGACTGTACCAGTTGTCTCAGCCTACCTATGGATTACCTGGAGGAGGGCAGCAGGCAGCGGCAGCAGGAGGAGGAGTGGCAGGGCAGAGGGCTGGGTGGAATGTTGGCGCTCATGTGCCGTTGATGTCTGAGGAGCCTCCCCCACCATATGACGCACAATCCCATCGGCATTAGCACAGTGTGTGGAATGCATGTTGTGCCATTGGTTGCTTCATCCTGTTTATTGGTGCTCATCGAGTGGACACTGCTGGCAGGTCTATGCTCCTGAAAATCTTCCTTGCAGGGAGAATAGAGCAAGAAGGGACAGTCGTGTATTGACATGCCATGGAGCAGGACAGTAGTAGGGAAATAACAGCTCGGAGACTTTAAAAAAAAAAATCATACATGAAAATTAAAAAAACAGAACAAAACAGCTTCATATGCCAAATTAGATATATTTAGAATCTTGTGAATGTGAAATACAGAACATTAGGAAAAAAACATAACTATATGCCTTTTTTTTTTATAACTGTGTACAGTTATTTTGTTAACATATTTCATAAGTCTGACCATAGAGAGAAGGAATCTGTGTATAATCTGCATGCTAAGATATTACATTGTTAAGAAAAAGTAGATCATATTTTCTTCATTTAGCTTTTAGGGCCTTGTGGGTCAAGCATCAGACTCTTGTTGCAAGGTCCAGGGTTCAATTCTGACTATAGATAGCCAGGTTGAAAGAAATTTTGCATCAGTGTATCCTCCCATCCCCTCCTATGCTTTCAGGTGAGACTTTAAATAGGTCTCACATGTGAACGTATGAATGATAAATCTTCTGTGCATTTTATACCCCATTCCACCTGTCAGAGAATCGGCCGTCGTGTGCCAGTAGGATAGATGACACTGACATAAAACTCATGCACACTGACATTATGTTTAGACACAATCCCAAGATGGGAGATGGCTTCCTTGATGGTGGGACTGAAAATGGTTGCAGGAGCAAAACTGTCACCTGTGGCAAACCTCAGGCTTCTTTCTAGCTGAAGAAGGAAGAGAGAGAAAAAGAGGTTATATTTCTCATAAAAGAATTTGTCATAACTGCCTAGACTGGCATCCTTTCCTGTGGACCTGTGAATTGGAGGAAGTCCCTTGATTTTTACCCTACCATATTCTTGGATTGAGATTATTAACTTTGCTATGTACACATCCCGCTTTGCCCTGTTGGAATTGCAGTGGCTGACAGTGTTTGTCTCAAGCTCATGAGGAAATCCGAAACAAAGTTAGCAATACATGTGATAGTGTGATTTGTTTGCCGTGAGGTGATGGACCGGTGATTTTGTTTTTATCAGTTTTATTTTGCCACATTTTTCTACAAGAGTAATGCTATACCATTTTTTGTGAAAAAGATCTTGATTATGACTCGCAAATTTTTGTTCTTGTTTTTGTGTTTTTTGTGTGAAAAAGATCTTGATTATAACTTGCAAGTTTTTGGTTTTGTTTTCTTTTTTTGTGTGAAAAAGGTCGTGATTATGACTTGCAAGTTTTTGTTTTTTCTTTTTTTGTGTGAAAAAGGTCGTGATTATGACTGCAAGTTTTTGTTTTCTTTTTGTGAAAAAGGTCGTGATTATGACTTGCAAGTTTTTGTTTTCTTTTTTTGTGTGAAAAAGGTCGTGATTATGACTTGCAAGTTTTTGTTTTTTTTTTTGTGTGAAAAAGGTCGTGATTATGACTTGCAAGTTTTTGTTTTCTTTTATGTATTGTCTGCTTTCTTACCTGCACCTTCCCAGAGACCAAACCCAACTTTGGACCACAGATATGTAAAGAGCCAAACCATATGCTTTTATTTTTGATATGAAAAATGTGATATGAAATATATAACATATGTGAAAAGGAACATCAATCAATGTTAACTGTTGTCTTCAGCCTGGCTATGCCACCAATGACTAACCCTTGGAACATTTTATCACCGAATTTGTGTTTTTCCTTTCTTTACTTTGTTTCCTTTGTGAACAGTTAGCTCTCGTACATTTAATTAGCTCTCGTACATTTAATTGAAGTGCTCAGAGATCATTGTAAAATAATTTACATTTGACTTGGCATCCATTTGTCAGACCACATCCATTGTCAGATATATCAGATCGCATCCATTGTCAGACTTGTCAGATGGCATCCATTTGTCAGACTTGTCAGATGGCATCCATTTGTCAGACTTGTCAGATGGCATCCATTTGTCAGACTTGTCAGATCACATCCATTATCAGACTTAGTCAGATGGCATCCATTTGTCAGTCACATCCCTTTGTCAGACTTGAGAGAGACTGTCACCACAGCTGTTGTGACTGTACAGGCCAGTGTGTGTGGTAACACAGTATTCAAGATACAGACAGGTCAGTGTATCTATGGTAACACAGCATCTTCATGGAGTGTCATGTCAGTTTGAGAGGCAAGTAGGCAGGCAGGTCAGGTGTCACAGTGGGTCATCTTGTGGGAACGAGAGACCTATCTTTGAGGCACACAGTCATCCACAGATATCGCAGGAGTTCAGGAACATAGGACCTGCTTCCTCTGCTTCCTCCTTGCTTGAATGGCAGTTGTTTCATTTGACTTGAAAGTCTTGTGTACCCTGATGGCCCATGTGAGTCTGTCATGGATGGTGTTTTTCCAGTTGGCTCTGGCCATGTCAAACTTCTGGAGGCTGATTTACAGAGCGTCCATGTACGAGAGGCCTGTGACTGGGTCTTGCTGTCCATGCATGTCTAAAGACTGTTCACAGCGTTTTGGTAATGTCTCGGCAGCATCTGGTATTGCTGTACAGGCTGAAAAGGAGTGGCGACAACATGTAACGAGATAGCATTGAATGATCCAGAAATAATGTCATTACAGTATCACTTGTGATTGTGAGGGCCGACTTGATGATAGCAGCAGAATCTGTGTGAATGTTTGGGCCTGATGCATCCTGGCCTGTGTCAAGGCTGGTCTGTTAATGGTGGCAACACAACATGTCCCCTAATATTACAGGCACTTGTGTATATGACATCTGTTGTGGTTTTTAAAACGTGTAAATTGCGACACAGCGTCCATTGTAATTTGAAAGACCCCGTGCAAAATGGGCAGCATGGTGTCTGTGGCGATTTTTACAGCCACAATGTGTGAGAATGACAGCTGCCATCACTTCAGCAAGGTCTCTGCTGTAAATCCATATCCATTGAATCCTCCCCCAAATACCTGACTGATCTGCACCTGTGTAACCCCATCATGTAATCTCCCCCTCCTTCTCATACTCATCTTTTTCTGATTCACTCCAACCTTGGGTCAAAGTTCCATCGTCTTTCAAGCATCTTTCACTTGGAATCAACTTCCGCATCAACTTGACGTACTTTTCTTCGCTGCATTCTTCCAGATCAAACCTGAAAATTGTTCTCCCCCTCCGATATGCAAAAAACGTGCTGGTATTATTCAGGAGCATTATACACACTCGGATGCCTGTGATTATTTATTTGCGACAGTTTTTTTTGTTTCAGAGGTGTGAATGGGTGGAGAGAGGGAGTAAGAGGATCAGGATACATGGTAGTATGGATGGAGGCAATGCAAGCAGTTGATTGCCCATGTTTTGCATTTTTGCTAGTTGTTGTTTATTTTTTCAGAAGTTTGATGATACAGTTGCACGTGTAAATGTCTCGGACGTTCAGTTGATTAGGCATATGAATATGCTCAATAATTCCAGATGGCAAGACAGGATTTGTTTGTATGTACAGCTTGAAGTGCACATGTCAGTGGCAACATAGTGTCTGTTGTGATATTGTATTTAAAAGCCAGTATCTTGTTGTCTTTGCAGCATATTATTTGTGTGTGTGTTTGTGTGCGAGTTCAAGCTGTGATTATGGTAATCTTTATTGCATTTGTTATTTCTCTCCATCTGCAAATGTGATTGTGTTTGTGTGTGTGTTCAAGCTGTGTATCTGGTAGTCTTTATTGCATTTGTTATTTCTCTCGTGTATGCGCGTGTGCTTGTGTGTGTGTGAGTGTGTGTGTGTGTGTGTGCCGCATGTGTGTGTTCGTGTGTGTGGTGTGTGTGTGTGTGTTCCATCTCAGAATATGTTGTAATGACTATCACCAACTGTCAAGTCCCATCTTTTAGTCTGCTGTACCGACACTCGAGAGCAGTCTACTCCATCTCAGTTCAGTGTTTGATGACAGTCCGTCCTCAAGTCAGGGTTAAGTGGTATAACATTACATCAATCAAGTTCCTTCCCGAAGATGAGTAGCGCTATGTGATAAAAAGGTCATACACCAATCATGCTGGCTATAAGGGATGTCCGCAGAGTTCACTGCTACGCAAAAGAAAAGAAAAAAAAGAATCAAGTTCCTCTCAGTTGATGACGTCAACCAAAAGTGAAAAGAAAGCATTTTGATTGGTACTTCAACGTATGTAAAGAAAGTGTGGTGAACCAAGGGAAATAAATCTGTAGAGCTTTGTTTAATCATGGATCTGGCACCAGGGAGGAAGGTTTTGTATTACACCATCCTGGGTGGACTCTTCAGGCTGAAAAGTCAGACTGGGAAAGATGGGTGTGTGTGCGCATGCACGCTTGTGGCACTGTGTTGTGGTGTGGGCGTGCATGCCAGGCTATTTCATATTTGTTTCATAATATGTTGTTTTTAAGAAATAGCAAATAAAAGAACAATAGGGCTTAACATTAGCTGTTTATTTAGACTAAAGAATCTGCAGAGGCTGGGTTTTTAAAAAACTTTTGTGAAGCAAGGAAAAACAAGTTACGTTTTTGCCCTCGAGTTGTTGGTTATGCCTGTGCAGTTAAGTACCAACAGTGACAGACAAAACACATTCTAGAATGACAAGTGGTTTCAAAGCCGTACAGGGTTTTCCCTTTACACCAAAGTATTTTGTTTGTTTGTTTTTTTTAGTCCGTGGAGAAGCTGGTCCTTTGTCTTTAAATCTGGTGACTCTGTGGTGAGATGGTATACATTGTCCAGGTGGACACTAGCTGTCCATTCTTTGGGGTCAATTTGTTCAAATGCATAGTTGCCAACCCTCTTGAATGTTTCTGAATTTACTTCATTTGGAAATAGTTCCTGAAATCCTGAAGTCAGCGTTAAAAAAAAGGGAGGGGGGGGGGGGGGGGGGGGGGGGGGGGGGGGGGGGGGGGGGAATCAAGAATATCAAATTTCTTTCTTAAAAGTTGTGTTTTGGGTGGTCTTTTTAAAATTTAAATATGGATAAAGTATTGCAGAATAAAGCCGAAATGATGTTGCATGAATGTTGGCAATGGTATGTATGGATTGGATTATCTCTTTAACTCCCACATTCTGAGACATATGGGGGTTAGAAATGCTCCGAACTGCCCACTTCCCCATCCCCTTCAATATATAGCTTCATCCTCAGGCTTCTGTTGTTTTTTTCTCCCTAGAATGACGCTTATAATGTACCTTTTTGTTGCATTTGCATGTTTTTAATTGTGTTTGTACCTCATTTTTGTAATCGCAGTTTAGGAATTTAGAATTGCTGGTAGTATTAGTACACCTAATGTTATGAACCTTAATGTCGATAGCTTTGTGACCTTGTGATAAGTCTGCCAAAGAACCTGGGTTTTCGCCCGTTGAAAACATGTGTTTTTGCATTCCTTGTTCTACACTAAGATGTATATCTGCTTTGTCTTAGACATCTCTGTGCATAATTTTTTTTTTGACTAATCTTACATAAACTCACGGAGATTGACCTAGTTAATAAAAAGGGGTTTAAAATACATTGTACATAAAACTCTTGGCCATTTATATTTACCTGTCCACCACCCTCTCAACAACAAAAAAAAAAAAAGAATGAGCACACTCTTTTCTGTTTCGTTGTTATTTTTGTCCACTTTGTTATTTATTTCTTTGAACACATGTACTTGTGTGGAACTGTTATCAACTCTTGTTTTATCTTGTTAAATGGCATAATAACTTGTCCTTTTTTGTTTTGTTTTGGTTGTTCTTGTAATCAACAGCTCTCCGTGCCAGTCTCATGCTCCACAGGATGTGTTTAATTTATGACTGTGATATGAATATTAATGTAGCTTTTATACTTATCTGAGTTTGTGAAGAATAATGATTCCAAAACATAAAGATATCACCTTCCTTTTTTTCTTCTTTTACATTGTCTGTGCCATGGAAATTGGCAAATAACCATCTTGGTGTAAACACTCATTATTTTGACAAAAATGGCTTTCATTTTGTGGGATATCTCGTTGTGAAGGATGTTCATTTTAGAACTGAGTGATGGGCCCCCTTATCTGGCCAGGCAGGTTATGAGAATCGGGATGTTGTCCATGATTCTGTATAGAAGTCATTGCAGAGCATGATGAGTTCTGTGTCCAGTGAAGCAGTTTTCCTCGTAACTGATTGCTGTCTTACAGAGATTGCCCTCCTAGGTCCCTGGGCATTAACAGTGTGATTTATCTTAAGTCAGGCTAGAAGCTGGGCCTGTTCAGACTGAATGGCTTTTCGGACTGGCAAATCATTATTCCCTGTTGCATGCACAGTATTTGGGGGGGGTTATAATCCTGCTGCAATATCCAGCCAGTGTGTGTGTACAGTTGTGTGTAAATTACAAAGGTGAGGCTCCTCTTGCTGACTGACATGATAAACCACTGTGAACTTGGCTCGCTGAATTTGGGCCTCATGTACCATGGTCTCATTATCTTTTGTCGGCATTTGACTGTGTTGAGAAACGCCCAAATGGAACCTTAGTTGAGGAAATGTACTTTTTCCAAAGTTTCACTTGCATGATGCGATATTTCTTTGTTTTCATTCTTTTGAACGAGTGGTGACATCCTTACTTTTGGTTATATCACTTTTTTTTTCTTTAAAAAAAAAATTCTACCCCCCCTTCTTGTATTCCACGCCACTTCAGTGACACTGCACCCATTCTGCACATGCGACCCCTTGGTGACATTGCACCCATTCTGCACATGCCGACCCCTCAGTGACATTGCACCCATTCTGCACATGCCGACCGGACGTCGACCCCTCAGTGACATTGCACCCATTCTGCACATGCCGACCCTCAGTGACATTGCACCCATTCTGCACATGCCGACCGGACATCGACCCTCAGTGACATTGCACCCATTCTGCACATGTTAACCCCTCAGTGGCATTGTACCCATTCTGCACATGCCGACCCCTCAGTGGCATTGCACCCATTCTGCACATGCCGACCCCTCAGTGACATTGCACCCCTTCTGCACATGCCGACCCCTCAGTGACATTGCACCCATTCTGCACATGCCGACCCCTCAGTGACATTGCACCCATTCTGCACATGCCGACCCCTCAGTGACATTGCACCCATTCGCACATGCCGACCCCTCAGTGACATTGCACCCATTCTGCACATGCCAAACCTCGGTGACATTGCACCCATTCTGCACATGCCGACCCCTCAGTGACATTGCACCCCTTCTGCACATGCCGACCCTCAGTGGCATTGCACCCATTCTGCACATGCCGACCCTCAGTGACATTGCACCCATTGCACATGCCAACCCTCAGCGACATTGCACCCATTCTGCACATGCCAACCCCTCAGTGACATTGCACCCATTCTGCACATGCTGACGGACGTCGACCCCTCCGTGACATTGCACCATTCTGCACATGCCGACCCCTCAGTGACATTGCACCCATTCTGCACATGCCGACGGACGTCGACCCCTCAGTGAATTGCACCCATTCTGCACATGCCAACCCCTCAGTGACACTGCACCATTCTGCACATGCCGACCCTCAGTGACATTGCACCCATTCTGCACAAGCCGACCCCTCAGTGACATTGCACCCATTCTGCACAGGCCGACCCCTCAGTGACATTGCACCCATTCTGCACATGCCGACCCCTCAGTGACATTGCACCCATTCTGCACATGCCGACCCCTCAGTGACATTGCACCATTCTGCACATGCCGACCCCTCAGTGACATTGCACCATTCTGCACATGCCGACCCCTCAGTGCATTGCACCCATTCTGCACATGCCAACCCTCAGTGACATTGCACCCATTCTGCACATGCGACCCTCAGTGGCATTGCACCATTCTGCACATGCCGACCCTCAGTGACATTGCACCCATTCTGCACATGCCGACCCCTCAGTGGCATTGCACCCATTCTGCACATGCCGACCCCTCAGTGACATTGCACCATTTGCACATGCCGACCCTCAGTGGCATTGCACCCATTCTGCACATGCCGACCCCTCAGTGACATTGCACCCATTCTGCACATGCCGACCCTCAGTGGCATTGCACCCATTCTGCACATGCCGACCCCTCAGTGACATTGCACCCATTCTGCACATGCCGACCCCTCAGTGGCATTGCACCCATTCTGCACATGCGACCCGGTAGAGCGGCATGCCCAGTGACATTGACATCCCATTCTGCACATGCCGACCCCTCAGTGGCATTGCACCCATTCTGCACATGCGACCCCTCCTCCCTCCACAGCCACAGCTTAGCTCGTTCCATCAAGTCTGACACCAGCCATCCACAGGGAGCAGTCAAGCCTGAAGGTGAAGTCGTCATGAGGCATCTCACCAGAGAAGACAATGCACTACTGCGGAGTAGTGTTGTTTGAAAGTTCCCACTTTCACTTTGAATCTCGCTCTCAACTGCCTCTGTTGAAACTTTAACGATAAACAAAGCATGCTAAGACAAGGTCTTAAAACAGACATGGTGAAACATCTCCAGGGAACTATCTGAAAATGAGAGAGCATGCATCAACAGCAGTGATGATCCTTGCATGTTTGAGGCTGCCGAGACAAGGTATCAGTGTCCGCTTTTTTTGTACAAATCAAATCCTTCCCCAACTTAATTGCAGTTTCAGCTTTCTGGAAAACAAAGTAAGCTAGCTCTACATAACATGGGCAGTTAAGCATGCGAAGGCAGCAACTTTCTGATAGCGTCTCTCGACAGACAGAGTGCAGCGACTTGCCTGCTTGTCTCTCTTATGCTTGTGACAATGCTCAGACACCACCTGGATTTATGCACCCAAATTATGATTGTGGAGTATTTGTCACTGAAGACAGAAGTATTTTCCAAAAACTGGTGTATTGTGGAAACTGACTTTCAACAGTTTCTTCATTCAAACTGGAGGCTTTCCATTGGATTTCCATTTCAGCAGGATGAATTAAGACAATTTGAAAACTTTTGCTGATGACTTTTAAATTTGTTCATCCTCCTCCACATCCAAGGTTGGTAGGTTCTTCATTACGTTAATCAAGCTCTCAAACCGAGAGAAGGCCAGACCCTCATTTCATTACTATGTCGAGAGAAAATAACAGAAACTAGTTTCACATTTACTGCTTCGGAAAACATTGTACAGAACTTACGGTAGTATGAAGTGTTAATGTGCATTGTATTCCCCCCCCCTCCATCTTTTTCCCTTGTTTGTAATATGATGTAATGAAAACATCAAAAGTGTAGACATGATGTACAAAATAGGCCACAAGTATATTAGTGTATAGGTCTGACAACTGTTCTTTTTACTTGTTTCTTCATTTATGTTTGCTTTCATGCATTACATGAAATATCTAGCAAACAGCAAAACTTTGTCTGAAAGCTGACTGTTGGTGTGCACTTTGTTCTTTGGGAACCATTCCCAGGGATTGATAGATTTCCAGATGAAAATCAATATTCCACAGAGAAAATGAAATAGTGACATGATGATCCAGTGACAAAAGTTTAAAAAAAAAACCCAACCTTGCTTGTACGAATTGATCTTACAGATGTAATACAAGTTTCAAGCACAACTCTTCCCCATACTGAAAAAGAGCTATGTTCAGAACCTCTATTACAGTCTTCAATGTTTCAAACATAGCTCTCACCAGTATTGAGGAAGACCTGAGAAGAGCTATGTTCAAAACCTCTATTACACTCTTCAATGTTTCAAACATAGCTCTTACCAGTCATCGAGGAAGACCTGAAGAGCCACACTCAAAATATTCATCACACTAAACGTTTCAAACATAGCTCTTACACTAGTTACAGGTACTGAGAGGAATACCTGAAGAAGAGCACACTCAAAACGTCTCTCACACTCTCCAAACATAGCTCTACAGAAACTGAGAAAGACCTGAAGAAGAACTATGTTGAAAACATCTGTCATGCTTTTCAGATGTTTTAAACATAGTTCTTCCTAGTACTGAAAAAGACCCACGTTCAAAACATCCATCATGTTACCTCTCTTTCAAAGATTTCAACTATAAACTCAAGCATGACTCTTCCAATGGCTGAAGAAGAGCCACATTCAACACTTACATCTCACTATCTCTTTTCATGCATTTCAAGAAGTACTTGCGGGGAAAGTGATGCTTGGAACATCTATTACACTACCTCTCTCAAGGAACCTACTATTTCTCCACCATCAGGTTTCTTTGTCGTTTTATTTATTTATTTATTTATTATTACATCTTGTAGTTTGTTCTGGATTTTTTTTTGGTCAATATTATGAAGCTTTGCATTTTTTGTTTTCCTGTTTAATGGTTTTTTTTTTGGTACCACTCAGTAAATCATGTCTACTTATTTAGAAATTTTTTATCGCAAAATACCAGTAGTCTGAAAGACTGGGCAGGGAGACTGTGTTGTGGACCTTTTCTGTCCCCTCTGATTTCTTGATGTAAAATTCTTGGACAGTGTCACCAGAGCTGCACACTGGACATTTGTTGTGACCGTTCCATACAATAAGATCTGGTCCCCTAAGTTGCGTGTTGTCTTCCTGTTTGACATATACTGAGTGAAGCATAAAAGCCATATTCATGTGGTTTTTGAGCATGCAACTGAATGTGCATACATTTTTTTGTTCTCAAATAGTTTTTTAATTTAAAAATAAAATCATGAACAACCTCACACCCCATTCCCATTTCATACTTTTTTACGAACATTAAATATGAAACAAAACCCAAGCGTCTGTTGTGTTGATTTGTAAACACATACCTGGCATAACTGTTTGAACTGTATTGTGTGTTATCTATGGAAAACAGAGAATGAAAACACCAATCACAAACCTTCCACCAATTTGAATGCTTTCAATATTCACTTTATCAGAACGTAAAAAAAATGATATGAACGCAATTAATATCAAAACTTAGCAAACATGTAAAAGGAAATGAAGCTAATTTGAATGTTAAAAAAGAAAAGAAAAAGCATCTGATGTTAGACAACAACAAAAGAGAACATATGGATAAAATTTTTAAAAGCCTTAATTAAGCAGAAAGTCAAAACATCTTCAAAATTCAACAAGTTTGATTGCCACAAATACAAATGTATATCTTGCTTTCATAACTCTGCCAGTGATTACAAACACACTGTACTCGTAATTTCTGCAAACAATACAATGAGTTTACCTTGTACCAATGCATGCACCAATGTAACAGAAAATACAAGCACCTTGTACTCATGGCTTAACCAGACTATGCAACTAAGTTGCACTCGTAATTCTGACATAAATATTAGCACATTACAATCATGGCTACACTCAAAACATCCCAATTATGTTATATTATTTTGCCAGTATTTTTACTGATGATTATGTAAAAAAAATGCATATGATTTTAACTTGTACACACAGTTTCATCAAGTAATATGTGCATCTCCATACTTTGTATTCATATTTGACATAAAAATACAACCACTTTGAAGAATTAAAGAATCTGTCATTTCACCTCCCCTATACAGGGACATCAGAGAGAACACACACACACACACACAACACACACACACACACACATGCTTGCTCATAGAAATGATAAAAATGTTCACATTATTAAAAAAGAAAAAGAAAAGAGGAACAAGTTGTACACACATTTTCAGATGGCACAGAAGAGAAAGAATGGCCACCAGGTAAACACTTTCCCTGGTATATCACTCAAACATCCACACACAGTGACACACACAGTGACACACACACACACACACACACACACAGAGTGACACACACACACACACACACAGAGAAAAAAAACCCTGACTGTCTTAAATGCTGTTTGAAATGTAAAGATAAACATTTAATATCCATGTTATGAAAGTCTGTAGCTTTTTTCCCTCACTATCTCATCACTCTCACTCCCACCTCATCATGTCAGCAGCTGCAAGAAACTATGTAAAAATGAAAAGCTCTGTCACAGTTTTACTATTTCCAACCATACCTCAGCTGACTGAACTGGGATGAAGAGGGAAAAAAAAAATCTGTACATTGTAAACAGACCAGCCAGCCACGGAGTCTTGATGACAGCTTCAGGCATGATGAAAATAAAACAGCTGTCCATTTCAAAACAAGCACAAGCAGATTGTCCTCACAAATGCAATCATCAATAAGATAACAAAAGCACACCACAAAATTCTGGCCAGCTAGCGCAAAGGACTTCATTTACATTGCCCCCTGATGAAAAAGGACATAAAATCCAAAAAAGAGAACAACAACAAAAATAAAATAAAAAGGTACAACAACAACAACAACAAAAACTGCATAAAGATGCAAAGGTAACAGCTGTTTACATTGAAGAATGCTTCAAAAATACTGCTCATCAAGTGCATTAAAATTTCATTTTTTCCCCAGAAGAAAAGAGTGTAGTGCTTCACATGGACGTAACAAAGACTGGGGAAAATAGGAACAAACTAAAGCAATAACATGGGAATGGTTTGGGGCCGTTAAATTCATTTAATTTCAAAGTTTGGAACCAGAAAATCTTGGTAACGGGCTGGCCCATTCATCATAATCTCATACCATATGAGTGGTAAACTGTTACCAAAAAGGAGGGGGTTGGGGAGGGGAGGGGAGGGGAGGATATGGGGAAGGGGAATAAAGGGGGGGGTTTTAAAGGGGGAGGGGGGGGGGGGGGGGGGATGGAAAACAAAAAAAAAAATACATGCAATGTAAACAAGAAACCGGGAAATTGTTATAGGAGATCTTCCAGGGAATGGGGGCTAATTCATACCCAAACAAGTTCACCTCAAACAGGGGAATATCAATCCGGCTGATGAATGTGTGCTTCAATCTAAATTCACCGGTCAGCTGATCCACATCTGTACTTTCATGACAATAACAGGGAGAAAAAGCAAAACGAACTATGTATACGTAAGCTTTCAATAGTGTTTCTGGATGTTTGCTGTTACAGTACAGATGGGGAAAAAAAAAACAACAACAGGAAGCTGCACTGACAGAACTGACTATTCTGGCAGTCTGGTTCTTCCATCAGTGTCTTCAAACCTTCTGACTGACAAAAAATGTTGTGAGGGTGTCCAAAGCTTGCCAGCCAAATAAATCCTTTGCATGCCCCATCCACCCCAAACCCCACTCCCCTCTGGGCACTTTCAGCTTAGTGACCCCCCCACCCACACCCAAGAGTGGACACGACTTTGTAAGGAATCTGTCAGCCTTTGGATCATCGTCAGGGCTGTCCTATGGCCACCGACTGAAGGAGACCCTCACATTTGCAGCAGACTTCCATGATGTTTTTGACATCAGATGACCATCAATAAATCATTCACATAAAGGCTTGAAAGGTGTTATCCTTTACCATAGTGAATAAATGGATCTTTGACGTTTATCAGATTTACAACTGAGACTAGCATTCATGTAAGGGGCAGTGTTACACCTGCAATATTTTCTTTGAAGGCTCTTGACAGTGTGGGGCTTTTGGTCAACATTGGCAGATAAAACACTGCTTTTTTTAGACATGTTATGTTAATAACCCCCCCCCCCCCCCCCCCCCCCCCCACCCCCAAATTCCAATGGTCAGTGCACTGGTCACCATCTTCCACAGCCCCCTACTCCTCCTCCCTGATGGTGGTGCTTATGTCAGGCTCTGTCTTAAATTCACCTACAGTAACAACTGCTGACGTATATGCTTCCATTCTATTTCTGCCATTAATGCCAGCGGTCCACCAGCACCTATCTTTCATCCCCTCCCCTCCTCACACACAAGCTGTCATACACCCTTTTCTTTCCCCCCCCCACCCCTCTGTCATCTTCTGCCCAAGTTTCCAACTAAAAAACCCTCTCCTCCTCTATCCCCCCCCCTCCCCTCCCCTGTAGGTATATTTGAACTACTGGAAGATAAATTTCACACACACAGAAGCCGAGTCACTCAAACTGAAAAAAATGAAGATGCCGAGCTCAGTGAAGGATGAAAATTAGCTCTTACAGCTGATAATGAATATGCAGATCTCCCCCTGGGATAAACTTGAATCCTCTTGCATTCAGTTATCCCACACGTACACGTGCCACCGACTGCTCACTCATCATGAATAGGGCTGATCTTGTCAGTGGTAATTTTAAAACGAGCGATGAAGCTTTGTGAAATGAAGGAGGAGGCTCTTTGCAAGCAGAAATTTAAACACATGATAAACCTGATCCGCTCAAAATGGAGATACAGTTTTCCCTTTCGGAGGATCACTACACTGAGCATAATTCTGAATCGACCCAGGGACAAGTCTCAGTGAAAGTGTGCAGGCGCCACTTAAAAGGATGATACAAAAGTGATACCTTCCAATACGATCTCTCATTAAGATCCAAACCTTTCAAAGACTTCATTTTTTTTTTTTTAAAAAATATTTTTCTCTGTCTAGGCACCAGATTCACTCCCCATGGGGACGTAGAGGGCTCTTTTATGATAAATTATGTCTCTGCTTTCTGGCGCGGATATGTATGAGAAGCCGGAATGAGTGGTTTGAGAGTAACATCACTGATGGTGGGGAAAAGAAAAAACACACGAAAGAAACAAAAAAAAATCCCCCATGTAATTTTGACTGCCACAATTTCATCAGTGCAGAATTATACACTCAAAACCCCTTCCAATGGTAAATTCTGTCCTGTTTTGACATGGGTGTTACTGACCCGATGGGCTTCACAGCTGGTTTTTTTAGGAAACCAATTTAAAACTGAAGGTGGGGGGGGGGGGGGGGGGGGGGGGGGGGGGGGGGGGGGGGGGAGTTGGGGGTTTGTTAAGGGGGCATTCAGCAGGGAAATGTTGAAACTAACAGAGATGAAATATTTAGCATTTTTCATTGGTGCCGCTGTGTCAGAGCTTTAAGCCAGTCATGCTGTTTATTTCTGCCATGCCTCTGACAAATGAGAAACATCTAGAAATCATGATATCAAACAAATTATTTGTCATAATATGAAAATATTTAAACAGAAAGGTATGTCAGGGCTATTGAAACAAAACAAAACAAAAAAACAACAAAAACCAACTAACAGGAAAAAAAAGAGACAGAGAAACAGAAAAGAATAAAAAATGTACCCATCTAAATTCATCACTGCATTTATAAATGTAACAACATACTGTTGTGTGCTGTGTAAAATGGGCCAGTACCCCATCTGTTGGCGCTTTCCAAAGGGAGGCTTGATGATTTCCCACTGGGCTTCGCTCTCATCACTCTTATGTCCCCAGGTGCCACAACCACACAATGCATTAGCTGCTGACAAGGAACAATAACTGGCCTTCTACATGGGCCCAAATCACTGTAATTATCAAATTTCCAAAAAGTGGCATGTAAGATCTGAGTTATCAACACGACATTTGCGTAATTTTGGCCAAATGGCAACCCCTCTCAAACTTGAGACAATGGCACGATGCGATCTCACAGTATCATCTGGCTCTTCATCTTCAAGCCACTTCCTACAAGCTGTATCAGTATGGATGCTGAGTCTGAATGTATGGAAATGTATGAGGTGCCCAGCACATTGTAGGAAGAGGAGGGGAGGTGCGATAGGAGAAAGATGGACTTTATTTTAAAGTTTCCATCAGTGTGTGTGTGTTTGTGGGGGTGTGTCTCTGTCTGTGTCTCTATCTGTGTTGTCTGTGTCTCTTTTCTTTGCATTTCCAATATCAACTGGAAAGTGGGTAGGGGGCAAAAGCATACTCGGAACTTCCTCACTCTCATGTCTCTGTCAGTCTATGTCTTACAGTTTAGCATTTAGTTAGCAAAAAAAAAAGGGACTGTTTCTCATCAACGCAAACTAACCCTAACCTAAACCAACATCTCTTGATTATATTACAGGCATTTGCTTTTTTCTATGTTCCAGTGCATGAATAAAAAGGTTTAATAAATATTCCATACATGTATGTATACATATACATGTGCAATCAAATATAACAAAATTCAGAAAACCATTGTGTGGGGACATTCGAAAGATCAACAGAAAATGGTGGGCGTTTGTTTGTTGCAATGAACCCGATGGACAAAACCTGCAGTGGGGCATGAAGTACGCCTCTACCCTTTGCTGTTTGTTCTGTTATTCTGTGAGGTGCAGATGTGTGTCATGATGTGTGCATTTGAGATTTCCCCCCCCCCCCCCCCCCCCCCCCCCCCCCCCCCCCCCCCCCCCCCCCCGAAATTCACACAAACTCATCAAAAAACACTGTTGCCCCTTTACTACGTTTTCGTGGTAAGTAAAACAAAATCCACGTGATTCTCCAAACGGGTGATTCCCCAACACCCCCCCCCCCTGCCAAATTTGGAATCTTTTTTGGTTTGTTGCTGGTTCAAGATAGCCGCATCCGACTTGCTTGCAAGGTGTTTGCACAATATGAAACTATGGTGTGCAACCCTACTGGAAAAATAATCAATTCATCCAATGAGAAGGTACTCATGACTTTAAACAGTATGCGAACAGTAAAAACCCAGTCATTTAGATGTAGTTATCAGAAGAAAAAGGAGAAGAAAGAGAACCACCTGTGCTTTCAGATGTACCTTTTTCTTATCTTCTTAGTTACTTAAACTGAAATGGGGGTAAAGTAGTAAAAGATATCTTGACAATGGTTCCCCTATCTCACACACACATAAATAAAAGCTGATGAATGGAATGACAGAAATATATATATGTCTATGATTTTGACTTCAGACATTGAAGGAAAAGAGAGAGAGAGAGTGTGTGTGTGTGTGTGTGTGTGTGTGTGTGTGTGAGTGAGGAGAGAGAGAGAGAGAGAGAGAGAGAGAGAGAGTGTGTGTGTGTTATGTGGTGTGTGTGTATGTATGTGAGTGTGAGTGTGTGTGTGAATGTGTGTGTGTGTGTGTGTGTGTGTGTGTGTGTGTGTGGTGGTGAGTGAGTGAGTGAGTGAGTGAGTGAGTGAGTGATGAGAGAGAGAGAAGAGAGACTGTGTGAGAGAGAGAGAGAATGTGTGTATACACGTGTGTGTGTGCATGTGTGTGTGTGTGTGTGTGTGTGTGTGTGTGTGTGTGTGTGTGTGTGTGTGTGTGTGTGAGTGAGCACGCATGTGCATGGGTGCATGCTTGCGAGTGTGTTCATCATACTTTATGCTAGAGAGAAAGAGAGAGAGACTGTAGGAAGACAGCTGGGAGTGAACGGGAGGGGTAGGTGAGACAGTGCATAAGGGTGGGAGGGGATGTGGAGGGAGGGGGTACTGCCAGCAAGAACAAGAAACAGGAATCTTCCTGAATGACCACCACCTATCCCCCCCCCCCCCCCCCCCCCCCCCCCCCTTCTTCCAGTCTGCATCATAGTCTGGTTAAGACAGAAAGGGCAGATCAGGGTGGAGGCGAAGGGGAGTGGGGGGGGGGGGGGGGGGGGGGGGGGGGAGGGAGGAGGGAAAGAGAGAAAGGTGGACAGGACTGTAAGACACCAGGGGTAGGAACAGAATGAAAGACATGGAGGACGACAAAGGACAGGATGACAGGGAAATAAGACTCATGGAGAACGACAAAGGACAGGATGACAGGGAAATAAGACACATGGAGAACGACAAAGGACAGGGTGACTGGGAAATAGACTCATGGAGGACGACAAAGGACAGGATGACTGGGAAATAAGACACATGGAGGACGACAAAGGACAGGATGACTGGGAAATAAGACACATGGAGAACGACAAAGGACAGGATGACTGGGAAATAGACAATCTCCATGAAGTGACTCACACTGACATCAGCTCCATTTTCACTGTCAAATCCACCAGGGTTACTTTTAGCCTGGTTGACCACACCAGGCCCTTTCAGAGCGGTCATCAGACACAGACGGACAAAACTCTGTCCTGGGATACGCAGAGCAAGCAAAACACAAGACAGTTGTGCACTAAGCAGGCACACCAATTCATAACATGACTTGCTATAATACATGACAGAAACAGAACAGGCAAAACCAAAGGCAGTCACAGAAAAGAGGAAATTATGAACACAACATTTTCATAAGGTGGGATTATATAGTTTAGAATGAAAACACCCTGGCATCCCCACAGTGACACACCAGTAACATGTTACAGAGTATTTACCCTCACATGTGTGCATACACATAATATACATACACAAACATCCCACGTCCATTCATCTGCATTGGCACAGGCCCACGACTGTGTGTAACTTGTCAAGAACACAAATGATACGAGATGGTCTGCACAATGACGAGCTGACACTACACGCTTGATAAAACATGTGCCAGTGTCTGATGTTCAAAACAAGCTGTAGAGTTTTCATCATCCAACACTGTGCAGTGCTTTTCAGGTATTCAGCAGATTAGAAATTGCTGGCAACACAACAGAAATAAGGAAAAACGGATGGGATGGGGAGGGGAAGGGAGAGAAAAAAGCTATATTGAATTGAAAAAAAACAACCAACCCCCACCCACCCCTGATGCAGCCATGCAACACATTTTTTAACAACTTCTTCACCGCCAATATTAACAGGTACACCCTACAAAACTATTCAGCATTTCTTCTTAAGTAGTCATATTTCCATGTCTGCTTGACCCCTACAAAGGCAGGTTTTTGTTGTTGTTGCTTTTATTTTTTTCCAAACATGCCAGTGAATGTACACTGAATACCTGAAGGCTTTAAAACCATCACTGTTGGAAAAAGACACGCCAAATTAGGACGGTTTGAAAGGTATTAATCTGAGAACATTTCAAAATGTCAAGGGGCTGGGAGGATGGGGAAGGGGAGGAGGCAGATGGGTTCTAGTCCTTGAAAACTGTTGTGAAGAGGAGAGGGAGGGGCTGGGGGCATACCACTGGCCCATGAAGCTTGCTTGCAAGGTGAACGTCAGCTGGCTATTTCAGTATTTGTTTTGGGCACAAGTCAACCAGGTGTTTTTCCCAGAAAATTCTGAGAACCTCACTTTGCTCTTTGACAAGTTTCCTTGAGTATACCACATTTTCTGTGCGTGCGTGCGTGCGTGTGTGTGTGTGTGGGTGAGTGGGAGTGCATGAGAGAGAGAGGGAGAGAGAGAGAGAGAGAGAGAGAGGAGAGATGAGAGAGAGAGAGAGAGTGTGTGTGTGTGTGTGTTTGTGTGTGTGGTGTGTGTGTGTGTGTGTGTGTGTGTGTGTGTGTGTGTGTCTGTGAGTGTGTTTCCAGCACAGAGGACTAAGCCCATCACATCTTAGACCATGTATCAGGTTAGTTAAAGGTGACACATAATACGCCAACAGTATATGTGTAAGCAGGAAACTACGGGCAGTGAAGGAGTGAAGCACATAGCCCAGAACATGGTCTTGGTACTACAATGTCCAGTACAATTCACCATATACCATTTCTGAATAACAACACTCACATTCGTATGGTCAGAATACACATTAAATTAGAGCTAACAAGTACAGTCCCTATATATAGAGGCAATGTGACCGTAAACTAAACCATCTCAGCAATAAGGTGGGGAAGAAAGGTTTTCTTTTTTTAAGTGTCAGGTCTGCGCACACACACACACACACACACACACACACACACACACACACACACACACATACACACACGTGTGCATGCACACACACACACATGCACATGTATATATGAACAGACCTGACACTTTGAAAAAAAATTATATATATATATATATATATATGCGTGAACATTTATATACAGAGACACACACAAAATAAGCAGATATTGGATGATAAGCACAGATAGACTAAAATCGAGAACATAATGGTAAAGAAAGATTTTTTAAAAATCTGAAAAAAGGATCAAGTAATGATAAAACAAAGTGACAGATATAGACAGGAAATTAGGGGTTGAGGGTTGGGGTGGGGTGGGGTGGGGGCTGGAGGGCATAATTTTCAGAAGGTGGAAAATGCACTCAATAATGAAATCTAATGCTGCTTGTAAGCTCTCACACAATTGAATAACAATACATTGTTCAATTTTTCATATTTCCACTAACTTATCCGACGAATATCTGAATAAAAATAGGTCTTGCAATATCATTAAAAAATTATTGACTGATTTTTGTTTTCCCTGAAGTTGGAGTATGGCTGCCTTAATGGCGGGATAAAAAAAGGGTCATACACACAAAACTCCACTCCCTTTGTTGGGTAGATGGGATTAATCCTTGCCTGCCTACACAGGGAGTGTCCGCAGGAGTATCAGCCTGCGTACGCCCAAAAAAAAAAAAAAAAGAGACTGATTTTTGTCCCCTACTTCAAGTAAAATGTCTGAATGAATACAGAAGAGCAACGCTTAAATAATCTGCAAGATGCGTGCTTTATGTCTGAAAACCAAAGAAACTGACAGGCTTCTCAACAGTCAGAGATGTCAGAACATTTTATAAACAGACATGGTTTAAGGGTATGGTTAAGGATTAAATTAGCAAAACAAAACATTTTCAAGATACATTTGTTTATCTAGATGTATAACTTAACTGTCAAGGATATCTCCATAAAACTCAGTACCTGACCAGAAGCTTACTGGAAAGTTGCAATATTTCTGGAGTCATTATAATACTAGTGAATTTAACCCCCCCAAAAAACAAGAAAAAAGAAAAAAAAAGCACAGATATGGACCCAGACAGACAGACAGACACTGACATCATCACCTATAATAAACAATCTTGTGTAGCAAAGAACAGGCCTGCAGCAAAAAAATATGGTAAAGCACGGCACTACACAGATATTTCTTTAAAAATTGTTTTTGATGCGCAGAATATTTTAAGCAAGTTTCTTTCCATATTCTGTTTGTCACCTAAAATTTTTTTAAGGCTTATCTTTATTTCAAGCATGAAAATGAATCAATGACAAATGAAACAAATGAAATAAAATAACAACAATAACAAATTAATCAACCAACCAAACAACAACAAAAACAAAACAACTGCTAGTACATATGACGAAATCAGACCAAAAAATAAAACAAGCACTGAAAAAACAAACACATGCGCAGTGAGTTTACATCGCCAAAGTCAAAACCTTCTGACACTGCATTCACTGGCTCGTACCATAGTTATATGCCCTTATCCATTATAGAAGCAACTGTGCTTGTTCATTATTTCAGAGAAATGGGTTAGTCTTTCCAAGAACTAGAACCCGAGGACAAGAACAAGAACAAAGAATGATCCACGGAACCGCCCTTCCACAGAGAAAAAGGTCAGTAGCAAAAAAAAAAAAAAAAAAAAATGATAAAGCCAGCCCATCCCTCATAGGTGCAGGAATGGAAACACCCACAGTCTCTGCAAAACAGGAAGTCCTAAAGCAATGACAAGCTCCGGTAACCTATGGATACAGACCAGCCTCTGCTGTGCAAACTCCAAAGCCACTGCCATGATCCAAATAAAGAACATTTCTCTGGACTCAAACACAAGTTAGAGAATCTTGCCAGTGGAGACATAATTGCAATGAAGATGTTCAATAAATAGTTTAAAAAAAACATGAAAATAATGACAGACCCTTCTGTAGAAAGCAGACTGGTAAAAATCTTGCTGGAACAAATACCGGTAAAGTTATAGACCTTATACGTCATATATATACAGAGTGTAAAATAATGACTATCAGATAAAAATCAGACCGAATGAGAAACAAAGTCATAGACTCTGCAGATCATGAACTCAGCATACAAGAATGACCAGTTTGGTAAAAATCTTGCAATGAAGGACTCTAGCCAAAGGAACAGACATTCCTACACTACCTACAGATTATACAAAGCCCACTGTCACCATCTCTTTTTCTAATGGCTCCAAGTTCATGGCTACAGTTGAATAACTACTGTTTAAACAGTTCACTCTGAACTGCAATGCTAAAAATGCTGCCAAAGTTTTCTTTCTGTTTGTTTTTTCTTTAATACTCTCTTTATCTTCAATATCCCCATATGGCTCACTCTGGCTCCCCGAAGAGCCACTTATCGGTTTGTTCTATAAGAGCGCCATCATTCACAGTCCACAGGAAGTAATCACTATCAAGTCGTCATGAAGCAACCCATCAGAGGAGACACAGCACAGCAGCGAGTAAAAGCTTTGGTGGAGTTGACTAGTGCTGTTCCCATCCAACACATGCAGGAAAACATATACCAAGCCCCCAACAGACAAAAAAGAAAAGAAAAAAAAAGAAGCTTAATAGTAAAGCAAAGTCCCCTTCCAGAAGGCGCCAACATGTCCATCCATAGAATAATCCCCATGAACCTACCAAAACCAAGGACTCTGACAAAAAACTCACCATGGAGATGGAGATGGAGAGGAATCATCACTGGGGTCACCATAACAACAGGACATGAAGGGCCACAGAATTTTGATACTTTTTATGTCAATCAATGAAGATGAGGATGATAAAGACGATAGTATTAAGATCTATTGTGGAAAGAGACCATATGGCAGGGCTGTAATCTATGAGCTATTCACATATCACAACAATAACCAGGCCGAGAGATACAGACACCTGCAGTGTTGGTCAGAGAATTTGAGCAACATTCTCTGAGATACATTCATGGTGTGGACAAAGCTTGACTGTATCATGGCTCCAGTCTTTCCATGGAAGTATACACTCAGATCTGATTTACAAAGCATGTTGGAACTGAAAAATTCCATTTATAATAAATGCCTCTGATGAAAATCGATCCATGTTTTCCTAGCCCACAGATGTGAAAGGTGCACCACTGCCCCATGAGGGTGGTAGTGTTGCCTAGTTACACCAACTCAGCTCAGTCATGTTGTTAAATAACTTAAAGCCCAGTCACCCATGGAGGCCAAGTCAAGGCTGAAAAGAGCTCTAAAGCACCACCCAGTACCAATCATAAGAAAAACAATTATGAATCTTGGCTTCTGACCTCATTCAAAGAGAGAAAGCAAATAGGTCAACTGTCCACTGACAGAAACTAAAGGCTTTCTTCAGCTTGAAACGTTTCTCAGTCTGGCTGAATACAATCCTCCATTCACACCGAACATAAACAAATGAACATCAGTCATGCTAAAGATTTAACTGTAACCAAAATTTCCATTTCAAATATACAAAGTTTACCCATGTGCAAGCACACATGCATAAAAATTGTTTTTCTGGACAAACAAAAATCCATATCTGTCGCTCCACAAAGACAAACTATTCAATGAATAACAATTAAAAGTGAAGAAGAAACTGTGAACAGTTGACATCTCAAGCCTATTTAAAAGATCCAGATTTCAAAGCTGGAGTTGCAAACATTTTTTTTTATCAACACCAGAACCACAGAGATTATACAGACCGCAGACACTGCCAAGAGAGAGAGAGAGAGCTTCAATGCAGTCATTCAGTCATCGTCCAGACAGATGACCTCAACGCAGTCATCATCATCAACTGCAGCCAGTGGCATACGATGTGCAGGGGCAGGAGGCGGTCCTCTCGGTGCTGCTGGCATTCCTCTTCCCCAGGGATCCGATCGACCCCATTGTACTGAAAACCACGGCCCCTGTAAGTGTTCGTCGGCCTGGGGCTAGCCCCATACCTTGGAGCTCTTGGCATTGGATAACTTGGACGACCATAGCGTTGCATGCCTGACTGAGCAAAGCTCTGCTGTGGAGGCCGTCCTCGATAGTCATAACGAGGCTGCCTAGTCCTGAAAGTTGTATTGTAGGGAGTCTGCAGATGTGGAGGCATGCCACCAGTGCCACGACCCATAGTCATAGATGGCGCTCTGGACCGCTCCAGCCCAAGAGAAGCCGCCAGCTGAGTGTTGGCCAGTTCTGCTGCCCGTACACAGCACCGATCTGGATCTGAGGACTGTTTTCTTCACCTGTCCCAACACTCACCACATTCTGATTGCTTTCTGGTGTCCTTTCCATCGTCGCGGGTGCCGAAGGTGTAGACACAGGAAAACTGTTAGAAGCTAACTCAAACATACTTGCCAGTTCCGCTGCACCATACACCGCACTAATGCGTAGCTGGGGTGTGTCTTCGTCAGTGGTCTGAGCAGACGAAACAGTCTGGTTACTTTCTGAAGCTGCAGGAGCAGTGGAACGTTGAGGAATCAGGTTGAACACGCTCAGTTTCTTTTTCAGCACTTCTGGAGAATCTTCCTCATTGACAGTGGCTGCAAGTGGGGCTGCTCCCTGACCGACGCTCCCAGCCCCCGGGGGCTGGCAGAGCTGTTCAGCTGTGTTCGTGCCTACATTCTGCACACTCATGCCACCTGCTGGAGCAACAGCAGTCTGCTGGGGGCCAGATGTCTGAACGCTGATGTTGCTCACCACAGAACTGCTTGAAGTCTGAATCTGAGCAGTGAATGGTGTGCTAGGGGCGTTGCTCTGTGGGTACGATGTGTTCATGGGGGTGGTTGAAATACTAACAGGGGGATTATTCTGTGGATATGAAGTGTTCAATGGGGTGGCTGAAATAGTAACAGGAGTGTTATTCTGCGGATATGAAGTGTTCAACTGGGTGGTTGAAATACTACAAGGGGGGTTATTCTGTGGATATGAAGTATTCAATGGGGTGGTTGAAACACTAACAGGAGGGTTATTCTGTGGATATGAAGCGTTCAACTGGGTGGTTGAAATACTAACAGGAGGGTTATTCTGTGGATATGAAGTGTTCATCGGTGTGTTGGAAATACTTACAGGAGTGTTGTTCTGTTGATACGACGCGTTCACCGGTGTGGTTGAAATACTCACTGGGGGGATGGTTTGTGGATAGGGCGTGTTCAACGGTGTGTTGGAAATACTAACTGGGGGGATGGTTTGTGGGTACGATGTGTTCAAACGTGAGCCGGGAATACTAACAGGAGGATTATTTTCAGACTGCAACAAGCTCCCCTGTGTGCTGGAAACAGTGACAGGTGGATAGCACTGTGACTGTGAAGCGGGGCTGGGATGGATATTACTTTCTACATATGGAGGGGAGAGTAAGCTGGTCATGTTTTGGCTGGACTGACTGCCAGGTAAAGCAGTCTGTGACCCCGCTGTGTTCTGAAAGGGAGGGACGGAAGCAGACGCTGGGAACCTGCTGCCTTCTCGCGGAATACCCTGTCCATAGGGCACAGCCTGCGTGGTGCCCTGACTGGGCTGCGACACTGGAGTCTCATTGCTCCCTGGGCCTGTGTGCCTGTCGAGTTGTGTGAAAAGGAGGTCTGCAGAGGGCTTTGAATGTTGACAGAGCTGCCTTGCACAGAAAAAGTGTTTTGTGACACACATGTTTGGGCACTGGAAGCAAACGGTGCCAAACTGCTTTGAGCAGTTCCCTGTACAAAGGCTGAAGGTTGTGTTCCACATGTTGGAACACTAGCCTGGGCGTTGGCAGGGTTGTGTGCCTGAAAACTGCTTTGTATGGCTTGAGAGTTTTGTGGCTCCGACATCTGTCCACTCCCTTGTGCATATGGAATACTTTGAGGCACAGATGTCTGAACATTGCCTTGTGCATAGGGTGGCCCTTGAGGCCGAGATATCTGGACATTGCCCTGTATATAAGGAATTTGTGGGACAGATGTCTGTGCACTGCTTTGCAAAAAAGGAGAGAATTCTGTGGCACAGGTGTCTGAACACTGCCTTGTACATAAGGAAAATGTTGTGGCACAGACGTCTGAACATTGCCTTGAACAAAAGAAGAATTTTGTGGCACAGACGTCTGAACATTGCCTTGAACAAAAGAAGAATTTTGTGGCACAGACGTCTGAACATTGCCTTGAACAAAAGAAGAACTTCGTGGCACAGACGTCTGAACATTGCCTTGAACAGAAGAACTTTGTGGCACAGCTGTCTGAACATTGCCTTGAACAAAAGAAGAATTTTGTGGCACAGACGTCTGAACATTGCCTTGAACAAAAGAAGAACTTTGTGGCACAGACGTCTGAACATTGCCTTGAACAGAAGAACTTTGTGGCACAGCTGTCTGAACATTGCCTTGAACAAAAGAAGAACTTTGTGGCACAGCTGTCTGAACATTGCCTTGTACAAAAGGAGAATTTTGTGGCACAGATGTTTGAATATTGCCTTGTACAAAAGGAGAATTCTGTAGAACAGATGTCTGCGCATTGCTTTGTACATAAGGAGAATTTTGTGGCACAGATGTCTGAACATTGCCTTGCACATGAGAATTTTGTGGCACAGGTGTCTGAACATTGCCTTGTACCTGTGAATTTTGTGGCACAGGTGTCTGAACATTGCCTTGTACCTGTGAATTTTGTGGCACAGGTGTCTGAACATTGCCTTGTACCTGTGAATTTTGTGGCACAGGTGTCTGAACATTGCCTTGTACCTGTGAATTTTGTGGCACAGGTGTCTGAACATTGCCTTGTACCTGTGAATTTTGTGGCACAGGTGTCTGAACATTGCCTTGCACATGTGAATTTTGTGGCACAGGTGTCTGAACATTGCCTTGCACATGTGAATTTTGTGGCACAGGTGTCTGAACATTGCCTTGTACCTGTGAATTTTGTGGCACAGGTGTCTGAACATTGCCTTGCACATGTGAATTTTGTGGCACAGGTGTCTGAACACTGCCTTGTACAAAAGGAGAATTTTGTGGCTGAGGTGTCTGAACATTGGTTTGTACATGGGGAGAATGTTGAGGTACAGTTGTCTGGACATTGCTTTGCACATAGGGAGAACTTTGTGGCACAGATGACTGAACATTGCCTTGTACAAAAGGATAATTTTGTGGCTGAGGCGTCTGAACATTAGTTTGTACATGGTGAGAATGTTGACGTACAGTTGTCTGGATGTTGCTTTGCACATAGGGAGAATTTTGAGGTACAGATGTCTGCACATTGCCTTGTACATAGGCAGAATTTTGAGGTACAGATGTCTGCACATTGCCTTGTACATAGGCAGAATTTTGAGGTACAGATGTCTGCACATTGCCTTGTACATAGGGAGAATTTTGAGGTACAGATGTCTGAACATTGCCTTGTACATTGGGAGAATTTTGAGGTACAGATGTCTGGATGTTGCTTTGCACATAGGCAGAATTTTGAGGTACAGATGTCTGCACATTGCCTTGTACATAGGGAGAATTTTGAGGTGCAGATGTCTGAACACTGCCTTGTACATAAGAATTTTGAGGTACAGATGTCTGAACATTGCCTTGTACATAAGGAGAGTTTGGTGGCACAGATGTCCGAGTACTACCTGCAGTATAAGAGGATGGTGGAACTGGTGTCTGCGCAATGCCTGGGACACTGGGAGAATTTTGTGCTACAGATGTCTGAATATTGCCTTGATTAAAAGTCTGATCGTGGCCCTGCAGAAATGGGGGATTTTGCGGCAGAGGCATTTGTGCAGTGCCTTGAATGTGGGAAGAATTTTGTGGCACAGATGTGTGAATATTGCCTTGTATGTGAGGAGAAAGCTGTGGCGCAAATGTCTGAGGGTTACTTTGCTGATATGGAGAACTTTGTGGCAAAACTGTGTCTACATTGCTTTGTACACTGGGAAAATGTTGTGACACAGATGTCTGAACATTGCCTTGAACATAAGGAGAATTCTGTGGCATACTGCCCGATACATGAGAAACATTTTGTGGCAGCGATGTTGGAACATTCTGTTGACCATCAGAAGAATACTGTATCACAGGCATTCGAACACTGTCTTGTACAGGGGAAGTATTTTGTGCCCTAGTTGTCTGAATACTGCCTTGTGCATAGGGAGAGTTTGGGGGTGCTGATGCTTGTACATTGCCTTGTACAAATGGAGAATTTTGTACCAGAGGAATTTGAGCATTCCCGTGAACACCGAGAGGACTTTGTGGCACAGACGTTTGAGCATTCCCTTGCATGAAAGAAGAATCTTGTGACACAGAGGTGTGAATGTTCCCTGGAACAAACGGAGAATTTTGTGGCACAGGTATCTGAACATTTCCTGGAACACTGGGATAATTTTGTGACACAGATGTCTGAACACTGCCTTGTAGAAAGGGAGAAGTTTGTGGCAGAGGTGCTTGAACATTGGCTGAAATTTGCGGCAAAGATGTTTGCACGTTGCTCTGTGCAAATGGAGAAGTTTGTGGCAGAGGTGCTTGAACATTGGCTGAAATTTGCGGCAAAGATGTTTGCACGTTGCTCTGTGCAAATGGAGAATTTGGTGGCACAGGTGCTTGAACATTGGCTGAAATTTGCGGCAAAGATGTTTGCACGTTGCTCTGTGCAAATGGAGAATTTGGTGGCACAGGTGTTTGAACACTGCCTTGTACAAAAGAAGAATTTTGTGCCTGCACATTGGGACAATTTGAGGGCACCGTTGTCTGAACACTGCGTTGTATGAAGGAAGAGTCATGGAGAACAGGTAGCGGATGATTGCCAAGTATGTAAGGATTTTGTGTACCATATGAATGAACATTGCCTTGTATACTGGCAGGACTATGTGGTACAGATGTCTGAAAGTTGCCTTGTACGCTTGTGGGATTATGTGGTACAGATGTCTGAACATTGCCTTGTACACTGGCAGGATTATGTGGTACAGATGTCTGCAAATTGTCTTGTACGCTCATGGGATTATGTGGTACAGATGTCTGAATATTACCTTGTATATCAGCGGGATTATGTGGTACAGATGTTTGAATATTGCCTTGCACACTGCTGGGATTATGTGGCACATGTGTCTGTACACTGCCTTGTTCACCAGAAGGATTATGTGGTACAGATGTCTGAAAATTGCCTTGTACACAAGCAGGATTATGTGGTGCAGATGTTTGAACATTGCCTTGTACACTCAGGGATTATGTGGTACAGACTCAGAACATTACTTTGTACACTAGCGGGATTATGTGGTACAGATGTCTGAACATTGCGTTGTGCACCAATGAGATTTTGTGGTACAGATGTCTGTGCACTGCCTTGTACAGTGACAGGATTATGTGGTACAGACATCTGAACATTGCTTTGTATACCAGTGGGATTATGTGGTACTGTCTGAACATTGCCTTGTACACTGGCAAGATTATGTGGTATTGACATCTGCACATTTCCTTGTACACTGGCAGGATTATGTGGTACAGACATATGAACACTGCCTTGTACATAAGCGGGATCTTGTGCTACAGATGTCCCAACACTACTTTGAACACTAGTGGGACTTTGTGGTACAGATGTCTGAACAATGCCCTGTACACTGGTGGGATTTTGTGATACAAACATCTGAACACCACCCTGTACATTGGTGGGATTTTGTGATACAGGCGTCAGAACATTGCCATGCAAACTGGCAGGATTTTGTGTGGTACAGCCAGCATTGTGTCTGAGGCATTGCCACAGGCAGGATTTTGTGGTACAGACGTCTGAGCATTGCCACAGGCAGAATTCTGAGGTGCAGATGTCTGAGCATTGCCACAGGCAGGATTTTGTGGTACAGACGTCTGAGCATTGCCACAGGCAGGATTTTGTGGTACAGACGTCTGAGCATTGCCACAGGCAGGATTTTGTGGTACAGACGTCTGAGCATTGCCACAGGCAGAATTCTGAGGTGCAGATGTCTGACTATTGTCTGATGCATTGGGAAAACTTTGTGTCGAGGTCTGTGTATTGTTTTGTACACTGGCAGAATTTTGTGACCCAGATGTTTGAACATTGCCAGGTATTTGTGAAGGATTATGAGGCACACATGTCAGAAAATCGTTTTGAATGCAGGGAGAGTTTTGTGGCCCAGATCTTTGAACACCATGTTGAACATAGGGAGCATTTTGCTGCACAGGTGACTGAACATTTCTGTGAACGTAGGGAGAGTTTTGTGACACAGATGATGGAACGCTGCCATGAACAGAAGAAGAATGTTGTGGCACAGAACTCTGAACGCTAGCAGGGACATGGGCAGGATTTGATGGCTCAGGGGTCTGAACAGTGTCAGGATTATTCTGTGGTGCAGGTGTCTGTACATTGCCTAGTATGTCTGTGGAATTTTGTGGTACAGATGTCTGCCCATTGCCTTGTACATATGGTGAATTCTGTGGTGCAGCTGTCTGAACATTACCTTGACTATAAAGAGAATTCTGTGGCACAGATGTCTGAAATTTCCGTGTACATTAGCAGAACTTTGTGGCAGAAAAGAAGTACAAGTAGAGTTTTGCAGCACTTGTATCTGATTGTTGCTTTGTGTGTACGGAGAGTTTTGTGATAAAGTCGTCTGAACAAGCGACTGAGAACTAGGGTGCCTTTGCTCCGAGATCAGTACATTTGTAAGGTTCTGAACATATGAAGTCTGGGCAGTATTTGGTCTGACAGGTACTACATTCTGCAACTGAGAGATCTGGTCTACCTTCTGTGCGTGGGAAGTATCACTAACTGGGGGGGACCCTTGTGAGTGAGGGTTGTGTCCCGACTGGGCTGGGGTATGCATCATGCTTGTCTGGGGAGGTGATGGGCTTGTCAAGGGAGGTGTAGCGGGCATGTTGATGGGATAGTGGTAAACCAGGGTTGTTCTGCACACCATTCCCACTCACTGCTCCAGACACACTGGGAAGTACAGGTGTGTTCTGCACCTGAAGTGTATCTTGTGAACTGGTGGAATGTGTCATCTGGGGTAAGAACTGTCCACTGGCGACGGTGGCCACAAGGGGAATGATCTGCATGTTGGCAGGGGTGGTTCGTACAGGGGCATTTATAGCAATGCTGTCCACAGTCTGTGGCTGAGGGGTAGATGGCACACTGTGTGTCTGCAATGCAGGGGCAACCTGAACACCAGCGGTGTTGACCACAGAGGGCGGGTTTGGCAAAAGGGAAGCATCCTGCACACTTGTAGAGTTTCCCATGAACACTGCGTTGTGCACTGCAGGCGTGTTCTGTGCACTACTAGTCAGGCATGGCACACTCTGCTCTCTGGGTGTCACCACAGCAAGATGTGGAGCTGAAGGTGTACTACAGATGGGTGGCTGATTCTGTCCTCTGTCAGACTCCTCACCACAGGTGATGACCTGCCCCTCAATGCTACACGTCTTCAGTGTAACTGTGGCATGGGGTTGTGGGGAGATGATGGGTAACGGAACTGCCAGCACACTGGACGAGTTGGACATGACAGTAACACACTGTGCGACACTAACCACTTGTGTCACAGGCCAGATCTGAGAACTGCTGCCACTGGACATAGCAGGAGCGTTGGGCATGACTGTGGTGGCCTGGAGCCCTTCAAGCACCTTCTGCACCACTGTCGGCCTTTGCAAGTCATGGGCACGCTGATTACACTGAAGGTCAGCTGATGCCTGTTCTGTGGACTGTCCATGGGTAGTGTGGAGGTGTGGAGAAGAAACAGGCAAGTGACAGCCTAGCGGTGGTTCTGAGGTTGTTGGAGTCTCCTTCCCACGCGTTGAGAGACTGGCAGGGTTTACGTCCTGGACAGCACCGATCATACCAGGAGCTGTCTGACCATCGGGAGCATGACGCCCCTGTCCATCGAGGTCAGGCAGCTGGGGGGCAGTCTGCAGGCCTCCTCCAGCATTCTCACCAGTCACTGGCAAACATGGGATGGACTGATGACTAGCAGCACTGCAAGCACCAAGAGCAGTTGACATCACTGCACACATGACATTCAATGAAGAGCTGTTCTGCAAAGGAATGGCAGATACTGCAGTCATGATTTTCTGACCACCAGCATCACTGTATACATTTGTTTCCTCTGGCATAGAAACACTCTGATCATCCGTGGCAGAAGAATGCGTCACACTTGATGATGCTGGCTTTGAAAGTGTTGTATCAGCTTGTTCTTCTGTTTCTGAAAGATCGATCACCAAAGGCACAGAGGAAACATCTTCTGTCTTTATGACAGAAACAATTTGCACATCTTCACTTTCCGACTGATCTTCACTAGGCTTTGGTCTCTGCTCTTCCTTTGGATCCTCCTCCTCTGACGATGACAATACAGACTCTACAACCACCTCCTTAGGATCTTTTTCCGATGGCGACTGCCAGCGTTTGCTCTTCGGACGTGGTCGCTGATGCTTCGGCAAACCCTTGCGGATACCAGTGGATGATGCTCTCAAAGCAATACCAGATGGTCCTGGAACTGGAAACACTTCTGAGCCTATCATCTGCTGTGGCTCCTGCTCTTTCTGGCAGATGCTCTCAGTCCCTTGCATTTTCTGTATTTGGTCAAACAGTTGTTCTGGCACATCCATGCGTGTAATGGAAATGTCATTGTCGATGGCAAGCTCTTGATTCAAGATGGTCTTCTTCCTCAGCGTCTGGAGCCGGATCTGTTTGTCATCAAGTCTAACAAGGCTCACCAAACATTTCTTTATTTCATGCACCTGTCTCTGATTTCCTGTGAATTCAGATTTCAAAATGCGCCAAATACGAAGTCGTCTTTTAGGAAGGCTGAATTTGTAAGTGTAACTGTAATCAGCTGCCATCCCTTTCCGTGGCTTAAACTTTACAGGATAACCTTCTCTTTGGCGCAATCTTAAACGTAGTTCATCTTCATCTGGTATGCTGATACAATACTGCTCGAAGTCAACAAGTGGAGGCTTGGGGAGCTCAGCTTTTGTGAACTTCTTAACCCGCTGACCCAAAGGAGATGAGAGAGCGATGCACAAAAGAGAGCCACGGATGGTGGATCTTCTGGACGAATTATCAGTGATGCCAGAATCGGAACTGTTATCACTATCTTCACTGTGATCAGCACCTAGCCCCAAGTTCTTTTTCGCTTTGAGGGAGTCTGAGTGTTCACGTTTGATGGAGGAGATGAGGGAGCGGGTGTTTGGAGAGACCGGCAGCGGACGCTCCACTCCCACAATCTGACATTCCAAATCCAACTCCATGGGCTCAACTTCCTGCTTCACGTAAACCATACTGTGAGCTTTTGCCAAACCACAGTTCTTCAAGAACTCATCCTGGGACATCTGCACTGACGGATAATACTCCTTGGGAAATGCCATGATTGCTCTCTGTTGTTCCAGCAGACCTGGTCTTTTTTTCACATCCAGACTATCGGGGCCTGCATCCAGGTAACTCTCATCTTTCTCTTTCTTTGGTGTCAAAAGAGCCCCTGACTACCCTCCGTATTAATGTCCCTTTCTGAATCATGAGACTGGACTTCATGTCCCATACAACTGCACTTCCGGGGTCGTAGATTATAATCACTCTGACTGGCAGACCGCCTCTTGAGTTGCTTGAAATAACTACTGATGTGCTCAGAGGGCTGATGCAGAGCGGTGGGACTGTGGTCTGGAGAAGACAGCCGGTGGGCAGTGGTCTGACGCTTCACCAAATGTCGACCGTTCCCCCTCCTCTGACCAGGGAGGGGTGCGTGACCATGCTGAAGCCTACGCCCAGCATCAGTCCTGGCACTGGAGTTCTCATCGACTCTCTGGTGATCTCCCAACGAAGTCAGCAGGCTGATTTTCTGGTCACAGGTACAGTTGTCTTGGCTCATGTCCCATGTACACTCTGCAAACCAAAACAGACTGTCAGTAAAAAGAGTGAGAAGAGATGAGTTCTAATACACCGTACGTTGTTACATCGATCATCTTCCGAGCAGAATCCATTAGAGCTCCCGATGAGGCACAGTACATACTTCACGCATTGAAACTTAAGTCCACTCCTTTCATTCTTAATGCAGGCATGAGATTCACCCTTTGAAATACTACACTGTAGACCTGATCACCTTTAAAATTGTGGTGAGTGCATTACCTTAACAAAAATCCACAGATGTGTCTGGCAAAGTTCAAAGCTTCTGTCATCAGAGCTGAAAAGATTCTGTATATAGCCGGATAGAAGCGAGTGACCCAGACAGCCACATCAACACTGACTGAGCTAAAACACAGGCAAAGTAGCTACTGTGTTTGCTAAACTTTAACATGCAGCTCCCAAACAGTTTGGAATGAAGAATAGGTGCAGTCAACAAAACGTTTACCAATTTCATCTGATGCGGTGATCTTGGCACGTTCATCCATTTCTAAGAAATGTAGTCAACAACTCTCAAGAGACAGGCTGAACAAAGTTTTGAAAATGAGAGTGGAGGAGGTGCTAAGTTGCCAGCCAGGACAGAAAAGCAGTGAGAAAAGAAACTGAGACCAGAGGGAGATCTGACTCTTCACCCTAGCAGTCATAACTGTGCAAGTTCAGAGTTTGTGTTTCTGTTCTCCAGATTTTAATTCTTTACATATAACTAAGATCATCAGATGAAACTGGTACACATCTTGAATAGAGAATGAAATAACCTATTTAACATGACTGAGTGGTGGACTAGTGGCAATAGAGAATGAAATAACCTATTTAACATGACGTGAGTGGTGGACTAGTGGCAATAGAGAATGAACTAACCTATTTAACATGACGTGAGTGGTGGACTAGTGACAATAGAGAATGAAATAACCTATTTAACATGACGTGAGTGGTGGACTAGTGGCAATAGAGAATGAAATAACCTATTTAACATGAATGAATGGTGGACTAGTGGCAATAGAGAATGAACTAACCTATTTAACATGACGTGAGTGGTGGACTAGTGGCAATAGAGAATGAAATAACCTATTTAACATGACGTGAGTGGTGGACTAGTGGCAATAGAGAATGAAATAACCTATTTAACATGAATGAATGGTGGACTAGTGGCAATAGAGAATGAACTAACCTATTTAACATGACTGAGTGGTGGACTAGTGGCAATAGAGAATGAACTAACCTATTTAACATGACTGAGTGGTGGACTAGTGGCAATAGAGAATAAAACAACCTGTTTAACATGACTGAGTGGTAGACTAGTGGCAACAACTGAGGGAAATTATGCAACATGCTACTAATTTATGTCAGCTGTTTGTTTCTATTGGTATAGCCACTACCGACAATCATTGTTTCATAAATACTTACAGTGTTTTGTTAAGCACTACGAAAAGTATTTAAATACTTTTAGTATTACTGAATTTGTAAAGAGAGAGAGTGAGAGAGAGAGAGGAGAGGGTAAGGACAGGAGGTGGAAGATGACTGACAGACAGGTAATAAACAATGACCTTATGTCTGGGTTTGTTCGACCTATTACTGAAAATTTTATTTCAGTCATTTTTCACATTTCTCTGTTCAAATAATTTGCACATGTGTTCAGGTGCATATGCATATATGATTATACATGTGTGTGTGTGTGTGTATGTGTGTGTGTGTGTGTGTGTGTGTGTGTGTGTGTGTGTGTGGGGTGCGTGTGCATGTGTGTGTACAGACAGAGAGAGAGAAAGAGGAGAGAGAGAGAGAGAGAAAGAGGAGAGAGAGAGAGAGACAGAGAGAGAGGAGAGGGAAGGAGAGAGAGAGAGAGAGAGAGAGAGAGAGAGAGAGAGAAGAGAGAGAGAGAAGAGAGAGAGAGAGGAGGAGTGAACGAGAGAGAGAGAGAGAGAGAGAGAGAGAGAGAGAGGAGAGAGAGAGAGAGAGAGAGAGAGAGAGAGAGAGAGAGGAGAGGTGAACGAGAGAGAGAGAGAGAAATGAGCACTAGAAACAAGAATCTGACTTTTTAAAAAAAGCAGTCTCAGCTTACTACAATGAAGAAAATTTACATGCTTGATCAACTGAATGTCCTTGGCATTTGCAATAAACAAGAAAACACATCAAATCACAAGCCAAATAAATCAGAACAACAGGCAATACGCAAAAACATGTCCCCCAGTCATAAGCTCAATCCACATCCACGCTTACCACCAAGCAGCCTTGCCCTCTCACACTCCCTCTCCACATGTTACCCACCTCTCAAACAAAAAACACCGTTAAATGAAGCAAGCCGATCAGGCTAATCCCAGACTGCCTGCATCTTTTCACCGTTTTCGCTAACATCAAAATCGTTTTTGCCATGGGCAACTGTCAAAAGATGCATTTCAATGCTCTGACAGAAACAGATGAAGTTAATACACAGATCAAGTTAATGAACGACTTTAAAGCGTATTTTCATACTAGGCTGTAGCTGACATGGTGCTGCTCTGTTGTCCAACTGCTGAAATAAGGTCGGCTTACTTCTTCAGCCTACAGTGTGTTGCAGTAGAGTCATCATTAATTATTGCTCATCCAAATCAAAAAGCCATACCTATCATACATCAGCTATTTGCAGCAAAACCAGCTTAGACAGTGCACCACTGCAATTTGATCGGACTTTTTACAATTTTGATAAATCTGTATTTTAAGCTCCTGGTCTGATCTTCCCTTATAAAGCTGTTTTGATAATTTCACTAGGATATTTAAATCCATGAACTCAGTTCAGCTTCATTAGAACTGTAGAATCAAGGACAGCCAAACGAGACATGTTAACCCGATAGGGAACTACAGAGAAATTTCGGTTTAAATGATTGACACTTGGTGCACATTACCTCAGAACCCTGTCTGGCTGGTAGATTAGCTTTACCTTGATCCAGCGTTGTCACAGACGCTGAGGGTGGTCCAGACAGTTGATCCAGCGTTGTCACAGACGCTGAGGGTGGTCCAGACAGTCTATTTTAAGCCTGAGGCTGATGTTTTGTTGGCAACACGTCACACTTTACATGTTCCTTTGTTACTGCTTCATTAGTTTCACTGTCTGTTTTGCATTTTCATCTTGTAAAAATTAGTCTGTTCTTAATTCCATACATTACCTTAGAATTACTGATCTAACTGCTGTTGTTGTTGCGTCAACCGTATTCTTATTTGGTTTACCCTTTTCAAGCCCTGTCTGATTTTATTACTTCATATAAAAGAAATAGACAATGAACAGCAAATTTAGAGTCACTTTATAACTTGCGCCTTACTGAAGCGAGTGTTGAGAAGTTTGTATACAGGCTGTAATTCACTTTCTTCATTTATTTGTAACTGTATGTAATTGCAATATCTTTCTCTCTCTCTCAGCATCTCTTTTCCACAATGAATATGAAGTACACCTGAACTTACCACGCAGATTACAATCAATGTTTTCTGTTCCACAGTCAGCCAATGAAGACGTTGATGACACTGTCTGAAACATTCACAATGAAACAAAACTTTAAAAAAAATAAATCTTTTAGTTTCACAATAACATCCTGTTCTCCTATTTCTTATCTCTCTGCCTCCTTTGAAAAGATGAGGCAAAACAGACAGGATTCTTGAAGATGAGAGAGAACAGTTCAATCATTTTTTTCAATCAAGTCAAATCTAAAGGTAAGATTGAAAAAGAGATTCTTTAATGATGTGTGTGTGTGCGTGCGTGTGTGTGCATGCGTGCGTGCATGCATTTCTAATTTCAGGTGCAATGGCAGAACACTGGATTATCAACCTGAGACTTGTGTATCTAAATCCCCAAATAATTGGGTGAGATAGGTAAACCCAGATGTCCTCAATCTCTTCAGTCAATATGTGAAGACCCGCAAACTACTGTGTGAGGGTGTTCAAATTTCTCAGATCAACACATGCGAACATCTACAACTCGCTGGCAATTCAGATTTCCCAGATCAAAGTATCAAAGTATGTGAAGATCTGCAACTGTAAAGGCAAGATCTTTTTCTCTGATCTACAACATCAACCTATATGCAAACACCTGCTACTGCATGAATGAAGCCAACATTTACATTTTCTAATCTCTCACATCCACATGAGTGAAGATCTGCAATTTGAATCTTTTCTTCCCATACAGCATACAGAAGATAAGGGTGAATTATGGAATCAAGAAAAATACCCAGTCTCCCTCAGAATACTCCATGAGAAGTATGTGGTCAAGCTTATTCCCCCTCTACTCCCCGAAAAGCCATGAAGGACACTCAGTCATCAAGAATTCTGCTACTTAGCGCTGAGAACAGCACCATGGGCATCCTTTGGTAAAGGGTCACAGGATGATCTGTCATGATTCCTCTCTCATCAGCATCCATTCACATGTCTCAAAAGAGACAAATGAAACACCTGGACGGGAAAAAAGTTTACTTGAGCAACAGTAGTTGAAAATTCACTGGCAACAACCATTTTTTTTTGTTCTTTTCTTTTTTTTTTTTTTTTGCTGTCCCAACCTCTGCGCCACCTGAGGCAGTGCACCCACGCTGCTCATTCCGACACCCCGTCCACAGCCACAGCCCGGTCGGCCCCGCCGCAGCCCCGGCACCGGCTATCGACAGGGAGCAGTCAATGTCATGTTGTCAAGAGGCAACCCACCGGAGGAGACACTGCACTGCCGCCGAGTCACTTCGGTGGTGTTCAGCGGCACCTGTTCTGATCTAACATACGCAGGACACCACCTACTAAGCCCCCTACTGACGACAATAACTGCTTAGTCATGGAGCTGGCGTGAGTGAGCTCTCCCTACGGAGGGTGCCACCACATCCATCCAACGACAGCCCCCATGGACTCGCCGATACCGGTGACCGAAACGGAACCAAACCAAGACCACAGACATGGAGAGGACATCGAAATTGAGGTCACCATGAGAGCAGGGCATGAAGGGCCAAAGAATCTGAGACATTTTTTTAATGCTGATCGATGAGAATGAGGATGATTAAGATGAAGCTACGGATTTCCATTTCGGTCTGAGACTGCATGACAGGGCTGTACTCTACGCTTCCTTTCATAATATATCCCGGTGTCAACCAGGCCTGAGAGATACAGGCACCTGCAGTGTTGGTCAGGAAATTTGAGCAACACTCTCAGAAACGCATCCATTAAGTGGATGAAACTCGACTGTGTGGTCCCAGTCTTCCCAACTGAGTCTGCAGCAAACTCAACTCTGGGTAGGAGCCGGTCAGGGCAGAAAAACCCACATGACTCTGATGAGATTCGAACCCACGACCTCCCAGCTGGAGTCCGCAATGCTAACCACTTTGCCACAGTGGCTGGTGCTTTTGAGTTCATTCTTCCTCCTGTCACACAGACTGCCATCCCTACTTCTCCTGTCAGGTACACAATTGCTGAGGAAAAGAGCAAATGGGAAAAAAAAAAAAAAAAAAAAAAATTATGCACCAACACAGATATCAAAATGACCATTGTAATGGATTGTAATTGTAATGGATTTTTCACAGCTTGCATCTATCAGTGCAAACCACACCGAAACTGATCTTGAAATAACTGTCTGAACGGGCAGATGAACAAACATAGAAAACAGGCGGACACAAAGACAACTGAATTTAGTAATGTTCAGTGATGCAACTATTATCAAGTATAATTTCAGTTATTCTACTTCAGAGAAATAATGTTGAGAACAGGCTGACAATTCCCTCCCCCAGACCTCAGGACCTTAAATAAATATGTTGAAGCCGAAATTCACTCTATAACATGCCGATTACAAATGTTGAACCCAAAAGCATAAAGAGCACTGAACTTTGACTGGTAGAGGTGGGGGTCGGGGAGTGTACACATCGACCCTTCATTGTGGAGAAAAAGGAAACAGACCGCAGCGATTCTTCAACAAGCTGAGGTACATGAATGATGAACACACAAAACAAGGTGTAAATAAATAGAGATTTAATATATAGTAAGAAAACAGACATGTGAATTTTTAACCCCCCCCCCAAAAAAAGTCCTCTTCAAACAAGACAAATTTACAGACACTGAGACAGAGAAAAATGTGCAAAGTGATACTCGCCTGATTGCAGTCAGCATGAGAAAAACAATGTGCGAAAAATGAGTGGGCAAGTGAGGACAGTTCAAAAACAAAGAACAGTACAGGAGAGGGGGGATGGGGGGTGGGGGTGGCATGGAAGAGAGGGAGAGAGAGATGAAAAGGGAGGGCAGGCAAGAGTGTATGCTTGCACACATGCTGATAGGTGCACTCTTCCCACCTTCCTCTCTCCCTGTCATTCTCACACTGACTGCTCTCTGGGGACTACTCTGCTGTGTATTTTTCATGTCTGTTGTTTTTCTCTGAGACAGACATTTTCTTTTAATTCATTTGTCTGCAGATTCATACCATACACTAAAATGTGTGTTAGTTTACACCTTGTTTTGTGTGTTCATTTGTATTTTGCCCTTTTACTGTGGTCTACGCAGAATCAAAAATGGTACAGCCAATTCTCATCCCCTGATACACACACACACACACACACACACACACACACACACACACACACACACACCAGTTTTCATCCACTGACATCACACACACACACACCAGTTCTCATCCACACACACACACACACACACACACACACACACACACACACACAACACACACACACACAACCAGTTCTCATCCACTGACATCCACACACACACACACACACACACACCAGTTTTCATCCACTGACATCACACACACACACACACACACACACACACACACACACACACCAGTTCTCATCCACACACACACACACACACACACACACACACACACACACACACACACACACACAACCAGTTCTCATCCACTGACATCCACACACACACACACACACACACACACACACCAGTTCTCATCCACACACACACACCAGTTCTCATCCACACACACACACACACACACACACACAACACACACACACACACACACACACTTACTTTCACAAGCACACACTTGTATGTACCTACAGGTGTCCACTATTTCAGCCTTTCTTCCAATACACATTCACTACACCTGGGGGTAGTTGCTGGACACAGCAAGCTTAGGAGTGGGATGGGGCGGGGTCACTGACATTACAATCATTTTCCCCTCACATAAAAACAAAAGAAGATAAAGAACAGGTGATTGACATTTTAATTGTTTTTCCCTCACATAAAAACAAAGATCCAAAAGAAGGTAAAGAACAAATAGTTATGACTCAACCTCCACATTCATGGCTGATTTCTTTCTTTTTTAAAAATAAAAATATCAATACATCTAAACACACATTATTGGAAAGGTAATTGCTCACATCCCCACATGTAGTAAATCTGTCAGCCCTGCGGGCTATTTCCATCATCTGCATTTATTTATACTATATATTTAACCAGAAAAAAAGCTGTATTGTCCAAATCCATGTCTACAGATCACATTTACATCCAAGATAAACATCAATAGATCAGTCAACTGGAATAACTTTATTTGCAGTTAATTTTTCTTCAAGGAAATTCTATAAAGGATACACTTGCTGATTACACTTGCTATCAGCATTTTTGTTTTAAATGATTTCATATCAATACAATGCCTTGAAACTATAGTAATGATTAATGTCTTGTTTACAAGAAACACTACTCCCTGAAACAAATGTACAACATAATGTTTTCCTTAGCTGTTGCAGGAGTCCATGGATCAATAATGAATTAGCAGGTAATTTGGTTGGTTGACAGAAGGGCCAGTTGATTGCCATGTACTGGATGACTTATTTGGTTGGTTGTCAGAAACTTTTATGTAATCTGAAACAGTCTACAGACTACCATCTGAAATGATTTACAGGCTACCATCTAATCCATACTTTTACTAAAAAAAGTTTTTTTTTAAAAAGAAAAGAGGCTTAAGATGCACTGCCAGTGAGATTTAGCGCCTGCAATGTTCTTTTAATGATATCACAGCTATGGCAGCCACATTCTGTCTTCACAGGTCACAAAGATAACACCAGTGTGCGTGCATGTTTTCTTTTCTTCTTCTTTTGTGTGTGCATGCGCATGTGTGCGCATTTGTGCGTGCATGTGTTTCTTTTTTTATATCCATCCCATTGGCACATGATGGCCTATGCTTCTGAGAATAATGGAGTCAAATTCAATGTGCAAGCATGTCGGTATATCATTTTTGTTATTTTCATGCATGCATTCATACATGGGACTTCAGTTTTTAAAGTCTTATCCCATCCAGGACTTGGAACAAGTTGAATATTGTACAGAACTTGATTTTGAAGAGAAAGAGTTGAATGTTACACAGGTTGACTTTGAAGACGAGCTGGATACAGCATAGAGATCGACTTTTCAGAAGAATTGGAGATGTACAGAAAGTCTGAAGAGAAGTAGTTGGATACTGTACAGATGATGACTTTAAAGGAAGGTAAGGTAAGGTAATGTTGCTTATAGCCCAGCCGACCACAAAGGGCCACATCTAGGCTGTCACCAAGTTAAAATCAACTCAAAAGTCATTCATTCACACAATTCTTTAAAATACATCTTCTAAAAACCCATCCGAAATTTTCTTTAAAATCTTTCTACTGTAAATCTCAGATCCGATGAAAAATGTTAATCTCTTTCAAGAACTCAAAAGATTGCGTCAGGCGGAACATCTCTGAACAAGGTTTTCATGGAATCTGCTGTAAAATGTTTGTGTCTCACATCATGCAAGTCCCAACACTTTAAAAGAATATGTTTCATTGTGTGGGGTACATGACATGGAATGCACCATGGAGCTTCTTCACTCTTTAAAAGGTATGAATGAGTAAAATACGAATGGCCGGTGTGCAGCCGGAAAGGAGTTGGATTCTGCATAGAGACTGACTTTGAGTTTGAAGAGAAGGAGTTGAATACTGTCCAGAAGCTGACTCTAAAAGAAGAGTTGGATTGTACAGAGGGCTGACTCTAAAGAAGAGTTGGATATTGTACAGAGGGCTGACTCTAAAGAAGAGTTGGATATTGTACAGAGGCTGACTCTGAAGGAACTGGATACTATACAGAGGCTGACTTTGATGAGGAGGAGTTGGATACTGTATACATGTACAGAGTTTGACTTTGAAGAGTTGGTTACTGTACAGAGCTTGACTTTGAGAAGGAGATGGATACTGTACAGAGCTTGACGTTGAGAAGGAGTTGGATACTGTATAGAGGTTGACTTTGAGGAGTTGGACACTGTACAGAGGTTGACTTTGAGGAGTTGGATACTGCACAGAGGTTGACTTCAAAAAGAGGGAGTTGGATACTGTACAGAGGATGACTTCAAAAAGAGGAGTTGGATACTGTACAGAGGATGACTTCAAAAAGAGGGAGTTGGATACTGTACAGAGGATGACTTCAAAAAGAGGGAGTTGGATACTGTACAGAGGTTGACTTCAAAAAGAGGGAGTTGGATACTGTACAGAGGATGACCTCAAAAGAGGGAGTTGGATACTGTACAGAGGTTGACTTCAAAAGAGGAGTTGGATACTGTACAGAGGATGACTTCAAAAAGAGGGAGTTGGATACTGTACAGAGGATGACTTCAAAAAGAGGGAGTTGGATACTGTACAGAGGTTGACTTCAAAAAGAGGAGTTGGATACTGTACAGAGGATGACTTCAAAAAGAGGGAGTTGGATACTGTACAGAGGTTGACTTCAAAAAGAGGGAGTTGGATACTGTACAGAGGATGACTTCAAAAAGAGGGAGTTGGATACTGTATAGAGGATGACTTCAAAAAGAGGGAGTTGGATACTGTACAGAGGATGACTTTGAAGAGGAGTTGGATACTGTACAGAGGATGACTTTGAAGAGGAGTTGGATACTGTACAGAGGATGACTTTGAAGGGGAGTTGGATACTGTACAGAGGATGACTTTGAAGAGGAGTTGGATACTGTACAAGGATGACTTTGACTTTGAAGAGGAGTTGGATACTGTACAGGGATGAGTTTTGAAGAGAAGTTAGAAACTGTGCAGTGGATGACTTTGACTTTGAAGGGGAGTTGGATACTGTTCAGAGGATGACCTTGAAGAGAAGTTAGATACTGTACATGGATGACTTTGACTTTGAAGGGGAGTTGGATACTGTACAGAGGATGACCTTGCCTTTGACTTTGAAGGGGAGTTGGATACTGTACAGTGGATGACTTTGACTTTAAAGGAAAGTTGGATACTGTACAGAGGATGACCTTGAAGAGAAGTTAGATACTGTACAGTGGATGACTTTGACTTTGAAGGGAGTTGGATACTGTACAGAGGATGACCTTGCCTTTGACTTTGAAGGGAGTTGGATACTGTACAGAGGATGACCTTGCCTTTGAAGGGAGTTGGATACTGTACAGAGGATGACTTTGACTTTGAAGGGAAGTTGGATACTGTACAGAGGATGACTTTGACTTCGAAGGGGAGTTGGATACTGTACAGAGGATGACTTTGACTTCAAAGAGAAGTTAGATACTGTACAGTGGATGACTTTGACTTTGAAGGAAGTTGGATACTGTACAGAGGATGACTTTGACTTCGAAGGGGAGTTGGATACTGTACAGAGGATGACTTTGACTTCGAAGGGGAGTTGGATACTGTACAGAGGATGACTTTGACTTTGAAGGGAAGTTGGATACTGTACAGAGGATGACTTTGACTTCGAAGGGGAGTTGGATACTGTACAGAGGATGACTTTGACTTCAAAGGGGAGTTGGATACTGTACAGAGGATGACTTTGACTTCGAAGGGGAGTTGGATACTGTACAGAGGATGACTTTGACTTTGAAGAGAAGTTAGATACTGTACAGTGGATGACTTTGACTTGAAAGGGAGTTGGATATTGTACAGAGGTTGAATTTGAAGAGAAAATATCCACCATATTGACTATCTGAAGCCAGGATTTAAATAAGGACCGCTGAATCTTCAGAACAATGCTAGGCCCCCGTTTGCCAGACCATACTGAGCTTCAGCCCCACAGTAACATTAAATAAGCTGATTGATTTCTACAGCTTGTATAAACCAATATGAAAAGGCCCCTATTCATACAAAAATCCAATTCGCCTATGTAAACAAAATGCAATTTCAATCGTGAACATGTCTAATTTTGAAGCACTGTAAATATCCAATAAAATTTCACTCACATCTTTACTCTGAACGTGAGTTTTGTTTAACTTGAGGACCATGTTTATTCACAATTCACATCCTCAAATATGTTGGCATTGGCATGGATTATGCTTCCCTGCACAAACAACCTTTCTTCATACTTGAAAGTACTGCTTGAAATATTAGATTTCAGGCACAAGAGCTATTTTTAAGAGGAAAAAAAACAGCAGGCGTTGTTCACTGATTTCTTTATTGTTGTAACTGTAGTTTCAATCTTTTGATTACTTGTAAGACATCAGTCTCAGACAGAATAAATATCCAGCCATCAATGTTAAAAATGCAAAGTCAGCACCTGTTCTATTTGGTGCTTGCATGTACACACACACACGCACGCACGCACGCACGCACGCACACACCCCACACACACACACACACAGAGTTACTGTATCATTCTACATAACATTTTAAAATTAAAAAAAGAGGGGGGGGGGGGGGGGGGGGGATGTACAGCAATGCAGTTTCTACAAATGATGGAAGCAATTATAAAAAGCAAGCAATGAAATTCACATTTCCTTCATTTCCTCCATGGATTCAGTGACCTGTCCTTATACAATTAATAATATTCAATATATTAATCCATTTATTTATTCATCAGCAATGCGCTTTGTTGCCCTCAGTTTAATAACTGTGTGAAACAACTATTACAGAACAAGCACCGCAAAACAACAAATCACACATACATGCACATAAAAAGGAAAATGTGACATACACACACACACACACACACACACACACATGCGCGCATGCATGCATGCATGCATGCATGCATGCATGCATACACAAAATTAAATCCACAAGCACAAACCCTCTCACAGTGATCTGACTAAAAACTAGATCTACATTACAACGTCAAAATCATCAAAATCAGAACTATTTCTGCCAAAAATCTAAACTCTGAAGGAAGACCATGAACATGAAGGAGTCTACATCAATTCATCAAGACTGCAAAGAATTTGATCAAATCTTCAGAGTACTAGAACTAAGAACATGTACAGCTATGAGATCCAGAATAAGCCTTTGCAGCTAAACATAACAAATGTATCTTAAATCAATGTTAGCAAACCGCCAAGAGAAATGTGGACAAATGAGTCACAAGACAAAACACGACGCGTTTCAACCTCTTAGGTCTTCATCAGGCAAGACACAAACAAATAGTACAAAGAAAATGAACGAATTTGTCACTTAACTTTCTTTAGCGCAAGGTAGGTGTTGAACACCTTTGTACTATGTGTTTGTGTCTTGCCTGAAGAAGACCTATGAGGTCGAAACGCGTCGTGTTTTGTCTTGTGACTCGTTTTTTCCATGTTTCTCTTGGCGGTTCACTAACATTTCTTTAAGATTTCTTGCAGTTTAGCTTTCCGCCTGCAGTCGGCTGACTTTGCAACAAATGTGTTCTCACTCTTTATCTTCATTCAAAGGAAAGAACAGGTTGGACGGAAACAACAAACAGGCAACATGGTTCATGGAGTTTAATCTGACATCCTGTACTGACACTCTTTTAGTCTGTTGCTTACAGATATGAACTACTCATTCACAATAAATAAAAGAAATATACTGAGAAGCACAACATCTTGGGAGGATATGTGGAAAGATCTCTGAGGCTCAACACAGCAATTTTTTTCGAAAATAGAACAGCTCAACCAGTGATTAATTTGAAAAATAACCTTGAGAAAACAAATACATCAATCATGCTTCACATTCATCAACAAAATATAACCACTATGCTTGAAACAAAAAAAAAATATCAAAGCCAGTGTAGTACTCTGCCAACTGAAAAGAAAAACTTCAGGAAGTCGCTGAATTCCATCTACCATCCTTCAAATGCTGAAGGTTCAGTGTTGGAACACGTATACGTGATGGTCCACAATATTATGACCAACTTTCATCATCAATCCTTCAAATGCTAAAGACTCAGTGCTGGAACACCTACATGTGATTGTGAGTGTCCAAGGAAGTGACTGAATGCTATCCATCATCCTTCAAATGCTGAAGGCTCAGTGTTGGAACACCTACATGTGATTGTGAGTGTCCACAAGGAAGTGACTGAATGCTATCCATCATCCTTCAAATGCTGAAGGCTCAGTGTTGGAACACCTACATGTGATTGTGAGTGTCCACAAGGAAGTGACTGAATGCTATCCATCATCCTTCAAATGCTGAAGGCTCAGTGTTGGAACACCTACATGTGATTGTGAGTGTCCACAAGGAAGTGACTGAATGCTATCCATCATCCTTCAAATGCTGAAGGCTCAGTGTTGGAACACCTACATGTGATTGTGAGTGTCCACAAGGAAGTGACTGAATGCTATCCATCATCCTTCAAATGCTGAAGGCTCAGTGTTGGAACACCTACATGTGATTGTGAGTGTCCACAAGGAAGTGACTGAATGCTATCCATCATCCTTCAAATGCTGAAGGCTCAGTGTTGGAACACCTACATGTGATTGTGAGTGTCCACAAGGAAGTGACTGAATGCTATCCATCATCCTTCAAATGCTGAAGGCTCAGTGTTGGAACACCTACATGTGATTGTGAGTGTCCACAAGGAAGTGACTGAATTCTATCCATCATCCTTCAAATGCTGAAGACTCAGTGCTGGAACACCTAATGTGATTGTGAGTGTCCACAAGGAAGTGACTGAATGCTATCCATCATCCTTCAAATGCTGAAGGCTCAGTGTTGGAACACCTACATGTGAGTGTCCACAAGGAAGTGACTGAATTCTATCCATCATCCTTCAAATGCTGAAGACTCAGTGCTGGAACACCTAATGTGATTGTGAGTGTCCACAAGGAAGTGACTGAATGCTATCCATCATCCTTCAAATGCTGAAGGCTCAGTGTTGGAACACCTACATGTGATTGTCCACAAGGAAGTGACTGAATTCTATCCATCATCCTTCAAATGCTGAAGACTCAGTGCTGGAACACCTAATGTGATTGTGAGTGTCCACAAGGAAGTGACTGAATGCTATCCATCATCCTTCAAATGCTGAAGGCTCAGTGTTGGAACATCCACTTGTGCGCATCTGCTAGGAAGTGAAAGAACTAATCGACAGCCCTTTAAATGCTGACACTGTGAGAGGTCAGTGTTGAAACACCTGCATGTGACTGTCAAGCTAGAAATGAACCCGATGTCACCATTAAAAAGAAGAAGAAAAACACATTTGTTTTCACATTTCCATGCAGTAATTTTGTTCCTTTTACAAAATAAAAATTCATTTTTGAATTAGACAATATCAGTGCTACAGTTTGTTAAAGGTACCCTCTCTCCAAACTACTGTGAGAAAACTGGGCCAAGTTTTCTACTGCCCTTCAAGAGTTTTGTGGATCAATGAATTAAAAAGCATATCCTAACTGATAAAGTTTGTACTTTTCCCCAGTATTTTCCATTGTAATCAGTAGAAAATGTATCTTTCCTTACCACTTCTGACATAGTAGGCAGAATGTTTATCTTTCTCTTGTGCTGCCCATTATAATGAGCACAACTGGTGTCTTTTCATAGAACTGTCCAATACAACAGGTACAGTTTGTGTCCTTCCATGTTACTGTCCAATTCAATACACACAGTTTGTATTTTCCAATAGCAGTATCCAACACAAACAGCCCTGATATGGCCCTTTGCGGTCGGCTGGGCTATAAGCAACATTATCTTATCTTATCTTATCCAACACAAAAGGCACACGTTGTGACTTTCCGTGCACAGTCCAATACAATACGTATAATTTGTGTCTTTCCATACAGTATTGCCTACTGCATCTTTCCCTAATAATGGCAATACAATAGGTACAATCTGTATCCTTTCATAGCAATGTCCAATACAAGTGTAGTTTGTATATTTTCATGGCACTGTTCAATGCACGAAGTACAAATCTGTGTATCGCCACAGTACTGCCCCAAACTAAAGGCAGAATTTGTATCTTTCCCACTAACATCACAGACAAGAGTGCCTGTGACTGTTCATACATGATCAAAGTCAACTAAATCTCCAATTACTTAACTAAAGCATCAAACCTATGGACCACAGGTATTAGATATGACCAAAAAAGTACATGACCAAGTGTGATTCCCGACTCTTTGTGCAGTGCTGGAAGAATGGGAAAAGTGTTAAATCAGATGAGTGATCCTGGCATTAACATTCATGACATGAAAAAAAAACAAAGAAAGATGATTAAAACAGTTTTAATGTTTGTATGCATGTCGTAAGACGTGCTGACATTGTATTTGCCTGCAGCTGTCTTGAAAAGATTTCAAGTTCATGAAGAAAATAGTTCCCCCACATTGAGTGTCCTGTTAAGAATAAGATTCATAACTCACACCCACAAAGGAACTGCCCAGAATGAAAGAAACTGCAGAAACTGTGTGATGCTGTGCTCACCAAAAGCAGAGATTCCAAGATCAGGTGGCTCTCCAGGCAAATGCAGGCATATTCTGAACTACGATGATGTGACTAATGGTGAAGAATATTGAGCAGGAATGACGACCCCTTTCCATATCAATCAATGATGTGTAGAGCAGCTTTAACTCCTTTTCATAATACATGCCAGAGAAATGTCCAGTAATATATTGTGTCACAAACACAACTATTGCGGAGTACATGCTTGCAGACTTCTTAATAATTTGTTTGAAAGCAGTAACTGCAGCAAAGCAAGTCAGCACACCTTTCAGTGACTTACTGTATGACAAGCAACAACTATGGAACACACTGCTGAAGGTTTTTGAATGATGTATTGTGTGGCAAGCAACAACAGCACAACACACTGCATATTAATAAGTATCGAACAATTCACATGTTTTGTGCAACAAGTAACAACTAAGAAAACATTCCAGCAGATTTTCTGATAATTTTTTTTTTCTTTTGTGTGGGGTTAGCCACAATTTCATGACATATGCCAATGAAACTTCCAATGTTTTATCATATGACAATCCATGAAGTTCAGAATCTCTGCTGATTTATTGTGTGACAAACCACAGCTGCAGAACACAAATTAGCTGAATGTTAAATTATTGTGTGTGTGCATATGTAGGGTGTGTGTGTGTGTGGTGTGTGTTGTGTGTGCACGCGTGCGTGCATGCGTGCATGTGTGCAAGTGCGCATGTTTAAATGTGTGTGCAAGCATGCACACACCAAGCCCCAACTCCACCACCAGCAATCCTTTAAATGACTTATTTCATGCCAACTTCATAACTGCAGAATGCAAGACACCAAAAATTCCAGCAATGTGTATCATGACAAACGCTAATGGCACATACACTTTTTTCTACTCTACACATCACAGGTGCCTGCAAGCATTATCCAACAGAGGTGCACATGCACACCAAGCTGATTATCACTCCATTCTCTGACAGCCCCTACTGAATTGGTCTCTGGCTATACAAATTAATCAACCATCTACTGGAAGGCTAAACAAAAGCTTTGCAGAGACTGGAAGACAGGCCACTTTCAGTGAAGAAAAGAATCCTAAGTACATATGAAAGAAGAAAGAGACTTAAGATGTGCCAAAGCAGCAAATATTCCCACAGAATACAGACACCAGCACTCTAGTCACGACCAAGTGTCTGACAAAAGCCACCGACTGCCAGGAGACCTGTTACTTTACGTGATTTCCAGGGAGTGATACATAGCACACATACAAAAAAGCAAAACAACAATAAAAAAACACGATGATGAAAAACACACACACACACTGATAACAGACTAAATACATGCAAGCGTGGAGAAGCACATTTATACACACATACACAAAAACCATGTACAAACAGTACAAATCACCTGTGAATTAGAGGTGTGGTAGGTGCAGAAAGAGAGTTTTAATCTACCCATTACACAAGCCCCGGCAGTCATGGCACTGCCACTGTCTGAGGTGACAGAGAGCCCTGCAATTAGAACCACACTGGACGAATGAACCAGTCCCTTGCGTCAAACCACCCCACAACAGCCACAAAGCAAGTTTAAGTCAACCTTTTCGCCAACCTTACAGCCACAGACTTACCTTCATTCATTCAATCTTGCAGTCAAGCAATGTTCAGGTGCTGCTAAACAGCGCCACAAACCTGACCTGAGCAATGTTCGGGCAACAGACCTCATTCACGTAAACCGATATTACGCCCAAAACACTGCAAGTCACAGTTTTCAACTCTGACACAACTATACAAACAAGATTTGTTTACAACATGTTAAAGTTTTGACATCTTTGAAGCGAAGCTAAGTCTACCGTTTGTATTCAAACACCGAGTTATGTAAAAAGTAAAATATTATATGAGCATCGTAAGTTCAAAGGTATATGTATCATGATACAGAATTTTAATATGTTGCCAAACACTTAATTTTGATACTCCACATTTTGGTATAGTAGTTTCCCAGATATTTAGAGTTGTAAAGAAGTATCCAGTCTCTTCATATAGTAGTAAAACAATGTTTTTGTCTCTCAAAGCATCGAAAGTCCTCCAACACATCATATTACATGAAATTGTAATGTTTTGCTCTACAATCACTTGGCAATAACTCTTGCCCCATGGCAAAATAGTTTTTGAAACACTTCTATCTGGATCCACTTGCTGAATTTCCCATTGTCCCCTCCCCCCTCATTACCATAAACATTCAATCTATCAAAGTTTAAAGCCTCTTTTTCCACCTAAAAAAACATCTTATAAAGTTATATCAAACCTTAATTAACACCTGCTCCAATAATCTGTAACATTAAGATTATTGATCCTTAACTAGTTTCAAATATAATTTGTAACACACACACGCACGCGCGCGCCACACACACACACACACACACACACAACACACACACACACACACACAAACACACTAATACCTTCCTCATAAAATTTTGGCTTACATGGTCAAAGATTTTTCTTTAAATTCACTGAAATGCAAAAGGCCAAACTGATTACTTATTTCAAAATGATACATAATGATATCACACACACACACACACACACACACACACACACACACACACACACATATATATATATATTTGTTAAAATAGGTTTTTAAAAATAGAATCTACAAATTTGTTTCGAGCGCGTTGCGCTGTCATCAGGATAGTTTTTGGTTTGCCCACCGCCGATGTTATATAGCGTGTGGCTCCCGTTTGCGGTTGTTTGCACGTGCGGGTTGGCTGCACATGTTTTTTGGGGGCTTTCAGGTTTTTGTTTTGGGTGTGTTCACTAACAACGATTTCCATTTATGCCTGCAGTTGTTTACTATTTCTGTTTTGGTGTTTAAAGTTGCTAAGTGTGGTTTGCATAGTATTAACCATTTTTCAGTTAAACATAGGTTGCACCTTTTTGAAACATTGCTGTATGGTGATGCTCTTTTTATGATTTTCCAGGATATATTGTAGCTTGTTTTTGCGTCTTTAAGTTTCCAGATATATTTGCTCAGTTCTGTTTGGTTTTTATATGTTTCTTTATTAAATGACTGTTTGTGGTTTGCATATCTGGTTTTGAAGTGGTTTTCAGTGATCCCTATGTATGTTTCTTTTTCATTTTCTGATGTCACAGTGGCTTGGTATACAATGTTGTTGTGAAGGCATTTATTGCTCAGGGGCACTGCTCTTTTTTGATGCAATTGCAAGATTTCCTTTCTTCACCCTTCTTTGCTGTGTTGGTTTTCATTTTATTAGATGCGTCAATTAAATTTTTGAGGTTGGGCATGCATGAATACGATAGTTTGATGGTGTTTTTGTTGAATATTTTATATAGTTTGTGTTTTTTTGGGGAACGAGGTTGTTAAAATTTTAAAGAATTCTTTTCCTCTGTGACATCAGAAAATGAAAAAGAAACATACATAGGATCACTGAAAACCACTTCAAAACCAGATATGCAAACCACAAACAGTCATTTAATAAAGAAACATATAAAAACCAAACAGAACTGAGCAAATATATCTGGAAACTTAAAGACGCAAAAACAAGCTACAATATATCCTGGAAAATCATAAAAAGAGCATCACCATACAGCAATGTTTCAAAAAGGTGCAACCTATGTTTAACTGAAAAATGGTTAATACTATGCAAACCACACTTAGCAACTTAAACACCAAAACAGAAATAGTAAACAACTGCAGGCATAAATGGAAATCGTTGTTAGTGAACACACCAAACAAAACTGAAGCCCCAAAACACAGCATCCCACACACCTAATAACTCAGCGTGCAACCAAAAACATCCTGTGACAGCGCAACGCGCTCGAACAAATTTGTAATCTTTTAAACCATTAACAAATTCTCCAAGGGTCTAGCACTACAAATCATTTGGTATTTAACAATAATCTCTCTCTCATCCCTCACTCTCTTGAATATAATATATATACAACTCTAATGTTATCCCCAATACACCTACTGGTATAAACCTTCTGTAGACCAATCTTCTTCTAGACTAGTTTTAATGTTATTCATTGTCTTTTATATCCATTTTGTATGTTTAAATTCCATATCATCAACAATGATTTGTCTCCAAATATTCTCCTGGTTTGTCTCTCTCTATATAATTAGAAGCAAATATAATTTCCCTCTTTTTGTCTTTGTCCATCCACCCTCTAACACTTAGTTAATTGACTGTTGGACAAAACCTCTCAGACATTTCCAGAATTTAACATACTGGTCTGCACCTCTGCTTTTCTCACATTACATCGTGAATGTAATTTGACACCATCCTTCCTCCCCCCCCCCACCCCTGCAACCCCCCAGCACATCCACACACCTCTCCTCTCACCTCTTCTTTTCTCTCCTCCCACCCCCCCCCCCCCCCCCCCCCCCCCCCCCCCCCCCCCCCCCCCCCCCCCCCCACACACACCACTTCTGCCCTCCTCTTTCTTTCTCTCTCTCCCTTGTCTCACAAATGGCAATCAAGAATTCAAATCTATGCCAACTCTCTGTCATCACCCCGCCCACCCCCTCCCTTCCCATCTCAACCCCCTCACACTTCCCCCAGCAGTCCTTTGGAAGTCACCCACAGTCCAGCTTTGGAAACAATGACATGGAAAAAGATGACATCACTTTGGAAGTACTGGCTCGCCCCACTCCCTCTCCCTTCCCCCCTTTCCTTCCCTCTTGCTTACCTCAAGCACAGAGATGGTCTGGGGTTAAGACAAAGGACCCTGCTCCCTTTCCTTCCTTCCCCTACTAGGTGGGGGGGGGGGGGGGGGGTTCATGCAATTATGTTAAACTGTCCTTTGTCAATTGGCATGTACTGATGAAGGCGCTTTACATTCAACCCCCAACTGCTACAAAAGCACCTTCTCAAATCTTCTATACCGTACCTCCCACTATAAGTGGTGGGGATGACCTCCCCCCCCCCCTTTCTTTGTCTTTAATGACACAAAGCCAACTGGAACCGGAAAACAGACTAAGTGGCTTAGCGTATGCAAAAGGGAAACTCACTGTGAACAAGCATTGTTCTACCAGAGGCCATCAAACTGATCAGCTGTAAGTGAATCAAGAAAGGCAACAAAGGTAAATCAGAAAAGGGAATGATCATCTCCATATCCTCTGAATTTCCTGTGTCTAAGAATCACCTATCACCAGAAGAACTGTAAGTTAAAACTATGTTTCTAAATTTTGAGACTATTCATTGACTGTACGTATGCCATGTGGTTTAGCAGTATAAATTTATGCCAATACTTGTTGACATCTATCCAGATGATGAACGAGTATTCTGTTGTAATATTTTGTTTGCCACAACTTGATTAAAACTATTAAGATACTTGGTTAAGATTCTTTGTTAACAATCTGATTAACATTCTTTGTTAACCATCTAACTTTTGCCAGTATTCAATACTATCTATTAAGATGATAACTGAATAACAAATTCTGATCAGAAATACTGTATGCCGGCGCTAGGTGAAAACTGTTGATTTACGAATACTGTTGTGAGTTAGAATGCTTTGTAGTATGTGACTCTAAGTCTAATCAACATGTGTACTTGGGCTAAGTGTATTCCATGTAACTTCAACTTAATCAAGTTAATGTATAGGAAAGACATTGAAGAGTTATGTGACTTCCATTGTTTAGCATTACATGAAAGCCAGAGGGCAAGTATGAAAACTTGACAAGCCAGACTCTCAGCTACTTAACTACAGACAAGGTTCTGTTTGTTTTAGAACCTGGGTTCCTAACTACTCTGGGCATGCCTGGTAGTGAACACACTGCAGCCCAGAACTTGATCATCAGTCTACAGAGAAGTGGATCAGTCACCAGCAACTAGAGAGAGATCTGCTATACTCCAGTCTCCGACATCAGATAAATTCTGATATTCCAAGTGAACTCCCAACTCAACTCACCCAGAACTTTCCCTCTCTTTATGAATAGAACAGTGGGAACCAAAAATCAGCCTGAACTGAACTTGTGAAATTGATTTGAATATTTCACCCTGTATAAACAAAGTAAAGCTGATGTGTTAAAGTGCACTTAACTTGTGTCAGTTCTTTGTTGTTCAATAAGTATTGAATGTTTTCTCAAATTCTGTGTCTCTGAGCTACAAGTACTTTAAGGGTACTTCTTCTTCCTCGTTCGCTTCCCATTAGACGAGCAGCCCGGTGTCCTCGATGAAGGCTGCCATCCACCGCAGCTCCTCCAGGGTGCCGTACAACTTGGCTTCCACTGCTGTCGGTGTTGGCCAGTACTTCCTTCTGGATGCTGCATGCGTCATACAGTCTTGAAGGATGTGGTCTGTTGTCATTAGTCCCTCACCACAAGGGCACTCTCCACTCTGTCCAATGCCAATTTTTGTGTGCATGTGGTGGTGCAGGTGATTGTGTCCAGTCCTCAGGCGGAAGATCTTGACCTGTTCCCGTCGTCCCAGCAAATGGTATTTGTCTTCTGGGTTGTGTTTGGGGTGCTGGAGGTGCCATTTTATTCCTTGCTGTGCCCTGATGATTGTCTTGATTTCATCATATGACACCAGGTTGTTGGCCTGCTCCTTCTGTGCACCGTCTTTTACCAGAATATCCGCTTTTTCATTGCCTCTGATACCACAGTGTGCTGGTACCCATTGTATCACCACTTTCTCCACTCTGGCACTCAGGGCAACAAGGGCTGAAGTAAGATGGTTCTGTTCTTTGCAGCGGGAGTTCTTGAGGGCTTGGAGCACGGAGAGAGCGTCTGAGAACACCACCACCTGCCCTGTTGTTCTTATGGAGTTCTGCGAGACTGTTATGGCTGCCTCACAGAGAGCTTCTCGCTCAGCTCGGAAGTTGGTGGAATATTTTCCTGTTGGGATTGCAATTTCTTCATCTCCGTCTTTGTATCGGAGGAAGATTCCAGCTCCACCATCCCTCGCTGCTTCTGTGGTGGAGCCATCTGTAAAGACATGGGTCCAGTCTTCCTGGGGTATTGGTTGCAGATGTACTCCATGGCCAGGGCTTTCCTTTGGGTGTCTGACTGTGTTCCTCTCTTCTTCACTCCGGGAAAGCTGGTGACGACTGTTGGAAACACCTGCCTCTTCCAAGATGGGTGGGTGACATTTGCCGCGATAGGCTCTGCTTCGTGTTCCATCAAGACTGGGATTTGTCTTTCAAGGCGTCTTGACTGGTGGATGAAGCTGCCCTTTTCAGCCGGCTCTTGGTGGGTCTGCTTATTCGTCGGTCGTTCATTGGATGGTTTTCAAGGCGTTTGAATTTTGCTGCCTGGATGAGGATCTTTGTGTCCCTTCTGTCCTCCAATGACTGCAGCCCAGTGGTCTCCTCCATCTTCAGAATTGGGGTGGATCTCATGGCGCCAGTTATGACATGCTGAGCTTGGTTCTGTATCTTGTTACTTTAAGGGTACAAGCCTAAGGAAAATTATTCCTGAGCCACTCTTGAGTAACTTTAACAGTCCCAAGAAAAATAAAAAATTTCTTTCGATGACTAGTACCAGAAAGTTTCTCCTTCCATAACTAGTAAGAGAGAGGGTGGAGGTGAAATTTTAACATATAACTCTAATGGAGAAAATACACCAAGTCCTTCCCTTAGAGGACATACCGACCCACTCCAAACTCTTGTCACTCATGCGTTTTAGTAATTTTGATGTTGTACTTCTGAACTCTATTTCTGATGTTTAATGACTTTCAATGCATCCTTTCATCTATATGACAATGCATATTGATCTTTGATCTCTTTTTGTTTGCTTAACTAATTCTGTGTAATTATAATCTCTTGGGTGGTGAGAAAATAAATTTCTATACGCTTTCTGTATTTTATTTCCTTTTGGATGTAAGATTAATTTAATAGGCAAATGCTTTGATGGCCATAGAGACCTTTTTCATTATTAGTTATATTATAAACTTTGTAAAAGTTAAGCCAGCTCTGCTGAAAAGTGTTGGTCTTCTTTATGTATATCTAGGGACTTCTGGGTTCAATTCTGTCCAAAATCAAGTATTTTTTTAAGTCAGCAAATCAAAAAGTATCTCTCTGGCTTTTGAATTTTCAAACATTTGTACAATTTTAAAGTAACCCATCAATGATGAGGTTCCAGCTCCCTCTTTGTATTTTCTTTAAAAAGTGCATGACTTTTTTTAATAGATGTTCACCAACATTATATTCTGGCTGTTTGTTTTTAGACCAAGAAGTAGTTGCCTTATCTTCATTTGCTATCGTTTAACGTATCTTAAAATCAAATTCTTTTATGGTACATCAACAAAAGTAGCTATTCCTATCTGCATTCAGTTAACTGATGCAACTTACACATGTATATATGCATCCTTATCCTATCTTGTTTGTCAATCTTCTTGGTCATGATGTCCCACCAGAAAAACACATAAGGAACTTTTTTTTCATCTATGGAACTGACATCTGTTTTGTTTCTGAAATGTATAATTCATGATATATATCATTATCAGGCTAGCCACATTAATGTAATATTGCAAGACTAGTAGAATGCATCTAAGGGTACTTTACTATCTCATAGTACCACTTTCTCTGTTTGACAAACACACAAAAATACCATGAAAACACATAAACAGATGTGATGGAGGGCTGAATTTGAAGACTATGGTCCAATGGCACATTAAGAGAGAAATCAACTGATGGAGATATAACAAAAATTAAAATACATTACCATTCTCCCCCACAGTTTTGTAACCAATTTCCTGTACATGTGTGAACATATGATTTCTGGTGTTGTTTGATGGTTTCATGGCTAATTAATAAGCTTTAAAAATTTTCTTTCTAAAAGACACACACACACATATCTTAATCTGTTTTGTGTACAGAATGCAATCAGAATATCTAGTAATTTCTGCAAAAAGTCTTAGTTTCAAAGCAGGATTGCAGCTAGCTGCTACAGTGTTAGTCTTCATGAAGATCAGGTCAGATTTGCCAATGTTAACAAAAGAAAAAAAGAGCAAGAAATTAAACTAAGAATTTTCTATAACGGGAGAAAAAAAAGCCCACTAGTACATGATATCTGCTTTGTATTGTGCAGCATTAGTGGTAAGATGACCGCAAACTTAACGAGTGACACATATGCTGTGTGACTGGATTTCTATCTTAGTTAACCTTGATGGTTGTGAGGAATAAAAGCAAAAACAAAAGGAAAATGGAAAAAACAAATTGTCAGTAATTATTCCAATAAACTTTCATGATCCGCACTCAAAATGGATAATTACTTTCATGCATAAATTGTCTGAGCTGTGACCTTTATCTCTGATCAAATGGTATGATTTGAATTTTCATTTTTGAAAAATTTTACTCTAGTCAATGTCTGAGAATACTTAGTTATGAGCACAAATGCTGTTACCTTTTTAACTGACCCTGTATACTTATACTAAGGAGTCGCTGAGCGAGTGTGCATATACATGTATGTGTGTGTGTGTGTGTGTGAGAGAGAGAAATGCTGCTTATAGCTCAGCCGACCCCGAAGGGCCATATCGGGGCTGTCACCATATCGAAGTCAACTCAAGTCATTAAAAAAAGGTGTGTGTGTGTGTGTGTGTGTGTGTGTGTGTGTGTGTGTGTGTGTGTGCTAATCTCATCTTGTGTTGCCTTTGTGGCATTACTCCCATGCTGCTTATTCTGACTCGCAGTACATAGCAGGCATGCCAACATCCAGAAGATTTAAACAACAACAACAACAAAAACAAACCAACCCTGCAGTACATAAGAGTGGAAGATGTGCAGGATGGCAGGGGAATAAAAGGAAATGTTCTAGAGCACCTATTTCATGTTACAAAATTAAACATTTGATGCTTTCAAATACGTTTTTAACCATTTTTCGATCAGATCTAAAATCATGGGTGAACAAAAAAGACATGATGTGTGAAGATGGCTTTCTAAAGGTTTCAAGAAGCAAAAACAGAGGAAATCAGCTGAAAAGACAATTGACATACCTAAGCCACACCCAGATGTGTTCTATCACAGCTCAAGCTCCAGCCACATGGAGCATACAGTACTAGGCTTTCACAAGGCAAAACCAAAAAAAAAAAGAAAGACTGCACTGCCAGTGTTACCATGTCACTTCAATTCAATGCAGCCTGTTTTGATCAGACACAGGAAGCTGCCTACCAAGCCCCATACTGACAAGTAGTATTGCTTGACAGCAGAGCCAGTGTGAATGATTGATCCTCCAGAGGATGTCACCATGTCCACCCAATCAGTCAATGTGCCTTGATGAACTTTTTCTTCTGTCCCATCATCTTTGCCAACTAAGTGGCATAGCACCCACGCTGCTCATTCCGACCCCTTCATCAGTTGTCCACAGCCACAGCCTGGCCCATCTCACCTCAGCCACGGCACCAGCTATCCACATGGAGCAGTCAATGTCAAGTTGTCATGAGGTAACCCACCAGAGGAGGTACTGCACTGCTGCTGACTAGATAAGATAAGATAATGTTGCTTATAGCCCAGCCGACCGCAAAGGGCCACATCAGGGCTGACTGCTGCTCCGGTGGTGTTTAGTTGTGCCTGTTTGGATCCAACAGATGGAGGACACCGCCTACTTAGCTGCCTAAAGATGATAATAATGGCTTAGTTGGGTGCAGGCATGAGTAAACTCTCTCACAGAGGGGCACCACAATGTCCATCCAACGACAGTCCCTATGGATTTGTCAATATCTGGGACCCTGACAGAATCAAACCAAGGCCATAGATCTATGTGAAGAGGCAACTGAAACTGGGGTCACAATGAGAACAGGGCATGAAGGGCCACAGACCTGGAGACTTTTTTTTAAAAAATGCTGATCAACGAGGATGAAGGTGATTAAAATGATGCTACGGGTTTCCGTCTTGTCTGGGACTGCATGACAGGGCCATACTCTATGCTTACTTTAAATCTTGGCATCAACTAGGCTAGAGAGATACAGGCACCTGCAGTGTATGTCAGGAAATATGAGCAACAGTCTCAGAGATGCATCCATTATGTGGATGAAACTCAACTGTGTAGTCCCAGTCTTCCCAATGAGCCCATAGTAAACTCAACTCTGAATATGAGCCGGTTGGGGCAAAAAAGTCCCATAAATACATGGCTCTGACGTGAATCAAACCCATGATCTGCCAACCTGGAGTTTGCACTGCTAACCTCTTCACCACAAAGCCTGGCATGTCTCCATGAACTTGTTGGTACCCTAAACTTTCCAACACAAAATCACACAGGGGCATGGACACGGAGAAGGAATCTAAACCGAGATCACCTTGAAAGAAGCGAATACGATCATGGAATTTGAACTGGGTTCAATTTTGGCTTGAGACGAGAACTATAGCCTATGTATCCATTCATAACAACATTAACATACATAGACCAAGCCAGAGAAACACAGACACTTGCAATGTACATCAGGAAATTTGATCAATACTTTCAGAGACCCATCCATTAGATGGATGAAATTCAACTGTGTAGTCCCAATTTTCCCAGTTGAGCCCATAAGAAACTAAACTCTGTGTAGGAGGCGGTCAGGGAAGAAAAATCCCACAAACACTTGGCTCTGATGGTAATCAAACCCACGATCTGCCAATAACAGTCCAAGATGCAAACCACTTCGCCACAGTGGCTGGTATTTCTCCATGAACTTTATACCCTAAATATATGACACAAAATCACAATGGGCATGACATGGAGAATAAATCTAAACTGAGATCACCTTGAGAGCAGGACATAAGGTCATATAACTTTTTTTTAATGATGGGGATGATGCTATTGGGTTCAATTTTGATACGAGGCCAGGGCTATAGTTTACCTTTCCATTCATAACATATACCAGTTGGCATTAGCCAAGCCAGAGAGTATCGACACCTGCAGTGTAGCTCAAGACATTTGAGCAACTCTCTCAAAGATGCATCCATTAAGTGGAAACTCAACTGTGTAGTCCCAGTCTTCCAAACTGAGCCCATAGTAAATTCAACTCTGGGTAAGAGCCAGTTGAACAAAAAAATCCCACAAATACATGGCTCTGATGTGAATTGAACCCACGATCTGCCAACCTAGAGTCCGTGATGCTGACCACTTCACCACAGCAGCTGGTATATCTCCACGAAATCACCATGAGTTCACCTTGAGAGCAGGGCACGCATAAGATAATAAAATTTGATTTTTTTTTCATGAGTATAATAACGCTACTGGGCTCAATTCTGGTCTGAGACTAGGGCTATAGTCTACATTTCAATTTATAACATATACTGGCATTAACCAGGCCTGAGAATATCGATACCTGCAGTGTTGGTGAGAGCATTTGAGCATCACTCTCAGTCTCAGAAACATATTCATTCAGTAGAGAAAACTAGACTGTGTGATTTCAGTCTTCCAACATACATCTCATTGCACACCCAACTCTGGGTAGGAACCATCCAGGTCTAAGCAAGAATCCCACAAATGCATGATGCTTACAATGCAACTTAAACCGATGGCCTCCCAATCCCTGACTCCAGGAACAGAACCATAGTGGCTGGTTTGTACGATATTTTCAATTGAATGAAACTGTCTCCACACATATGTCAACATTTATTTTTGCAGCCTACACAGTAAAATCTGATTGCATTGAATCTAAAACCGGACCACAACTCACTGGCTACGACATTTGAAAAATGTGGGCATTCTAGCAGACATTTTTCCCACATGAATTGGGACCTGTTTTTCTGTAAAGATCTGTGCAATATGTACTCAATTCTCAGTCCATTTCAATTTCAGAAAGAAAAAAAACGAAAAAAAAAAAACGCACATACAGATAGGGTTTTTTTTTTTTTTCAACATTAACTGAATTATTAATTTAACTTTTCTCCATAATGATCTGGTAACAGTAACATAATTTTTTTTTTTTAATTTCAGTATCAAAAATATGAATTATTACTTTTCACAGTTCCTGATTTTGAAAGTCATTATCATCTTATGCAAACAGCATAAAAACTTAAAAAGGTACCTGACCGAAAAAGGAAGTCAGGAGCGGATGAATGTCCCACACATATTAATGCAGTTGCAAAAATTTTACACAAACACCATCCAATGAATATATTCATAACTTCTGGGTAAAATTTTGACTACTTTCCCTGGGAGAGTGAACTGCATCAGTACAGCACCACCCACCCATATATTCACTTTTTCTTCCTGCATGTAGATCCCACCACACAGCCCCACCACCTAGGTTAAATTTTGTATTAACCCGTCTGTGGATTTTACTTCAGAATTTTGACATGAACAACTCCCATGTCGCTGCAGTTTGTTTTACATGTCCAAATGCATGCCGAGCACAGAAATTTAATATATTATCTCATCCAAAGATCAGCACTCATGCCACCATTTTAGTGTATTTGAAAAGGGGAAATAAACCCAGGCCATATCAGACCCGAACCAAGGACCCAGAATCCTCTCACATTCTACTTGACCATATAATCCACAGGGCCATCTTTCCAAAATTCCACATTACATACATGAGAAAGCCACCTCCTTCCCCATAAACAGAACACATTACAATAACACACACATATGCACGCACGCGCATGCAAAACACACACACACACACCAACAATGTAATGAATGAAATAACATTATGGTTATGGTTCATACTGGACAACTATTAAAATCTACATAGCATCTATCCTCATATTATCATGCTTTTTTAATGCCTGTTTTTTAAAGGAAAAAAAGGTAGGCAAAAAAACAACAGCTACAAAATATTATAATATCCACAGTGATGACAAGAACAGGAGAAAAATTCATCTGTCGACTCATTTTTTGCATACAGCCTTGAATGATATGCAGGCAACTTCTCACAGTTTGAATGATCATATTTATTTGTATTCACTCTAAAATAAAAATAATACATACAATAACAAGATATCTTCCTTACCTATTCATGTTTCACTTTCATGCTCTCTAACTTATTCATTAAAAAAAAAAATAAAGTCAGAAAGAAAAGAAACCACTGTATATGTTTTTTTTTTCTGTCATCAAAATAAAATACAAACATAAAACAAACATAAAAAAAGTAATCAAACTTATTTTCCAACAAAATATGTTGAAGAAAAAGTCAGTCCCTCATGTAAAATTATTACTAGTAAAATCATTATGAATAATTACATGAAAATATCAAAGCACAAGTACACACATGGTGACACATACACATACCCACACCTTATACGCGTATTTTAAGCCCAAACTACATAAATTCATGTATCATGCATGTTCTTAAAAAAAATTCTGCAAATATATGATGAAAGAATGTATCACTTTTAAGGGTGAAAACTTCCTCTTACATTTGTTTCCAAATAATCTATGTTTTGCCTTTTTCTGTGTTCATTTTCAATGAAATTCTAATAGCACTTTTTGGATAAAACATTAGAACAAGTTGTAAATTCACAATCTATGATTGCAATATATTCATGGATCATACAAGCTTTTTTTTCTATCTGTGTAATACTAGCACTTTTTGGATACATTTGAGCAAGTTGCAAATTCACAATCTATGATTGCAATAAGCTTTTCTCTATTAGTTATGGATCACAAATCGACACAACAAACTTTTTGCAACAGAAACTGAAACACTGATGTTGGTTTAAATATGACTATTATTTATCTTAAATGATGTGGGTGAATGCAATCACACTAAAAGTAAACACACACACACACACACACTGTGTGAGTGCACACCCATTTCAACTCCGTCTGTCTACTTATGTCTCCATCTCCCTCCCTTCATAGCTGTGGAATAAAATAAAGCTAATAGGCTTGTCTTGTGTTAAACTTTTAATACCCACGATAATAACGACCAAGTGCCCTGATGCCTGAAGGCCAATCGATTTATGGAAGTCACATGACCATGTCTCGCGTCACACTGACGTGATGTCTGACATAAAGGATGACCTGCGCGAAGTCTGATAGGTCAAAGCCCAGCAGGAAATGTATTCCCCAGTCTACAGATTAAATATTCCATTACTTGCACAATAAAAAGTTAATACGGATCATTGGCCTGCATGTCCGTTTCACGTGAGCCGGTCTCCATGCACCTCCTACAGTTTATCTTAGAGTTGATTTCGTGTTCATCCTTCGGTGGATCGCGCATAATAAATGCTCCCTTTCTTCGACCCACACCATGCACTTGATTTCACCAGCATATGCAACGATTAATACATACTTTCACGATTAAAACACACATTTGAACAAACATACGATAAGTAAAACAGCAAAGTAACTGGTTTCACTTACCTTCAATGCTGTCCTGTAAACATTGATGCCCTTAGTACACTGTTTTCGTGCCTTTCGTCGTCCCATTTCGACTGACAACACAATAGCGTAATGGCGGACGGTGGCCAAGACAGACGCTGCAGTCAGACAGGACTGACTCGGAAACGCATTTATGTGGCTATGACGTCATGCGTCGTGCTTTTGCGTCGCACTTTGCGTCCATCAAGACGCATGGACGCAAAGTAAAGCGTGGAGGGAGATATCGACCAGTCTGGGGAGCCGTGATTCGGTGAGGGGAGCAAAATGTGTCGTCACCCGCTGGTAAAAAGTGATCACAGGGATTCACAGCGCGTGGCGCTGACGTGTCGCGCAGTGTCTTATCCAAAGCTGAGGAGCTGGAACATTACGGCATTAGGTTTGACCAGGAAGTAGGTCATTGCAGCAACGTGGCTTCTGGCTTTTTGTCTGTGGTATTGAAATAAAAAAACAAAAATTGCTGGTGTCGTACAGAATTATTTCCCAATGACAGCGTTGGCAAGTTGTAAGAATTATCATATTATTTCTCACTTTTTTTTTTTTTTTTTTTCCAGACTGTCTCAGCACAAGTTCATTTCTTTCTTTCTTTCTTTCGTTTTTTTTTTTTTTAGATCTAGTTTCATTTTTTTTATATACTTTTATTTGTTTATTTTACGTGTGACCTTCCCTCCAACATCACAAGAAGATTCTCTATGAAAATCTGGGAGATGTTTCCCTGCCATTTCTAAGAAAGAAGAATCGTTGAACAATTAAGTAGTGGGGGAAAACATTGGAAAACAAAGAAAAATTGTTCTCAGTCGTTTGTCTACCCCTCCCACCCCCCACCGGCCCTCATTTTCCAGTGTCATATAACTTTCATTGGTTATCAATGCGTCACTTGATCCTTCACTTCAGCTGGCTGAAATTTTCGCTTCACTTAGAGTTTATGCACATGCTTGGTAAGATTGATTAGCTTACATGAGGTACTGCAGCATTGAGATTGAGAACATTTTATGAATGGAACGTTGTGTGTGTGTTTTTAATGATTTTGTTAATATTTTGTCTTTCTTTCTTTCTCTCTCTCTCTCTCTGTCTCTGTCTGTGCCTCTGTCTCTGTCTCTCTCTGTGCCATGTTCATGTGTATGTGCATTGTGTGTGTGTGTGTGTGTGTGTGTGTGTGTGTGTGTGTGTGTGTGTGGGGTGTTCGTTTATTTGTTTATTTCTGTGTCACTGTGTGTGTGCTTGTAAGTGAATATGTATGTACGTATGCGTGTGTGTGTGTGTGAGTGTGCGCGTGTGTTTGTCAATGTGTGTGTGTGTGTATGTGTGTGTGTGTGTGTGTGTGTGTGTGTGTGTGTGTGTGTGTGTGCACGCGCGCGCGTGCGCGGCAAAAAGTAAATTAAAAAAAGATTCTTTCAACTGTCTAGTTGTCTATCAATCTGTCTGTTTGTCTGTCTCTCTCTCCCCTTCTCTCTCTCTCTCTCTCTCTCTCTCTCTCTCTCTCTCTCTCTCTCTCTCTCTCTCTCTCTCTCTCCATCTTCTCTCTCTGTGCATGCTTGCATGACAGTGAATTGATCTCTCTCTCTCTCCCTCCCTCCCTCCCTCTCTCTCTCCCTCCCTCCCCCCCTCCCTCCCTCTCTCTCTCTCTCTCTCTCTCTCTCTCTCTCTCTTCTCTCTTCTCTCTCTCTCTCTGTCTCATATCTACGATGTTCCGTTTTGCGTCACAGTGATTTAACCCATAAATAAGCAGATAATTGCTACAGAAGAAAAGGAACGGCAAAAGCATTAAACTTCAGAGTAGCAGCCGCTGCAGTGAGAGATCAAATCCAGAGCTATCATTTTAGTGTGTGTGTGTGTGTATGTGTGTGTGTGTGTGTGTGTGTGTGTGTGTGTGTGTGTGTGTGTGTGTGTGTGTGTGTGCGTGCGTATGTGGTGGTGTGTGTGTGTGTGTGTGTGTGTGTGTGTGTGTGTGTGTGTGTGTGTGTGTTGTGTGTGTGCGTGCGTGGTGGTGGTGGTGTGTGTTGTGTGTGCGTGTGTGTTTGTGTGGTGTGTGTGGTGTGTGTGTAGTTGTGTGTGTGTGTTGTGTGTGTGTGTATGTGAGTGTGTGGTGTGTGTGTGTGTGTGTGTGTGTGTGTGTGTGGTGTGTGTGTGTGTGTGTGTGTGTGTGTGTGTGTGTGTGTGGTTGTGTTGTGTGTGTGTGTGTGTGTGTGTGTGTGTGTGTTGTGTGTGTGTGTGTGTGTGTGTGTGTGTGTGGTGTGTGTGTGTGTGTGTGTGTGTGTGTATGTGGTGTGTGTGTGTGTGTGTGTGTGTGTGTGTGTGTGTGTGTGTGTGTGTGTGTGTGTGGTGTGTTGTCGTAATTGTTATCTGCAATTGAAATTGGTTGTGTGTGTGTGTGTGTGTGTGTGTGTGTGTTGTGTGTGTGTGTGTGTGTGTGAGTGTGTGTGTTGTGTTGATGTGTGTGTGTGTGTGTGTGTGTTGTTGTGTGTTGTGTGTGGTGTTTCGCCATATATGACATGCATGAATGCATGTGTGTGTTGTGCACTCTGTCATGTTGGCTATGCTATGATGAATTGTCAGCCTGCGACCATCATGATGAATATGTTGTGGTGGATGCGCATGCATGCGCGTAAGTTCAACATATACACACATTAACTCAGACTCATAGACATCACACACACACACACACACACACACACACACCACACACACACACACACACACACACACACCACATATATGCACGCGTGCACTTTCACACCTACACACTATATACACACACTGAATAAAGTGACTGTGATGCATCAAACTGAAAGCAGCGTCTTATTTAGATGGAAAGATAGATAGATAGGTGTGTTTGTGTGTGTGCTGTGTGTGTGTGTGTATGGTGTGTGTGTGTGTGTGTGTGTGTTGTGCGCGCGCGCGCGCGCGCGTGTGCACACACAAATATGCGCGCAGTGAGGCCTCCTTGACATGACTGAAACTGAAGTTATCAGCCCACATTAATTTTTCAAGATAACGACAAATGTTATTCTAGGACTGACTTAAGATAATTCCAGCATAACACTCTTGCTGCTTTGTTGCATAAAAAAAGAAAAGACGTAAACCACGGTAGATACCAAGTTGTCACAAACACTGACACAGGCCAACGGTATGGTGGCAATCTTGAAGTTCCTCAGCTGCTGAATTTGGCGATGGTGGCTTGTCCAGTGAGATGATTCAGTGAATTGCCTAGCTGTTGTGTGTCAGGGTATTGATCTTCTCGGAGCAGACTTGATGTTGTGTAATAATACCTGTCATCACGGTTCTTTCCATGCAGTTGTGAAAGAAGATCAGTAGTTTAGAGCTAAATGGGGGGGGGGGGGGGGGGGGGGGGGGGGGGGAACCCTGAAGAGTTAAGAACACATCATAATAATAACCAGTTATGTTTATTTCAAATGCTGAAAAGTAGTAGGTTCTGAAAAGATAGAAAAGCATAGCTCAGCTTGTTTCCATGCAGACTGAGACGAGTGAAAGCTCAGTCTCTCTCTTTCTCTCTCACACACACTGGCACTGGTGTGCACGTACACAGACACTGGTGCGTGCATACACAAACACACACATTTTGGGGCGTGCATACGCACACACACACTGGTGCGTGCACACATATGCATGCACACACACACACACACACACACACACACACACACGGGTGCGTGCGCACACACACACACACACACAGAGACACACACTGACCCAAAACAAGATATACCCCTCAATAATCGATCCTTTAAGTGTATATATCTAAATGGAAAGGCGTCTCAATGCGTTATATTGTGCGCAAGCCAAGCAATTTCCCTCTTTCCACTCTCTCACTCTCTCTCTCTCTCTCTGGAAAGACGGCTGGCGCGTTGCCCATTGATCCAGCCAGCTTTCATGTGACTACAGCAAGACGCACGCTACTCGCTGTCGGCCAGCAGCAAGTCAGCACCTCTCCACACGGCTTATCTCATGAATGTGCATGAATGAAGCGGGGTCGCGGACCTGAAAGCTGTAGGCCTAACACGCAAAGCTGACTGCCTCCGTCGCTATCAGCGGAAACGCACTTCTGCTCGTCATGAGGCGGGACAGCTGTGTTTAGCAAAGTAGCCTTCTTTATGACGTTGTGCTCGGCGGGCGGGCGTGCAGTGTTCAGTGTGCGTACAGGGGGGAAAGAGAAAAAAAAAAAGGAAAAAAAAAAAAAAGCTGAGCCGTTCAAGGTCGCGACCTACTTTTCGTGCGCTGAGCTCTCTTGGCTGTACTGGGCAGACCGGTGCGCAAACAGACAGGTGACTCGGCGTGAAAATAGTGCACGGTAATTTTTTTTTACGCGTGCGCGCATGTTCGTGTGTGTGTGTGTGTGTGTGTGTGTGTGTGTGTGTGTACGCATGTGTGCGCATTGCGCCGCGCGCGCGCGCGCGCGCGCGTGTGTGTGTGTGTGTGTGTGTGTGCACGCGCATGTACGTGTGTATGTGCACGCGCATGTACGTGTGTGTGTGTGTGTGTGTGTGTGTGTGTGTGTGTGTGTGTGTGTGTGCTGAGCGTGCAGTGCTTGTCTGCCTACATATGTCAGGGTATATATAGGCATGTGTTCATGATTGTGTGAATGAGAATGTGGGAAGTAGTTCAGATAGAATAGATTCAGATTCATGTTTGTCACCCAGCCCCGTCTTTGGGAAGCTATATCAGGGCTGGTATTAACTCAAAAATCGATTCTTGTATGTGTATGTCAAAAATTACATCTGCTGGACCATCTCTGAAGGTCTTAAGAGAATTTTCTGTCAAGGGATGATCCCTGATGTCATGTAATTACTGGCACTCTATAAGGCCATTTTCATGGTGAGTGGCTCGTCACAATATATGCTCCAGGGGGCCCCTCACTTCTGAACAGATATGAAAGTGTTTAAAGGCCTGGCCTAGGTGTAAAAGCACTAAACTATGTGGGGGGGGGGGGGGGGGGGGGGGGGGGAGGGGGGTTCTGTTGTTGTTGTATGTTTGTTAGTTTGTTTTTTGCATTTGCTGATGATGGAAAATCTTTGAACGACGATTTTTATTGTTCAGTTATTCCTTTTTTTCCAACCCAAACAACATATTTGGTGGGATATGCAAATATTAGTAATGGGTGAAATCATCAAATTTCAGTTAAATGGTCACTGGCAAAGTGGATGAGTTAAAAAGATTTCAAAGACAATGTAGGTACTTTTTCTTTTTATCTACGATCTATGGTGAAGGTTAATATTTGGATGGACTGAAAAGATTTATATGTGCAGGGTGAGAGAATAGGTGGGGTAGGGGGGATATCATGTAATCATATTCTGTTGGCTTGAGTGTTTCATTTGATTCAGATGAAATTTATTCAGTCAACGTCTGTATGTGTTAGTAAAGTGAATGTTTAGAGAATGTTTAAGTTTCCAAATTGAATATTTAATTTGGAGAATGAAACAGACTGCAGAATTACAGCATTACTGAAAGCAAGCTGAAACGCAAATAAACATACGAAAAATGTGGAAAGTAACGCTTATTTAATACACAATTCCAAACAGACAACTTTTGACAAATAAGCCTACTTCTTCTTCGGACATTTCAAACGATAGACATAAAGAATGCACAAAATGGTACTCTCCAGACCACAGACAGAATAAGATTCCAGCCAAGATTTGTCGAAAATTCACTTGCCTATTTGGTATTGTGTATTTTAAAAAAAGCTTTGATGTTAAAGTTTATTTATATTTTGCTTTGAACTGGGAATTAAAAACACCATCATGTGCACAGTTAAAAACTTTTCTGGTTTAAAGTAGCCTTTTGGGGATTGAAAACACTGTCATGCGTTGAGTTAAAAACTTGTGGTTCAAAGTACAGTCTGACATGATAATTCGGTGTCAGTGGTCTGTAATGCAGGTTTACCTGCCTCTGCATACAATGTGTACACAGAGGTAATGTGGAGCACTACCAGACAGATTACCTCCAGGTAATACATTGGTTCCAGTTTTGTTGTTGTTGCTTTTAGTTCAAAGGTTTTGCAGGTAAAAAGAAATATTCTACACAACCATAGACCAATTTTAAACCCGAGACTAGAGTTCAATACTGAGATGGGTTTGCTCCCCGATCTGTGAGAGAAACTATTCCAAGAATGTTAAGTACTTTTTGACACATGAATAAAATTGGTAAAGATCCTTTTCTTTTATTTTCATAAAAACTGTCTTCGGTTATAGCCTGGCAGATAGATTGTTCCAGATGGATAGCTGGATCAGAAAATGATTCTCGAAGGTCCCCAAGGTGGTTGCACAGTTCCTTTAGTGTGGTTTGATTCCATTCCCGATGCTTGTTGCTTGGTCCAGTTTGCATGTAATTGTCAGCGCTGAATGGCTGTGCATGTTCTCTAAGTAATGAAGCGTGGCAGACAATACATGTGCACATGTATTACAATAATATATGTCTAATGTGTTCTTTTGCAATTGTGAAAATTGTTTTTAGAAATTTTCTTTTAACCGAGATCCTGGTGAAAGAAATCAAAATGGAACGGAAACAGACGTAGAATTATTCTGTCAGAATGTTTCTTTCTTCTCTTCTCACTCTTCTTCTTCTATTTGTTTGTTTGCTTGCTTGCTTGCTTGTTTCCAACCTTTTGCTTTGTTTTATTCAACATATCATAGTGGTATCAGAAGCCAAAGCCATGAAGATCAGACAGTAGCCCATATTTACAGGCTGTATGATAAGGCATTTCAGAGTCAATAACTAATGACTGTTTACTAAGTGCTGGTTGTTCACAAAGGCAGTTTAGATGGGGGTTCAGAACGAATCACAATGGTCAACAAACTGTGGACAGATGTTTTCTTAGAGTGGTTTCTTTGGCAAGTAGACAGTCCGCGTCAGTCAAGATTTAACCATTTTCCCCTAGACTTGCAGAGACAACTAATATTCATGAACGTTTTTGGCAGTAGTTTGTTGGATTTGTGAGATTTTTTCTTCTTTTTTTTTCTTTTAATAGAAATGCTTATGGCCTCCCTCCAGAAGAAAGAAAAGCACATGTGACATGAATATTGCAGGGACTTTCAGGACAGTTTGAAGGCAGATGTCCAAAAGATGTTTCAAGAGAATGAAACGCATTTCTCCTAGGCCAGCAGATGATTCATTGCAGGTTTGAAGAGCAGATAAGACTTCAGTTAGAGTAAATGGAAGATTTAAATTTCAGTAACTGCAGAGGACATACAGCACAGAACACCTTTTCATTCTGGTGTTTTAATTTTCATAAAAGCATCGGGGCTGTTGGGGGTAGGGGCATTTTCTTTACAGTCGGAGACAGCAAGTGTACATCAGCTTGTTTTTCAGTGATGGAGTTGGATTTTTTACTTTAACAGCTTATGTTCTCTTTTCAGTGACGTTTTCCCCCTATTTTAATGGTTGACAGAAGAGACAGTGTTCTTTCCTTTTGTTAAGGCCTAATGCCATACTTTCTTGGAAGAGGTCTTTTGGTCGTTCACTTACAAACCATTCTATGGTGGAGTGTTGTATGCACTTTTGTGGTAATTATTGGCACAGAATGGACCTTCATTCTTGTTTTTGGCCAGAAACAGAATCTTGTAAAGTAAACTTGATTCAACACCATTTGCATCTGCTCTGAAGTGCACATTACAAATGTCTGCACGAAAGCACATCTAGAGCTCAGAGAATAAGAAAAACTGACCGCTGTTTGTTTATTGATTCGACCAAAATTCATCTGTGAAATTATTGCCACAATATGGACCATCATTCTTGTTTTGGGCCAGAAACAGAATCTTGTAAGTAAACTTGATTCAACACCAGTCGCATCTGCTCTGAACCGCACATTACAAATGTCTGCATGATAGCACATCTTGAGCTCAGAAGAATAAGAAAAGCTGACCGCTATTTGTTTATAGATTCGACCCAAATTCATCTGTAACATTCTTTCTCTTTATGCCTCATCACGTGATTTCTGGCCCTTCTTCTTCCCATTGTCGCATTCACCATTTTCCGTCTCAGGTTTGAATAAGATCCCTATTCTGTCTCCTACCAGAGTCCATGATCCATTTGGAATAATCCTTTCAGTCATTACAAAGACAGTCTACTTCCACGTTGTCTTTCAAATCATCGCTAAAAACCCATCATGTAGGCTGTTGCCGAACTCATTTTACATACCATTTGAAAAACATTTCTTGTGTTCGTGCTGTAGATGGTTTCCTGGTGGTACAAACCTGTGTGTGCAAGTGTATTTGAGCAAAGTTTGGAGAACGTCCTTGCATGCTGTGTGTGTGTGTGTGTGTGTGTGTGTGTGTGTGTGTGTGTGTGTGTGTGTGTGTGTGTGTGTGTGTGCGCATGCGCGTGTGGTGTGTGTGTGTGTGTGTGTATGTGCATGCACGCGCACATGCGTATGCACACTGTGTGTGCTGTGTGTGTGTTTGTGTGCTGTGTGTGTGAGTGCATTTAGAGTAAGCAAATGTCTTTTTCTTTGGAGAGATTGAGGGAGGGAGCATGTGTATCCTCTCTCTTTCACTGTTTGTCTGTCTGTTTGTCTGTCTGTCTGTCTCTCTGAGGGAAAGGAGTGGGGTGGAGTTCCATCTGTTTGTCATCTGTCAGTTATTTGTTTATTTCTGAACCACTTCTTTGTCATTTTAATGAATTGCTCTCAGCTTACCTTCAGGATAAGCAATCATGAAGTCTTGATTATCATTAGTTTTAACATTGTTAATTTGATTTTGATTGATCATAATTGGACAGTTGCAGACCCATTTTTCACTCTGAATTTCACATACTCGTGTGCAAACACACATACACATGCACATGCACATTCGTTAGCACGCATGCATGCACACACAGACACACACACACACACACACACACACACACACACACACACACACACACACACACACACACACACATTGAAGCAGCCTCGGGGAGAAAGACAACAAATTATAAAATGTGCTTGATTTATAGCTTTCCGTTATACAACACAGCCCGTTCAGACAGACGCTTGATATTAGAACTTCGTTATTTACGAACGAGCGCGTATTTTCCGCAAGAAATTTCTGCGCGGTTGATACCCTCCCCGTTCCTTCCCTGGATCTTTTTTCCCGTGTCACCGGCAAGCCAAATTTATTGCCCCGCGAGCTAAGGCTCTGACAGTTGCCTGGCGACAAAGCTGCTGGCGGTGGTCCAAGCCCGCGTGCAGAAGCTTTACTTCGGCTGCAGGCCTGGGTCTGGTGGTCGCCCGGCCGCTGCAGCCGCACTTGTCACACGAGACAGACACAACACTGAGCCGTCGATCAGCCCTTCAGCGTGCACACTCCCGCCAACACTGCTGGCAGTTGTGCCTGGCGCACCAAAGTACAGTGCTATTGGCTGAACGCCGCGAATAACATTGTTCCACCGCAGCTTTGTTGGCGTGTCACTGTGGCTGATGTTGCCTGCCACAGCGCTGTTAATCAGGAGTGTACACTGCACGCGCATTCCACCTCTCCATCCCCACCCCACCCCTCCCATCTAGCTTCTCAGTCAGGTTATAATTATGTAATGTAACATGAGATGGCTCTGCAAAGAATTGCCCTTTGTGTGTAATCTCTGTGAAAAGGTGCGCTTGGGTATTGACTGAGCACAAAAGTAATTGGTAGACTGCCTACCTTCGATCAATATAGGAACAAAAGCTTTTATCCAACGTTGTTTCCACCCCTCGATCCGTCGTGGGACAATTTCCATCTTTCACTCAGTGTGGAATAATTTCCATCTTGCATTCACCATGGGACAATTTCCATCCTTCCATCCATCATGCGACAATTTCCATCCTTCCATTCACCATGGGACATTTCTATCCTTCCATTCATCATGGGACAATTTCCATCCTTCCATCCACCATGCGACAATTCCATCCTTCCATTCACTATGGGACATTTTCATCCTTCCATTCATCATGGGACAATTTCCATTTTCCATTCACCGTGGGACAGTTTCCATCTTCCATTCACCATGGGACAATTTCCATCCTTCCATCCACCATGCGACAATTTTCATCCGTCCATTCACCATGGGACATTTCTATCCTTCCATTCATCATGGGACAATTTCCATCCTTCGATTCACTACTGGACAATTTCTATCTTCCATTCACCATGGGACAACTTTCATCTTCATTCACCATGGGACAATTTCCATCTTCCACTCACCATGGAACAATTTCAATCTTCCATTCACCATGGGACAACTTTCATCTTCCATTCACCATGGGACAATTTCCATCTTCCACTCACCATGGAACAATTTCAATCTTCCATTCACCATGGGACAACTTTCATCTTCCATTCACCATGGGACATTTTCCATCTTCCACTCACCTGGTACAATTTCAATCTTCCATTCACCATGGGACAACTTTCATCTTCCATTCACCATGGGACATTTTCCATCAACCACTCACCATGGGACTTCTTCCGCCCACGCAGGCTGATACTCCTGCGGACACTCCCTGTATAGATAGGCAAAGATTAATTCCATCTACTCAACAAAGGGAGTGGAGTTTTGTGTGTATGACCGTTTTTTTTTTATCCCGGCTTTAAGGCAGCCATACTCCAACTTCGGGGAAGGTGCATGCTATGTGTAACGTGTCTTCGACACCAACGGCCAAACTGGCCTTCTCTTCCGAAAGTTGGTGATGGGATTTTACGCTGCGCAAGATATTATGCGTTCATTCACACACGGAACCTCGGTTTATAGTCTCATTCGAAGGACTGCATGGGAAATGGAGTCAGAACCAATGTCAACTCCAAGGGAAAAATCCCCTGTACCGAAACAGCCCTGCGGAGATTCGAACTCGCAACCCAGGATCACCAAGACTACGAGTCCGGCGCTCTACCACTGAGCTATTCCGGACCCCTCACCATGGGACAATTTCCATTTTGTATTCACCATGGGACAAGTTCCCTCTTCCATTCACCATCGGACAACTTCCATTTTGTATTCACCATGGGACTAAGGCGGTTACTTTACTCCCAGGGGAAGGGTCAGTAAAAAAAAAATCAGCAATCACGTCTAGGCCTACCTTAGAGACTCCGGATCAGACAACGCGAGGGGAAGCAACACAAACAAACAAACAAAACCTACTTAAATAAGAAGAAACGGCAATTGCATTATTGAGAAGTATGCCATGATTATGCCACAGACACGTTTTTATACTTTAGTGTGTATTACACTACATGGTATTATGTACCCAACATCTGTGCAGCTGTGTAAGGTTAGTTCATGCATGCACAGTCTTATATTTACATCTACAGCTTTGTTTGTATGTGTTTGTTTATTTATATGTGTTTGTTTGTGTTGTCAATTTCTTTGATTCTCCCCCTTTTGTGCAAAACATTTTGAAAAGTAAAATCAAAATTTTGAATTGAAAAGTAAAAAGCAAAAAACGCAGAATACATTCAATTCAGCCCTAGGGTGAGAAAACAGAGACGAAAAATGCAACAGAATTGATAGAAGAATCACTACTATGACAAACGTGAAGAAAGAAAGAAAGAAACAAACAAACAAAACACAAAAAAATACAAACCATTCGCCGACACACTATACCTTTTCTTGGCTAATTGTTGAGCATAATTACGTCTCTTTGCCGGTGTCATAAATGGATGTTCCTGGGTCGCACAGGTTTTGTCCACATACGTTTGGTGACAAGATTTGAGTCTTCCCTGCATGCATTAAATTAACCATTGTACTTCATTCAGTTGCCTTTAAATGATGGAAGACACCACCCTCAATCTGAACCAACATGACTGCAAAGTATAAGGGTCTTAGTAATTCTTTGTGAAGCCCCACCCTTAGACAAATGGCATCACTCAGCTAGTATTGTTGGTGTGTCTGTTTCAACAAATACTGACAGTGTACTTTATCTGCTGTTCTCTTCGGCATCTGTTCATGAGGAGCGTGCATTCCTGAATATTGGTTCTGTTACAAAAAATGGGGCTTGTGCACAGGTGTGAATTCATAGGCTGCTGACAGAGCCGTGAATAGACACTGTATCTGCTGCAACAATAGGGGCTTGCTGCTGACAGAGCCGTGAATGGTCTCTGTATCGCTGCAGCAACAGGGGCTTGCTGCTGACAGAGCCGTGAATAGTCTCTGTATCTGCTGCAGCAACAGGGGCTTGCTGCTGACAGAGCCGTGAATAGTCTCTGTATCTGCTGCAGCAACAGGGGCTTGCTGCTGACAGAGCCGTGAATAGTCTCTGTATCTGCTGCAGCAACAGGGGCTTGCTGCTGACAGAGCCGTGAATGGTCTGTATCTGCTGCAGCAACAGGGCTTGCTGCTGACAGAGCCGTGAATAGTCTCTGTATCTGCTGCAGCAACAGGGGCTTGCTGCTGACAGAGCCGTGAATGGTCACTGTATCTGCTGCAACAGTAGGGGCTTGCTGCTGACAGAGCCGTGAATGGTCTCTGTATCTGCTGCAACAATAGGGGCTTGCTGCTGACAGAGCCGTGATGGTCTCTGTATCTGCTGCAACAGTAGGGGCTTGCTGCTGACAGAGCCGTGAATGGTCTCTGTATCTGCTGCAGCAACAGGGGCTTGCTGCTGACAGAGCCGTGAATAGTCTCTGTATCTGCTGCAGCAACAGGGGCTTGCTGCTGACAGAGCCGTGAATCGTCACTGTATCTGCTGCAACAATAGGGGTTTGCTGCTGACAGAGCCGTGAATGGTCTCTGTATCTGCTGCAGCAACAGGGGCTTGCTGCTGACAGAGCCGTGAATAGTCTCTGTATCTGCTGCAGCAACAGGGGCTTGCTGCTGACAGAGCCGTGAATAGTCTCTGTATCTGCTGCAGCAACAGGGGCTTGCTGCTGACAGAGCCGTGAATGGTCTCTGTATCTGCTGCAGCAACAGGGGCTTGCTGCTGACAGAGCCGTGAATGGTCTCTGTATCTGCTGCAGCAACAGGGGCTTGCTGCTGACAGAGCCGTGAATGGTCTCTGTATCTGCTGCAGCAACAGGGGCTTGCTGCTGACAGAGCCGTGAATGGTCACTGTATCTGTTGCAACAATAGGGGCTTGCTGCCGACAGAGCCGTGAATGGTCACTGTATCTGCTGCTGCAACATGGGCTAGCCGACAGCAGCGTGAATGGCTTATCTGTCGGGAACAGCTCACAGGTGCGTGAACAGTCACTGTATTTACTGCAGCAACAGTGGCTAGCCGACAGCAGCGTGAATGGTTTATCTGTCGGGAACAGTAGGGACAGTCAGGTGCGTGAACAGTCACTGTATTTGCTGCAACAACAGGGGCCTGTCGACAGAGCGTGGATTGTCACTGTATCTACTGCTGCAATATAAGGTCTCCTACAATCGCGTGAATGTCACGTATCTGCAGCACAAAAGGGCCTGCTTACAAAAGCGTGCATGTCACGTACCTGCTACAATGATAGGGATCTGCTTACAATAGCGTGAATGTCACGTATCTGCGCAACAAAGGGACTGTTCACAGAGCGTGAATGGTCTCTGTATCTGTGTGCCACATGGGACTGCTTAGAGAAGCATGAATAGTCACTGTATCCGCTACATACAGGGGCATACTGACGGGAACGTAATTCAGGGTATTAGTTTTGCTGCAACATGAGACACTACAGAACTTGAATTCATGGTCGTTAGCTCTGCTGACAACATAAGGACTATGATAGAAACGGGGAATTCTGGTCACTGCTCTGCTGCAACATATAAGGACACCTGACAGACCGTGATTAGTCATACTCTGCTGCAACAATAGGGGACTACTGACAGAAGGTGATTCATGTTCATTAGCTCTGCTGCACAATAGGAATTACTGGACAGAAAGGTGGATTCATGTTCATTAGCTCTGCTGCACAATAGGGACACTGACAGAAACGTGAAGTTCATGGTCATTACTCTGCTGCAACAATAGGGCACACTGACGAATGTGAGTTCATGGTCATCAGTTTGCTGCAACATAGGGACACACTGACAGAAACTTTGAGTTCATGGTCATTGGCTCTGCTGCAACAATAGGGACACACTGACAGAAACGTGAGTTCTTTGGTCATTGGCTCTGCTGCAACAATAGGACACACTGACAGAACGTGATTTCAGGGTCATTAGCTCTGCTGCAACAATAGGACAACTGACAGAAACGTGATTCATGTCATGGGCTCTGCTGCAACAAAGGACACACTGACAGAAACGTGATTCATGGTCATTGCTCTGCTGCAATAATAGGGACACATTGACAGAAACGTGAGTTCATGGTCATTGCTTTGCTGCAACAATAGGGACACACTGACAGACACATGAGTTCATGGCCATTGCTCTGCTGCAATAATAGGGACACACTGACAGAAACGTGAGTTCATGTCATTGGCTCTGTGCAACAATATGGACACACTGACAGAAACGTGAGTTCATGGTCATTGGCTCTGCTGCAACAAAAGGGACACACTGACAGAAACGTGAGTTCATGGTCATTGGCTCTGCTGCAATAATAGGGACACACTGACAGAAACGTGAGTTTCATGGTCATTGGCTCTGCTGCAACAATAGGGACACACTGACAGACACGTGAGTTCATGGTCATTGGCTCTGCTGCAATAATAGGGACACACTGACAGAAACGTAAGTTCATGATCATTGGCTTGCTGCAACAATAGGGACACACTGACAGACAACGTGATTTCATTGTCATTAGCTGTGCTGCAACAATAGGGACACACTGACAGAAACGTGATTTCATTGTCATTGCTTGCTGCAACAATAGGGGACAAACTGACAGAAATGTGATTTCATGGTCATTAGGTCTGCTGCAACAAAGGAACACGACACACTGACAGAAACGTGAGTTCATGGTCATTGGCTCTGCTGCAAAAAGGGCACACTGACAGAAACGTGAGTTCATGTCATTGGCTCTGCTGCAACAATAGGGACATACTGACAGAACGTGATTCATTGTCATTGGCTCTGCTGCAACAATAGGGACACACTGACAGAAAAGTGATTTCATGTCATTTGGCTGTGCTGCAACAATAGGGACACACTGACAGAAACGTGAGTTCATGGTCATTAGCTTGCTGCAACAATAGGGACACACTGACAGAAACGTGAATTCATGTCATTCGGCTCTGCTGCAACAATAGGGACACACTGACAGAAAGTAATTTCATGGTCATTAGGTTGCTGCAAGAAAGGAACAAACTGCCAGAAACGTGAGTTCATGGTCATTGGCTCTGCTGCAACAATAGGGACACACTGACAGAAACGTGAGGTTCAGGGTCATTAGGCTCTGCTGCAACAATAGGGACACACTGACAAAAGCGTGATTTCATGTCATTAGCTCTGCTACAACAATAGGGACACACTGACAGAAAAGTGAGTTCATGGTCATTGGCTCTGCTGCAACAAAGGGACACACTGACAGACACGTGAGTTCATGGTCATTAGCTCTGCTGCAACAATAGGGACACACTGACAAAACGTGAATTCATGGTCATTAGCTCTGCTGCAACAATAGGGACACACTGACAGAAACGTGATTTCATGGTCATTGGCTTGCTGCAAAATAGGGACACACTGACAGAAACGTGAGTTCATGGTCATTGGCTCTGCTGCAACAATAGGGACACACTGACAGAACGTGAGGTTCATGGTCATTAGCTCTGCTGCAACAATAGGGACACACTGACTGAAACGAGTTCATGGTCATTAGCTGTGCTGCGACAATAGGGGCACACTGACAGAAACGTGATTTCATGGTCATTAGGTCTGCTGCAAAATAGGGACACACTGACAGAACGTGAGTTCATGGTCATTGGCTCTGCTGCAACAATAGGGACACACTGACAGAAACGTGAGTTCATGGTCATTGCTCTGCTGCAATAATAGGGACACACTGACAGAACACGTGAGTTCATGGTCATTACTCTGCTGCAACAAAGGGACACACTGACAGAAACGTGAGTTCATGGTCATTGGCTCTGCTGCAATAATAGGGACACACTGACAGAACGTGAGTTCATGGCCCATTGGCTCTGCTGCAACAATAGGGACACACTGACGAAACGATTCATTGTCATTAGCTGTGCTGCAACAATAGGGCACACTGACAGAAACGTGAGTTCATGGTCATTGGCTCTGCTGCAACAAAGGGACACACTGACAGAAACGTGAGTTCATGATCATTGGCTCAGCTGCAACAATAGGGACATACTGACAGAACGTGATTCATGTCATTGCTCTGCTGCAACAAAGGGACACACTGACAGAACGTGAGTTCATGGTCATTGGTTGCTGCAATAATAGGGACACACTGACAGAAACGTGAGTTCATGTACATCGGCTCTGCTGCAACAATAGGGACACACTGACAGAAACGTATTTCATGGTCATTAGGATGCTGCAACAATAGGGACATACTGCCAGAAACGTGAGTTCATGGTCATTAGCTCTGCTGCAACACAATAGGGATGACACTGACAGAAGGTCACAGTTTCATGGTCATTAGCTCTGCTGCAACAATAGGGACACACTGACAGAAACGTGATTTCATGGTCATTAGTTCTGCTGCAGCAATAGGGACACACTGACAGAAACGAGTTCATGGTCATTGGGCTGTGTTGCAACAATAGGGCACACTGACAGAAACGTATTTCATGGTCATTAGGTCTGCTGCAACAATAGGGACACACTGACAGAAACGTGAGTTCATGGTCATTGACTCTGCTGCAACAATAGGGACACACTGACAGAAGCGTGAATTCTTGGTTCTTAGCTCTGCTGCAACAAAGGGCATACTGACAGAAACGTGATTTCATGGTCATTAGTTTGCTGCAACAAAGGGGCAAGTGACAGAAACGTGATTTCATGGTCATTGGGTCTGCTTGCAACAAAGGGGCATACTGACAGAAACGTGATTTCATGGTCATTAGCTCTGCTGCAACAATAGGGACACACTGACAGAAACGTGAGTCCATGGTCATAGCTCTGCTGCAACAATAGGGACACACTGACAGAAACGTGAGTTCATGGTCATCGGCTCTGCTGCAACAATAGGGACACACTGACAGACACATGAGTTCATGGTCATAGCTCTGCTGCAACAAGGGGGCATACAGACAGGAACGCCAATTCATGGCTATTAGTTCTGCTGCACTCATGTGGCCTGTTCACACAACCGTAAGTTCATGGTGATCAGTTCTGCTTAGCCTATCGACAAAGGCATGGTTTCGTGGTCATTATTTCTTCTGCAACGATGGGCTCTACCGATAGAGGTGTCAATTCATGGTCATTAGTTCTGCTGGCTGCAACGACAGCTCACACTTGAAAGTTGTGGGGTGTGCATTGATCGTAAAAGGACAAAGACCTGAGATATTTACTGTCTTTATGTGTTGTAATGCTCGGCGAAGAAGGGATTATGCCGATTATTGACAGCGATATACTGTACTTAAACTACTTCCCATAACTTTCTCAGAGGCTATTATCTGCACGGTGTTGGAGGCATTACGGAGCATTTTTTTAAAATTTATTTTTATTTTTTAATTTTTACCAAGTGCTTTTCCATGTCCGTCTGTCTGTTGGCAAGGTAACCTGAGAGCAACTGAATGCCTCTTTACGTAAGTTTTATTTTCTAAGTTTGTTCTTACAGACAACATCCCTGAAATGACATTTAGAGGTCACTAGACGCAAAACCTGTGAAAAATGCAGGGAATGGCTTAAGTGCACAGCCTGCGTTCCCATTTTGGGTTGCTGCTCTCTCTCTCTCTCTCTCTCTCTCTCTCTCTCTCTCTCTCTCTCTCTCTCTCTCTCTCTCTCTCTCTCTCTCTCTCTCTCTCTCTGTTCGTCTGTCTCTCTCTCTGTCTCTGTCTCTGTCTTTCTGTCTTGTCTGTCTCTGTCTGTCTGTCTGTCTGTCTGTCTCTCTCTCTCTCTCTCTCTCTCTCTTCTCTCTCTCTCTCTCTCTCTCTCTCTCTCTCTCTTTCTTTCTCTCAATTGCACAACTGTCTACAAATTCAAGTCATATACAATAGTCTCTTAATGCCCGCTGTCGAGATGAAGCTCTATTACGATTTTCATTTGTGTATCCATACCCGTGAAGAGTTTGCTATGTCATAGTCCTCCATGCCTTCAGCATCACGGAAACTGTCGTTGGATGGACTGCACCGCGCTCTCCTGAGCGGGATGATGGTCACACACCCTAGATTCACGATTACAGAATCATTGTCGTCAGTATAAAGCATTCCTGCGTGTCTTGGATCAGAACAGGCACGACAGAACCCCACCGAAGTCCCCTAGATGCAGTGCAGTGTCTCCTCTGACAGGACGCCCCTTGGCTGTGTAAAGAGAAACCGCGATGTTGTTGTTATTGTTGTTGTCGTCGTACCTGGTTAAAAGACTCCAGGGATCATCCGAACAGCCGAAGTACTTGAACGCTATGGTACAAATGCATCAGCTGGGGATGAGAACATTACGTGTTTGTGACCGTTTTTGACTACCCCGCCACGCGGGCGCCGCACTCCGACTTCGGGGGATTTTGGAGACTGATAATGTTATGCTAGGAGCTTGTCATGGCTGAAGACAGGCCCCGCATAACTATGCAGAGCATAACAACATTTTGATGTAGCCTTGGTGCTCTAGCCTATGTCAGTTGGTCTGACACAGCCTTAAGCCAAGGCAGGAAACCGCGATGAATTGTGAGGTGGTACTACCACTAGAAGGACATGAAAGACAAACATACCACCACCACCACCACCACCACCACACACACACACAACAACAACAACAACAACAAACTCTCTGTCTCTACACACACACACACACACACACACACACACACACACACACACCACACACACACACACACACACACACACACACGCGGCAGCGCACGGCGCGCGCGCGCGCACACGCACACACACACGCACGTACGCACCCGCGCGCACGCGCGGACACACACACACACACACACACACACACACACACACACACACACACACACACACACACACACACACACACACACACATCACACACTCAACACAAAAGACCCCTAGAAGTTATCAAAATTAACGTCTATATGAACATCATAAACAAAGTCACAGTTAATAACATGTCAGCCTAGTAGACAGTAAATTTCCATATTTTTGGCACCAGTGAGATTACAGACAAAGGTAATAGATTACTGGCCGTAAACACTGGGTTAGAAATGTGCAACTAAACTGAGCAACCTAACGACCAATTGATCATTTAATCATCCGGTCAGTTACCCGGTCAGCAAATCAACGATTTAACCGAACAACCAAACTACTGTCCAACCCAATTAATCAATCATCTGTTAACCTAATGAACAGGAGCGATCACATGAAGCAGAACAAGCGATGGGCCGTAGGTATGGAACCTTAATCTCAGTTGTGTTTTGTTTGTAACCTCCAGTTGGTTTAAGGGCGTGGGGACTTTGAATGAAACCAGCGTTCGGCCCATAGAATCAACGAAAATGATACAGGATACGTAAGACGTTTAATTCCTTCTTTACTTCTGTACCTACACTCGCCCCTACTCCCCTCACCCCCTCCTTCCCTCATCCATTTCGGTTGCAGCCTTTTTGTTGTTACTGGTTGATCTCCCTGTCTGTTAGTCTGTCTGTCTGTCTGCCTGTCTGTCTGTCTGTCTCTCACTCTCTCAGCGGACTTTCGTGAACTGTTAAGGTGAAATCAATCACACAAGACAGTCAAATATAGAAGTCATACTTTAGAAGTCCTCGACGTGTTTAAGATACATATCAATGAAATCAACTACACGAATAAGTCAAATAATAGAATACAACATCACGACATTCTTTAAAACCACTTGATATGCTTAAGAGTAATAAGAATCTTTACAAGTGTTGAGATAACTTTTTTTTCTCATTTGTTTACTTCTCTTGCAAAAAGAATATGAACTGTTTCTAACAAGTGAGCTTGACTGTGTTAAATGGTTTAGAAATGAAATGTGGGCTGTAATTATTTGTGTTGATGGCATGCGGTGAAAATAATATGATGATCTCTTTCGAAGCAGCGCCTAAGATAGTCTGAATCGGTTCAATATATCCCGCTGATGTTATTATTTTTAAAAAAAGATAATAATAAAATGAAACAACAACAACAACAAAAACGCCTTTTTAACGACTATTTCAACCATAGAATTCTTTGTTGATGTGATTATTCCATTTTCTTCAGCATGAAAACTGAGCCGGTGTTCTTTTGTTTGTTTGTTTGTTTTTCCCACTCGTTCGTTTTTTCGTTTCTTCTCTTGAATTATTCGTATCTTGAAAAAAAAGAAGAAGTGTTTTTCTCTTTTTTTAAAAACTTTTTTTCTTTTTCATTCAGTTTGATTGGGGGTAAGTGGGGTGGGAGAGAAGGTCTGGGGGCTAGGGGGGGGGGGGGGGGGTCATTGTTTCGTCAAGTTTGACGTCTCTGCTTGGCATTTCCTTCCTCCACTTCATAAGCTCGTGGATTTTTGTTTTGCTTTTTTTTTTTTCCTTCATCATACAATTAATTTACAGAAGAATCAATTTCACCCAAGCCAGTGCAAACAAAGTTTTAGGTTATGTTCGAAGGAGGTCATGACATGTGGGTCATGACATACATGCGGGTGATTATGGGCCTGTATGCTCGTGCGTTCCGTTTCAACTCTAGTATCGCGCACGGTGTTTGAAAACAGTCCACGCCCATCGGAAGAGAGCAGGCGCTGATATTGACTCGGAACTGCCGCACCTCGTACGCTGGTGGCTTCTTAATTAGTTTTAATTACTGTTACACTACGGAGCAGTACGATAGAACACAGCTGACTACGACGCCATAAAGTTTGTTTTTGTTTTTCTTCTTCTTCCTCCCCCTCCCCCCCCTCCCCTTTCTTAAATGACATCTTTCCCTCATAAAGCAGTAGCTGCCGCGGTTAGCTCCCTTTGTTACCGACGCGTGCTTGTCACTGCAGTCATAATTATGTCGTGAAGTTTTAGTAGCAGGCTACTGGAATGAACCAGCAAATCACTGGTTCATTCCTTGTGACGTTCCCTTCAGGTATACACGGTGTCCCAGCTTCAACCGTTGTCCACAGCTTGTGTGCAGAATCAAATTTAAGAGCTTTAGCACTTGGTTATGAAACGTTTGCCTCTGGTTAATTAATATCTACGTTCAACGGATCGGGTTAAAAAAAAAAGTGACTGACCTGTCTTGAAAATTGTTTAGCTTCTCCTTTCTTCCCGACCACACGGAAGATGAGAGACCGTGAGAAGAGTTCGGTTTCGCTAAACTGAGACTATTTTGAACTTGTCGACAGATGCGCCTTCCATTATGTCCGAGGTGGCCTCAGTCTTGGATGCCAGCATGATTCTGGAGGACCTGGAGAGAAAGGTGGGACTGCGTCAGAGCGACATGGAGGACAGTGTGTTTTTTAACGTGGAAGAGGAGATGAAAGAGGAACCGTCAGACGCAGAGTCTCATTGCACCTGCTCTTTGATGGACGGCACCTGCCTCCATGCGGTAAGTGCACCAAATGCATAAGGCCTTTCGGTTGATTACTTCGGTCCTGTCGAGACTTGTGCTTGTGTTGTGTTGTGTTGTGTTGTGGTGTGTGTGTGTGTGTGTGTGTGTGTGTGTGTGTGTGTGTGTGTGTGTGTGTGTGTGTGTTGTGTGTGTGTGTGTGTGTGTGTGTGTGTGTGTGTGTGTGTGTGTGGAGAGAGAGAGAGAGAGAGAGAGAGAGAGAGAGAGAGGAGAGAGAGAGTCGCTCTGTGTGTGTGGGGGTGGGTGGGTGGGGGGTGGTTGGGTGTGGTGTGTGTGTGTGTGTGTGTGTGTGTGTGTGTGTGTGTTGTGCGTGCGCGCGCTCGCGTGATATAGAGAGGAGTTTAGTGGAGGAGGGTGAGGGCGGCGGTACGTAGGCCTAACTAAGCGCAGAAATTGTAAAAAGGAAATTGATTCTGGATCCGGACATCTGTGATAAAAAAGAAGTGAAAACAAACAAACAGATCTTTTTTCTTTTTGTCAACACTTTCATGCCTTAATTTGTGTTAGTTGCAAAGACCAAGATGGAGTTAATAGTTTTGAGAACAATGATTAAAAACGAAAGAAAGAAAAGAAAAGAGAACAATGAGGCAAAACAGTGTTCATACCTTTAATGCACAAAAGGAAACAGACATGTAAATTTTCGACAACCATTTCCGACTTTCCAAACAACAATAATTATGCATCAAAAATGTACAAAACAGTTCTCCCTCGGTCGTTACTCATCCTGATATTCACTACGGTCAGGGGACTTTATTTTGTGCGATTCACACACACACACACACACACACACACACACACATTATAATATATATATATATATATTATATTATATATATATATATATATATTATATATATTATATATATATACATATATATATATATATATATATACATATATATTTGTTATATTAAAAGCAAGTTAAAATCAAGCTGCTAAAAACATCTACAAATTTGTTTCACGCTGTGCGGTCGTCAGGATGTGATGGGCTTGTATTGCCAGTGCCACGTATATATATAGCTAGCTGCCTTGCTGTTGTTTTTTCCCGTGCTACATGTGTTTCTCAGGTGTTGGTTTTATTCGCTGATAGGAACTTCCATCTGTGTCTGCAATTGTTAACCATTTCTGTTCTAACATTTAGAGTTGCCAACTGTGGTTTACATAGTATAATGTATTTCTCTGTAAGGCATACATTACATTTTTTTAAAATGTTGTTGTATGGTGCTGCTCTTTTTAAGATTTTCCAAGATATGCTGTAGTCTATGTTTTTATCTTTAAGTTTCCAAATATACTTACTCAATTCTGTTTGGTTTTTATATCTTTCTTTGTTGAATGATTGTTTATGGTTTGCATATCTAGTTTTGAATTGGTTTTCAGTGATACCTACATATGTTTCTTTTGCGTTCTCTGATGTTACAGTGGCTTGGTACACACTGTTGTTGTAAAGCCATTTGTTGCTTAGGGGGCACTGTTCTTTTTTGGTACGGTTACAAGATTTCCTTTCGTTACCCTCCTTTTTCTCTGTGCTGTTTTTCATTTTGTTTGCTGAATCGATGGCATTTTAAAGATTCCGCATACATGAATATGATAATTTGATGTTGTTTTTGTTGAATATCTTAAATAATTTATGGTCTTTTGGGAAAGATGATGTCAAGATTTTAAAGAATTCTTTCCCTACATTTGTTTTAACTCTGGCATCATATGGGGGATTGTACCATATGATGTTCCTTTTCCTGTTCTTTCTGCATCTTTTTGTATCATTGTCTGGATCGTATCGTAGTTTGTAATTGTAGCCACTTTGATGTGACACGTCTTGGTATTCAGCTGTAGCATTGTTGAATACTGTTTCGTTACATGACAAATTGGATAATCTTTTATTTATGCTTTTGGGTATTGTTTTCAGTATGGAGGGTGGGTGATTGCTTTTGATGTTTACATAAACAGGCGTATCATTTGGTTTCTTGTATGGTTTATATATGTGTTGGTTGAGGTCTAACGTTATGTCTAAATAGTTCACTATCTTTTTGTTTGCTTCTATTGTGATTTTTAAGTTTTGGTTGTGGAAAATTTTACACAATTGTTTTTTTCTTATTTTCAATATTCCTAGGTTTGTCATTCAGAGCGGCAAGGCCGTCATCCCTGTACAGTCCGGTTTGTTTTCCAAGTTTTTTTAAAATATTGGATAACATGAATAGTCCGACAAGTTCGCAAGTTTCGGCACCATCATATGATCCCATTGTGACATCGAAAGTTGACTTCCTGCTTGTGTTCTTAATCCAGGTTTCATTTTTACTGTGCAGTTAAGTTTTCTTTGTGTGGAAAATGATTTCCATTTCTGACCTGATATTTCTGTGTACTTGTTGGCAAATTTTATAGCTTTAGTTAGTAGCTTTTCATCTATAGATGGGTAGAAATCTACTATGTCAAATGTTATAAAGACTGTATTTTCTTGTTTATTGAGTTTTTTTGAAAAGGAACATCATATGGTACAATCCTCCATATGATGCAAGAGTTAAAACAAATGTAGGGAAAGAATTCTTTAAAATCTTGACATCATCTTTCCCAAAAGACCATAAATTATTTAAGATATTCAACAAAAACAACATCAAATTATCATATTCATGTATGCGGAATCTTAAAAATGCCATCGATTCAGCAAACAAAATGAAAAGCAGCACAGAGAAAAAGGAGGGTAACGAAAGGAAATCTTGTAACTGTACCAAAAAGAACAGTGCCCCCTAAGCAACAAATGCCTTTACAACAACAGTGTGTACCAAGCCACTGTAACATCAGAGAACGCAAAAGAAACATATGTAGGTATCACTGAAAACCAATTCAAAACTAGATATGCAAACCATAAACAATCATTCAACAAAGAAAGATATAAAAACCAAACAGAATTGAGTAAATACATTTGGAAACTTAAAGATGAAAACATGGACTACAGCATATCTTGGAAAATCTTAAAAAGAGCAGCACCATACAACAACAATAAAAAAAATGTAATGTATGCCTTACAGAGAAATACATTATACTATGTAAACCACAGTTGGCAACTCTAAATGTTAGAACAGAAATGGTTAACAATTGCAGACACAGATGGAAGTTCTATCAGCGAATAAAACCAACACCCGAGAAACACATGTAGCACGGAGAGAACTATAAAAAGCTCATTCTGGCTCACCCGGTCTCAACACGTTTCGACCGGGCGACTCCAGAATGAGCTTTTTATAGTTCTCTGACAAGTAACACTTCAATAACCAAAAAATAACGATTATCTACAAACTTTTCAGAGAGTAACGTAGGGGAAAAGCAGCCGCGGCTGAACACGCCCCATAGAGTAACGTAGGGGAAAAGCAGCCGTGGCTGAACGCGCCCCATATACAAACGTGGGGGCAGGCAAGCCTTTAATTGCTAGTTGCCGGCCTACCTAAGGACTCTGCACTATCCGATTACTTACTACGTGGCCGGACATGACGATTTTCGGATCACGCGATGGGCTGATGTCACGGCCGCCAATCACAAGACTAGATAGAATCAGCTGATTAGTAGTGACGACATTTCCGCCCAGCACTTGTGTTGTTCATTTCTCCTAGTGCTGCGGTGGTGTGAAGACGGTGCTTTTTCTGCGAGAGAAGTGTTTGCATATGGCACAAAATATAGCTGCAGTTTCAGAAGACAGTGTGGATTCTGAGTTAGAAAAAGTTCTTGAATCACAAATACCTTTTCAACAACTTTATAGATTAAATTATTTGGGTGTGGAAGACATGGAATCAGCTACAACTTTCCAACAAGCTCAAAATCTCCCATTACCGCCGCCAACACCAACGGAATTGTGGACAGAGGAAGAAAAGAATGCTTTACATGAAAATATAAGATACTTTGAAAAAATGATTGAAGCGGCTCGTAAAGCAGAGAGAGAAGGCCCACAAAAACTGCCAAAACAGCCCAAAAAATCTCTTTTACAATTGTTTAAACAAAAGGAAGGAAAAAAGAAAAGCAGGAAAGAGATGACCAATCATGAGCTGCATATCTATCTTGTATCAAATCAAGCAGATCTTAACTCAACGATTTCAAGAGAGGCGTTTTCGGATAACCTTTTTTCACAAACAGCAGATGAAAATGAAATTGTTGACAGGCTACAAAAGGGCGTGAGAAATGTGAAGAAGCAGGATGCTCAAACAATCATGATCTACGTTCAATTTGGGCATTTTTTGAATCTTTGCAAAAAATGGTTTGATGAGGAAAGGAAAGAAGGTAGGATTGCTCAAAACTGGGCACAATGGCTCAAAGAGAAATGTGATTATTCTGATGATCATGCGCGCAAATTGCGTGCTATTGCAAAGATCCTTTATGGATATCCACAGTTTTTCACTGTCAGGCTTCCCATGAGGTATATTTCTAGCAAGTTAAAACAGATTACTTCCATGTTGCAAGTCCCTGAATTTAAGAAGTATTGGTCATGCTCTCTTTCACTACCAAAAACAGATGAGCTCCAAGCTTCCCAATAAAGTAACGGTTAATGCTGGCAAGTTTTCTGAACTACTGTGACGGGCTTCTAAAAATAGTAACGGTTACGCTGTAACCGCCTGGCTAGCAGCGAAGGCAACTTGGAGCAGCAACAGTCACAGTAGAGCACCTGTCACAAACCACCCAGCAAGGGGAAATGACATGATTCTAAAAATAACGGTTATGCATAGCCGGGGCTCTGCTTGTCGCAAACCCCCAGCAAGGGGAAATGACATGATTCTAAAAATAACGGTTATGCATAGCCGGGGCTCTGCTTCAACTTCTTCTTGCTCCTATTCAACGCCCTGCTTCAACTTCTTCTTGCTCCTATTCAACGCCCTGCTTCAACTTTTTTTGGCTGCCTTCGGGCGGCCACAGAGTGTACTTTATTCAACTGTCTTGTTTATTAAATCAAGCTTTTGATAAATGCACTTGGTGGCTGCTTTGAATAATCTTCAGTTGACAGAGAGACCGACAGCCGTCTTGAATTTACGGCGCTTAAGCACCAACCATAAAACCCTTTCCCATTCTCCATGCAAGCACCTCCCTATCTTGTGTGTGTGTGCGTGCGATTGTGCTTGTATATATGCTGTTATTGTTGTTGTTGTCGCTGCTGTCATTGTTGTTGTTTTACTGATAATAACTATATCATATTCTGGACATTTGTTTCTTATAAATAATCAAAGGTGCGCGCCCACCTCCCACTCCCACCCTACCCTGCTTGCCCCCCACCCCACGCATGCACACACTCAAGTCACTTCTAAGTTCTTAACTGAAGTTACCCTAAGTCACTTCTAAGTTCTTACTCAAGTTGTCCTCAAGTCATCCTCAAGTCATCCTCAAGTTCTTACTCAAGTCATCCTCAAGTCATCCACAAGTTCTTACTCAAGTCATCCTCAAGTCATCCTAAGTCACTTCTAAGTTCTTAACTGAAGTCGTCCTCAAGTCATCCTCAAGTTCTTACTCAAGTCAACCTAAGATCATAACTAAGTCATCCTCTAAGTACAACCAAGTTCTTATTTAAGTTATCTTATAATTATCAAAAAACAAGACAATCTATGTTTTTGTCTTAAACAGCAGATGTCTAATATAGTACACACACGCCTCAAAAAACGCGTCATCGTTGAGGATGTCTTGCTCAGCGTTCTCTGCGCGAGATCGGTCAGCATAGATCTTAATGAAGTTCTTACATCCTAAGCAACCGCATTGATTACAATTCTGGTCTATGGAAATGTCTTTTTATAGACTCCAGGTCTTTATTTATTGACTCCATCATTTTAAATACGCCATGATCTATTTTTATCAAAAAAAATTTAAGTTCTTAAAATATTATTGCATCTGAAATGGATCAAAATGATCTTTTGTTGTTGGCGGTCCTGGCGAGCTGTTGTGTTCGTCTTTTGCATTTAATGGTTGAGATTGTTTGGACTTTGGTTTTTGGTGTTGCTGTTTATATATTTTATAACCGTAATAACCGCCCCAACAGCAACAAGGACGCCAAAAATGACAACAGTTTTAAGTTCAATATTCCATGAAGGCTTTGGTGCTGTAGACCTTGAATTAACTTGTTCTGGCGTTTTTATAGCCGGCATTGAAACAACTGTTGGCGGCGTTATGTTTTCATTATGAGCTATATTCTGTGATTGTAACTGTAATTTTTTTTGTTTGTTCCACTCAGCTAATTTTTTTCCTGCCGCAATGCGGCCTGGATGAGGTGTTTTAGTGACCACTTTCACTGATTCAATGTTTTCTGATTCTGATTCTGCTGATTTTCCGACTCGTTCATTTTGAAGGGAAATAAAATCTATATGATTAAAAGTAATTAATCCCATGATTAACGGCGATAACAATGTTCCAAATCTGTAATATAAATCACAGCTTAGAGACTCTAATGACTTTGTTAAAACTGGATCTTGCGTTAAATCATACGTAAGATCTTGTTCAGAATCAATGGGGGCAAATCTACTGACTAGTTTAGTGTACAAACTAAGAACCGTTTGCCCCACACTTTTCACCATTCTAGACCCCAGCTGCGCTTCATACCTGTTATGATACTTTATAATGTCTTGTGGCGACATCTGTTGAATCTGTTCAATGCTGAATTCAGTTCCGAGGAACTGTTTTGTTTTCCCACATGCTGCCAAAGAATACAGCCTCTCCTTTTTGGGCATAATAGCTTGGTCATCAGCTTGATCATTCATAAGTTCAGGAAGGTTTAGGCCGCCCTGTAGCTGTAGTAGATCATCGCTGTTCATGTTTTTTATATTAATTATAATTATTTTATTTTTTAAAATGAGCACCGAAAAAAACTGTCGCCAACCTTGTATACCATTCTGCTGTTATTGGAGGTTAAGTGTAGGATACACGATGCTTGGTAAAAGCCTGTTAAAAATAAAACCGGCAGATCTTGGCAAACTAGACTTTGAGGATTCGGCAAAACTGATTGCTATTATTGCAGCTTCATTTGCTACGAAAGATTTTCTAGTCAAGCAAGGAATAATTCCAGACAGTATAAATATGTAAATAAAAAATACATTTATAAAAAATGGCTTCACTCGTAATGATGATAGGCGGCGCTGTGGTGAATGCGCTTGCTTTTAGCGGAAGTAATTACGCATTTAGTAAACTGCGGGATGACGGCGAAGAAAAAGACATAACAAAGCTGTGGAGCAACTAGCTGCAGCACAAGATCGCTATGAAAAGCAGAGAATCGAGCAGTTAGATTTTATTAACGACAAACTGAAAAAACAGGGACATGCAGCTTACACATTTAAAAATGTTGACCAGGCAATAAAAGAATATTATCTTGTAACAGGCAAACCAATCGAGACATTGCCCCCACCAAAATTCAGTGACTTTTATCAGCCATCAGAAAAACAAAAGATGCAAGAAATCGGGTTTATTGTCGTTGGTATGACTGTTGTGTATTTTGTTGCGCATAATATTGGCTGAATAAAAAATGAACAAAATCTATTATTCGCCCAAAGGATATTGGAAGGGAATCACGGCAATTAAAAAGCTAAGCCAAGCAGCGGGGGTTAGTGAACAAACAGCAAAAGAATGGTTATCTAAACAATCGATTTGGCAAATTTATTTACCTGCGCCTAGACGAATACAGAGACCACACTTTGTCAATACAACTCCAAACGACACCCATCAAATGGACCTTCTATATTTACCCTCTGATACGATTAGACGAAAAAGATTTAAGTACGCACTCACAGTCATTGACATAGCTTCAAGATACAAAGATGCGGAACCATTAACACAAAAGAGTGCTTCTGCTGTTGCTGTTGCCATACAACTGATATACCAACGAGGTCCTTTAACTTATCCTCGCATGATTCAAGTCGATGATGGAAAAGAATTTAAAGGGCAAGTGAATCAATTATTGTTAAAACATAGAGTTACCATTAAAAGAGGCATTCCGGGAGTTCACAGATCACAGGCTTTAGTTGAAAACTTTAACAAACAGTTATCTGAAAGGCTTTTTTCCTACCAGTATCACAGAGAGCTGATTGACAATTCTCGCAACACAGAATGGTTAGAAGACTGCCCTCAGTTTTGCGCGCAATGAATAATGAAGAATTTAAAGGACTAAAACCAGTACAAGCAATCAAAAGAAAAACAATAAATGTTGTTGAAGGAGAGTCTTCATCCGGCAAACTATTACCGTTTGGTTTAAAAGTAAGGTACCTTTATTTACCGGGGGAAGCAGAAGGGGACACTCGCATCAGGGCAACAGATCCAGTTTGGAGTGTTGATCCATATGAAATAAAAAGAATTGTAAAAATGAATCCGCCCGTGTATTATTTACGAGAAACTGACACAACAAAACAACCAGCTCCTCAAAGATCTTTTGTGAAAGAAGAACTGCAGATAATCCCACCAGACACAGTTCCGCTTTAATTAATTTACGTAAATATATTTGAGTTTAAAATGGAAGCTCAGAAGGAAGTGCAGAACGAAACAAGAATGGTAAAGGAAGAGACCTTGAAAATGATACGGGAATCATTTCATGCGTGTAATGCTATTAAAGAAACATTTTGGGGGATTAATCAATGCATGCTAAATCATCCAGATCACCTACAACTCAAACCCCCAAATTGGGAAAAAGAATATCTTGAATATAAAAAAAAATTCGAACGCATCAAGCAAACATGAGAAAAGATTTAAATGAATTGGATGAAGCTATGATGATCTTATAATAAAAGTTGATGAAAAATATAAACCCCCCTGTTTATGCGGTCCTCCAGTGCCCAATCGCATATGAAAACTCTGGATTAACAAACACACGTTTTGTGTTTGTTCTATCTAACGACTTCTTTGTTACAACCGTTGTGTTGATCTCAGTAGATTAGATCGCAGTTTTACGTTGTCATGATGAAAAGTCTTATTGCCAAACAATGCTTCTTTGTAGTTGTCATGCGATATGCTCGACTGCACAACACTGCGAGATATTCCCTTTGCTTTCTTAATGATTTTCTCCTGGCTCGAAATACTGTACATTTTCGACCTTAAACCAATAAACTCCTTAATCACCCCTCCAGATAATGCATCCTTCATCTGTCCTAAAACCATCTAATTAGTAATTGAATGTCAAAGGCGAGTCTTAGGGTAATCGGATGTACATACCAATCCCGCATGTCCTTTAGCCACGTCGATTTCTTGTCTTGATAGATGTCTTCATAGGGAAATCTATAACACAACTATCTGTATCTGTGTAAAGTACTCTGGACTCTGATACAAGGGCTTTAAAGTAGTCATAAAGACACTCTAACATTAAAACTTTGATAATTCTAAAACGTGGTAAACCCAATAAATCCAGGTTTGTCCAATTTGACTTCTTTTTTTTTCATCATTATGCCCAAAAAGCTGATCATCGAAATCCTTCTAAAGTCCTGACCATTAGGTTTAGAAGTCAGCTTAAATTGCTTCGTTCTCTTGGTGACTAATCTGACAGTCTTTGGCGCTTTGTGGCAGGATCTCATAGTCCTTTCCAAAACAGCTGTTGTTCATTCAGCTTGAAAAAAGTCTTTATCCGAAGCATCGTTAGATTATTCTAAGATCAGTGTTCTTCCATGATGTATGGTTTCATGAACTTTCTTGATCAAAGCAATTATACGATAACAGCTGCCAACTTTACACAGTCTTTAAATTAAAATTGGGGTAGAAGTCTGTAATGACAGAAAATTTTATTGCACTCGAAGAGTGGCACAATTAGGCGCTCTGTTTTCTCCATCCTTTAGACTTTTCTGCTGCTAATGGGGTAGTCATTATGCAGGCATGGAGTTCCTGAGGATATTCAAGTCAACTTCTAGAATGAATCCCCGCTGTTGATCCGACGTCAAACTGCTCAAACCACTTAATGCCTTTTGAATATTAATTTTGTAACCACCGCTTGTGTACATTTTAAATTAACGTATAGGAGTGATTGCGCATTGCCCATGCCAAATCAATATGTTTGCATCTAAATACATGAGATAGTAGATCTTTTTACTTGATCATAGCTTTCCGAGTATTTGTTGTTTGCTTTACAGTAAGGATGCGACGCCTACTAATTCCCCACGCAATCCGTTCATCAGACTGAATCATTGGAGGTCAGACAATAAATCAAATCTTTACTCCCAGAACAATTTAAGAAAGCATCCCAACTCCTCCCGGGGCGCGAATTAATGCGCGGGAATCCAGGCAATAAAAAGTTTCATGCAGGTTTTTCTGTAATTTTCAAAAACGTCCGCCACACAAACATGTATCAGGCCATTAAGTAGGATCATGTATAGTCTCCCCTCGTTTACAATCTAACTTCTGCCCACGCATCTGGAGCCTGCTGTAATCTGAACACTGATGTCCTTTCCTCTAAGACTAGAAAAGAACGCCCTTTTAGGTGGAAGGTGTATCTTCATCAACCTTTCCCAACTGTTCATGGTACTCATAAGGGTAAAACGCCCTTTCAACAATGTGGGTCCAAAATATTCTTCCCGTTATTGGGCCAACTTAAGGACATAGCCAGTGACTCTAATGAACCCATCAAGTGCTGCATAGAGTCGTAGACAGACATGTTATTTAAAGTGACACAAATTACTTTTCTGATGACTGGTGCAATGCATGACACCTTAAGGCGACGTCTACTGCTTTCATTATAAGGATGGAGTCGTAACCTCGCAAGTTGTGAAAGAATACAGGCACTCCATGGGTCTTAGGATCAACTTTAGTTGAAGATTGGCATTTGTTATGCGCTGTGCTCCTTAAACTTTCCAGCTAATGAGAATCATGTCTCTCACTTTTGGATTGGCTTCCTCACTGAGTTCTAAACGCAAATCCAACAGTGAGTGGCTTGAGGAATACTGTGTTGGTCTTCAGAGTCATTCTATTTCATATAAATTTCAGATTATAAGAACCGTCCAATACGCACTTGCTGCATGCGCTGTAAAATCTTCTAGCCTGCATCATGGTCCTCATATAATTCTGGTGCTGAATGAGCGCCATCCGACCTGACAATAATTAAAGCAAATGAACAGATCTATGATGATTACACTCATTAAGACTGTTTCGGAGTTACTGTGGGATTGGCCCTTCATAAGGACAAAAAGCGACTCGAATCTGCGTAAATACGGATGTAGAAAGTTGCACCGTGTCCAGTTCTTATACTAACTTTACTGCCTTCTTGGGGCTAATTAGTTCTGTAATACAGTCAACTGGGCGAGACAATGTTTCTTATGTCAAAGCGCGGCTTGAACAGAATGGCATTCTTGTTAAACCTTTTCTACAGAATCTTGTTTGCGTCTTTGGTTTTAAGTAATGCAGCATAGTCTACTCATTGGTCGTAATCAATGTGTAATGCGTAGCCCCGCTGTGAATGCATCAGTAGCAAGTAAACATGATTTTTGTCTGCTCCGCAATCGTTGGACTGATCTTGACAGACTCCTGTATAGGTTGTCGATTTGTTCCCCTCAATCCCCATGTGAGACATTAACATTATTGGTTTGTTTTGTTCTTCAAACGCGATCATGAAATTCCGGCTAACAGGAAAGGATATTCCACTAAAGTTAAGATCATTGATGTAAGGGTGATATTAGACAACTCTCTCTCTGCGATTTTGCAGGGCGAATGGCAGCCTTGCGAGAACACACCACATAAAACATATTGTCGTCCTGAATCTTTAACGTTTAAACTGTGCTCTTTTGGCAACAATGCTGGGCGGTAGTGGAATTAAGACCTGCCTACAATCGGCTCATACTTACCTGTTTTTTAATCTGATTCTCTAAGACTTCGCCCTCTGACCAACCCGAGCCCTCCCCCCCACCATTTGCTTCTTCATCGGCAGCGTCAAACTGTGCAAGCAGTTCTACTGGCCCAACCGGGTGTTAATCCATCAGAGAAGAATAACCTTTTGTTTAGTGTCGAGACCCAGACTTCTAGATTTTCCTTCATTTATTGTTATAGTAGCGAATAAAACAGCTAACATTACTTTAAACTGCGGTCTTTGTTCGTTCTTACTGAACTATGAGAATAGCAATGAACAACGCATTGCTTGTACGGTTTGGGGGTTGGAATCAAATGACTTCAAGATCAATAAGCATTAAAAAGCTTTTGACAACGCTCTCTCCTCGAGCATTCATCAACAATTCGTCTGGTCCATTCATATCTCGTTAACCATGTTGAGATTTCTTTTCTAACTCAACAATATTTTAATTTAAAATTAAAAAAAAAAAATTAATCAGAATCATATCAACGTCGTGTGGGGGGGGGGGGGGCGGGGGGGACTCATAACTAAGTTAAACACCCTTTTGGGCGTTGATATTGCGAGCGGTTTTAGAACAGAGTTTAATGTTTCTTTTTACTTTTTTTAAGCATTCCTTTTTTATCTGCTCGGCGTCTGGGCTGTTGAGAAAAACTGTCCACGCCTTTCTTTGAAGATCAAACTTTGTCTTTTGTAGTCATCAAAATCGGCCCTGAACACGATAAAATTCTTCATCCGTGATGTTTCGACGTCAACTAGCGCTTTTATATTTATAGTCAGTTTGAACGAGCTAAGTTAGCTGTTATTAGTTGAACCATAGCTGGTGTGCTTTTGGGGGAGTTTATTTTTAATTTTTTGACCAGCAACACCTCGGCTAATGAACACAGGCAAGAGCTAAAACAAACCTCCTAGAAGGTAAAGCAGCGGGTGCACCAACGACCTGTTTGCTAAGAGACCTACAGCATGTCCCATGCCGATAGAGCGCTTTATAGTGATGTTCCAGGTATTAACATAGTAACAGCAATTAAAGGCAAGCAGAATACCTTCGTTTGGTTTGTTTGGGGGGCTGTATTTTGAAAGGTCCTGCTCTTAGTTTTTGTTGCATTTGTGTAAATTTGGTAATCTTAAGGTTTTTTTATGTAGGGCTTTTCTACTATCCCTCTTTTTGGGCCTGAAAAAAAAACTCTGCGCTGAGCACATTTTGGGATAAACCGGGAAACAGACAGGGCTTTTTTAAAAATAAAAAGAATAATTTAGTTTGTATATCTTTTAATCTGTTATCTTGAAGATTTAGCTTGCGCATCATATTATTAAAAAACAATACACGTTTCAGTGGTTTATCGACCTCTTTTTCTTTATCAATTTGAATGTTATTACGTCCGCTCACGAGTTTCTACCCACTTCCATGCAACTGATTATCCTCTGTTGACCTTAGGTCAATCCATAAACCGTATTCGTTGTTAAATAATGATCAATCTAAACACTGTGACGGGATGTAATCTTTAGACACAAGGTCAACTGTCCGGATTTCTACACCTCCCTCCCCAAACAGTTTTCTTATTCATCAAAATGCGATAAGGTTTAAGCCGCTAGCGAGATTTGTTAGGACCTACCCTCATTGTACATTGCACTTTTGTTATTTTATAGGATTAACAAAATTTTTCAGTTATGTCGTTTCGAATGGTCCTTCATCTTCACACAGCAATAAACATACCTTTAAGCGATCTTGCTGTGGCACTAAAAACTAAAATTCCATATAGTGTCTGCCCTTCTTTTAGGATTAATATAGAATGAAGAATCACTCTTCGTAATAGATTGCAATTTTGACTGATATTGTTGCTCAATTAGCTGCCTAAATGTTCGGGCTGCTAACAACGTCCAAACTCTAAGCGCGAGATGTCAGAAATGCTGACTTTGCTTCGTGTCGTAATATAATAACATATTGTAGTCATTAAAGTAAGTTCATATGACAATCTGTCTTTTAACGCTCCTTGGAAAGTATGGGGCATATGCCATGTAACAACGTCAAATCTAGGGGTATAAAAAGCGAATTGGATGCCATAACGCATAGCTTACAGCTACATACCTTTTTGCGTCTTTAGCATCTGCGGCGCCGCTATTCTGTGTTTTTAGTGCAATCTTCATTTTCGATCCTTGAAACGCAAGATCAGTTCTTTCGCTCTCCCGTTTACCAGAGATCAGAATAGGTTAAAAATAATGTCTGCATTGTGTAAAAAATATTTCTTGCCCCCTCAAAGATTTATAAATCTTTCTTTAACGATTGCCCCCCGCAGATTCTTACAACTGGACCTGGTTTAGGGTCTGTTGTTGAAGCGAGTACTATTGAAAGTAAGACGCGCAGAGCCTGGCACAATCACTCATCCCTGCCCTAGGTCCGGAAAATTGACAGTTACGTAATTTGATCGCCTCAATAGAGATGGATTATTGGGGAACAGTAATATTCCGCTTATTTCCCTTCCACGCCAAAGGCTCTTCAGTCCTTCTATGGCGTGGTCCAAGAATCGAGCCATAGCTTGTGACATTTTTTTTATAAAACAAATAAAACAGTTCATTATTAAAGAAAACTGGCAGGCATTGAAGATGAAGATTATGATGATTGATCCTGAGACGACATGATGAAACGCTCCTTTGAATACAGCATCCGCTCAGCGCTCTCATGCGGCGTGAATTAACAGAAAGTATGGGCCAGAATCATTTTACCAAAGTTTAGGGCAAGGAACCTCCCGACTTTATAGACCCAAAGATTTGGAATAAAAGATGGTCATTTGTTCGTGAAAAACGATCAAGGACAACTTAGTTCGGCCTTACAACTAAAATGAGACCCATCAAAGTTTTTAGCCAAGAGTACAAGTGTTCTGCAAAACTCAGTGGAAAGATCAAAATCGACCTTGGTCTTGTTATACCAAAATTACGGTCGGAAGGCAGTATTCCTAAACTTCAAACACCACGCAGGAACTCCCGACAGAATACCCAATGCAAAACATGGAACTTAAAGAATTAAATCAATCGACAGAACGCATTAAAACATGCAATAGAGGCAGAGACCCAGATTTTTTCAAGAAGAAACAGCATTAAAGACTGATACAACGACTCACCGCTACCCATGCGAGAAAATAGCGGCCCTTGATCATGCTTTGAGAACCTTAGAGGCGAATTAACAAACAATTTAGCAAAACGGGGTGAAACGATAGATTAAAAAAGAAAAAAAAAAAACTCGTTGAGGTGAGACCCCAAACTTGGGGCCCTGTATTAAAGAAAAATACCCAAAGACTAAAAATCTTAAACAGAGGATAGAAAGACTAAAAAGTTTTCTAAAAACCGAAAAAATTACGAATAAAGTGAGCAGAAAAAGAAACATCCAAAATTTTATTGGCCCCGTAGCAGAACGAACCCGAACACGTTTAGAGAGCGGGGAGTCACATTACGGTTATAACACCCTTAGGATTGCAATAATACAGGGTGTTGGCTATAACAGGCAGCGGGGGCCCCGATCAGTCCCTCCCCGCCCACCCCCATCACCCCTGACAAATCATGGGTAAAAAAACGCTTGATCATTTGGGGGGTTATTAAAAAAAATTAGGGGGTAAACCCGGGGCGTTTTCCCGGGTATTTTGGGGGTGTTGTTAGCTGGCTTTTTGTCTAGCAGGGAAAGAGTTGCTTTATGGCCCCAGCACATTATTCTTTTTAGTTGGGTTAATTTTTTTGTAAAAAAGACCAAGTAATCTAGGCCCGTTAATCCAAGAAAAAAGCGGTCTTTTATATTTTAGGGCAACCGGGAAAAAGAGCCGCGTCTTCAACGGTCTTCGGGGTTGGACCCCGGGGGTTGGATGACTTATTCTTGGGGGGGTTTTTTTTTTTTTGCTTGCAAAATTATGGTCAGAATTTATTTGTTTTTTCCGCCTTCTGTTCATTGCCTGCCACAAGGATTTCATTATTGTAGTTTATTATTGTGCCTATCTGGGTCTGAGGTCAGAAGGCAGCATGTATAAACCATGCCAACAGAAAAGTCTACTTTCGATCTTGCGTATTGTAAAACATTTTGGTACCTTTTTATACTCGAAGGTAAATCAACTGTAGAATTAATGGCGTCCTCTAAATTTGCTAAGTATTGTTTTTGCGCGTCAAAGCCAGTAAAAGGGATCAGTTTGCTCGATCTCGTTTGTGCTTGGGCGAACCAAAGCAAACACCAAACGTAAGTACGAACAGAGTCGTTTTATTCGTTCTATTCCTGCTTTGGTTAGGCCCTTAAGTGTCTAAGATAAATGTTGTCCATGCTGTTTTATGCTCTTGCTCTATGGACCCGAGGTGAACAGCCGTGCCTGTAGAAAAAAGAGTGTAAGGGGGATTCCAGTCATAGTTATACTTTCTGTGCACGCCCCAAAAATAAGGGTGCCTAGACCATGATTAAGATCCAACTTTTGTCTAAAGTTGTCTTGGCCTTAAATATTGAATTCGTTACAGATCCTTTCAAAGCCTTCATGTCTATTCTGTTGCTGAATGGATTAAACGGTTTGTCATTTGGGTAATGGTGTTTGCAGTTCAGTCAAAATACGTCTAAAGGGTGTAAAAAAAAATAAAATCTGTACACTGACCTCACCAAAGGATCAGGATGATTTAAGTGATCAGCATACGACACTCCAAAACCCGTTGATGCACAAAACACAGCAAAGTTTAACTGGTTCTGATAAAACTGCATCGGATGGCTGAACCACACTTTCGCGATGTAGTCTTTTTTAATAGGGGGGTTAAGATATCTGTTTAATGGCGTACTCACCTTTACTTGAAAGGTGTCAGTCTGGGGCACAGAAATGTCAAGAGTATCAGTTGTTAAATTTTTAAGATTGTAGTGCGGCCCCAAAAGAATTTTTGCATTAGTATATTTGAATGCACTCATTTTTATTTCGTTTAAAAAATGTTTGTAACAATAAAAACTCAGACCGTCCTTCGTTTTTAGAACATGCTATTGATAACGAATGCGGAACCCAGAACGGTCGCGCTCCATGAAATATTCTACAAAGTCGTATGGTTTAATATAAGCAAAGCCAAGGAGAATAATAAGGTTCTAAAAGTTGACAAAACAGGGGCAAAGTTAGCCAGTTAACAATACCGAGGTTATTAAGGGTTTGCTCCTAAAAGAAGCAATGAGTAACTTCGACATTACTCTCAAACTTAACAATGCAAATCTAAAAACAATGTTAACATTCAAGCCTGAAGAAGGAGGGTTACTATTTTGATAAGAGCTAGCTAAAATGTTAGGCTTTGCAGCTGACAATTATAGATTTAGAGTTACCAAAACCCAACCAAACTACTTATGAGGGAAAATCCGCTCGATCTTTCATTACATTCATTACTCTATGTTTCATTTGGATGAGTGAGCACTGATGAAAACTTATATGATGGAAGACCCTCAACTGTTTTAAGAGCTCTTCCATCAGGGAAAACTGATATTGCGATTATGAAATTATACAATTCCCTAATTTAACAGTTTAAAAGATTAGTTTTGTGGGAGGGTCGGATCATTAATATAAAAATCAAAGACAAAGCAGAAAAGTTGTGAAATGTGATAACCTACACATTGTTTTAGAAATAAAATAATACGCTACTAAAAAATAATGTCGCGTGGGCCAGAAGAATCAGGAGTTACATTATCGCCCGTAAGGTGTTAACCTTAGAATTAAAAGACCTTGCAGATGTTGCGGACTTTGAACAGAAGGTGAGATAGGCGCTTTGTATGGTTTTGAGTACACTAAAGAGGTGTTTAAGAAGAGGTTGGCGACAGCAAAATTCCTAACTAGAACAGGA
>CM031604.1:12507040-12642215 GCA_018398815.1 Conus ventricosus | reverse complement strand
TGTCTGGCAGCATGCAGGGCAGTGTTTTGTCAGGTCCAGGGCAATGTGTTGTCAGCATGCAGGAAAAGTGTTGTCAGGCATGCAGGCAGTGTTTTGTCAGCAATGCAGGGGAATGTGTTGTCAGCGTGCAGGGCAATGTGTTGTAGCGTTCAGGGCAGTTGTTTTGTCAGCATGCAGCGGCTGTGTGTTGTTCAGCTTGCAGGGTATGTGTTGTCAGCATGGAGGCAGGTGTGTTGTCATCATGCAGGGCAATGTGTTGTCAGCTTGCAGGGCAGTGTGTTGTCAGCATGAGGGCAATGTGTTGTCCAGCCATGCAGGGCGTGTGTTTTCAGCATGCTGGTCAGTGTTTTGGCAGCAGCAAGGGCAATGTGTTGTCCAGATGCTAGGGCAGTGTGTTGTTCAGGATGCAGGGCAATGTGTGTCTGCATGCCTGGCTCTGTATGTTGTCAGCATGAGGGCAGTGTTTTTTTTCAGCATGCAGAGCAATGTGCTTTTTGTCAGCATGCAGGGCAAGGTGTTGTCAGCATGCTGGGCAATGTGTTGTCAGCATTCAGGGCTGGGTGTTGTCTGCATGCAGAGCAGGTTTTGTCAGCATGCAGAGCAGGGTTTTGTCGCATGCGGGCAGTGTGTTGTCAGCGCTGCAGGACATGTGTTGTCAGCATGCAGCGCAGTAATAGATGTGTTGTCAGCAGCAGGCAGTGTTTTGTCAGCATGACAGGGGAATGTGTTTTCAGAATGCAAGGGCAGTGTGTTGGTCAGCATGCAGGGCAATGTATTGGCAGCATGCAGGGCAGCAAGTGTGTGGGCAGCATTGCTGGTCGTGTTTTGGTAAGCTGCAAGGCAGTGTGTTGTCAGCATGCTGGGCAGTGTTTTTGTGAGCATGCAGGGCAATGTTGTTGTATACATGCAGGGCATGTGTGTTGTCAGCTATGCAGGGATTGTGTTGTCAGCATGCAGGGCAGTGTGTTGTCAGCATGCAGGGCAAGTAGTTGTCATGCATGCTGGGCAATGTGTTGTCACCATGCAGGGGCAAATGTGTTGTCTTGCGTGGCAGGGCAATGTGGTAGTCAGCATGAAGGGCAAGTGTTGTCAGCAGGGAAGGCGGTTTGTTTGTTCAGTATGAAGGGTAATGTGTTGTCATGCATGGCTGGGCAATGTATTGTCGGTATGCAGGGCAATGGGTTGTCAGAGTTTCAGGCAGTGTGTTGTCAGATGCAGGGCAGGGTGTTGTCAGCTTTGCAGGGCTGTGTGGGGTCATCATGCTGGGCAGTGTGTTGTCAGGTTGCAGGGCAATGTGTTCGTCAGCATTGCTGGGGCTATGTGCTGTCATTTGCTGAGGCAATGTGTTGTCTGCATTTGCAGGTCAGTGTTTTGTCAACGTACATGGCATTATGCTTTCATGATTCACGGCAAGTGCTGTCTTTCATGCAGGGCTATGTGCGGTCAGCATGCAGGGCAATGTGTTTTGTCAGCATTGCAGGGCTGTGTTTTGTAGCCATGCAGGGCAGAGTTTTGCAGTATGCTGGGCGTGTTTTGTCAGCATGCAGGGCAGTGGTCTTGTCAGAATGCTAGGGTGTGTTTTTCAACGAGAGGGACAGTTTTGTCTGGGGTAGGTCGGCGTTTTGTAGGCTTATGGCAGTGCAGTGTGTTGTCACGTTGCAGGGTAGCGTTTTGTCTCCTGTTAGGATAGTGTTAATCATGAGTAGGATAGTTTAGTCAAGGGTAGTGTTGGTCAGTGCGTACACACTGCGGCCAGTGTTTTGTTGGTGGGAGGGAAGCATTTTTGTCAGTGAATAATGGTAGTGGTTTGGATTCCAAGACGGTTTATTTTAATTTCAATTCGTGTATTTGTTCATATACGCTTGACGCCGCGGTAGGTCGCCGCAGGAATTTGGGGCGTTTGTTCCGTTGGAGGCATGGTGTCTGACCTGTATACGCCTGAGATGAATAGTGTACATAAAAATTATATCGTGCGGTTAGTTGTTTGAATCATAAGTTGGAGAAGAGAGTGAGGAGGAGAGGGTGAGAGAGAGAGAGAGAGAGAACGTCAGCGAAAATCAATGTTACGTTTTAACAAGCACGCGTATAGTGACAGATGCGGCGCTGCTCCTCAAAACTCCTGTTAAAGATTGTCATTATTTATCTCCCTTTTTTTTTCTCTCTGACGCAGTGATTAATTACATTGATTCCCAGTGCTGCGTCGATAACAAGAATTTTTTCGAATACCACGTTGCGAGTTCATAGGGAGTGAAATTGTAGAATTATGGTGAAGGGGTGAGGGGGGGGGGGATGATGTAACACATATAGTTGGGAATGGACCAAGTTTTAAATAGATGCACGTTGGTGATCTGCGTTGCAGAGTTCAAGAATTTAGGCTTCTGTCTGTCTGTCCATCGGCCCCCGCCCCCTCTGTTCTCTTCTCTTCATCTCACGCCATTTTATGCAAAACACTGATAAATTTGTCTTCTGTCCTCGGTTTAAGTGCACAAAACTGTTGTGTCAAGTCATTTTATGAGCAAGTTTTCTGTGTAGAAAGGTCTTGTATTTCAGAAATATTTTTCATTAATGGGGTGTGTGTGGGTGCGGTTGTGCATATTGAGTGTTTGTTTTAGGCGAGATAGATACATCAATGCATGCAATATTACGTTGATTTCATAGTAAATTTTGATGCAGGAAGTACTGACTGAATCTTGAACATTTTAGGAAAAAAAATATAAGCAGTATTACTCACAGTAAGTTGAGGGACTTACAACGTAACATGTTTGTTTTAATGTTTGCGTTATTCAGTGATCGTTGAAAGGGAAAACTGAAAAATGTTCAGCTCAGTCTGGCTACATTTATTGTGCACGGAAAATGTACATAAACTGTTGTCATTGTCTTTTCATATAGCGTTTCCCTTTCACGTGTTGGCTTCTTATGTTTAGCCTGTCGAAACATCTCAAGGCATTGAATCTTCCATGTCCCCCCAAAACGGTCATAGGTGAACGTATCTTGAATCGTGCAAAACGATTTTCGTAGGTTCGCACATAATTTCAATGCTGCAACGGTATGGGATGGGTGTAGTCGCACACACACACACACACACACACACACACACACACACACACACACGCACACACACACGCACACACTCACGCACACACTCACGCACACACACACACACACACACACACACACACACACACACACACACACCACTCACGCACACACGCACACACACTCACACACTCACACGCACGCACGCACGCACGCACGCACGCACGCACGCACACAACACACACACACACACACACACACACACACACACACACACACACACACACACACACACTCACAAGCGCATCCGTGCACGCCCCACGCCCCCCCCCCCCCCCTTCAAGCGCGCGCGCACACACACACACACACACACACACACACACACACACACACCGCGCGCGCGCGCGTGCCCCCCCCCCCCCCCCCCCCCCCACACACCACACACACACGAGCACGCGTGCGCACGTGGAAAGAAAAAAAGACTCCTCCGCCTCCCCTCACTCGACCCCAACCTCTCCCCTTTCCGCCCCTGCGCCCCTCCCGTATGTGTGTGTGTGTGTGTGTGTGTGTGTGTGTGTGTGTTGGGAGGAGAAGGGAACAGGTAGTATCCTTAAGGTAAATATCAATCGTGACAATCGCAACTGTTTTCTATGTGCCTGTCATGGCCGTTTTTCCAGTCAACGACGTTTGTCTCGAGATACTCCTACCTAAGGAAAACAATGATATCCATTATCATCTCAAGGAAAGCACTGTGGGGAAAACAATCGTGATACTCAGAGAACACAGGGAAAACCGTCATTATCCTCATGAGAAGAGGGGACACAATCGTAATCCCAAGGAAAATAGTTGTGATCCTCTCGTCATTGACTATTTTTGCTCTCTTCGCCATTTTCTCTCTGGATAACAGCTGATTTCGCGAGAAAAAGAGCTTTTGTCGCCTTTCGACGCTAGTATGCTTCCATATCCGGATTCATGTGCCCTTACAAAGCGGTTTCTCCAAGCAGTTTCTCTCAAAGTCCGCGCAATGATGGGGAATGAAAATGGCCATTTTTATGTCTAGGGAAAGCCTCAGTGATTCAAACTTACCAATATCTAACCAGGAACTTTGTGTTCTGCGAGCCTGCCGGCAACAGACAAAGAGTTTATCAGGAAAGATTAAAATATCTGCAACTTCCAACACTTAAGGCAAGAAGAATAAGAGGAGACTTGATTCAAGCATACAAGATATTTAATGAAATTGATGATGTTGATAAAGCATGCTTTTTTTGTACTCCGCAGAAGAATGTTACAAGGAACAGTGAAGATAAAATATTTAAACAATATTCTAGAACGAATTTAAGAAAATTTACTTTTACTAATAGAGTAACCAATTTTTGGAATAAACTAACACTTAACATCAAACGTGCACCTAGTATTAATGTTTTTAAGAACCTCATAGATAAAAATGAATTATTAACAAAAATTAGATATGAATTTGATGGATAATAGGTCTGAGCTAGCCTATGACTGGACCAACGGTTACGAAAAAAAAAAGGATATAATACATACAGAAGGGGCGTAAAAAGCCTAAATGGGCTAAGTTGTAGTTGATACAACGCCCCTGATCCTGATCCTGATCCTGATAGTTCAGTATGCGCGCGCAGTCACGTGACACGAAAGCGCATCATGTAAAGTTTTCAAAGGGTTTTCTGAAAGCTTTATATAATACGGTTTAATGACTGCGCGCACATACTATACTGTTATTATGTTACATGTTACTGAAAGGCTTGTGTGATACCATTTCGTGTGTGATACCATTCCTGGCTATTGTGTTAACGCACTGTTATGCCCAGACATCATACACAACCACGTACCAAACCATTGTGTTTACATACTATTATGCTCAGACGTCACGTATGTGTACATAACAGACCACTGCGTTTACTTACTGTTATGCCCGGACATCGTATACGTCCACGTACCAGCCGACTGTGTTAGAATTCTGTCATGCACAAATATTCATCTGCGCACGTAATAGGAGACTGTGTTAACGTACTATTGTGCCCAGACAGCTTGTATGTCAATTTAAAAGGTCATTGTATTAATGTTTTATTAGAACCAAACATCTTATATGTCATGTACCAGGCCATTGTGTGTCAATGTACTGTTATGCCCAGATAGCTTAAATGGAACCATTGTGTTAAAGTGCTGTTATGTCAAGACATTTATATGCTTACTTACGAGGCCATTGTGTCAATGTACCTTTATGGTAGCTTTTGTGGATCTGGTGTCAAAGTCGTGCCTCCCATATCACTGGAGTACGTCTTCAATCTGGCTACAATCACAATCTCCAAGATGGAACTCTCACAAGCACAAGCCTAACTTTCCCTGATGATCCTGGCAAAGCTCAACGGCCATGCAGATTATCAAGCTGAAAAAAAAAGAGTAAAATATAACACGACATCGTTTCTAGTAAAACACTCGTTCTAACAAGACCCATACATTTTAGAGCGGCAAGTAGTACACTAATCATATGCCGAAAGGAAAACCGTATGAAGCGCAGTGTTGCGTGCTCATTTCGGTACGAAAGACAGACTTCCGTGTGACAATGCCCACAGAAGAGAAAACCAGTTTCCGGTTAAAAGATGCCGCGGCAAGCAAAAAGTAAGCTCCGCGGCCATGGAAACCGTGCAGGGGATGAAATGGTGGGGCAAAGTTCATGTAATGTTATGCGCACGGTAAATCAGAGTAGGATCTACTAAATGCTATTAAAGTGACTCAAAAAGTATGCAATGGTCGCCATCGTCGACGTCGTACACATACTCACTGCGAGATGGCATAGCGAGGAGTGCCGAGAGAGAGGTGGAAGATCTCTTTCGAAGGACGTTGATGTGAGAGGTCAACGTCAGGCGGCGCAGTCAACCTTCCAGCCACTGGGGGTGGCGGCGTGTCCAGCCTGTGTTGCCGGGAGACGGCTCCTGCAACCTGGGCCGGTCGGCAATAGAATGCTGACTGACTGCGATAACCGTGGCCCGGCAAATCTTATTTTCGGGTCGGCGTGATGGAAGGACCATAGAAGGGAACCGTGCAGCGCTCTAGCGACGTCCGTCCTGCTCCCTCTTTGAGGCGGCCTCACGTGGCGTAGGACCATCGCCACCTGAGCATGAAGACGGCTGCCTGGTAGTCCTGAAAACAGGCCTTTTGAGGGGCGGGTTGAGGGAAGAGGGAGAGGTGGAGAGTACCGACACCCACGGTCGGCCGACCAACATAAAGTGGACATCAATTCACATGGAACCAGAACCAAGTGTGTGGGACACCAGTTTAGCAGGCAGGAAGAAGAGGACCCAGACTCCAGTCTGGGATGAAAACTAGGTCAGGATAGGACAGCCCCCGTCCGGAACCAGGCCCAAGACTCCTGCCAACGACCAGACATGCTGCCACCAGAACTACAGACTTCAGTCTGGGACGCCATGTCCTGAAAGGACTGAAGCCGATAGGACGTTAATCTCATCCCTACACTGTGCAGCAGGACCGATTCGCCGATGGTCTTTGATGGTGCTGTTCCCCCCCCCCCCCCCCCCCCCCCCCCACCTGTGGCGTCGCCAGTGTTTGATTCTTTTGTCAGTCTTCGCCTATCTGCCGTTCCCGTTTTGCCTGCTTAGTGTAAAACTAGTATTCACCATTGACCCTGAGACATACCAAAGTACTCAAGAGTGCAGTTCGCGGAAGTGGCTCTCCAACGAATGTATTACAATTCAGTTTCTCTTTGTCTGCCTGTCTAGTCTGCCCCCCCCCCCCCCCCCCCCGACATGCATACACACATACGTATGCGTATGCACACACACACACACACACACACACACACACACACACACACACACACACACACACACACACACACACACACACACCACGCACGCACGCACGCACGCACGCACGCACGCACGCACGCACACACACACACACATACACACCAGTTTCTAAGTATATGAAAATGTAACCGACTTCAGAGAAAGAATTAAACACACTTAACTAGGTCAGTGTAAAGTAACGCAGATGTTATCTACAATACAAAACAGATAAGTTAATTTTCGACAGAAATGTCTTCTTGAGACGTTACGAACAGCAGGCAAAAATGTACAAAATAATGAACAGCAGACAGTCAGCAAGAGGATGCTGTATGAATGCTTGCAATACATGTATTTCTCTATCGGTCTAAAACAGGCAAAAAATGCTGCTGCAAATCACAGTTTACCTATTTTTAACTTTTAGTCCTACGCTTCCACGCAGACATAAACTGAATGAATGTATGTGCCAGTTGTGTTCTGTGTGCGCTTGTGGGTGTGTGGGTGCGCACTTTTATCTCTATTTACTTAACTTTAAAAAAGAAAAAGCAATGGATATATTATAGGGTACAAGAGATAACTGGGTTCGTGAGTAGGCAAATTTGGAATAGGCGAATACCGTATAGGTGAACCGGAAATACGTGAATCGGGCGAACACCGTGCAGTATCTCCTCAGTCTGGGTAGCATCGAGACGATCTGATGTCGATTGAACTCTCTGTGGACTGCAGCGGCAGGCGACGGGGACTGCCGGGTAGGAGGCGGCCACTTCAGGGCGTAGGCCCTCGGGGAGAATGGGACTGAGTGAGGCGGACGTTCTTTGGAGGGAGAAACTTAGGAGAAGACAACTCCACTGCCCACTCTGCATGCCTAATTTATCAAAGAAGTTGTGTGTGTGTGTGTGTGTGTGTGTGTGTGAGAAACGTTTAATACAGTTCAGGGTAAGAGCAGGGGTTCGGCTTTGGATTAGATTAAGTCAAGGTCAGGATTAGGGTCACAGTCACGCCACAGAGGGAATCGACTGCCTTGGGTGCCTCCTTCCCAAAGCAGATACAGACCTTAGCCAGGCCGGACAGCTTCCATGTCCGCCAAACCACTGACGCTACGCGCTGCAGCTTGCCGCGGTACACAGACTTGTTCCTGAAAGCCAAGCTGTGAGGACGTCAAACTCAACCATCTAGGGCCTAAGATGGAAAGCTTTTTTTTTTTTTTTTTTTTTTTAACCGAGTTCCTTACTCTTCTTCTCTCTCCCTTCACTAAGCCACCCACGTTTCTTCTTATTCATCATTATCTCCTTCTAGCCTACTTCTCTCTCTCTCTCTCTCTCTCTCTCTCTCTCTCTCTCTCTCTCTCTCTCTCTCTCTCTCTTTTTTTTTTTTTTTATTATTTTAAATCCCCTATTGTATTGTAGTTCTAGTCACCTTTGCATGCTTCCTTTGTTGCCTTTTATTTTATATTGTTGACCCTACACAGGGCGAGGACTGGATGTAAAAAAGCACATCAGCGCTTATCTATTATCCTCGTAAATAAAGAATTTTGTCTTGTCTTGTCTTGTCTGTCTCTCTCTCTCTCTCTCTCTCTCTCTCTCTCTCTCTCTCTCTCTCTCTCTCTCTCTCTCTCTCTCTCTCTCTCTCTCTCTCTCTCTCTTCAAAGACGATTCACCAATGTCACAGAGCCAATTTGCCACAGGATTTTGTCCTGATCTAAGAAACGCTCAGCAGGGTTATTGCCTGCCGTTTCAGAATTCACTAAAACCATGAGTCTGCGGCTGTTAGCCGCAACCTTGCTTAGGCCCTCTGCGGTTGACCAGACAGACCCGAGGTCACAGCCCATTTTCCACTTTCGCTCGCTGGAAAGGTGCCCCCTTGCGTGAAACCACTTCAGACCCAGCCATGGCAGACCCTCAAACTGAGCAGCAACATACACTCTGCTGAACTGCACTGTTATTGTATAGGCCTGTTGCCTCTCCATGTCTATGGCCGGGACACCGAATGTCACTGTGAAATCACAAACCGCCTTGGCCGGTCATCAGTGCAACTTTTGATCTTAGCCGTGCGAAGCCTGGCATTTGCCGGCGTGACAACATCGGATGCACCGAGTCATCGGCACGTAACGCGCGTACAATTGACGGTCCTGTTGATATCGAAACTGAACCCAAAGTAGTACTTGGTCTGACTTGGACCGACGTGACACAGCCTGGACTTATACGGGCTATTCAGTTACCGAGACTTGCGAAGCTTTGGTAAGGGTTGGACCGTAACCAGGGCCAGGGTACTCTGTGTGCATGTGCACCCCCCCCCCCCCTCCAGGTCGATAAGGATTCATTACAAGGTTCCACAGTGACTGTGAAAGCCGGTGTATATTACAGCGGCACTGGATCTAATCGCCAGATCGCTGAGTCAGGCCAAAGGCAACGGTCAGGCCCGGCCCCGATTTGGCAGCGCATCATCTGACTGATTCCCTGATAGTGGGGGACGGGATGGGCCCGGGAGGGGGTGAAGGGTGGTGCCCCCTTCTCTTCCTCCCTCGCTGACCCCCCCTCCCCCTCCCACTTCTAAAGCAATCTTTGACGCTTTGCGCTCACGATTTACACTTTGAACTCCCAAGTGAGTCTCCTCCCCATAGGCCTAAACCTACTGGCAGGGCCCATGAACAGGCCATGGTCGTGCATGCAGTGCGCTGCGTGCCGTCACTTTATAGCCATCATGGCACAAGCCGCCAGACAACATCCCCAGGTGATCGGCAGACCTAGGATTCATTAGGGCCCAACAGAGGCATCATGTCCACTAGCATAACTGCCATACGCTGACATATGCTAATTTACCCGTTAATGTATATTCATAAGAGTATAGTCATTGGCCACGAGATTACCGCCGTAACGCGCCAAAGTCTGAGTTGCGCCAAACAAGTTTCTAAAAAAGTTTAATCAGGTTGAACGTAACAGATGCAGAATCAATAATATAGAGGCCGATACACTTGTTGTATTCATTCAAATCTTGTTTCCAACGAAACCAAACTTTCTCATAGAACTTATTTCACACTGGTCCATTCAAAGTAAGTTCATAAGTTTTCGAAACCCGGATGTTGAGGTCAGCGCGGCGGCCATATTGCTCTGGCAGCAGGGATCCATGCAGACCGCAGACCGACAGTAAAATGTGATTACTTGAGTCTGATCGATTTTTGCTGCGTCTGAAAAAAGCCTCTTTGCGCTTCGAAGCAAATATGGTGAGTTGATATGGATATTTTGTTAAAATTTCTTCGTTTTTGTCGTGTACAAGAAATGGCAACATGATCATGTTTCCAATCAGGTGTCCATCGTTCGGCATCCTTTCTTCTGCTCTAGGCTAAACCTATTTATCGTCCGTAAGCCTTGTTCAGCGTGCTTGGTGCAGAAATTCAGACACGTGGGTGCGTACATTTTTTAAGGTTCTGAACAGCATAAAAGAAAGAAATTAAGATGGGAGCCAGTTGGGCTTTAATACAGGCAGCGGGGTAAGGCATTCCTGGATTTATTTTTTACCAATTGTCCAGGCGCTTTAGGCAATCAGGAATTAATTGCAGGCCTGGGTGATCATGACATAATTCTCTTAGAGAGCAACTTTCAACCCTTTCGAAGAAAACCCCCTAAACGTACCATCAGACTCTGGAACCAAGCAGATTTACCAAAATTGCGCAGGGATAGGCCCTACTCATGATTTCAGTCGTCTTTTTTTGAGGTCCCATAGTGTTAAAGATAATGTCAGTGACCTTTGGAAGTGTATAAAAACTAACTTGGAATTTATTATGGATGACAACATACCTACTAAAATAACTTCAAGCAAGAACCACCAGTAATGGATTACTACAAAAACTAAACGTTTGTTGAGAAGGAAACATCGTTTCTTTAAGAAATTGAAACTACATCCTAATTCAGAAAGATTACTGGTTAGGCCTAGGTATAAACATATTAAGAGAAGGTGTCAGAGAGAATGTAGGCTTGCTCACTCCAATTATGTTAATTCGATGATTTCATCAGGTGATCATCAAAACAAGAAATTATGGTCTTACATAAGGAGTAAGAGACAGGACAACATTGGGATTCCAGACCTGAGAAACAACCAGAATAACCTAATACAGGACCCTGAAGGGAAAGCAAACTTACTAAACAAGCAGTTTTGTTCAGTTTTCTCAAATCCCAAACCTTTAATTAACGTTAGACTAAAGGATGATGATAAACTCCTGAAATGCAAAACATCAAAGTAAACAAAGCAGGAGTATTTAAGTTACTGACCAACATCAATGAAAACAAAGCTACTGGTCCGATGGCGTTCCTGGCAAGCTCTTAAAATTATGTGCCAATGAATTGAGTGAGGTATACCAACTACTTTACCAAGCTTCACTGGACCAGGGAGTAATACCTGATGAGTGGCGAGATGCGAGCATTGTTCCCTTATTCAAAAAGGGTGACAAAACAAAAGCAGAGAACTATAGACCTGTATCTCTTACATCCATATCAGCTAAACTACTTGAACACATAATATATAGTAGCATAATGGACCATCTTGACAAATATGACTTCTTAAATAACGCCCAGCATGGTTTTAGACAGTGAAGGAGTTGTGAGACTCAACTTATAACAACTCTCAATGATTTTAATAACTGTCTTAACAACAGACAGCAAATAGATGCATTTTATTAGACTTTTCTAAAGCCTTTGATAAGGTTGACCATGAGGGCCTGCTGCTTAAATTAGAACACATCGGCATTGGCGGTTCTTGGCTAAAATGGGCTAGATCATTCCTCGTTGGGAGAACGCAGAAAGTTGTTGTGGAAGGGTCGACATCCCATTGTAAACCAGTCTTGTCAGGTGTACCACAGGGAACTGTTCTGGGGCCCTTGTTTTTCTTAATTTATATAAATGACATAAGTAGAAATCTCTCTACTGGAACTACTATAAGGCTTTTTGCAGATGACAGCTTAGTATATAGAACAATCAGAAGCAAGAATGATACACGCATTCTACAAGAAGATCTAAACGCTTTACAAGAGTGGGAAAGAACTTGGAAAATGGAATTTTAATTACACATACTATACCGTGGCTCACTAATGCAATAAGCGGCAGCAATTTGCTATCCCTGCCTCGTATACAATAAAGTCCGTACGGACAACAAAACCCCTGACAGGGCCTCGTGCCTTGCACATGCTCAGAATCACCCTCTTTTCTCGGCAGCCATTTTCCCGTTAAGCCGCGTATTCAGTACTGGAATATGGTTGCTCAGTTTGGGATCCTTACCATCTAAAGGACATTGATAACCTCGAAAAGATTCAGAAGAGAGCAGCACGGTTCGTAACAGGGAACCACATCAGAGAAAAGGGGAATACTAGGAAGAACATGAGGAGATAAGATAATGTTGCTCATAGCCCAGCCGACCGCAAAGGGCCACATCAGGGCTGTGAACATGAGATTAGAATGGAAACCCTTAGAAGAGAGAAGAGCTTTATTAAACTTAACATCTTCTTCAAAGGCAGAGCTAAAGTAATTGATATTCCAATGGAACAACTAGTATTGAATAAAAGTAGCACCAGGAGTGGCGGTCAATGTTATACCATACCTGGATCAAATATTGACAGCCACATTACATTCTTTTTATCCCAGTGGGTCGGCTGGGCTATAAGCAACATTATCTTATCTTATCCCAGTTCTGTATGGCTGTGGAACTGTGGAACTCGCTGCCGGGTGCCATCAAGATTGCCACAAATGCAATCTCATTTAAAAAACAAATTGATTGACAGTTTTGAGATCTGCATATTGACGATTTTCTATTTTTACTTCCCCAGATATTTTACTATTACCTGGGCCTGAATTTGGCCATTGCTTTTAACTTCTCGAATATCGAGTGGGAGTGCGACCCCTTGTTGCCAAATTTGCTCCAGGGGCCAACAGTCTGAGTCGCACTGTTTTATGTTATTTTATTTTACTTTTTAACATGCGCGCTGGTGACCTACTCGTTTTTGAGTGAACCAGTATTTTAGGAAGAAGAAGAAGAAGCGGAAGACTTTAAAAGTGCAAAGCAAGCTGGATCATAGTTTATTTCTTCAACGCCTTGGCATTTGTCTCAGAAATCTGACAGTCGGTGGGATCCATTGATGGATTGGGTCACTAATGTGACTGTTACCAAACATGCATGTTGTCTACCACATAACATTGTGTCATGCTCCTGTGAGATATGTCTGATAGAGTTTTACTGTTTATTTAATATTTTGTTTAAAAAGTAATGAACAGGAATGACTGACCTGACCAGGCAACAGTTAGATCTACAAATAGATCTAAGTCTAATAGATCTAAGTCTAACACAGCATCATTGCATTCACACAAACACACACACACACACACACACACACAACACACACACACACACACACACACACACACACAGAGGTAGCATTCAAGGAAAAATATTTCACAGGAAAATGAGGTATAGAGGATCTAGACATGAAAATGACCTTAATATCAGGTCAAAAGTGCTACAGAAAAAGAACTGATTGGTGTATAATTTTATACTATTCTTTAATTCATTGTGCTCAGTTAATTTTAAAACAGTACTCATGTTAACATCAGACAGTATCATGCTTTTTGGTTTAGACAGATAACATCTGTTTCACAAAACATATATAGAAGCATTACCAAAATAATACATGTCACTAGTTTTATATAACTGCAAAGATACATTATTTCAATAATAAAAAAAACAACAACAAGAAAAAAACACCTTAAAACATTTGTAATTATAGGTCCACCACTAGCTGGAAACTGAACACAGCACTTCATTGCCCCAGTATGTTATCTGAGAAGTGCACAGGGAAGTGTAAGTGTTGTAATCATTTTGTTGTTGTACATTTTATTCCTTATTTATTTATTTTTTTATTTTCGAGTCTTTGTTGAGTGTGCAGCAGTTGTTTTTAGGATTTTACATGGTGTGTATTTGAGAGGTTTAACATGGACATCATATATGAAGACATGAACATGAAAAACTGATAGATGTTGCATTCTGTGACTTTAAGATAGTTGTAACTGTACTGTTTGTGGTCTGATGTAGAAAAAGAATTTGTCAAATAAATGTTTACATGTGGATATCTGACTATCTGACGAGATCTTGATTTTGTTCCAGTTTTATGCCACCCAGTAAGTTGTAGTTCTGTAAATAGCCTGTCTAGGCTTTCTGATCATTTATTGATAAATCCTTGAAATTCAGATATGTTCTGTCCACATTATAGATGCTGATCTGTTACCTTAGATGAATTTTTATTGAGATTATTAAAAAAGTAATGTATAATTTCAGTCCAGAGAGCATTTAAAAGTAATATTATTTAGCGACTGTCAGTTTTCTGATGGCCCTTATATTTTTAGATTTTCATGGCCCTCTGTGGTCAGATGGGCTATAAGCAACAATAAGTAAACAAAAGATGTTTACATGAATTCTTTTTGAATGGCTTACCTCCTTCCTACTGATCTCTTTCATCTCTGTGTTCCGTCTAGACAGTTGCGTTCTCCTACCGACAACACTCTGCTAAAAATCCCTTGATTTCGAACTAAAACCTATGGTGATCGTTCTTTTTCTTTTCAGGGTCTGGTTTCTAGGAATAAACTCCCAATATCTTTGCGTAGTTCAAACTGTCTTCCTTCAAGGCATCTCTTAAAACAACCCTCTTCACCTATCAATAGCAGTTCTTTCTTCCCCGATTTTAACGTGGTGACAGCCCTGATGTGGCCCTTTGCGGTCGGCTGGGCTATAAGCAACATTATCTTATCTCTTTCTTCCCCTTCCCATGCTCATCAAATTGATTCTGTGTCCTGTGTGTGTGTGTGTGTGTGTGTGTGTGTGGCTGTGTGTGTGTGTGTGTGTGTGTGGGCATGTGGGCTAACTGGTCAAATGTATCTGAATAATAAACATGGGTTTTCAGCTTCCACCATGTCTCAGAAGTTAGGAAATGGCTCAGTTGACCTGGTGTCTTTGATTCTCTGAGGCATGATTGCTATCAGTGGTTGCTTTTACAGCAAAATTGTCAGTAGTTGTAGCCTTTTCACAAGAGCATATGCAGTTTTAGAACTAACATGAGTCACAAGAAGACAGACGCTTTTTCACAGACAAACTGATTGACAGAACTTGATGGCTGATTTCCTCCTGCTGATATTGACATGTGCCATCTATTGATAAAGTTTTTGTCATGAAAAGGTGTCAAGTTGAAGCAGATGTCAATTTTGGATGACATTACTTTTGTGGCAAACACATTTGGCGGCCTTGGTGGCAACATTATCTTATCTTGGCAACAAAGCAATTCAGGTTAACAAGGATTACAGCAAAGACATTCCATGCAACATTAACGCAATAAGGTGATCTTTCGTGTGGACAAGCTTGTCGTTTCACTAGTTTGAATTAAGTGATGCTTTTCGATGACATTCCTAATATTTCAACACTTGAAACTATGCATTCGCCATGCAAGTTGGCAGTGTGCTGTGTGAGCAACAGCAAGGCTTCTGCTACAGAATAGAACATCTGTCAAGAGATCATACCTTGCACAGCTTCATGGACAGTGAAGATGCTCTAGGATTTCCAGTGGATATTTTGTGTTTTGCTTCTGCAGTCTTTTTTTTTTTTTTTTTTTTTTTTTTTTTTTTTTTTAAATCGGCCTAGGTTACCACATTGCTTACACCCAAGATGATAATGATGGGCTGGCATCAAAAATATGAAAATTGAAGGTGACTGACTGTGCTGAGAGTAATAACAAGATTTTGCGGTGGCAAAGAGAGAGATGGCAAACGCATTTTTTAACACTGTTTTCGTTGTATTCATATTTTGGAGTAGGTGTTAGTAATGGTAACACTGTTTTCATTGTATTCATATTTTGGAGTATTTTCATTGTATTCATATTTTGGAGTATGTGTTTTTAATGGAACACAGATCTATAGATGCATCTTGTCAGAAAGCTGTGCATAATGATGTAAGAGACTTGGCAAACATGTATCTGAACAACACTCTGTGTGTGTGTGTGTGTGTGTGTGTGTGTGTGTGTGTGTGTGTGTGTGTGAAAGAAGAGAGAGAGAGAGAGAGAGAGAATGAGTAAGTGTGTTCTGTATCATATGAAGATGTTATTCATGTGCAGTTGTTTTTTTTTCAAATCTTCATTCCCCAAAACTTGTTTAAATGTCTTTCGTCTCGTGGTAGTATTGCATCTTGATTTTATCCTCCCTACCTCTAACCTTCTCCCATCACTTCAGTTTGATGAAAAGGAAAGAAAAAAAAAACAGTTTCACAAAACTTACCATCTTTCATTGTTTAATGTCTCGAATATCATAATAAAATCACGTCTGTGATGTGACATTGATGAGCAGATCGAAGTCCTTGCCATTGTCCAGTCTCCAGTTGCCAATTGTAACAGTAACAGAGTTTCAGATTGTTGGCATGTCGTCGACATTTTTACATATGTACTTTTCAGATGATGCATAACATATCACACTTCTGCACCAGGCTGTCACACATTATTCGGGATATTGCTGAGGTGGGAATTGGTCTCTCTGTCATTCATTCTTGTGGCAAATCAGAACTGAAAGAAACATTGTTCCTGTACAGGTATTCACAGTTGAATTCATTTTGAGATGTTTATGATTGCTTTCAATCAATTTGGAATTGAAACAATTAACAAAAATTACTAGGTCTGTAGAAAAAAGTAGTGTCCCTTTATGTTATTGCCAGTATGAGCTCAACACATCTGTACCGTGGGGTCAGTAGTGAGAAAAATGCACCGAAGGTGAGGTGAGGACTGGCACTCCCCAGTGTCGCACAGCTTGAACAGGACATTTCTTAGCAATTGAAGTGTTGCGTTTATAACACGATGAATAATAATGTTCCATCACATGTGGGTGTTCTTCATAATCTCTGTGTGTGTGTGTGTGTGTCTCACTGTCCCTCGCTGACTTGCATGCATGCATGCACACTCGCCCACAGACACATGCAAACTGTCATGTGATTGTGAGTGCTCGACTCGTGAGCACAGACACACGCACACTCGCGGCTATAAGTAACATTATCTTATCTTATCTCGTACACACGCTCTCTCTCTCTCTCTCTCTCTCTCTCTCTCTCTCTCTCTCTCTCTCTCTCTCTTCTCTCTCTCTCTCTCACACACACACACACTCGCTCACACACAGAGTGACAGATTTTGTTAAAAACATACCATTATGCTGGAAGGCAGCAGGCAGGGCAGGCAGGCCAGGCCAGGCCAGGCAGGCAGGCAGGCAGGCAGGCAGGCAGGCAGGCAGCAGTTAAATACTCAAAGAATTACATGCTTGGGTGTGCGCAAACATGCACACACACACTCACACACACACTGACGCGTGCGCGTTCGCACACACACACACACACACACACACACACACACACACACACACACACACACCACACACAGTGGTAAATACCGCATGGTACATGGTGGCTCACACACACACATACACGCACACATACACGCGCGCGCACACACACACCACACACACACACACACACACACACACACACACACACACACACACACACATTCATGCTCACACACACACACACACACACACACACACACACACACACACACACACACACACAAATGCACACACACAAACACACACGCACACACAGACACAGACACACAGACACACACACACACACACACACACACACGCGCACACACACACACGTGCGCGCACACCAGCTCATGCACTTGCACATAAATCATGACAAATTCTCTCTCTCTCTCTCTCTCTCTCTTCTCTCTCTCTCTCTCTCTCTCTCTCTCTCTCTCTCTCACACACACACTTACACACTTACACATGTATGCAGAGGAAGGGAGGGACAGAGGGGGCACACACACACACACACACACACACACACACACACACACACACACACACACACACACACGCACGCACAGGGAGGAAATGGTAGAGATGAAGGGAAAGTGGTGGGGGGGGGGGGGGGGGGGGGGGGGGGGGGAGACAACATGCAGTGACACATTCTGAAAAAAAGTCTGCGCACAAGGCACATGATCAAGTCATAGAATGATAACCATCCACACATGTTTCATGAACACTTGTGTGTGTGCACACGCGCACACACACACACACACACACACACACACACACACACACACACACACACAGGTTGTATGAAAGTTTTCAGGTACTGATTTTGAAATTTTGTCTCATACTGAAATGTTTTTGGTCACTTCACTTTAAGCTGCCAGTAATGCCGTTGATTTCAATGAAAGAAGGCTTTATCACCCAACTTGACCAACAGCTGTTGCGACTGACTCATTTGAGTTGCTACTCGAACATGTTTGAATCATGCTGTTCCCATCTTCACCTCAACCTCCCTGAACCCATTATTTGCCTCTGCCATACTGTGTGCTTGACAGTCTGCATTCTGAACAACCTGAGACATTCAGGTTAGAGGAAGTGGACCTGAGGGAGAAACTCTGGGGAAGACAGTCCTTGCTGTGGACTGCAGACAGCATCATTACAAGAAATATGAATCTAAGGCTTGGTAACTGGAATGAACAATAAGAGGGGGAAGAGGAAGATGACTAAGGAAATGTGTTTCATTTGTATCTGGACTCTCATAATGGAATGCCATGTTCTAAATTTGAATGAATTCTTTATAGTACATTAGTGCCCCACCAACATATTCATTCTGCTACACAGTACTCACAGACTGTATCAGCGTAAACATTTACTGAGCTGCTTTAAAAGAAAAAAAAAGTTTCAGAAGGAAACAAAATCCAATTTAAAAGTATCCTCCTGTCTTTCTTTCTTTGTTGAAGACAGATAGTTCTCCAGGGAAAGAATGAAAGATTGGAATGGGGCCTCTTAAAACAGAACTTTGTGACCAAAGCTTGCTACTGTAGGACTTAGGAGTTTGCCAGCCACCTTTTCAGAGTTTACAGCACTTACACTGACCTTGCATCATACTTGGAATCGCAACTTTTTATCTGTAACAGTTCGGGTTTTTTAAAATTTTATTTAAATTTTTTAATATTTTTTTTTAATGACTTGAGTTGATTTTAATGTGGTGACAGCCCTGATGTGGCCCTTGCGGTCGGCTGGGCTATAAGCAACATTATCTTATCTTATTGTTATCGCTGGTATGCTACTTTGACTTAAATAAGGTAGCTAGGTGCAAAACTTTGAAGAATCAGATGCATCAGCACGCATGACTTACAGCCATCCATTCCCACAGCATATGACGGCGTACTCTTCTGAAAGATGAAAAAGATGTAATGTATATCATCATATGCAAGATTTTTTCATACGGATAGCCTTGCTGATAGTGTAAGTGTTGGCACTTTCACTATTTTGTCGATCTCTGACAAAATATTGACTAAAATAGCAGCTGATCCCATGCCACCACCTTCGTTGATCTCTTCATGGAGAACGCTGAAAAATTCCATCTTTTCAAGGAATTGAGAGTTTGACTCATGCCTCCAGCAAATTTTTGTGGACAAGAGCTTCAAGGCTTAATAAAGCTGTGAAAGGTTCTTTCCCATGATTGATGTGAAGACTCTAATTGGAAATGGAGAAATCTCATGGACCGCATCTCTAAAGTGGATGTATTTGACTACTTTCATCTGCAAAACTTGGGACTCCCACTTCTCGGGGAATTTGCAGATATTGGGGAAAATTAAAAGTGGAAATCAAACAGAAGTGCAATTTTTTTGAAAAAATCTCAGGGACAAAAAAGAAAAAGTGACAATTGAAGAGATTGATAAAGGATGTTCAATCAAATAGTCCTGGTCATGGCTGGATACAATTTTTTGAAAAAATCTCAGGGACAAAAAAGAAAAAGTGACAGTTGAAGAGATTGATAAAGGATATTCAAACAAATAGTCCTGGTCATGGCTGGAATGTGAACTGGACAATGCAGTGATCAACTTTTTAGCTGGATAGGCGTTACGTTCACTTCGTCATATTGATGTAGTTTCTTTAAGATGTACACCAGACTGCACCATTTTTAATGGCAATTTCAAATATTTTTCAGTGGGGATATGGGGTGGGCTTGACCCCTAACCCTAATAGATACTCAGGGATTTTTTCCTTTTTCCCAATAGGAGTCTCTGCATGTCTTGACAAATTCTTAACTTTCCACTTCCAACAAAGTTGAAAAAAAAAAAAAGCAGCTGAAAAACGATCATATTTATGAGCAAAAGAAACATGTGCTTCCCAGGTACTCTTAATGTGAAAATCTGAGTCAAGCTGGAAAATCTGTGCGCAAGTACCTCTGGTTGTGCCTTATAGGGAACACTGTAATTGTCCATGATTAGAAGTTTTAAGTTGGGATTAACAGCTTTGTGATTTTTTTTTGTTGGACTGATTTACCCAGCAGCCTTTATAATTGATGCAGGAAGCTTGCAGCAGTGCTCGCAAGTGCTGGCAGAGGTCTAGCAGGGTGTTCTATGGTCTGAAGTGCCTTGCAGCCAGAGGATAGTGTAACACAGTACATCCATTAATTATCAGCTGGACCAGGACTTAATGATACCCCAACCAATGTGCGTCTCCGAATGTTCTGTGTGTTATATGCCACTTTATAGTTTATATCAGTAATAGCTTGAGAAAAAAAGGAGGATAGATCATTCATTTGTTGATTAATATGATTGCAGAAGCTGGAGAAGCAGGGATCATTAATATCGGGTGAAAGGCCAGATCCTGTGTCAGTTCCCCATGCTGTCACGTCATTGTCTTCACTACGCATAGCTGAAATGTCAGAGGTTAGTCTTGTTTTTTGGGCATTGTTAGTTGCAAATGCGTTCTCTTCCAGCTTTCTGCTGACATGTAATTTTGAATTAGCGAAGTAGCATTCTTTCTTGCTTTGTTTTTTTACCCTCATTTCTCCAGCCCTGATGTGGCCCTTTGCGGTCGGCTGGGCTATAAGCAACATTATCTTATCTTTTACCCTCATTTCTCTTCCTCTTTTTTTCTGTTTGTTGTTTACCCTTGTTTCTCTTCCTCCTTTTTTCTGTTTGTAAGGAAAAAGTTATGATGGGGAATCTTGTGCATACAGCTGTGTTTAGGTTTATGTTCTTGTGGACTGCATTGCTTTTTTACAAACTGTAGGACTGACTTAATGTGTAGATTGGGTCCTAGGACACATTGTAATATATACATTTTCAGCTTTAAATGAATTTTACCTACATTGATTCTGACTTGATAATTGTAAGACCTTGACATCGATTCAGACTTGGTCCAGAAGAAGTAAAAGGGCACTGGGGAGAAACTAGATATTGATCTGGCCTTTGATTCGGATCCACACCGCAGATCCATACCAAACTTGAATGGATTCATCCTGGGACACCTTCCATGTTCCCACAAAGTTCTGTTACAATGGGCAAAATCTCCATAAAAGTAAGTCAGAAGATTTGTATTTTGGAAAGATTGACCAGATACTTAATTGAAAGAAGCTACAATTTATGTGAGTGGAATTCCTGGATTGCTGACCACTTGTATATGTGTGTTTTTTTTTTAATCTGCATCTGGCACTGTAAAGATTTTGTCCATTGTTTGTGATTGTGGGCGTAGTTCCAGACACCGGTTCTTTGAAATTTTTGCTGATTTTTAAGTGGGTGGTGTTTGTGTACTTTGTATCGAAGCCAGTATTGACATGACTGCTGGGTCAGCAAGGGAAGTGCCATGAAAGTATTGATAAAAGGATTGAAAGCCAACTACTTCTGCAGCATTTGACTTCTGCCTAACTTGGACCTGTGGTGATGCAAGGGCTTTTCTGTACCTGTAGCATTCGTGTCTTTGGGAAGTTCTGTGTATGTAGCTTCCTCTTTTCTGGAACTCTGACTTAAAAAAAAAAAGTGTGGTTTCTCTACTGACAGGTACTTTTTTCCGTCTTTATGGACTATTCTCCTGTCTTTGGTCTGGGAACAATGTTTTCCTGACGGCGATTTTAAGTTGGCTGTTTATTTTGTTGTTATCTGGTGTAACGAAAATATGAATATTTATCTATATCTATATTTTAAGTTTAAGAGCAAAAAAAAAAAAGAATCGGTGGAAATACCTGGCACTCCAACCATCGCCTAGTTTTATTTACTTCAGTAGTCAAGGTACCATGTCATAAATTACTTTTGTTACGTGTTTCTTTCTTGGAAATTTTTATGTTTGTTTTTTCTTGATCTAATGTGTGCAAGTGCAGAATGTGACTTTTTTTGGAGTATGAATTGGAGAAGGCTCTTGGTTTGGCTCTAGAATAAAGATTTGAACTTCATCTTTTCCATCTGACTGCTACCTAACCTTTATTGGCATATACATCTGGGAAGTTCTTTTTTTTAATTCTTTTTGGATCCACAGACATTGGCATGAATTTTTTATTTTATTTCAGTGACTGATTTCTTTTTTTCTATGTGGCTTTTTAAAAAGATATTTGTTCCATTTTCCTCTTCTGCCCTTCACTTGGCTCTTTGGGAGTCCGTTGGATTGTGATGTTCTCCCGGTGGTGGTGAGATGTTCCAGAGTTAACTTACTGTTCTGTATGAAAGAACCATCCATAGATGTACAACCAGCTGGGATCTATGGATGGTTATTACATAGGAGATGAAAGTGGATTCTACTAGTCAGATGTCAAGAAGTGGTTCTGTTAAAGGATGAATTCATGGGTCCACATATGCTGTTAGTGAAGGGTGTAATAGTTACACTGTAGAGCCCTCTTTTAATCCTTGCTAAGTCATTTTCATAATGACTGACAACTCGTTTGCCTGCTTGTTTTTGTTTGTTTTTTGTCCAGTTCTTAATTACATTCATTGTTTTTCTTGTCCTGTCTAAAGAAGACTGACAGGTCAAATCTTGTTACTTTAGTGTCTCTTAAAAAAAAGTGTTAATGATATTCCAGCTTATTTTTTGTAATCTAGTACTAAATTATCTAGTGTAATCAAAACATGAAAATATTTCACTTTGAACTTTGTGACGAGATATTCCAGCCTTTTTTTTGTAATCTAGTACTAAATTATCTAGTGTAATCAAAACATGAAAATATTTCACTTTGAACTTTGTGACGATTGAATTGTGATGATTTATTGAATATTGTGTTGATAGTGTCGCATACATCCAGAGATGGGCAGGACATTTTTTCTGGCCTACCCAAGGAGCAAGTAGAAGTTGACAGAGGTTTTACTTGCCATAGGCAAAAACCATGCCCATCAGTAGGCTTTATCTGCCATTTTGTTAGCAAGTGGCGAAACTTTAGAATCTGTGTGTCTGATTGGCAGAAATCATTTGACACCTTCAGTCATTTACGTTCTGATGCTGTTATAAACAGTAAGTCAGAATGATGAAATCTCTGGCTGTTGTAACAGTTATCTTGTGTGGTGAGAACGATGCTGATTAATGTTTCACAGCAGTTGTTTGAAAGTATTGCCCTTTTCTGAGGGACTGGTTGAAGCATTCACCACATGCCCAACACAAGTGTCAGCTTGTGTGGGGCAGTCAGGAGCCTTTACAGTCCTTACTATGCAGTGCCAGTCACAGCAAATCAATATTGCCTCACAGTAAATCCAGTGTCTTTTCGCAGTATATCTGGTATATGTCTTAGGATATGCAGTGTCTGTCGCATTATATCCAGTGTCTGTCATTATATATCAAGTAGCTGTCAGAATATATCAGTGTTTCTCACAACACATACAGTGTCTGTCGCAAAATGTCCAGTGCCTGTGGCAGTATATCTAGGTTTTGTCACAGTATATCCCAGTCTGTCATGGTATATCCATTGTCTCCGGCAAAATATGCAGTGTCTGTTACAATATCCCATGCATGTTGTGCAGATAATACAAAATTACAACGTCTCTCACAGTATATCCAGTGTCTGTGCAGAACATTAAGTATCAGTCACAGTATATCTCAGTGTCTGTTTCAGTACATCCAGTCCCTGTTGTAGTATATTTTCTGTTGTGATATATCCATTGTTTGTTGCAGTATATTCAGTATCTTGCAGTATGTCTCGTGTCTGTCTTGGAGTATGTGTGGTGTCCATCACAGTGAATCCAGTGCTTGTCACAGCATATCCAGTGTCTGTCACAGTATCAGAGTATGTCCAGTGTCTGTGACAATATATCCAGTGTCTGTCATACTATATCTAGTGTCCGTCACAGTATATTCAGTGTCAGTCACAATATATCCAGTGGCTGTCACAGTGTATGCAATGTCTTTAGCAGTATGTGCAGACTGTCGCGATATACCCAGTGTATTCAGTGTTTGTCACAGTATATACAGTGTCTGTCGCGGTATAACCAGTGTGTGTTGTAGTATATCCCGTGTCTGTTACAATATTTTCAGTGTCTTACAGTGTATGCAATGTCTTTGGCAGTATATGTAGACTGTCGCAATATACCCAGTGTTTGTTAGTGTATTCAGTGTTTGTCACAATATATCCAGTGTCAGTCACAGTATATCCAGTGTCTGTCACAATATATCCAGTGTCTGTCACAGTGTATGCAATGTCTTTAGCAATATATCAGACCTGCCTACCCTTCCGTAATCGTCCGTATCTTACGGAAATTAACCCCCCATTACGGAGGTACGATTTTCCGTGCGAAATTACGGAAAAGAAAATTGAAAAACTACGCAAATTCCAGACTCGAAAAATTGTCGACTGCTAGACCTTTCCGAGACCACAGAGTAACTTCCCTTGACTCAAGCCGAAACCACAGATGGTTCGGAACTTGCGATTGGTCAATGTGGTGCTGTGGGCCAACACGACGTGCCATCACATCTGTGCGCGCCATTCGAAGCCTTTTGTTCAGCCATTGTAAGACAAAGTTTCAACCGATTTTTTTTGCGGCGATTGTGAAAATGGCGGAGAAATCTTCTAAACGTTTGCATGAAACGACGACGAGGGTTCGAAAACCACTGTGCCACAACGGAAGAAGGCGAAGAAGCAAGTGGTGACCTACTCGTTTTTGAGTGAACCGGTGTTTTAGGAAGAAGAAGAAGAAGAAGAAGAAGTGTTCCGAAGTAAATACACGCGGACTTGGCCTTGTCTTTTGCAATCCAAAAAACATGGACCTGGATTTGTATACTGCTTCGGTGTGCAATTCAGACTTCTCCATCGGACATGGGGGAGCAAATGACTGCAAGCGCCATATCTCGGGGAAAATGCACAAAGAGACAGCTGCGAGTGCCTCCCGTCAGAAGATCACATCGTTGTTTACGAAATCCAGCGAGAGCAGCCGTCAGACCATACACGGAAGATCACCAACGCAGAAAGACTGTTGTGTGAGCTGATCTGTGAAAACAACTTGTCCCTGAGCGTGCTGAAAAGTGTGGCAAAAAATAAAAAAGGGTTTCCCGATCAGCAAGACCTTGGGATTTCCCCAGGTATGATGGGGATCTGACCACCCCACACGGATGCGCATGTGAGCGTTTTTCGCTGTGTAAAAGAAAACCTCACTGCCCAAAGGTTACCTGCCCAGGACCCTTGGGGCCTCCTTGTTCCCAAATCCCGGCCTGAGAGAAACAGATTTTGGCAAGGAATGGATCTTTTAAGAGTGCTACCCCAAGCAGAGGCAAAATAAAAGGCTTGTGCACACACACCCCACATTTTTTTTTTTTTTTTTTTTTTTTGGGGGGGGGGGGGGGGGGGGGGGGGGGGGGGGTTTACATTAGTTTTTCATCTGTGGTGTATTTGGTGATGCTGTGTAAGTTACAAACTGTCAAAGTATTCACCTTTAAATTGACCTGAAATCCTGTCTTGAGCCCGTCTAAGCCATCCCCCAAGGTATTTTAATTTGCTTGGTTGTTTTTGTTCCTTTTTTAGTTTAGGCTATATTTTTTTTTAAAAAGTTAAAATTTGTTGGAGTTTTGTACACATTATTTGTTCAAAAACGCCTGTTTACGCTCGGGGAAATTTATAAAGGGAAAATGCAAAATTACTAAAAATCTCTGTGGTTGTACTGAGGATAAATGAGGTGGCAGGTTTTATAGCAGACTGTCACAATGCCCCCAGTGTTTCTCGTGTTTTTCGTGTTTGTCAAATTTGCCCCAGTGCGTGTGCAGTATAACCGGTTTTGTGTTGTGTTATCCGATCTGCCCACAATATACCCAGTGTGGTCAGTGTATGTAAATGTCTTTGCAATATTTTGGGGAGGTCCAGCCTAACAGTCCCCGGCAAAAGGCAGAAAAACAGGAGAAAACTCCCAAATTTCAATTGTGCATATTTCCCCAAACTCAACACTGTCAAAAAAAAAATATTCCACATCAAAAATAAACCTCAACTAAAGCTGTGTGTTTTTTAATGGTAGAAAGAAGTGTGCTTTTATTGTGAACGATAAAAACACACAAACCAAACACGCGTCGGCGCCTTGTGAACGATTCACGCCGGGGGGTTCCCGGCCCGCAAACAAAAAACATTGGAAAAAAGTGTTCGGAAACTTGAAAATATATGCACAGCGACGTGTTGGTCTTGAAACAGAAAAGCCTGCAAAATCGAATGGTTAAACTTCGTCATATTTCCCTTTTTTTTAAAAGTGCCGAAAAATTTTGGCGAAAGATAGATAAACTTCGAAGCATGGAATATGGGAAATTTGAACGAAAAACATGTTAAAGGGCCATCGTTTTGTAGAAAAAAATGTTTTTTGTTCGTGTTATGGTTGCACAGGTGCTGTGTGTATAAGTTCGGCCCCAGGATAAAGAGAAAAACCCCGTAGCCCAATCGGCATTCGCTTTCCGACAACAGGGGGGTTGAAGTGCCGATGTTCGGGGCGAGGGGCCGGTTGAAAAACGATTCCCCCCCCCCCCCCCCCCCCCAAATCGAACGTTTCGTTTGTTTAAGCTCTTGCCCTGTTTTAAAAGGAATTCGGTTTCTTAACTCTGGAAATTATTTTTAGAAGTGTTTTTTTTTCATGGACACGGGAGAATGTGCTCGGTCGAGGGGTGTTTGTTAGCCCCCGTGTCGGTAAAAAAGGTTGCAATCGGTGATAAACCTTTTAGTTTTAAAACAATTTATCGAATAACTTTCCCCCAGTCTCGTTCAGATTTTTTTAAAAGGTTTAGTTTTTTTTTAGAATGAAAATTTACGAATAAAGTTTAAAAATTTGGCGACTGTAACTTTGCGGGGACAATAACTCGGGTTTCAGCCTCAATGAAATTGAAAGTAGCAGATGTTTGATTTAATTTGCCAAATTGCAGTGCTGTTGTACCAAAATGAATCAATGAATAATAAAATCAAAATTGATAAATAAATGGATAAAGGAAAATTTTAAAAAAACTAAAAAGTAAAAAAAAAATGACTATTAACTAAAAGAATGTTAGCTTGAAAGCTGCGTTGTTGTGGTATGAACTAAAGATAAGGGGCCCAAAAAAATCTGAATTTTGGGTTTTTGGAGCTGTATTATAAAAATGACTAGTGGTGGTGTGTGTGTGTGTGTTGTTGTGTTGTGTGTTTTGTGTGTGTAGCTGATAGATTACTTAAAAGTCTTGTGAAAAACGAGGAATTGGTTTTCTGTTGAATCATTATCCTAAAATTTTGAACTTGGTTAAAAAAAAAAGTTCTTTAAAAATTTTCGCCCTTTCTTCACATACGTCTCTGAAATTTAAAAATTTTTTTCTCATTTTAGATCAAAAAAAATGTCATTATTAAAGTGCTCGATTTAAAATTGTGTGTGTGTGTGTGTGTGTGGTGTGTGTGTGTGTGTGTGTGTGTGTGTGTGTGTGTGGTGCAAATTTCCCTGTGCATGCATGGTGTGTGTGTGTAATAAATTTTTGAAGAGACCAGTACCATGTTGCTGAGAGAATTTGGGCCAAAAAAGAAAAACCCAAAGAGCCAGATAATTTAGCATTTTGGAAATGAAAAATTTTGTTATCAGTCTTCAGATGTGAATCAGATGTGAATTTCCTTTTTAATTTCTCAGGCCCGGGACAGTAGTAGCAGTTTTTTATGATGATGCATTTTTCTTTGGGAAAAAATACTAGCATTGTTTTTATTGACCTTGCTTGTATTTCCCTCAGGACCGAAAGGAACGAAAACCCATTTGATGGCCCTTGTCAGACTCCCTGGAAAAGTTGCAAGTAATTGTCTTTTATTCGACTTACTTTTACCAAGAACAGGTTTGGGCATTTCTTTCCCAGTGGGGAACCCTGAACAGAAGACAAACGTATGTTTAAAAGTACTGTTAATTTTGGGGCCCAAAATGGATGGCCAAATTTGCCTGATGGTGGCTGGAAAAAAAAGGACATGGAAAGGGGTGTTTTTTTGGTATTTGAAATCTTTAAAAAGTTTTTATTTGTGTTCATTTGGACTATTTTGCTGTTTTTTGGCCATATTTGCTGGGGAAATTTTGAGCATTTGATTCTGTCCCCCTGTAAAGACGAAAATTTAAATGGAATGTGGGTGATTTTGTTTATTTGATGTTTTTGTCATAATGGTGAAGGTTAAACTCTGGTGTTTTTTCCTTTTGATTCCCTTTTTCATGTGTTATTTTGTTCCTCTACTTTGTCTGTGCATGTTTCATTCCGAGTTATGGGTCATTAAGTAAGGTACCCCGGTTTGCCACTAAATGACACGTTGACAAAATTTGCTTTTAGTATTTTTTAAAAGGCAAGCTAAAAAAAGAATAAACACTGAGCTCTGGAAAAAATAGGCTCGGTATCCATCACAAATAATAACTCTGCCAAATTTGGGGCTTTTTGGGGAATAGTTCAAAGTATGGGGTCCAAACATGCCTTGGCCAAAACGGGGAAAAAAAGCCATTTTTTACCAAATTTTAAGCTCAATATCTCAAAAACTATTAAACCCAGGCCTTGTAATTTTGCATGTTATATTTTAATGGGGTCTTTTTTAAAAATCAAAAACTTCCATATTTTTTCAAGTTTAAAAAATGGTGGACCACCTAAATATATGGACTGTCGCAAAATACCCCCCGTGTTTGTATTGTATTCAGTGTTTTCAGATTGTCCGTGTCTTTTGCGTATATTCAATGCCTGTCAGGGGTTTTTGTTTTTTGTTTTAAATGTATCCATGTATGCGCATGTCGGGTGTTTTTCGCGATATCAGTGGTTGCAGTATATCTAGTGTTGTGCGTATGTCGTGTCTTTTTCAGTAATCCATTTTGTTGTGTATTCCAGTGTTGTACGTATATCAGTGTCTGTTCATATATAAAAGGGCTGCATAGTTATTCGGTCTTTTTTCAGTAGATGCCGGTCTAGTTTTTTTAGTGGCCTCTAGGTTTTTATTTTTGTCACAAGGATATCCCGTGCTTTTGCGTTTTCCAATGGCTGTCCCCAATGCATTTGTGTGTTGAAAAATGGTGTGTGCGCAGTTTTTTAGTGTCTGTACGTGATACTGTTCGTGTTGCACGTATATCCGTGTCTGTCACAATATTTCGGTGTTTGCGTACATACAGTGACTGCTACGGGTTTTTTAGTTTGGTGTAATGTTTGTAATATAATTTTATATTACAGGGTTTTGTGATTAAATGCAGTGTTTTATGGTAAATCCAGTGGGGGCCGGAATAGCTCAGTTGGTAGAGCGCGGACTCGTGATCCTGGGGTTGCGGGTTCGAATTTCGGTATAGGGGGATTTTTCCCTCGGAGTTAACATTGGTTCTGACTCCATTCCCCACACAGTCCTTCGAATGAGACTATAAACCGAGGTTCCGTGTGTGAACTCACGCACAACATCTTGCACACACGTAAAATCCCATCACCAACTTTCGGAAGAGAAGGCCAGTCTGGCCGTTGGTATGGATGACACGTGACACATAGCATGCACCTTCCCCGAAGATGGAGTGTGGCTGCCTTAATGGCGGGATAGAAAAGGGTCATACACACAAAACTCCACTGCCTGGCTATACAGGGAGTGTCCGCAGGAGTATCAGCCTACGTACGCAGAAAGAAAGAAAGAAAGAAATGGTACATCCAGTGACTGTCAGAGTATATCCAGTGTCTGTCACAATGTATCCGGTGTCTTTCGCACTTTATCTAGTGTCTGTCACAATATAGCCAGTGTCTCGTGGTGTATCTAGTGTCTGTTGCAGTTTAGCCAACGTCTGTCACAATATATCCAGTGTCTGGCAACACATCCAATATTTACCACAGTATGTCTGGTGTCTAAACATGATAACCAGTGTGTGCCGCAGTATATTCAGTGTCTGTTACACAGTGTATTGAGTGTCAGTCACAATATTTCCAGTCTCTTTCAGTACATCCAGTGACTGCCACAGCACATTTAGTGTTGCACAATATATAGTTTCTCACAGTACATCCAGTGTCTCATGGTACTTCCAGTGACTGCCACAGTGTATCCAGTGTGTCACAATGTATCTAGTGTCTTGTCACAACATTTCAACCCTCTTGTCACAGTGCATCCAGTGTCTGTTGCAGTTTATCCGGTATCTGTCACAGTTTATACAGTGCCTGTCACAATATATCCAGTGTCTGTGGCAATATATCCAATGTTTACAATAATATGTCCAGTGTTGTTCCCACTTGCAGTTGATAGTGTTTGTCACAATATGTCCAATATCGCAGTAAATAGTGTCACAACATTTCCACTGTCTGTTGTAATAATTACAGTCTATGTCACAATATAGACAGTGTCCAAGTACATCTAGTGCCTGTCACAGTATATCCAGTGCCATATCCAGGGTTTATCAGTGTATCTGGTGTCAGGTAGTATATCCACTGTCCCAATAAACCCAGTGTCTTGGCACAATATATCATGTCTGTTGGAGTGTATTCAGTGTCTGTTGCAGTATATTCAGTGTCTGTCATATGGTGTCTGTTACATTATATACAGTGTCCGTCAGGGTGTAACTATTGTATGTTACAGTATGCCCAGTGTCTGTTACAAGATACAATGCATTGTTGGGGTGCATCAGGTGTCTGTTGCAGTATATCCAGTGTCTGTTGCAATAGATAAAGTGTCTGTCATGGTGTATCCAGTGTTTTACAGTATACCCGGTGTCTGTCACAATAAAACTAGTGTCTGTCACTGTTTATCCATTGTCTGCTGCAGTTTATTTAGTTTATGTCACAATATATCCAGTGTCTGTCAGAGCATGTTCCATGTTGGTCAGAGTATATCCAGTGTCTGTCACAATGTATCCAGTATATGTCAACAGTGTATATTCAGTGCCTGTCAGTGTCACAGTGTATCCAATGTCTGTCACACTATATTGAGAATTACCTTTGAAAAGATGAGATCTGACCCCCTCAATAAAAAGGAATCTTTCTCTCGCTGTCTGGACCCAATCATACTACCATCAAGAGTGAACAGATTTTCTCATTGAGGAAGTAACTTGGGTCAGTAAGATTGTGTTTTCTCAGAAATAACTGCAATCAGAATAGCTTGATATCTATCGACCCATGTTTAGATATATTTATTTTTATGTTTTATATGTACTTCTTCATATAAAATATATTTGTATGAGTTTGTTAGTGAGAGAGTAAAAGAGAGAGAGGGAGATGTTAGTGAGAGAGTAAAAGAGAGAGGGAGAAAGAGAGAGAGAGAAGGGGGGGGGGGGGAGGGGTAAAAGATAAAAGTGGGAGTTGGTAACGTTCTGTGTGATGGTTCACAGGCAGAGCTAAGGGTTGTGCTGCCAAAGCTGGTGGCTAAATTGCAAGAGGGAGCAGTGACCAAGAGGCCTGACTGGTGGCCCCACTCCACTATTCCCTGGACCCTGCACAATCTCCACAGGGCAGTCAAGGTATTGAAGTGAAACATTTGTACAGATGTGTGCATGAATGTCTTGCCTGCAGATATTGTGTCTGTACAAGTTCTGTGAATCAGTCTACTGCTTTATTCAAAACTCATCCAACATTATAAGACAATACTGTGATATCGAAACACACACACACACACACACACACACACACACACACACAGAAGAGAGAGAGAGGAAAGAAATGTGCGTGAGAAGAAAACTGTTAATACTGATACTATGAATACTGATAAGTTTATATTTTGTTGCTGGCAGATGCAAGTGTGACAGGCTGGTTTTTTTGTGTTTACCACTTTTCTTGTCTGTGAATTTTATTCTATTTAATATTAGAGTGTCTGTTGTTGATGGTTAGGGTGGGAAGTAGGACTGTAATAGCTATTGTGTTTTGGGAGCAGCTAGACATCAGCAGGGTAGAAGCAACTTTATTACCTGTAAAATTTTCAGTTGTGATTTGCATAAACAGGTTTGTTGGGAGTAGAACATTTATTTGCTTTGTCATTGATAAATAGTTTTGTGCTCAGTGGGAGCACTGTATTTTGTAGATAAATATTGTGGGTTAGCCTTTTGTTGAGGGATAAGTGATATGCTGGCTGCTCTTTAAAAAAATTTTTTTTGTAATACTTTCTGCTGCGACTGTACCCTCCAGCATGTTTTTTTCTCCTGTTGTTTTTAGCATAAGTATTTTTCTTTTGTTCTCTCAGGTTGCCAATCCCACAAGTCTACGTAATTTGGTGAACAAGTGTTACAGTCACCTGACAAAACACTGTAGCAAGGTGACAGCTGCCCAGCCAAGAGTACCCACCCAGCCACGTGTCCTGGACTGGCTTAACAGTAATCCTCCCAGTCGATCCTGTAGCCAGCCTCTGAAGGTGTGTGGAGCATGACAGCTGTCAAGCTGTAAGACATTGAAAACATGTTTCATTTTGCCAAGAGCAGGAAAAACATCCAGCTTGGTATACTTAAAAGCCGCCTTCAGAGTTAATGTGGTGAAAGGATTGTTGAAATTTCAGACTGGTCCGAGGTTATGGGCTGCTCATGATTTGGAAATTAGCTACAACTAGGTTTTTACTCTGTACAGCCTTTTTCTTTTGCCTTGAAAATATATATTTTCAGTTTATTTGTCACTGGTACTAGTGGTAGGTTCATTTACATGTTAGTCTTCGTCTCCTAATTTTTATGTGCGTGTGGATACCTCATCATTCCTTTAGTCTGTCTTTCCTCATGGTATGTGCTAAGGCAGATTTCGACGAACACGCCCACACACTGATGTGCTTACACGTACTCACAACAAATGTTCTCTTTCTCTCTTGTGTTGCTCCGTACAACATTTCCCTTTTTTGGTGTTTTTTTTTTTTTTTTAATGTGTTTATTCTTTCATTTTGCGGCACAGTGATTCTGTCTTTGCTCTTTTTCCAGGTATTGTTAATTGAAACCAATCTTCTGTTTTGACTATTCTTATCAGTTTTATTCAGGTAGGTACAGTGTTTATTGAATCTTTCTAAATTAATTCTAGTGAACCCATGTAAGTGTATGTTTTCAAGTTGTGAACAGTAGAAACATGAAGATGAATGTTGTTGAGATGTTGGAATGGCAAGCTAGTTGTATACTTTTCATAGGTTGCTGATGATGTGTAGTGTGTACTTTAGACAGTGCATATTGTAGGACGTGTTTTTTTACCTTTTCAGAACTGTGGGATGTCTAGTACAAACCAGATGCTACATGGTAAGAAAACAGATCAGTTGATTGCGTTGCATGTATTCGTTCTTGTTAAAAAAACACACACTAAATTTTAAGGATATTCTTGTGGTCATTACTGGAAGTTGTGCTGTTATCATGAAAATGTATAATGACAACTAGGAATTGAACAGGTAAAGTCATCCCTAATCAGTAACATCAAGTAATCAATGTGAAATTTCAGACATTTGCTACACAAAATAAATGGTTATTACTTTGTTGTGCATACTACTATATTACTTTGTGTTTTTAGTGATCGTTTAGTACAGATCAGTAAGAAATCTATTTATTGCTTTTGTTGTGTCATAACACTTTGTTCTCCATCTCACTGTGTGTGTGTGTGTGTGTGTTACACATTAATTTTTGAATGGGTATGCTTGTGTTTTATGTACAGAGACTGTGTGTGTGTGTTGCGTGTGAATTTTCTAATGGCTATACTTGTGTATCATGTACAGAGAATATGACAGATTTTATTGATATAATTATTTGTAAATGTCTGTAGTCTTATCCAAGTTTTACATTTTAACTCTGATCCTGATGTAAAAGTGATTGTATACATGGGATGAGATTTGTAAAGAGTTCCTTCAAGGTTGTGTGTGCGCGCGTGTGCGTATGTGAACATGCATATCGTTATTTCTGTTGATTACATGATGCAGTTTGATGAATGTTTATGGGCTTGGGGGTGGAAGGACCCAGAAGCTGTTGAAGTGACTTTTGGACCTGAAATAATATGGTATTGCCCAACAGATGGGATTCCTGCCCAGCCTTCCACCTGTGCTGTCTGTGTAACCGGGAGTTCTCCTCCAGGGATGTATTGCAGAAGCACCAGGTGAGTCACAGCTGCCAAATGATGTTTCTGGGAGTGTGGTGGAGACCTTGGACTTAACCCTGTATGTTAGCCAAGTTAAATCACTGGAAGTGTCAAACTTATTGCACTTCACCTCTAGCTTTAACCTCGTCAAAGCAGATCAGTTTGCCCGTACAAATTTTAGTGTAATTTCCATGATTTTTTTGTATCTCATTGTGCCACAATCAGTCGTATACAAATTTGTTTTTTTTTTAAATCTTAAACTATGATTTGATTGCAGTAATAAGTCAAAACTCAGATTAAGAGGATTTTTTTTTCTTGGAAAAAGTGGCACCATTTTTGTTCTTGATAGCAAAATTGGCCTTAGGGTTCTTTCAGCTGTGCGACAAATTGTTTCAGTCCATCCAGAAATACTTTGAATATGGTAGTGAACGAAACCATTGATGTTGACTAAGCTGAACTGTGCAAGGGTGAGCAGCATGTGTGCTGGTGGATGTTGACATGATGCATCTCTAAGTAAATGTATACTATGCATGTAACATATATTAATGATTTGATATTTATCAAATATTAGATTTTTCAAAGAGCTTAACAGATAATGAGGAACTCATGCTGTATCTGTGAATTACACTGTCAGTTATGTTACAAGTAACAGTGTGTGTGTATGAGAGAGATCTCAATGGGAGTTGATGTTTGATTTTGTGTGTGTATATGTGTATGCATAGATCTCCCTTCAAGGTTATCTGTGTGTGTGTGTGTGTGTGTGTGTGTGTGTGTGTGTAGAAGGGAAGGAGTCTTCAATGCCTCTTCACACATACAGGTGATTGTAGACAATTAATCAAATTATGATACGCATAAGATGGTTGCCATTTAAAAACAAAAACAAAAAAGAAAGAGAGGAGGGAGGGACAAGGGAGCCAAGGATGGAAGGAAGATGGGTGGGAGTGAAGGGGGAGGTCGGATAATGTGCAGTGGAAAGCAGGATTTGTATGGAGAGACGGATCAAAGTGATCTCAAATGTAAGTATGTTGTTAATTTAGCAAGAGAAACAACTGATAGTGATTAAGGAAAAAGAAAGAACCGATCAGCAGAGTGTGTAGGTGGTGCAATTTCACGAAGATAAGCTTCATTAAGTCACTGTCAGCATGATGAACCAGAACATCACCGAGACATAGTTTGTGATGAATTACAGAACATTTCTAACCCTCTTGTACTCAGTTTCTCTGACTGCAAACTTCCCCTAGATTTCAGATTCTTTCACAGGTTTCAGCCTAAAAATGGGTATGTGTGATTATTAACTTATGGGGAATGTATGTGAACCGCTAGGAGAAAGAAAATTGGCAGACAGTTTCAGAAGAGCATGCACTTCACTTTGAACTCTATTTTGTCTGTCTTGGAGATATAGGTCGTGTCACTGTCACCAAATTGTCACCAGACACGTGAAATTTTATGATGACAATCAAGTTTACAGCATGCAAGCATGGCAGTCACCATGCTGATGCAGGCTGTTAGTGTAAGATGAAACCTGAGGCCTACCTGACGTAAACCATCTGCTGCCTGGCAGTACAGGTCCCACTGGTTGTCCCACCAATGTCATACAAAACTTGTCACATGTCACACACAATACTATGAAAGAGGGTCAGGTGCACCCTTTGCAGCTTGTTTTTGTCTTGTATACCTGTTTCTTTCATCAGTAGCAGTCTTAAAAAACAAAGAGGAACAAACAAAACGAAAAAAACAAGTGGTGTAGCAGTGTCAGGTAACGAGTGAGCCGGCCCAGTGGGTTCCTGAAACCGACGCACCCCTGCCATGCCGTGTGTCGCGGGCCGCCATTTTGTCTGAAGCGCTGCCAGTCGAACATTGTATTCCGGGTCGCTTTGCACTTCACCATCTTCTTCAACACTACTACCTGCTTCTTTATCACTTTCATTCTCCATTTTTCTTTCAAATGTCTCCACTTCTACAATCATTTCATCTAACTCCTTGCGAGTGGTCGACCATCTCGTCGTTCGTAGCAGACGCGAAAGCCGCCATTGTGAAAGTCGGTCAGTTTCCATTCACAAAATTACTCGCTGCGTTCTGTGCCTATTCTCAATGAACACACACGGTTCCATCACCCAAAAATAGTGCCAACACATGATTGGGCCATGCCTGAGTCTTCCTAGTTACTGTCTGCGACTGTGTGTGTCTACACACGTGATCACTGCGTGATGGAAAATTCCCACAGAGAGGTCCCAGTACGTCCCGGTACGGGAAGAACAGGCGCCCGACGTTCAGTCCCGGATTCTCCCGTTGCGAGTATAAGAGGGCTAAAGTAACACTTGAGATAGCTTATCTCCAGCATGGTCCCAGGATGAGCAGACTCACAAGAAATTTTGAGAAAGGTTAACATTTTTTGAGAGTTGCTTGCCTTGAAGAAACCTCTCATATGTTTTGTGCGTTGAAGAAAGTCTCCCAGTTTTTGATACGTTGAATAAGGATATTACAAACATGCTAAGCATCTTTTGTGGGATTCTGACAATAAAAGCTTTACCCTGAACAGTGACCATTTATGAGAGATGTGCATTTGGACTAGTCATTTCAGGTGGACCCACGCTCCTTGCTTTTGGCCTTTTAAAATGGTGGAAATGATAGCACCTTATCAAATACAATGAAGTAAGTGCATAATTTACGGTGAGTTGGTCAGATGAAGTCACATGAAAGCAAGAAATGAGCTGCTAAAAGAAGAGATGTTAACAAAAACTATACAAATGTCTCATCAGTTTGTTGTGGCCAAAATGAAAACAAAACTGGGCAAATGGTGCATGTGACTGGAATGACTGGTAAAATGGAAATGTGGATGATGTCAGCTCAAGTCGGTGACAAACAGTAACTGTTTTAAATCATGTGACAAAATGTCTGTTGGCAACCAGTAGTCTGCTTATAGTGTTTGTGTCAAGTGCTCATTGGAAACGACCCCATAAAGGGTAATATTCATACTCTTTTCATGCCAGTCTCCACGAGAGTTGAAAAAAAAAAAAAGGAGCAAATTGCCTATTTTGTTTTTCTGTATTAGTGTAAACAGATTCATGTTTTATGGTACATAATTTCAGATTGTAGCACTTAATAAACCTGTTTATGTAAGAAGTAAAACTCTGAATGAAAATTTGCTTACAGGTAACAACAGGACTTGGATGTCGTGTCTGGGACAGGTACAATATGCCAGGAGATATTGTGACAACTTTTTCTCAAGGATACAGTAGTTTTAGACAGTTTGTATGGATAGATTGAGTGATATGTTGTCTTGATAAGAAGATCGTGACCTGATGTGTCTGTTACAGGTACAGTGCCGTGGGGGAACCATAGCACTGTCAGTACCATCCTCTCCACCCCCTTCAGATGCTCCCAGTCCTACTGCTCCCACCATTGCCTCTGATGACACTACCTCATCTGGGTGCACGTCTTCCAATCCAGTGGCCTCCTCCTCCTCCTCTTCCTCTACTAGCTGTCCTGTGTCTTACCGCACCTTTGTCACTGCTCTGGACCTGGTGCCTGTGCATCGAGCCAGGAAGATTCGGCAAGCTCGCCGTCGCAACACGGAGTGCGAGACCATCGACCTGGAGGAGCCAAAGACTCCCATTTCCCCAGCCACACCTCGCACACCCAAACTGCTGATTTCTTTGCTAAGCCGTGACTGCAGCGGCAGCAGTGGGGGTGGGGGTAGTGGTAGTCAAGGAGCATCTAGTCGTCGCCGCCTGTCCTACTACGTCAGTCCAGCCGACAGGAAGACAAGAGCAAGGAGGACCACTCTGAGAGTGGCGAGGAGAGTTCAGATTCTGGTACAGATGACTCTGATGAACCCAAACTGCACAAAAAGTCACTTTTCTCTATTGACGTGACCTCAGGACTGGGCCAGAGAGTCCTTAGGCACATGACCCTGGAAGGTCATGTGCCGGTCATTTTGGACTCGGAACAGTTCTGTCGGACCCCTATCAAAGACAAATATCAAGATCGTTTACGCACTCGTCAGTTAAGCTACCCAGTCACATTTAAACTGACAGGTAAGCGCATGCGGCAGCAGTCTCACTACCACCAGTACAACTTTACCCGTGCGCACAAGTTAGAGTTCATGGAGAAGATGAGGACAGGCCTGAACTGGCGGTGCAGGAAGCTCCTTGGTTGCATCAAGAAGAGCAGTGTGGTAGTGAAGCGCTTGTCTGTGAAGACTTTACATAAATGGAAGCCGTCTCTTAACAAGGTCTCTGTGCCCTTGAAACGGCTGACAGAAGAAGAAGTGTATCTTTGGACGCACCAACCATCTGCAAGAGACAGGTCTGTCTTCTCCCGTAGTCCTGTCATTGCTTTGTGTAAGAATTTTTATCAAAAATCCAGTGTGAAGCATAAAGACAGTAAAACAGCTTCTGAACCTCGGTTGTGTCAAAGGTCGAGTGGCCTGCCCAGAGCGTACAGGGCCAACACTGGGCAGGCACCTAACAATTACCACCATCAGAGGAAGAAAGTGGAAGGAATACACACATCAGGCAATGGCCTGCCTGTGTCTCCTGTCTCTTGGGATAATGATGCTGGTTTTAAGAGTCCAGCAGGATGTGATCATTGGATGCTGGCTGATGTTAAGACCCCTCTGAAGATAGACATACCACCTATGTCAGGAATTCTGTCTTCAGCCAGGAGCACCAGGAGTAGTCCATTGGATGACAGCTTCTCTGTCATGACTGTGTCATCCTCTGATGAAGAGAACAGCAGAAGTGTGGCTTGCTGTGCCTTGTGTGCTGTGCGGAATAGATCTCTTTGCTCACCGCAGAGACTGCCCTTTGGTGCAGTCAGACATTGTTCACATTCCCCAGCATCTACCTCCAGTTTGGGAAGCTTACCACCAGAGTTAGCTTCTCCCACGGTACGTCCAGCACTATCCGTCTTCCCTCAGCCTCCAGGCACATCATCTTGTCTCTCCCCCATTTCTAATAATGTACGGCCTTGTCCCCATTCCCCAGCATGTTCTTTAAAACTAAGCAGATGTAAGTCGCACAAAGAGTCTCCACTTAATCATCGTAGATTATCTACATGTTTCCCAGAATCACCTCTGGCTCAGTGCGATAACTCAAAGTCTTCACTGGCACGCACAACTGGTACATTGCCAGCTTCCATCCCCAACAAAAGAGAGAGATTAGGATTGACAACTAGGAATGGTGTAGTGCTGCCATTGCCCCAAGATCCAGCTGATCCAAAAATTGATGCTCACAGACCTAAGACTCGCTCCAATTTGAGAGCATCCAGACAGACATTCAAGACACGCAGCACTGTGAACAGTGTTCAGGAAGGTAGAGAGAGTCAAGAGAAAAGAGGACATGACAAACAAGACTTCAGCAATTCCAACAAGGTTGTAGAAAACCAGAGAAAGAATGGCAGATTGGGTGTGGAAAATTCTGTCAGTCCTGACAGAACTTCACATAAAATCTCACATGATACTGACGGGACTGAATGGACTTGCTGCAAAGGCAGTGCTGACCCTAAAGAACAGACTGATGTGGACAGATTTGTAGACAAAGCAAGGCCCAGGAAAAGGTCACTGAGTGGGAATTTAAACCACATATCTTCAGAGTGTGCACACAATTGTCACACTATGCAGTTAAATCTAGATGGCCTTAGAAGGACAGACGTAAATGGAATAGACTTTGAGAATGTCAGTGTAGGACATGCCAGAGATACAAAAAATGACACTGAAGCCATATCATCAGATGGAGATGTTGGCTCAGGTCCTTTTCTGGATACCAATCCATTCCTGGTAAGCAAAGCTCAGACGCCGCTTTTCTCCTCCAGCATACTTCAGCAGGTTCGCCGCCATTGGACTTCCCCACAGAAATCATCGTCACGAGCTGGTGGAGCGCTGAGGTCAGGGACCACGTTCCGTGTGGGAAATGTGTCACCGCACCCTTTCAAAGGCAGGTCTGCTCCAGAGAGAAGCACGAAAGAAGACATGGATTTGCCCCTTGATTCTGACCAGTGCAGTGACTTCCCCATAAATTTGACCATTCTGATGAATTGCAGTGTTCTGGTAGAACTGAGCCTGTTATACGTGCTCGCAAACTGTTGTCCGCCATGCAGATGATGTCAGTGCTAGAGTCGGCCAAAAGTAAAAGCCCTCATGGCAAATCCAGGCCCTCCAACAAAAGCCAAAGGAAGAGAAAAAGGTTGAGGAGCAAAAGTGATTCTGGGATTAGTGGTGTTTCTAGGGGATCAGACCATCACATTCATGGTCAGGAGTCCTCGTGTTCTAGTACTCGGAAGAAAATGCGTTTGGATGACCGAATTAGTTCTTGGAGTAAGATTGAAAGAAACCAGCAAGTACATGTCAATAGTATCAGCTAGTGAGTCAGTGAGTTGGTGTTTCCTATTCTAGTTGATTATTACTCACTGATGCATTTAAAAACAATTACAGGAGAGTACTTTTAGAAAACAAATAATAGTCAAGCTTGTAAATTACAGACTTCTGGTAACCGTTTCAAGTATGACTTTAGTTAGCTCTTGTTTTAAAAGAGTGCTTCAGATCAGTCGCATTGTTCATGAGAGCTTTTATTGTTTGTTGTTGTGACTCATAGTGATTTATAAAGAAGTTCCCATCCGCTGTCCGAGTTAATGCCAGTTTGACTGTGTTGAAGTTGGAGAGGTCTAAATGAAGTGACAAGTAGCACCTTTCTTGAATTTCAACACAAATGTTAATATTATCTTCAAACCAGATCTGTTGCTGCATTGTATTTAGACGCATGTTCTATCTGTTGCTGCATTGTATTTAGACAACATATTCTCTCTGCAGCTCCAGGACTGAGATGTTGCAAAGGAGACAGGTCTGTGATTGGAGCAGAAGGGGAACCTCCACCACAGCTAACAGCAGCCAGGGGGATTAGGGGACAGTTATCTTTTTTTCACCTCTTTTGTGCTGGTGTAATAATGAGGTTTGGTCCAAATTTTGGTCTCGTGACTACTTGCTTAGTGTTTTTTTAAAAAAGTTTCCTATGTTTATTTGAATATTTGGTCCACGCCCTGGACATACAGTCATGAAACATGTCTTGAACTTTGGAATTCACCTTTTTTTTAATAATAGAGTATTGTACCTTTTGTTCGGGTATCATGTTGCTTAAGGCAAGAGGCAAAATTAAACCATTGTTCTTTTAAAACTTCTTCATTTTTTTTCTATTGTTTATGTTATGTTAGTCCATCTGATGTAACTTCCCGTTCATTCTTGCTGTGATTATTAAGTACACATATGGACATCAGAAATCTTGGGACTTAGTCAACGAGAAGATTTTTGGCAAAGAAAAGTTGTATTCTGTTGAAGTAATGTGCTCCCTTGCTGTTGACTGAGGAAAACTTTGTTACGTAACTTGCACACATCCTTGACGGTCCCAGCCAAAAGACAAGTGTTAGAGATCTAACTTTAGTCCCTAGCAACATTCTGTCTGTAAGACCTTTGGTGACACAATGAACAGCGATCATATGCCTATTTTTGATTCCCACTGTTTGTGGGATTTTTCTGCCTGATTTTTCTTCCTGATCAAGTTTGTTGCTGGAACCACACAGTGGAGCTTCATCCTCTTAACCGTCTTTAGTATGCACTTACCTGGGCTTAGTTACACTGAAAACCCATCGGCAAGGTAAGTAACTCCGTAATTTGAACATGGTTACCCAATTTAAAAATTAATTAAAAGAGAGGAAAGGAAATAGTGAAATGAAAATAATTTAAAAAATTCCTACGAATACATATGTTGCTATGTCATAAGTTTGAAGAATATCATATGAGCCATTTACTCGGGGGAGGGGGGGAATCTTCAGAACGTTCTTCCGAATCGTACCTGGAACATCATCCCAGTCGAAATCTAGGTCACTCTAAGCTTCATTACCCAGCACTTTCACTAAGTCTTATGCCGTAAATCCTACAAATCACAGTATCTTCATCACTAAATCTCGTTATAGAACGGCAGAAATCAAGGTTAGCGATGGCGAAAAACAGCATTTCGACCACAAAACTTTAAAAATTCGTAACTTGAGAACTACGGCACGTATCGACTCGCGGTTTTTTGTGAACGGAAGTAAATGGCCACAGGAAGAAGGAAGTCACGTTCTCGCGAGACTTCCTTTTCTACGAGAAATATGGCGGCGCCCATTGTTGCCACGTGTTTTACTGGGCGCTGGCAGTTGCTCAGCGTTTTGGCCGTGTGATTTCCGGTTGGGCGCTAGCGGGTTCTCGCCTGTCAAGAGGGTTAACTCGGTGCAGACTTAGCTTTCTGCCACAACCGCGACTCGCTGTGACGCACTATTTTGGGTATTTTTACAAAAATACAGACAGAACCAAACCGAGTACAACAATAATTATTATGCTTTTGAAAACTTCAAATCATGTTCTTTTAGAAAAAAATACTACAGTCCTGTGCTCAGTCCACTCTTCACTCACCACTGGTTTGAAAAGTGTAGGAAAACAGCTATCAGCAGAAACTTTTTCTCCACGTAGGTATGGATGAAAAATCAATATGACCATCAGGGCTACCATTTGTACTGACAGACAGGGGGTCCCAGGGACTCCTTCATTAATGCTATAGAGGGTCCCAGAGGGGGTATAGAGAGTCCCCATGAACAAAATTAACCAATACAGAAAATGTAGTATTTCTTGCTTTTTTAATTATCGGCTTGATAATCTGAACATTTCAGAGTAAATGAATCTCCTCTCTCTCTCTCTCTCTCTCTCTCTCTCTCTCTCTCTCTGAAAACATTTCTTAAAAAAAAACATTTCTTGTTAGGTGGTGTTGCTGTAGATATTTCTTTAGGAATCGACGATTCACTGTCTGTAGCATCTTCAGAAGATGTTTCTTTGCGTTTTTTAGGAGCGCCCAACCACTGAAGCAACGACATATTTGCGAGATGCGATAGCCGTGAACTTCCTTTCTGCTTCGTTCGCCTAGGCTTGTGCATGCGATTGTTACAACTTGTGAGTCATCGAATTGGTTAATTAGTGGCGGCGGGCGCCACAGTCTCAGTAAGTCAGCCGGTCGACTGAGTGACGGTCGACGGTTCAGTGACGTGGGCCACAAGGCGAGCCTATCGGTGTAGCATCTTCAGAAGATGTTTCTTTGCGTTTTTTAGGAGCGCCCAACCACTGAAGCAACGACATATTTGCGAGATGCGATAGCCGTGAACTTCCTTTCTGCTTCGTTCGCCTAGGCTTGTGCACGCGATTGTTACAACTTGTGAGTCATCGAATTGGTTAATTAGTGGCGGCGGGCGCCACAGTCTCAGTAAGTCAGCCGGTCGACTGAGTGACGGTCGACGGTTCAGTGACGTGGGCCACAAGGCGAGCCTATCGGTGTTTACGCAACTTCTCGGCTTACTGTCCTTTCGCGGGCACACGCTGTCCTGAATTTGACGGCAGGCAATTGCGCGCGAAGCTTGTGGTGTGCTCAGCTTTGATCACTGACCACGGCACGTTTTGGGGTTTGCCTGATTTTGTAGTGCGTCCCGCAGGACTCGCTACACGTTTTGTTAGTGCGTCCTTTTCGCTCATAGTGCGTCATGGACGCACATATGTGCGTCATTGGGAGCCCTGACCATAACTGTAGTAAACACAATGTGTAGCAAACGCATAAAAACAATGTATCTTTTACACACACAGCTGTGTGCATGGTCCAGACTTCAAACAGAGTGCTGCTGTCACATATTTGAAGAAAAAAATGCAAAAATTTCATCATTTGGTATGTGCAACTCACCATCGGTACTCATATCCTCTCTGTCTGATTCGGCAAGTTCGGAAAATGGTTCGGAAAAGTTTGACAAGTTCGGAAAACAGTTCCAGTTCTTCATTTGATCCTTCTTCCATTATTCTTTCAATTACTTCTTGAAATAAGATGTTTCTGTTCGCTGCCACTCGCTGACGCTTCGGTGCCGACAACATGATGAACACAGACAGCCAGAGTTATCTCCAGCTATCCCATAATATGAGTGAAAAAGTAGAATTAAACGCGAGATATACACCAAGGGTGAGTACCATGTAATAGAGGAAATCCTCAGCTTTCTGTAGATACCAAGATTGTTTCCCTTAGACCGCACAGCTACATGTGAAAATTCGAGTAAATCGTCGATCACCTGGCGGGCGACGCGTCAGTGCCAAGCACTTACAGGGGTGCTAATTTTCCGGAATGTTCCGGAAATCCGGTTTTACGATTGCTGAAAAAAATAATCTCCGGTTTTTGAGTTTGTTTGGAAAGTCATTTCCGGACTGGAAAAGCAGGGACAAAGAGATTTTAATAGCAGACGATAATAGGATCGTTGCAAGGGAGATTATTTGACCTCCGACAGTGACGTTCCTTGGTTGTATTGTAAAAACGAGGTTTTTCACTTCGGGTAGCAGCATGCAGCTCTTGGTGCAAATGACAACTTGTCACAAGCAACTTTGTCAGCTAGTTTGTGTGCCTTTGTGTCTTTCAAAAACAAGAGTACAAAACCAAACAACATGAAGGTGTTACCGCCGGGGCAGATATTTCTACAGTTGAGAAAGGTGTGAAAAACAAGTGGAGGTGGGATTGGTTGCAAGATCGGAACAGCGATGGGGTATGTCATGGCGATTGGTGTGAAAAGGTCGAGTCGCCGGGAGTTTGTTTTTGCGTGCCATGCAACAAAACATTACTCTATGGCTCAAGTGGGAAAAAAGCCTTGCTTTCTCATGCAGAAGATGTGGATCATCGGCGCAATTTGAAGTCTGTCCGCCAGTCTACAAAGCTTGATGGAGCTTCCACAACTACCGTTACGCAAGACGGTATGGGAGACAGGAAAGCAGAACTGAAAGCAGTTGTTTGTGCATTTATTGCCGAACATTGTCTGCCCTTTTCTTTGGGGGGAGATCTTGTTGAGCTTGCTAAGAGGTTAGCTAGTGATGACAAAGCACTTGGTTCTCTCTCTCTTTCTCGTGGTAGCACAACTTACACCACTGTACATGGAGTAGCACATGCTATGAAGAAGGAACTGAGTGCAAAGCTGTCAGACAGACACTTTTCTTTAAATATTGACGAGGCTACAAATAGCAATAATGACAAAGACTTATGCAAGCTACTCGGAACACTTCAACTTGGAAGTTCTCACTCCCAGTGCCATCAGATGCATATTTGAGGCTGAAGTTTGTAAGGCCACTGTTCCAGGATCCTACATGGGTATTTGGCAGATGCATGCTGTTGCATCCATTTTGAAGACAAGGGTGCAGTCATTGTACCCAGAGTTTGGAGGTCAATCTGTGCGAAGAGACTTGCACAAAACGTTGCAACCCAGGGAACAAGACCAGTGTGCTTCTAGTCCAAAACAGGTATCTTTACCAGCCATTCTCTGGACTCGAGTCAATGGAAAGGATCTTCCAGAAGCCACATGGAGGCCCAATCACTTTGTTGTCTGTCTTCCAAGAGGCACAGAAGATGCTGAAAGGCTGACTGCAGCACAGCCTACATCAGAGAAGGCAACGGGGAAGAAGCGAAAAGGCCAAAGTGTGGACATCAGGCCATTCTTTGCAAAAGGTCCAAAGATCAGTAAACTTTCCTCTGACTAGATAATATTCCTGGACTTGTAGAAAGTGAAATGAAGACAGCATTGTGAATTCTCTACGCGAGTGACAAATATATTTGTGATGTCTCTTTGTGCCACAATACATTTTGAAATGAGAACAGTGTTGTGAATTCGTTTTAAGAATTGCTGGGAAACTTCACAGTGTTTGTTTTTATACTTGGATAGGAAGTTTTAAGGGCAGTATGCACTTTGGAACAAGACAAACTATTTTAACCAAGAACTTCATTATTCAACACTTCATGTGCCTTAACTACAATCTGATACCAGATTCAGCAACGTAAGTATTCATAGTGTTTGTGAAAGGTGTTAGTAATGAATCGATGAATGTTGTTAATTTTCAGGTTTACAAGAATTTGAAACTTATTTTATAGATTGGTTTCAGGTTTTGGGTTCAGGAATTTTTTTGGTTCAGGTTTCGGAACTCTTTGGTACTATCACCCCTGCACTTAACCCGTCGCCCGCCAGGTGATCAACGAGGCGCCAATGAGTTAATGGATATGTCTTATATTGTTCAGATCGTCTTATGTTTCTCAGATGCCTGGGTATGTAAAAAAGAGACCGTAGAGTATAGCCCTCTGATGCAGTCTCAGCTAGGAATGGAGTTCCATAGTTATGGGTGAAAGACCTTCCGTCATATGACGGAATTCCGTCATGGGTAAATTTCCAAATGTTATTTTCCGACATGGGCTGATTGTCAAAATGGTTCATTCCGAATCCGAGTAAATCAGGAGCAATATTTTTTCTTGGATTTTATTTCCGACACTTGGGGAGTTTGACTGTTACAAGGTTCGTAGGGGCCTTTTAAGTCCTTATGACACAGAAACCAACCCGCGCTATGATAGGCCTGCCTAGCAGATGAATTGGCTCTTCCTACCACTGTTCAACTGTTCAACGCATTCCAGTCCCTTTCTTTCCTCTTTGACTGACTGAGTTCCCAAGTGAGTAGCTGACCTCATAACAGGCGCGTCATAGGCTAGTGTGGCCTTGGTACAGACAAAGACGCTGGTTTAGATGCGCCGTGCGGTGCTAACTATCGCAGCATTGTACTGTGTCACTAATTTCCATACAAATTTTTTTCTTACCAATGTACATTTCACGCTCTGTGGGCAAGAAATTACGAAATTTGTAAAAAGGGAGCTTTATTTGATTTAATAAATATATAGGTTTGTATAACAGGAGTTTGCAAACTTGCTAAATTAATAAACAGCGTTGATCAATAAATTCGCTACATGCTGCATGTTTCAGCAACTCTTTACTGCCCCCCCCTCCCCCCCCTCCTCACTTTTCCCGCTTCTTTCTTTTGTCTTTCTTGGGAGTAGGCATTCGTTTAACTGCACTGCACATTATTGATTAAGTCTCAACGATGAAATACTTAACAAACTGTCCTGCTGATAATTCAGTTTTAATAATTTTAGAAAAAGATGTGAAAAACCGTTGGCATTGGGGATGGCTTGTCGAGAAAAGTGATGCAGGTGTTGAACATTCCACGTGGTGTGAAAAGATTGACATTGCCGGATCCTGTTTTTGTGTTCCATGTAGTCGCACCATCAACTATGGCAACGGAGGGAAGAAATGTTTGCTGATTCATACCAGAGACCGTGCACACATTCAAGCTGTTAAGGATACGAAATCCAGTTTCAGAATCAGTCACAGTGGTGCAGCCAGTGGCAATACTGATGGAACGAACAGGCCTATGTGTCTTACAGACAAAGTGTGTGAAGTCAAGGCTGTTGTTTGCTCTTTTCTTGCGGAACATTGCCTTCCATTTTCTTTAGCCCCTGAACTTTTAGCTTTATTGAAACGGCTCTCTAGTGATCAGAAATCAAGGGAAGCGCTTGATAGGTGTACTCTGAGTCGCACAGCAGCAGCCTACTCACTGACACATGGTGTTGCACATTCAATCAAGAAAGACCTGGAAAAAAAATTGAAGAACAAGCCATTTTCTTTGGCAGTAGATGAAGCCACAAATGCTGCAAATGACAAGGTCGTAAATGTTTTAATTCAGTATTTCTGTGACCAACAAGAGAAAGTTGTGAATGAACATCTAGGGTCGAAAATAGTGAACATTGCAACAGCAGCCAACATCTACAGTGCAGTGTCTGCTGTTCTGACTGACAGGGGCCTTTCTTTGAACCAGGTGATATCCTGTCTCATGGACAACTGCAATGTCATGAGGGGTGTTCGGGGAGGTGTGGAAGCACTGATCAGGCAAGATCATAAACATTTGCTGGATATCAGTGGTGATACTGTTCATATGATCGACAATGCTGCCAGTCAATTTTGCGGAGTGTTAGAACCAAGGTTTGTTCCTCTTGAAAAGCTTGCAAGTGACATCTGTTATGACCTAGCAGAGTCACCAAAGGCAAGCAGCCTTTTCAAGGAAGTGCAACTGTTGCTTGGCATGAAAACGTGCAAGAATCCTAAGCGCCCAATTTCAAACAGGTTTCTACAAATGCAGCAAGTCACTGACAGGCTGGATGAGCTGATGGATCCGCTGCTGGTATACTACTCAGCATTTTTGTCACTCGGTGAACAAAAGACAGTGTCACCAGAACTGGAACAGATTCTTCAGCGACATGGCACATCACCTGAGTCAGTAGAGCGGATTAAGTCTATTCTCAAAGAGCAGAGAAAACAGGCCAAATCCACAGTAAACCAGGAACGAAAGGAACGGATAGTAAATCATCTGTTTCAAAAGAAATGCCAAACGAACATCGCAATTCAACTGTACAGAGGCATTTTGCGTGAGTTTGAAGGTTATGTCAAACTATTTCAGTCTGAAAAGCCTTTGGCTCACAAACTGCATTCAGAAATCTTCAACTTGACGAAGGAGTTCTACTCACAATTCATGCAAGCTGAAATCCTGCCAGAACTTGATGCCAAAGCTTTGTCTACAGTAAGGACAGATGATGTTAACCTTCAGCTGCGGGATAGCCTCCTGGGAGTTGGCAAGTTCTGTTTTCTTCCTCTCAAAGAATGCAGAAGGGACAAGAAAACAAATGTTTGGCTGCCCAACTTCTATTCTGCATTGCGTTGTGCGTATGAAGCTGCTGCCAAGTCACTCAAGAAGCTGCCTCTCACCAACAGTGACCTCATCAACCTGTCTTGCCTGGATCCAGGGCTTCAAAAATCTTCCCATCCCTCATGAAACTTGCTGAAAAGTTGCCACAGGCTGTCCCTCAAGAACAGCTGGGTGCGCTTGATGGAGAACTCAAATGTTACGCCACTGACAGCCACATCACACATCTGGATGCTGATGAAACAGACCCTGAGTTTCGACTGGATTGTCACTGGTGGTCAAAAGTGATGAAATGACCAACTCCAAAGGCATTCTGAAATACCCAACGCTTTCTTTGCTGGTGAAGGGACTTTTGAGTATAATCAGTGGACCGCTCATTGAAGGTTCCTTCAATATAATGGGGGACATTGTTGAAGAGGACAGAACTTCTCTCACTGTTGAAAACTATGAAGCGTGTGCCATCATCAAGCAGAAGCTCCGGGCTACAGGACAAACAGCAGCAAATATGGTGGTGCCAAAGGAAATGATAGCAAGTGTTCTGAACAGCTATCAGACCTACCAGTCATTCCTGAAAACAAAAGCTGACAGTTCTGCTGGACATGAACCAAAACAGACTGAATCAAGTGACAAACCTCGGCTTACTGCTGGAAAAGAAAAGCCTCAGTCTTCTGGTACTGCTGGAAAAAAAAGAGAAAATGTCAGACAAACCTCAGCCTGCTTCGTGTTCAAGAGCTGGACTGTTTCCTGACAAACCTCATCCTTGTGCTCAGCCACAGTCCCAGTCAAGTGAATGTTCTAGACCAAAGACTGCTTGTCCTGGTAGGGAGCGCAATGAGCTCTTCAGAGACTTGTTACACAATTTACAAAAAGCAGCAGAACTGGGATACTGTGAACTCAGAGAAGCTGCAGAAAAAACTGTTGTGTGTCTTGAAGAGTTTCCAGTAGGACTTGACCCAAATCTGGATGCAAAGGACTTTTTTCATGACATGCAGGCAGTTCAGTTGTATCCACAAGATGGACCCAAACTGGTGCCAGTAAGCATCTATGGTGATGGCAATTGCCTGGCTAGAGCTGCTTCACTACTTTCATCTGGGACTGAGGATTTCTTTGATGAAATGCGTGCTAGAATTGTTCTTGAACTTGTTCTACATGAAGACTTTTATTTGACAGATGACAATTTATCATCTACACCAAATATGACAAAATGTTATGCCCAGTACTCCGATGAATACACTATGGAAGTTCTCACTCCAGAGGTCATCAAGCAGATTTACAGAAAAGAAGTCCAGGCAGCAACAAAGAATGGGACATATATGGGTATATGGCAGCTTCATGCAGTGGCCAGCATTATTGGAACAGTGATCTTCTCGGTCTATCCAGAGTATGGTGGACACAATGTTCGCTGTCATTTTCATCGACTGCTGCAGCCAAGAATCCCAGCTGCGTCAACTTCAAGAGATGCTGCTGCTAAACAAATTCCGGGCATCATGTGGACAAGAACAGATGGAAAGGAACTTCCAGAGGCGGTTTGGAGGCCCAATCACTTTGTAGCTTGCCTACCTGGAACCCTGCCACCGCAAAGAGGACCAAGCAAAAAAAGGCCTGGGGAAAAGCCAGACATTCGACATTTTTTCACAAAGAAAACAAAAACAGAGTAACTTGCCAAGCATGATAAACGTTAGTGACACAGGATCTGGCTGTCAACATTTTAATAGACTATTTCATTTTATTCCTTTTTTTGGGGGGGGGGGGGGGGGGGGGGGGGGGGGGGGGGGGGTTGAGTAAAACTCAACTGTTTCATTACTGTTAGTAGTGAACATATTCATTCTTCTTTGCCGCCCTTCTCTCTCAGAACTAAGGACTGTCAAGACATTCAGGGAGCTGGACTTGTGATTTATGACTGAAATCTACTTTTATGTGTGCAAACTGTGAACTGATCCTTCAAGGTGGTAACAAGTGTTTATTGTGATTCGTGCTCTACATATCTGAACGGCCCTCCCCTTCATAAAGTCCAGCAGGGAAACCCTTCAGTAATTTGAGACGGATAAATAACTGAAATGGAGACTGTCACTGTCAGTGTGGAACTGTTGTGGTGTTGAGATGAGACAAGTGGATGCATGGTAGAAAGCAGCAAGCGTAAGTACTTATACTTCGAACTCTTGCTAACATTTTTTAAACTGTATGCACCCTCTTCCATAACATTGTGAGTGTAGGTTAATAGACTAACAAAATTTTTATTGATATCCTGTTTAGAAAGTGTGAAATAGAAACAAAAAAAACTTACTATAATTTTTCAGTTTTAGCTCATAATTTCATCCTTGTCCGTGATGATTTTCAGAATTCTGGCTTGGCTAAAAATTCAGTTTCAGATTTTGAGACCCTTGCTCACTTTCAGGCATGCATAGTGTCATCTGCATCATTCTCATTGTTTCAGCATAAAGGAAGTCTCATATTCTGTGGCCCTTTATGCCATACTGTAAGGAGGGCTTCAGTTTTGATTTCTTCCTCTCTCTGGGCATACCTTTCGAGGGCTTCTGGCAAGATTGCTGATATTGGCAAGTTCTGGAGACTGTCGGATGGATGTGGTGGGATGTCGGATGGATGTGGTGGGACCTTCATGAGGGAAAACACTAACTCCTGGCTGTGCGACTCGGCAGTTGTCAGTAGGTGGAGTAGGGCCAGTGTAGGTGGTGTCATGCATGTGTTGGATCAAAACAGGCACCACTGAACACCAGCAAAGGGACTCGGTTGCTGTGCAGGCTCTCCTCTGATGGGTTGCGTCATGATGACTTGCCATTGGCTGATCTCTGTGGACTGCTGGTTTTGGGGCTATGGCGGGGATGAGCCGGAGGAGGGGTGGCTGTGGAATGAGATGTATCAGGGTAATGCCATTAAGGTGGCACAGAAGGTAGGGAAAAAAAGAGTAACTTGTTAAGCACATAGTTCTGCCAATCATCCTGTTTATTTGCATGAACCATGGGGGTTCTTTTGTATGGCCATAGAATGATGAAACATTTTTGCATTATCCTCTAGAGACGATAGAAGGTGAGCTGGGTTAGGCATGAAAATGTGTGCAGAGCTTTCCAGCTGCCCTAGCATGCAAGACTTAAGACATGGTAAGTATATTTAGCCAAACAGTGAGTACAAGGAAAACTCGGCTTTCTGCCCTAAACATCCTGCCATGGCAGGTAAGGTCTGACTGGAGTAGAATAATGAGAAGTGTAATCATCGTTTGTTCATACTTGTGCAAAATTTGATGGTTTATTAAGCAGAGATCAAATCTTCAGATGAATTGTCTGTAGACAGAAAGAATATTATTATCTGGGAAAAGTGCTAAACAGGAATCGTCGTGATGAGTTTTGATGATGACAGGAGGCGGTAACTGAATTCCCCTCATTGAAAAATTGCAGTAGTCGGTATCTGTCCTGAGGGCACTTCCCAAGTTGTCTCCCCCAAGTGTTCAGCAGTTTTCACCCGTTAGGTCAAGTTGGCCATTATCTGGAATAGAACACTTCCAGTAGACAAGGAGGAAAATGGCTTCAGAATTGTTTTTGCTGTGGGATATGAAGGATAGCTGTAACAGCTACTGTTCCTTCTGCCTTGGGATAGGAAGGACAAGACTGAGTGGTTACTGGCCTGTGAAAACTGTACATCTAGGCAAAGAATACTGAAATGATATTAACCTTTAGTCTGCTCCCAATAGCTTGGGTGGTTTGATGCACTTAATATATATAGTGTCTGGTCTCTCAGCTGCGTCATCTGCTGACCTTTAGTCTGAGAATGGAGAGAACAATGGAAATTCAAAAAAGTGGAATAATGGTTGTACGTGTTGTGCTTGTTTTCTAGGACATTGAATTAGAATATTCTAAATGTACTGACAACATGTTTTGTTATGAATTAGAATATTCTAATTGTACTGACAACATGTTTTGTTAGGCCATTGTAAAGGTATTTAACAAGACGAGTTAAAGGGATGAACATTAAAAACAAAAATAGCAAGTAATAAAGTACTGGATAAGAGTGAAATAAGCAGCAAGAATTGATGGCACATGCCCACAGATTTTGGCTTGGATGTGACGTCACATGATGGACAGCGACGGCGACAGAAAGCGATTCTGATGGTTCTTGCGCATCTCGCTCGGTATTTAATTTATCATGTAAAAGCAGTGACTATGATTGCGACAGCCAAGGTGACTCTGGGGATGTTTCTGCAAGGCCTGTACCTTATCAGTTTGAACGCTAAGTTCTTTTTACCACGTCAGTTCAGTTCCAGCTGGACGCCCGAACACAGCATTCCGAAGGCGTACAGACTTTACCGAAGTCTCGAAGGAGGCTACCGACTGATTTCTTGATGCGATCACGCGTGGACGGCGAGCGGAGATTCTCCTTCTTCAAGCCTTAACGTGTTCATTCAATTTAACAAGTGTGATCTGTCCATAGATAAGAACAGAATAAACGTGCGACTATCGTACTCATCTGTACGAGCTTACCACTCCGCCTTCAAAGTATACGCGCACAATGCAGACGAAGTTTTTGATCCACTCGAACGCGCTCGGCAATTGTCGGAATAGCTCGTTTCCGCGGTCCAGCTGGAACTGACGTGGTAGAAAGAACTTTAGCTGCCCGGCATGGTTGCATGAACTGAATCCACTTCTTTCGAGTATCTGGATCAGATGGAAATGTGTGCAAAGAATATCCGTCTCCTGCTGAACGGCTGCACTCACCTACAGCACAATATCTGCCACCCCCTCGTGACTTTTTAGGCTGTAGGGGTTCGCAACTCGTGTTGATTTCACTTGGCGTTGGCTTGTTGTGTAGGTCGCGGCTGACGGCCAGTCCATCAAGTGACGTCACGGTTTTCGGTCTACCGCGCGGGGTTTGAACAGGTGTGCAAAAGTCGTTTTTTATCTATTAAATTCTTTCGGCGATTTTATTTAAAAATGAATACCATTACCGTGTTATATGACATGTAGACTGTTTTTAACAAATTATCAAAAATCTCTAAGTAGACCTTTAAAGCAAGCTGTTTTTGTAACGGCATCATACACAATTGAGTTAGAAATTTTTTTTTTTTTCAGACAGGAAATGGACAGTTGTAGCAAAAGTGTCACAGGAGGAAGTAATCTCTACAACGCAATTCATATGACATTTGAACTCTGGGGCTTCGATGATGAAGCGAGAATGACATTCTAGGAGTGTTCAGGCCAGTGATTTTTACTGACCCTAGACATCAAAATCAGGTATCGCTTGTGGAAACCTAGTTATACAAGTGGTTGGGATACCTGGGAGCTGCATTTACACAGTTCTTTAACAAATTGCACAGCGGTGAAGGTGGTTTGGCTGTCTTCTGTAGCTGAACCTGGTTTGGCTGTCTTCTGTAGCTGAACCATTAAGCTCTGTCTTGGTTGAAATTTGATCCATTGATGTGCACTATAGATGGTTGCTTGTGGCTGGAACAGTCTAGCTTGAATATGTCCCATTTATCTCCAGGTCACCACTTTAGTCTTTGTGTGTGTGTTGTGTGCGTGCATAAAGCTTTTAATTGCTACTTATTTTTGATCAGTGCCATTTTTATGTGTTTATGACAAATAATTTGTTACAAACAGGAGAAATAGAGCTACATTTGTCTGTGACTTTGTTTCATTTAATTTTAGTGTACAGCATTATTCTTTTTCAGAATTTGTTGGCTTGAAAATTTGAACTATTTTTGTCTGGCTATTGGAGGCGCTACAGTATGCGACCCTGATGGCAGCTTTGTCACAGTGCTCAGCATTCTTTATTTTCACTTCTGATGTGCATCACCGTTTTTGGCTCAAGATGCAGTTGTGTGAAAAAGGACCTCTGATTTCCAGCTTCAAATTGTCAAGTGATGTTGTTAGATGTCTAATGCATGTATGTAATTGTATTTGGGTCTGTAACTTGGAGGATACCGCGCGAATATTTACTAAATATTGGACTAGTGAGTAATATTTTAGCATGTTTTGTCCAGTTTACACAAGACATTATACTGATTGTCTTATCGTAAGTTATCAAAATGTACAGACACACATAAAGGAAAAAACCAGGGGCCCTGCTTTCTGCACGTTCACTGATGTCGGTGACATACAAAGTCAAAATGTGCAAAGGGAAGAAAAAATTCAGGGAAGGAAAAAAAAAGATCAAGAGAGAAAAGAATGAGAGGCAGTGGAATGCTGGTGGCTTTTTAAAAAATTTTTTATTTTTTAAAGATTGCAAGCAGATGGTGGATCATTAAAGCGTCCGCTAACTGCTTTGCGAGAAAAGGTTGACACCATTTTGTCTACCCAAGTTGAGGCAAAATGATGTCAGTATCTGACCTGTGTCGGCAGAAAGCTGTAACATTGGGAGAGCAAACTTATGGGCCTGGTTGTGGTTGGACGGAAAAGTAGGTGATGCACTACTTGATGCGCAGATTTGCATCCCATTGCACCTTTTTGATTGCTGGTTTCAATTCTTTTTCTAGGGGAGCAGGATCATCCTCATGGGATCCCCACTCAGATTTCAAGGGATTTTTGCTTTTCCACGGTGGGAGCCCTGAAAAAAGTAGTCTAAGGACAGTCAATGGGACGATTTGCTCAGCAAGAGGTGGCTCAAGGGGAAGATTATGACATGAACAGTTCTGCTTGATTAAGTGCCCATTTTTCTCTTGTTCAGTGTACTGTGTTATGTTTTAGTTTTGTAGGGTTCTGTGTTGGAGCCATGGCAGGGTCTTTTGCAGTGGATTGAACGGAAGAGTGATTGTACAGAAGTTTTGTGTTTGGTAAGAGAGCTGTTCTCATGTAGGTCAATGTTGATTCTTGCTTTATGTGAATTGGAGACAATATTGTGGATGGGGTTATCAGGGTAAGATATGCATGTACTTTTTTGTTGTTGAGTGCTGTTTATTGCAGTAGTTTGTTGACAATTGTCATACCTGTTTCTCTTTGTCTCAGTCTTCTCTGGCTTCATTAAATTTGGGTCTGTGTGATTTGTTTGACGGCAAAAACTGTGCAGATTATCAGTGGAAAGTGTTGCTGTATGATCTGTTGTTTGGTCAGGATTCTGTGTCGTGTATCTAAAGGATGATGTTTGTGTAGATGTTTGTATTTACAGAGATGGTTGTAAATGTAATGTACGCATCGGGTGATGTGTAATTGTATGGACCATGTGTCCTTTACGTAGCAGTGTATGTAATGCATACATAAGGGGGGTGTTTGTATAATTCTGTGGATCATGTGTGTTTCCTGTGAAATATATCTCATCCATGTCATCTTCTCATCTTAATTTAAGGTCTCGTAAGTAGATGACCTAAAGGTGAACAAGCTGGCACAATTTTTATTTTTTAACCTTTTGACATGTTTGTGAAAAAGAAGTGGAAACTAACGTGAAATATGGGCATTTTTTTTCTTTTTGTAACAAAGAAGATAGCGTACAGAAAACATATACAGAACTACTTTTCTTTCCTTTTTAAAAAAAATTTTTACCGAAGAAATCGGCCCAGAAAGAATCTGTTGTAAGATGGGCTCTAGTCAAACAGAAATTGACAGTAGGTTTCACTGAACACAAAACCAAGGTCTAAAAGAAAGGAAAAGTATGCATATCTGAGAAGAGAAATGGTTTCGAAAAGAGTAGGCTAACGGAGAAAAGAAGTACGCCTAAGAGAAAAAAAAAATTGAAGAAATAGATAGCATAATAGGAAAGGGGGGGGGGGGGGGGGGGGGGGGGGATATCAAAAGAAAAAGGCCTAGGAGAAAAGAAAAAATAGATCTAGCAGAAAAGGAGTGGGCATAACATAATAAAGGACTAACAGGGAAAAAACAGTATTGCTTAGCAAAAAAGAAAAAGGCTTTATAGAAAAAAGGGTAGGCCCATCAGAATTCTGAAAGGAAAACGTAGGCTTAACAGAAAAGAAATATTGTCTAACAGAGAAGAAAAGGCAGGTCAATAGAAAAGGAAGAGTAGGTGTAAAAGTAGGCAGAACTGAAAAGAGGTAAAACAAAACAGATGGTGGTACACTGGACAGAAAAGAAAAATTGGACAGAAAAGAAAAATTCGGCCTGAAAGTTGGCCTAACAGGATGAAACGAGGCAGGTCTGGAAGGAGGCTCAACAGAAGAGGAAAAGAAAGTCAAATAGTAGGCCTAAGTCAAAAAAGGAAGTGGGTCTACAAGTAGGCCTGATAGAAGAAAAAAAAAAAGGATTTGCGTGAATTTTCCTTGCCTACCCTTTGCCTGCGTCTGAGCCGACTGGATGGATGAACGTCAAGACTGTCACCAGTTACACATGATTCACAAGATCAACCCCCCCCCCCCCCCCCCCCCTCTTATTTTACACTGGAAATGTTTTTCTTGTTTGAAATGCATCTATAGGGGAAAAAAAATCCTTGGTTTTGTCAGCTGTATACAGTACTCATTTGTTTTTGACAGCTGTAATATCGCTATCGCCATCTTAAAGTATAAGATTGTCGTTTGCTGGGTGGCACATACTTGTGGCATTCCCAGAGCACTTGTTGACAGATTGTGTCTACAAGTCTGCTGGTTTTGCAGTGCAACTCGATATGTATTGTGAACTGCAGTTCGTTCCTTTCTGTCTGTGCTAGTGTTGTGATATTAATGCTAATTTGACAGGTATAAACGGTATTCCAGCCTTCTGAGTCTTATACACTGGGAATGTGTGTGCATGTGCACTCATATGACCCTGCACACATTTATACATTTCCTTGCGCATTTTGTTTTACGTTTTGATTTTTTAAAATCCCGCTTCGGCCTTCTGGTCTGTTTCCTCAAAACGTTGATTGCTGGGCAAGGGGTCTCTTTAGTGTAAATAGTATCCCCAACATCTGCTAGCAGTTTCCTTCTTCGCATCACTATCTTTGACTGGGTTTTGTTTTAAAAGTCTTTACTGTTGTCTGCAGTTTTCCTGCCATAGTAGTCCTCTCTTTGTTGTTGGAAAGTCTCAACTTTTTTCTCTGGTTTATACCATCCTAGACTGTGCACATCTTTCAGAATAAACACAAGCTCTCTGTTCTGCCTCGTCTATTTGCCCATTGGGCTTTTTTGTTGTAAATTTTTTTTTCTCTTCTTTTTCATTGGGACTGAAAATTAACGCGCACCTGCATCACAGTGTAGGTAATTCTGCCCAAGATGTCAGTTGATTTGTCTTTGTTGTTGTTCTTTTTCAGAATGGAACCTTTATTTTTTCCTTGGATGTTGATAGTCCTGAAAGGCCCCCATGTGGCTAGCTGCATTATGACAATGAAGGTTAATCTGAAGAGTTCCTGCTTAGAATCAGAAATAAAGTATTGGGTCAGTCGGCCAAACATGGTTTTTTTTTACAGTTCACTTACTCCAAGAACAGATGTGCGCAAATTTTAGTTTACAAGTTTGGTCCTGGTGGCTACAATTTACATGAAATGCTATGAAATGGGCAAGAAATTCATGATGAAGTGAAGTGAATATATTAACCCATTCTGTGCCTAACTTGACGAGATAACTCAACGGCAAGAACATGCACTCTTTGCTGCCATGGCCGTAGAGTATACTCGCCATGGTTAAGTCCGGAAATTTTTCTTGTTTCTATTTATACTGCTTACAAAGCAGAATATTTTCAGAGAGGTGAAGGTCTCTAGATTCTATTGATAGTTGGTAATCTCGTTTTTGTCGGCGAGAAAGTCAGTAGAATTTAAAAAAAATATACCCGTTTTTTGTAATTTTTTTATGGAAAAAACTCTGGCAAATAGGATTTAACCCTCTTGTACTCAGTTTCTCTGACTGCAAACTTCCCTAGATTTCAGATTCTTTTACAGGTTTCAGCCTAAAAATGGGTATGTGTAATTATTAACTTATGGGGAATGTATGTGAACCGCTAGGAGAAAGAAAATTGGCAGACAGTTTCAGAAGAGCATGCACTTCACTTTGAACTCTATTTTGTCTGTCTTAGAGATATAGGTCGTGTCACTGTCACCAAATTGTCACCAGACACGTGACATTTTATGACGACAATCAAGTTTACAGCATGCAAGCATGCACAGTCACCATGCTGATGCAGGCTGTTAGTGTAAGATGAAACCGGAGGCCTACCTGACGTAAACCATCTGCTGCCTGGCAGTACAGGTCCCACTGGTTGTCCACCAATGTCATACAAAACTTGTCACATGTCACACACAATACTATAAAAGAGAGTCAGGTGCGCCCTTTGCAGCTTGTTTTTGTCTTGTATACCTGTTTTTTTCATCAGTAGCAGTCTTAAAAAACAAAGAGGAACAAACAAAAAGAAAAAATCAAGTGGTGTAGCAGTGTTGGGTAACGAGGTGAGCGGGCCCAGTGGGTTCCTGAAACTGCCGCACTTCTGCCACGCCACGTGTCGCTGGTCGCCACGTTGTTTGAAGCACAGCGAGCGGAACATCGTACTCCGGGTCGCTTTCTACTTCACCGTCTTCTTCAATACCACTACCTACTTCAATATCACTTTCATTCTCCATCTCTCTTTCAAATTTCTCTACTTCTCCAATAATTTGATCCAACTCCTCTTGCGAGTAGTCGATCATTTCTTCATCGTCAGTAGCAGACGCCAAAGCAGCCATTGTGAAAGTCGGTCGGTTTCATTCACAAACTTACTCGCTGTGTTTGCCCCTTTTCCCAATGAACATGCGCGGTTCCATCACCCCAAAATAGTGCCAACACATGATTGGACCATGCCTGAGTCTTCCTAGTTACTGTCTGCGACTCTGCGTGTCTACACACGTGATAACTGCGTGATGGAAAATTCCTACGGACAGATCCCGGTAGCTCCCGGTACGGAAAGAACAGGCGCCTGAAGTTAACTCCCGGATTCTCCCGTTGCAAGTATAAGAGGGTTAACTTTAAGCTTAATTCCCAGGCAGCGAAAGGGTACTTAAAGAAAGAAAAAAAAACCCATGAATGAACCTGCTTTTTACTTGATTGATACACTTCTGGAGCTGGTCAAACTCTCCATTTAAACATGAAAATCACATTGCAGAAAGTGTAACAGAAGAGCCTGAGCAAAGACGACAATAATGATAAAATGAAGGTCGGTTTTGGCTGCCTTAATGGTCTGTTTCTTGGTTCAACCAAAGTCTTGTGTATTTGGTACTTTGTGTGTGAAAAAGCTGTAGCTCTTGCATAAGTTTATCATTAATGTCACCAATCCGGCTTGGCATAATTATATTGAGCTGACATCAAGATGATCGCTTGCCTTCGAAAGATTGATGTAACAGTAACCTGCGGATAAAAGCGGTCAATTTTCTGTTACTCGCTTTTCTAAAAGTGTTGTTGACATGAAACTAGGAGGCGAGTGCTTGTGTGTAGTGCACCTTGTCATTAGTGTCAAGATGAGAGAACTGTAAGTGTATCAGTTGTCCACAGTATCCCTTTGACAGGCTGTAGAACGTGGCTACAAGTCTTGTCTATAAGACCAAGAAAAGAAACCATGTAACAGCTCTCTTTCCATCTCTTCACTGGTTGCCTGTCTCTGCTCTCGCTCAGTACAAGATCTGCCCAACTCCATAACCTGGGTTGGTCTTTAATTCATTCACCCCTGAGTACAAAAAGTGTCGCTGAACAGTGCCGTGAAACTGCGGCCCAGCAGATGCTCAGGTGATGGAACCGAAATATTTGAAGTGGTATTAAAAACTATGAAGGTAACCATTTCAGTGTTAAAAAAGAAAAAAATTGCATTAACACATTAAAGTTTACATTCAAATACATAAATAATGTTCAAGTTTGCGGTTTCATTGAAAGTCCAAAAGCACATAGGAATTGTAATATCTTGTTACGCAATCGTTTTTGAAATAGTTCTGTGAATTTGTTTGTCTCTTGGCAAAACAGCTTCTGAGATGCCTTCTGCCCATGGTGATAAGCCGTAACTAGTCAGACAAAAGAGGATGCCAGGCTGTAGACCACGGCAGTTCTTACTGCTACATTTAGTCGCTGGGGTCAAAGTCTTCAAAAGCGTGAGACGGAAAAGCAGAAGAAACAAATTGTGAGCGGTCTTGTATCTGACACCCTAGAGTGTCAGGAGATAAGGGCCGAAACGGTTCGCTTGAAGGGTGCTTCGAGTAAGCGTGGAGAATAGCGAACCACACATTGCTTTGCTGTCTGTATCGCGCCTAGGTACACAACGACTACACACACAGGCGCGGGGAGCTTAAACCGAGAAAAGCGGAATTGTCTCTGTCCACAACACCCTGTGAGCTATTTTCTGCGAAGGTTATTAGTGGCGTCAAGTGCCAGACAGATTCACCATCCTTCGCTTGCCGGAACAAGTGTCTGTTCCAGAAGCGCTTGAATTCTTACACATACACGAACGCACGCACGTATGCGTGCGCACACACACACACACACACACACACACACACATGCGCACACGCATGCACGCGCACTCACAATATGTACATAAAAGCAGAAACTTACCGTCAATACCCTCATTATGATTATTAACATTACAGATGTGGGTTTAGGTATGAACTTTTAACAGCCTGACTAATGGAAAAAAACAAAACAAAAACAAGACCAGCGCTTGACGAAAAACTGCTGCAACCCAAAGTCGAGTGTGTGTGTGTGTGTGCGTCTGTGAGAGAGAGAGAGAGAGAACGAGAAGAGTGAGAGAGGAATGGTTGAGTAAACATGACTACACAAGACACTGCACGCAAATTTACCACTTATAAAATCAATAGGGAAGAAAAGAAACATGCACAGTGTCCACCAGGCGCGCATGCAAAAACAGAGAGAGAGACTGACAGAGAGAGAGGGAGGGAGAGATTGGGGGTGGGGAGGATGACTGAGAGAATACATACATAAAGAAACAGACATGCACGGATACCTTTGTACACACAAAATCAAAAGCATGCAGAGAGAGAGGGAGGAGAGTGGAGGTGGGAGGGAGGATGATTAATAATACATATATGAAGAACTTGACATGCACAGATAGCTTTGTACATACAAAATCAATAAAAGCATGATCAGGAGAAAATGTTTCACATGACAATGGCTTGCACTCATAACTGAACAATCTATCTCTCCACACACACGCACACACACACTCTCTCTCTCTCTCTCTCTCACACACACACACACTAAAAATTACATATACACGGCACACGAGTCTGAGGCGGGGAGGGAGAGAGAGAGAGAAACTGAACAGAAACTGACGTGCATGCATGACTTCACAGAACAAAACAGATATCACACACACACAAAACATAATTATACACGGCATACGAGACTGAGGTGGGTCGGGGAGGGGAGGGAGGGGGAGAGAGAGAGAGGGGGGGGAGGAAGAGAGAGAGAAGCTGAATTGAAACTGACGTGCATGCATGACTTAACAGAACAAAACAGATCACACACAAACGCCAACACGCATGCACACACACACGCACATGTGTACTCGCGACCCTTGAAGGTAAAGCCATGGTTCTGTGTCAATATCCACATCACATAACTGTTCACTATCACTTTTAACACAACACAAACTGTCTTGTCTGCACATGTCTCGTGGTGTGTCCTACTCTCAGATCAGCGGCTTGTGTTGCAGAAGAGTGTGACACTGACAGGGCTTTTGCTGTTGTCCCCTCTCCTCTCTCAAACTGCCCCCACCCCCACCCCGTCCCCCACCCCCACACTTTAACATGAAGTACACTTTGCCCGTTTGAAAAAAAAAATCTTGCACAAAACACAGACTATTTTTGAATGTACTTCCTCCCTATCTTCCAGAACATTCACATTGAAGATTACCTTTATTTCAGAAGCAACACTCAAACATGTTACCACTGATTTGTTTTTATCTTTCTTTAATCTCTTAGACCTTTTCCCACACAGTCTACACAAGACCTTTAAACGTTCTAAATGTACAGTGAGAGAATGACCCTTTTGTTCCATAATCCTTTTGGCCACCCCCCCCCCCCCCCCCTCTCTCTCTCTCTCACACACACACACACACAATAAAAAAACGCCCTAATGGTACTACCAACAGCACACTTTAATTTGAATTTGCCGATAGAAATAGTAGTAGTGATTGGAAATGAAGTATTATAATTATGATAATTGTTTACTTATTACTGTTAGGCCTACTACCATTACTGTTATCAGTAGTGTTATTTTGCTTGTAGTAATTATGTTATCCTCTACGTTTCCCTTTAATTAGGCCTACGTTGCTCTACATGCAACCATAGTACATATAAAATGTAGCAACAATGAAGAAATATGTGTGTAAATACGACCCCTTTACAAATGCCAACTTTTCATTCACAAAGATGCTTCCCAATGTTTGACCTACTTCGGCTTAAAAGCACATCACAGCCAACGACGCACGCACGCGCAGGCCGGTCGCAAAGTTCTGTCAGAAAGTTTTAAACACATGCTTAATTATGGTACTCACAGAGCTGATCGAAATGCCAGTTTTTGTCACATTCTCAAGTACTCGCTGAGCTATTGCTGACACACAGAAATTATAGTCTAAAAACAACTGTACAGTAAATATAACTTAATGATGTTGCACCAGTCTCGAAGCGTCCACTGGCCACACACACAGCGTCTTCGCTGAGAACAGGCTGAGAACAGAATGCGCGTCTGGAAGTGCGGTGGCTGACTGGTTACTGCCTAGCTGGGGTCAAAAGGCAAAGCGTTGAACGAACTAAATGCAGTTGCTCTGAGTGTGCTGGCGCCGCCGTGAGACACAGAGTTGGAATGATTGTCTTGCTGACATTACAAACTGTGCCAGTAGCGTAACTTGTCCTGTGACAACGGATAGTTGATTTCTGAGTGGGCTTCAAGAAGGCATGTTTTCATAACCTTTTTCATGAGGAATGAGCCAGAGTATAATGATAAATTTTAGGTGAATGAATAATATTTCTATGGAGTTGTGTTTATTCAAGGTCTGCCTGGACATATAGATGTTAAATATGTTGTCATTGTTAGGTATTGTGAGTACTCGTATTTGCAGAATATTTTCATGTCTTGCATACAAGTACTGCCATTCACAAAACTTAACACAATGTTTGTGTAATACAGGCAAACGCTAAAACAGGCGCATTTCTGAATAGGTTTGGTTTCTCAAAATTTGGAGGCCCAATTCCATTTACTCAGTGATTGTTCTGACCATTAAACTTGGCTAATCCCTGAAGTCTCTTTGATATACACAAAACTGGCTTTAGACTAACATGATGTTAATCCATGTTACTTCTTGCACTCTTGTCAACACAGTGATACACTGCAGTGTCCTGTGGTAATATACAGCACCAGGGATGTTGTCCTGTCAGTTCTGTGCTGAAAAGTAGTAATAATGATGACAATGCTGACATTTTGTATTGGGCATAGAGTGCAGTTTGGATTATCTTTTGTTTTTTATGGTTTGATGTCCTGTGTGCGTGTGTGTGCGCGCAGGAGTTGAGTAGAAGTTTCTAATAGTGTCATGATTAAATGACCTATAACAGTCATTGTGATTCTTGGGGTGTTTGCCATTCTGCGTGGTTTGCTTGTCGAATATATATAATACATTTCTGGTATCGGTGTCATAAAACCGATAATTATGCAAATGTGTATTTTACAGTATTTCAACTGGTTATTTCAATTCCACATTGTTCATCCTATGTTTTCGGAAGAACGTTCACTTTCTAACAGTGTCTTTAGGTATGTGTTTTTCTAAAGTTAATGAACAAAATACTTCCACAAAAGGCAGGCCAAATCAATTGACTGATCCGCTTTAGAAAAAGGTAAAAGAAATATGAAGAACCTCCACAAAAGGCTGGCTGAATCAAGCTCCAGTGTAATTCCATAGTCTCAGCGACAGTGTGTCTGAGAACTAGAGGGATATGACTTCTATGACTTCTGAGTGGAAGCATGTCCAATTTCATAAAAATCATTTGTATTTATAATAGTATGAACCGAGTAGGGGAGACGGGAGGGAATGGTTGATGTGCCCAAAGGAGATGAGTGTTATTGATTGGATTTGAAACTGTCTACACAAGTAAGAAAAAGAGAGGGGAAAAAAGCACAATTGTTTAGCTCAAGTGTGTATTGAAGATGGGATTTTTGATTGGTTGATATGGCAACTCCAGTGAGGTTGGTCAGCTCAGCTGTCGTTTCTGTCTTCATCTGTCCATTCCAAACCTTGATACAAGGCTTTTAGAGGTACTGATTCCAGATGTTCTCATTTGGTTCGACACTTGAATTGTATTTGCTACATCTGTGCAGTTTCAAGTTCTCATACAGGACAGACATATCACCTCCTTGATATCCTTTATGGTGTGAAAAGGAGACCCACTAGAAACAAAATGTGAAGAGGCTGGCAGAGTGTGATGATGGGCGGATCCATGTTTTTGCTTGTTTGTGTTGCATTTGTCGACTACATGATGATTTGTTGTAAGGTTAATAGCGAGTTCTGTGTAAGCTGGAAATCTAGTACTTTTTGTGTGAATGGAAAGCTATGTTTGTGAATGTTCATGAACAGAAAAGTGACAAAATGTATGCGTTTGTTGACTTATAAGGGAGATAACTCTGCAAGCAGAGAGACAATGTGGAGACGAAACGCCCATTATTAGTCATTTGCTTTTTCATGTTCAGCTACGCAATCACACCACGAGTATCTATTTTTAATGCTCTGGGATGCTCCATGGGAGAAATGTGTTGCTTCACATCCACAACACACACACACACAGACTGACAATTGCTGAAGATGTCTAGTACAGCGCCAATGGTATGAGGAGAGAAGTCTCTTCCGATGGTTTTTTGCTTCTGTCTTGTCACCATTAAATTGTACAAACTGAATCCTGATTTGTGCGTGTCAGAGGTGAGATTGGGCGCTGGATAATGGATATTGATTCAGCAAACTGCTGTTGTGCTTTACAATGATAAATTGTAATACATGTATGCAATACACAGGCAGTGGTACTTGACACATACAATGCATCTTTTTTTAATCATTAAATTACAAGGCAACATTCACCAATCCAGTCATTCCTTCATGAGGAGCACAGAAACACATTGCACCATATGAACAGTCCAGAATGATGCAGCTCATCTGGGATAATGAAGCAGATTACATGTCAGTGGAAACCAGAATATCGTAAGTCAACATTTTCTTTCGTTCCAGTGCAAACTAATTTGCCAGTACACAAGTTTCACAGACAAACACATGAATCATGTGCATTTAAAACAACAAATCTTACCAGTGGGAAGTGTGTGCACTTCCCATCCTATCAAAAAGTTTTCACTGACGGTTCCAAGTCTGAGGATGGAGTGGCCTGTGCAGCCTATGCCCTGGGGCTCCTTCTCAGATATTGTTGGAACATATACATTCAGATGCTTCTGTCTATTCTGCTGAACTTACTGCTCTAGTACTGGCTTTGAAGATAATCTCCCATTCTTCGAGGAGGGACTTTCTGGTTCTGTCGGATTCGCTGTCAGCTTTGGGGGCCCAAATAGCTGGCCGCAACCTTCAGCATCCAGAACTTTTACTTTTTTTTGAACTTTTTAGCAAGTTGAAGGCGGACGGTTACAACATTACTCTTGCGGGTTCCTGGCCATGTTGGCATCGGCGGGATACGAAATGTTGATCGTTTAGCCAAGAACGCCACAAGAGAGAAACTGTCAAACATTTATATCCTGCTGAGACGTGAAACCCAAATTTAACGTTATGTGAGAGACCTCTGAGGAGGATTGGAACACACAGGACGATAACAACTCTTTCAGTCGTCCAAACCTTAAGGATTCTCCATCCACATGGGAGGCTGTAAAGAGGAAACGTTCTGTGCCGCTGCACACCGGCCATTTTTATTTTACCCATTTACCTTTAAAGAGTGAAGAAGTCGTGGTGCATTCCATGTCATGCGCTCATCATCAACAACATGTACTTTAGAGTGTTGTGAATGCACGAATGTAGAGAGCACAAGTTTTTACGGCGGAGTCCATGAAGATCTGTTCAGGATGTCCCTGACGTGATCCTTGAGTTTTGTGGAGGAGATTAACATTTTTTATCTGATTTGAGTTTTACGAAGAAGATTTTTAACAAAGTTCTGGTTCGTTTGTAGACATGTCATTTAATAGTTGTGAAAGTTTTTTTTTTTTTTTTTTCTTATTTTTTTGGGATTGTTTTAGTTTCAATTTGTATGATCTGGATGAGCTGATTAACGGGTGCACACCTGTGTGCCCCTCTTCAGTCAGTCGGCTGGGCTAATAAGCAACATTATCTTATCTTACTTAAGTGTGTGCAGGTTTTGATAATGCATCATTTTCTTTCAAAACCAGTCAATACAAAACTGAGCGTTGTGAAAATTAGGACTAAAAAATGGGAGACCTCTTTCTCTTTCTAGTGACCTGTGCGAGTGGGGACTTTTGAGGACTATAGAACATGACTATATAACACCCTACAAGATGTAATAAATCTATAGAGTTCTCATTCCTTCATGAGGAGCACAGAAACACACTGCACCATATGAACAGTCCAGAATGATGCAGCTCATCTGGGATAATGAAGCAGATTACATTACATTAAATCTAGAGTTGGCAACTTTCCACAAGCTGCAAGTTATGTGTGCGTGTGTGTTTATAGTGAGCACTTAGTTTTTTCCCCATGATGGAGGTGGTACCTTTGACAGGAAGAAGATACATAGATAGGTGGAGGAATTCGAACATCTCATATTAACGGAAAAGTGAATTTGAAATTAAAAAAAACACCATGACAATCATAAGGATCTTGAACTGTAAGTCCCCCCCCCCCCCCCCCCCCCCCCCCCCCCCCCCCCACTACTTGATGGTAATGACAATCAAAGCTCTTGAAGTGTCAATATCCAGCCCCCCCCCCCCCCCCCCCCCATCCCTTCAGTACTCAAGGGTAACACACCTACCTGCATGTGACCACACTGAAAATTAAGCTGTTCTAAAGCATTTCAACATTATGGACAGGACATATCTGGACTCAACTTCATGGAACCTGCAAACATTGATGCTGCTCTATTTTCATTAATGTGGCCTGTTGGCACTCTGTGTATCAAATCTGACTCAACTTCATGGAACCTGCAAACATTGATGCTGCTCTATTTTCATTAATGTGGCCTGTTGGCACTCTGTGTATCAAATCTGACTCAACTTCATGGAACCTGCAAACATTGATGCTGCTTCTATTTTCATTAATGTGGCCTGTTGGCACTCTGTGTATCAAATCTGACTCAACTCATGGAACCTGCAAACATTGATGCTGCTCTATTTTCATTAATGTGGCCTGTTGGCACTCTGTGTATCAAATCTGACTCAATTCATGGAACCTGCAAACATTGATGCTGCTCTATTTTCATTAATGTGGCCTGTTGGCACTCTGTGTATCAAATCTGACTCAACTTCATGGAACCTGCAAACATTGATGCTGCTCTATTTTCATTAATGTGGCCTGTTGGCACTCTGTGTATCAAATCTGACTCAACTTCATGGAACCTGCAAACATTGATGCTGCTCTATTTTCATTAATGTGGCCTGTTGGCACTCTGTGTATCAAATCTGACTCAACTTCATGGAACCTGCAAACATTGATGCTGCTTATTTTCATTAATGTGGCCTGTTGGCACTCTGTGTATCAAATCTGACTCAACTTCATGGAACCTGCAAACATTGATGCTGCTCTATTTTCATTAATGTGGCCTGTTGGCACTCTGTGTATCAAATCTGACTCAACTTCATGGAACCTGCAAACATTGATGCTGCTCTATTTTCATTAATGTGGCCTGTTGGCACTCTGTGTATCAAATCTGACTCAACTTCATGGAACCTGCAAACATTGATGCTGCTCTATTTTCATTAATGTGGCCTGTTGGCACTCTGTGTATCAAATCTGACTCAACTTCATGGAACCTGCAAACATTGATGCTGCTCTATTTTCATTAATGTGGCCTGTTGGCACTCTGTGTATCAAATCTGACTCAACTTCATGGAACCTGCAAACATTGATGCTGCTCTATTTTCATTAATGTGGCCTGTTGGCACTCTGTGTTCAAATCTGACTCAACTTCATGGAACCTGCAACATTGATGCTCTCATTTTCATTAATGTGGCCTGTTGGCACTCTGTGTATCAATCTGACTCAATTCATGGACCTGCAAACTTGATGCTGCTTATTTTCATTAATGTGGCCTGTTGGCACTCTGTGTATCAAATTGACTAACTTCATGGAACTGCAAACTTGATGCTGCTCTATTTTCATTAATGTGGCCTGTTGGCACTCTGTGTATCAATCTGCTAACTTATGGACCTGCAAACATTGATGCTGCTCTATTTTCATTAAGTGGCCTGTTGGCACTCTGTGTATCAATCTGACTCAACTTCATGGAACCTGGCAACATTGATGCTGCTTATTTTCATTAATGTGGCCTGTTGGCACTCTGTGTATCAAATCTGACTCAACTTCATGGAACCTGCAAACATTGATGCTGCTCTATTTTCATTAATGTGGCCTGTTGGCACTCTGTGTATCAAATCTGACTCAACTTCATGGAACCTGCAAACATTGATGCTGCTCTATTTTCATTAATGTGGCCTGTTGGCACTCTGTGTATCAAATCTGGTTACTTTTCCCATCCTCTCAGCTTCTACAAATGATCTGCTTTTACCAAGAGGATTCTTGGAGAGAAAAAAACAAAGGTGACTTTGGTGAAACATGAAAGCAATTTCACACAGACTTATCATAAAATAATACGAAAACAAGTGGGGTCCTAGGATAACTGACAGCTGACATCTGATATATCCTGCACACCATAGGACTGGCTTTCTGTGCACAAAATTCCAGATTGCAGTAAAACACCTCGATCATAAATTACAGACAAAAAACTAAAAGGTTCAAAAATTCTTTCCAAAGAACTTTGCTTATAAATGCTCACATCCTCCCCAAAAACAAACGACCAAAAAAAAAAAAAAAATGGGAGAGCATCAGTGGGACTGAAACAGTGAACTGATGTAATGCAAATCCAGCTTAAGGTATTCGACAAGCTCAAAAAGATCATGCATGTGACCTATTCCTGTGACCTTGTCCCAATGAGGATTCCGTCTGCAATTCATTTTCCACTCCTGTCATCAGCACAGAAATTCTGTGTGACTTTTCATCTCGTGGACCAAACACGGTGCTGTACAATCCAGCCTGAAGAGGTCTTTAGTGTGCAACCTGTTTATCAATATCATTTACTTGAAGTCACTTCAGAAAGCTGAAGCCTGGCACGTGCATGCTCTACTCTGTGACCGCAACAGATTCGAAGTGAAACACAAAACTTCTACATCTTACAAGGCAAGTGACACGATGGTATTTTAGGGGGAAGAATCTATTAATTTTCATTGGATCTTGAGAGAAACTGGCGGAGCTTTCCTCTGGGATTCAGGATTGGGGGATTTGAACAGAAAGAAAAGACGGAAAATGGTGAAGATCTGACAGTGTTTACAGACATGTTGGAGAAAGTTTGTCTGGTGAAAACCGTTTCTTCACCTCATTCAGCAATGTGTAGCAACTATTTATGTACTGTAAACATAGAATATACAAAAATCTATTACAATGACCTGTGTTTATAGACATGGTGGGGATTATATGGGTGAAGATTGCGGAAATTGTGACTGGATGTAAAAACTATTCAGCATCTATGGTGTAAATCAATGGCGACTTCCTTGCCTTCATAGAGGAATGATTCTACACCCCATTATCCCCCTCCCTCCACCACTCCCACCTCTTCCCCACCCACCCCTTCCTTTCAGAAGGTTAACCACTTCACATAATTTGAGATTTTCAACAACTTTCACTTAAAATCTGCTTCTTATTGGAGGCTAATTGATCGTTTCCAATTTTCCTCCTCATCTTACACTTATTTCGGTAACAATTGAATCTTAAAGCCGATTGGTTTGCTGTTGTCCAGCTATCAACTCATCTTCAGTGTTGAGTCGCTACTTATGGTACAATGGACAATGTCACAATGTTGTTAAATTTTTTTCACAACAACCAATCACACTTCGTGAATAACATGCCTGCAGGGCTGCAGCTTAATAAATGCTTTCCCCAACATCGATGCCAGAGCACACATGCATTCTAATATTTTCAAACTGACCAGCCTGATTTAATTAGAGAAACGACAGGATTACATCTACATAAAAGCCAGGAATGAGTACATACAACAATTACAAATGGAACAGAGATCAGAATTTTAGACCTGCTTATGCTGTGACTTGAATTAAATTGTCCACCTTCAGATGCAAGTTCAAACAAAAAAATACACTCAGATGTTAAAAGAGAAAACAAACATGGTATGCTTTTCCAAAGACCCTCTGTCCTGCTCCATGGTTGTTGCCCCTGGGCTGTTGCCTGTGCACTATCTTGAATCAATGGAAGACAAACGTCTTGGCCAAGGGGGACAACTGGGTCTCATACCCAGACCAGCACAACTGATGACCTTCAGTTATTTTCCACAAAACGCATCTATTGTGAATTTACCTGGATGACCTAGAAGCCCGATGTGTTGCTTTTTTCATGATTATCTGCGATGTGTGCATACCACCTTCTGTAAAAAAACAAACAAACAACAAAAACCCTTAAGCCCATTCACCACGATCCTAATTTGAAATTCCAATAGTGGTAAGCTCCTGGCTTGGGTGTAGGTGTGAATATGCCGGTGACTGGGTTTGGGCAAGGCAGTGGGTCACCATTCAAGCTGAAGACTGCACCCATGGCTAAGCCTGGGCTGGAGATCATGTGAGCACACCGTGCAGTGAGAAAAGGTTTAGCACACACATTATTTCGTCCACTACTGCCGCAATCAACTCCTTCCTACCTTGCCTCCCACACAGAACAAAACGGAGGCAACAGCACAAGCTCACACCACCAGCGGTGAACAAACGACTCCGCTGAATGCTGGAAGATGGGATGGAGGCAAAAATGAAACATCTCCCCGCATTTCCATTCATACCTTATTTACAGTGGAAAGTGAGCGGCAGTTTGAACAACCCATCTTGTCCCTTCCATCTGACACAGAGCCAGCCACACCCACACACATCTGTGTCCAGGTGACCAAGGAGCCAGGCTCAGACCGTGGTATGGAGAGGCTGACGAGTGGTGAGGGGCGGTTCCCTGAGGAAGCTACTCATGCACTAACTAGTGGCACTCTCAACACGCCACCCCCACCCTCGTCACGCACTGAGCACACACTACAGCTGTCTTCACACCTTGCACAATCAGAAGTGTACTCTGGTTTTTTTTATATACTTGATTATCACCATAAATTGAGAACATCCGCCTAAGCAGGAAGAACGGTATCCTCCACATATGAAACAAGTCAGTACATTTGACATTCATGAAACTGCAAAGTTCCATGTCCTGTGCCGAGGCTGCTGGACACATGAACATGGTGACATAAAAACCTCCCTTTCAACAAAGCCACAATAAACTTCAGTAGAATGCTATGAACTGCAGGCTGTCCTACATGAACCCAATGGAACGCCAACAGCTGGCTCCACCAACAGTTCCAGCAATACAATTTGAGCAGTTCAGTCAAAGAGCTGGTTCCAGCCTTTTGGCAATTTGTCCACTGTAGTGTTCTGCGTAGATGCTGTGTCCCAGCATCAACGTTGATCTTGTGCTGAGGTCACAGCTGGGGCGAGCAGATCTCCATGCTGACTGACGACGGACGCCAAATCATTTTGGAGCGGAGTCCAGGGTGTGGGGGGATCCCGCAACAGGTGAGTCGGCTTTAGAGGGCTTCTTCATGACAGGGGGCTTCACCTTCACTGGGGGCTTTGGCTTTTGAGCAACAGGGGGCGGTGTAGGGGACGGAGAAGGAGAGATCTTTGGGGTGGACTCCTCATCTCCTGTATGGCCGGTCCCAAGTCCCGGACCAGCCCCTATGGTCCCAGCCAGACTGCTGGTGCTGCTGACCACACTGCCTATCACGCTGCCACTGCCAAAACTGGACAGGCTGGGCGTCTTTCCCACCAGCTCGTGTCGCGACAGTCCGTGATGCACGCTAGGCATGCTGACCTGGCTACGGTGGAAAGGCGTTGCCGTGAAGGTGGACATGATGGAGTGAGCCACCGACTCCCGCGCCAGGTCCCCTGGCTCACTGGAGATGCTCATCCTGTTGGATGGGGGCGACATGGACCTCTTGTACAACGACCCTTGACTCTGAATTGAGCTGGCCAACGGAACTGGTGGCATGGCTGGGGAACCAAAACTGGTCCGCCAGCTTTCTTCAGGGTCCCTTGGTTGGACTGGGCGAAAGTCTCTGCGGCGGTGGTGGGACTGTCAGGCTCACTGGAGTCCTGGGAGGATGGTGTGTTGGAACCTTCAGGCAGATCCAGAACGAGGTCTGGGGTGTGTTTAGGGGTCTGTTTCAACTTGACCACGGGAAGACTCATACGTTTGTCCGACTTCTGCTGCATCTCCAGTGACTTGAGACCCGCCATGACTTCCTCCAGGGCGTTGTCGATGTCCAGAGACAGCTCATCGGCACCGCTGTCCGATGCTGTGGTGGACATGGAGGTGTCCATGATAGAGGAGGAGGAGGAGGGGGAGGTGGTCTGGCGCTTCCCCTCGTGATCTTCCTGTATGGGCGACAGGTCACTTCCGCTGGAGATGCTGGAGGTCAGCTCGCGGGGCGTGCCTGTACCGCTCTGAGGGGTGGACGGCGGGGTGCCCTCCGCAGCGTCCACACCGATGATGTCCGTCTCTCTGATGACGATGTTGGGCTGGGAGGTGGAGGTGGTGGACTTGTCCGACGTCTCCAGGCCAGAGTCGTTGCTGATCTGACGCACAATGGGTTTGGCCTGTGTGGTCAGTGACTGTGTGGAACTGGACTTCTCCTCCCCTCCCTGACTTCCACGGCCATCGTCACGTCTGCACACACAACCACATCAAGTCCACGTCGCTTAGGACACAGAAAGGGTTCACACTGAACACTGCTGACAACATTCACAGACTTTTAACAACTTTTCAAAGGCAATAACAGATACTTCAAAGACATATTGACCATGAGGGCCTGCTGCTTGAATTAGAACACATCGGCATTGGCGGTTCTTTGCTAAAATGGGTTAGATCATTCCTCGTTGGGAGAACGCAGAAAGTTGTTGTGGACGGGTCGTCATCCCATTGTAAACCAGTCTTGTCTGGTGTACCACAGGGAACTGTTCTGGGGCCCTTGTTTTTCTTAATTTATATAAATGACAAAAGTAGAAATCTCTCTCCTGGAACTACTATAAGGCTTTTTGCAGATGACAGCTTAGTATATAGAACAATCAGAAGCAAGAATGATACACGCATTCTACAAGAAGATCTAAACGGTTTGCAAGAGTGGGAAAGAACTTGGAAAATGGAATTTCATCCCCAAAAGTGTCAAGTGGTTGCATATATATATGTAATAAACGCTCACCAACTAGATCAGAATATTCTATTCATAATACTATTCTTAAAGAAACCAGTGCTGCAAAATATTTAGGCGTGATTATAGATAGTTGTCTCAAATGGAAAGAACATTACAATTTAGTATGTAAGAAAGCAAATAACATCTTAGCTTTCTTATACAGGAATATCAACGACTGCCCCAAAAAGGTTAAAGACGACTGCTACAAAACACTGGTTAGACCAGTACTGGAATATGGTCGCTCAGTCTGGGATCCTTACCATCTAAAGGACATTGATAACCTCGAAAAGATTCAGAAGAGACAGCACGGTTTGTAACAGGGAACCATATCAGAGAGAAGGGGAATACTAGGAAGAACATGAGGAAATTAGAATGGAAACCCTTAGAAGAGAGAAGAGCTTTTATCAAACTTAATATCTTCTTCAAAGGCAGAGCTAAAAACTATTGATATCCCAATGGAACAACTAGTATTGAATAAAAGTAGCACCAGGAGTGGCGGTCAATGTTATACCATACCTGCATCAAATATTGACAGCCACTTACATTCATTTTATCCTAGTTCTGTACGGCTGTGGAACTTGCTGCCGGGTGCCATCAAGATTGCCACAAATGCAGTCTCATTTAAAAATCAAATTGATACGATAGTCTTGAGACCTGCATATTGACGACTTTTCTATTTTAACTTCCCCAGATATTTTATGGTTACCTGGGCCTGAAACTGGCCATTGCTTTTAACTTTTTGAATATCGTGTGCGACCCCTTGTTGCCGGGTTTTGCTCCAGGGGCCAACAGGCCAAGTCGCACTTTATTTTATTTTATTTTACTTTTTAACATGCGCGCGCTGGTGACCTACTCATTTTTGAGTGAACCAGTCTTCTAGGAAGAAGAAAAGATATTGTGCCAGTTTTGTTTTAAAATTCTAAAGAAATTTACTAGTAATAAGAATAATAGTGGTATATGTTACCGCAAATAAGGCCTCCAAGACTGCTAATTTGAGTGATTCTTAGTGTGTGTGTGTGTGTGTGTGTGTGTGTGTGTGTGTGTGTGTGTGTGTGTGTGTGCGTTGTAGATATACCACAATGGATAAACAAAAAAAAAAAAACCCAAAACACAAACATATGCACACAATCTCTTTACATTCTATTAAAAAAATAACAGTACATTGCCCTGCCCTCCTCCCCCAAATGAACCATATAAGACCAAATACTGGTATCAGCTTAAATACCTACTGGTAAGTTGTTCTTTGACTTCCTGAGCCACTTTTTTTCTTCTTCTTCTTCTTCTTCCTAAAATACTGGTTCACTCAAAAATGAGTAGGTCACCAGTCTTTGTTGTTGTTTAAAACAAAAGACCTTCCCCTTCTCTCCATTTAGTGATGCTACCCCCTCCCACTGTGACTTATCAGCTATTGCCTGTTGGCCACTAGGTTTCAAGTGGTTTGCTATGATTGGTAAAGCACCCTCCCCCATGGCATCAAATGGCTTTTCTGCACAGGACGCAAAATGTTTTGAGGGCATTCGTTCCATCATTTTCATGAATGTCTCCCTTCCGAAGGCAAACATTTTTGAAAAGCAAGGTTCATAGTTAAGTCTCCTCTAGCGCCCCCCCCCCCCCCCTCCCTCCTTCTCTTTGCAAGCGTGCATATTGGTGAAACGACACGACAGGGGGGCTCTTATTAAAGACAGGCATTTTGCCAGGCATCCTTCATAGGGGTAGAGGCAACACTGCTCACCAACTTATTTGCCCGGTTTGAACAGACTGACAGACGTTTTCAGACATTATGAATTCACCGGAAGTTAAAGTTGTAGCCGATGGCTGAAAAGCAAGTCACTTACTGGTTCTGCTTAACGCTGATGTACTTGTCAGGGATGAGTCCCTCCTGGCCGTGGCAGCACCCCTCCCACCAGTCATGAGAGGCCTGGGTGTAGAGAATCAGCAGGTCCCCCTTCTTGAACGACAGCTCCCGTCCCGACCGACCCTCAAAGTCATGCAGAGCCACTGCCTCCTTCACCTCTGGTTCTGACAACACACCACTCTCCACATGGTCATCATGCAAACACAAAAAAGGGAGGCGACTATGGACAAGTACACACATACACAAAGGGAGGGAAAACTGTGAGGGACACTAAATCAGACACTGGGCTGGGAATAGTGTTGGATTGTTGGGTTTTTTTGTTTAAAAAAAAAATTTTTTTTTTGCTGTCCCAACCTCTGCGCCACCTCAGAGGCATTGCACCCACGCAACTCATTCTGACACCCCGTCCACAGCCACAGCCAGGTCGGCCCTGCCGCAGGCCCGGCACCGGCAATCCACAGGGACAGTCAATGTCAAGTCGTCAGAGGCAATCCACCGGAGGAGACACTGCACTGCTGCCGAGTCACTTCGGTGGTGTTCAGTGGCGCCTGTTCTGATCTAACATATGCAGGACACCACCTACTAAGCCCCCTACTGACACAATAATTGCTTAGTTGCGGAGTCGGCATGAGTGAGCTCTCCCTCCGGAGGGTGCCACCACGTCCGTCCAACGACAGCCCCCATGGACTCGCCGATACCGGTGACCACGACGGAACCAAACCAAGACCACAGACGTGGAGAGGACTTTCGAAAATGAGGTCACCATGAGAGCAGGGCATGAAGGGCCACAGAATTTGAGACATTTTATTTTTAATGCTGATCGATGAGAATGAGGATGATTAAGATGATGCTACGGATTTCCATTTCGGTCTGAGACTACATGACAGGGCTGTACTCTACGCTTCCTTTCATACATATCCCGGCTCAACCAGGCCCGAGAGATACAGGCACCTGCAGTGTTGGTCAGGAAATTTGAGCAACACTCTCAGAAACGCATCCGTTATGTGGATGAAACTCGACTGTGTGGTCCCAGTCTTCCTAACTGAGTCTGCAGCAAACTCAACTCTGGGTAGGAGCCGGTCGGGCAGAAAAACCCACATGACTCTGACGGGATTTGAACCCACAACCTCCGAACCTGGAGTCTGCGACGCTAACCACTTCACCATAGCGGCTGGTAGTGTTGGATTGTTAAGATAAACTGTAAGCTTCTGATTTACAAGAGGGGAAGCCATTAAAAAAATGTTTCGTTAAATCATAATGCTTCGATTTTGATGAGGGGAAGCACAAACAACAACAACAAAACAAAACAAAAACACAAACCCCCACAAAAATACCCTGTCTTGAATCCATTTACAATGTTATCTATGGTCATTCCATCGACTGACTTTCACTATTTGCCAAACCATATAAAAGTCCACAGTGTTTTTCTAATGTTTCGCCTCCAAATGACTGCACTGTGAATTCACTTTCATTCTTGCGTGTCTGATAGTTTTTTTTTTTACAAAAGAGCGACAAGTCTTTCATTTATGAGTAATATGTCTTCATATCAACATATATCTCTACACACAGGTGTGATGAATCTTCATATGGTGATGCAAGAAAGGAAGACTACCCAGTCCCGAAACTCTAAAAGGATCCCTCCATCCTGAAATTTATCATGATATACGAATGGATCCTAAAATTTTTCTGCAGATAAAGACATGACAGAGACAGGAGGATTCTTTTTTCAGGTACTAATACTAGAGAGTTCAATGGAACTATGCAGCAAAGTTGTAAATATCTGGTGAATTTCAAAATGTTAAACATGTCCATTACTTTGTACTTTTGTTCCCCTCCAAATATTATCTCCATATCCTGTGTTATCCACAGCCTGTCTCTCTGCTGGAAATGTGCACTCAAGTTCCGGCATACACCTCGGTTCACTATATGCAGGGATTCTGCTTTCACCTGTTCATCTGCATTCTTTTCATCAATCCACATTGCGGTATTAACAGCATTTTTTCTCAATCAAACTTCTCTCAGTTTTTTCCCCTGTGGTAAATCTTTTCAGTCCGTTCTTTACAGTAAATCTTATTACAACATACTTTTTCTTCAATAATATTCAGATTAGGGGCACAAAAACAAATTCCAAACACACTATCCCCATTCGTAAACATGAAAATTATCACTGTATTCCTGTCATGGGGCACAGATAAACAACAGCAGTAATATGCACGGTAAAGCTCCCAACATGGCACAAGCACTGTACACATACACACACAAACAGAGAATAGTACTGCCAATATAACACAAAGCAATTTTTTTTCAACTGGCAAAGCAACAACCTTATGTTCTGCAGCCCTGCCTGTTTTCTTTTCATTCTATTCCCTGATAAGAACTACACATTAAGGAGAATATGGATGAACACAGAGATCAAGGCAGAGACACAGAGAGTTGGTGTGATTTGTTGTGTTGGAAAAGAGGCATGCTTCATCTTTAGATTAATGGATTTTTTTTAACCCAAAAGAGAACCGAATATAATAAAAATGAAATTTGAAGAACTTAATAAAGGGCAGCGCACACCCACATTTATGTGCTTCTGTACACACATACTCATCAACACACACAAACCTGTGTTTAAGAATGATATTTTAACCTTAAACTACAGCAAAAAGCACAACACACACAGGGCCATTCTGACATGCAAGCAGTCAACACACAGGCTCTCTGACACATGCTTGCTCAAGTTGCCGACACACACATACACACACAGCCTGCCCTCTCTTCAGTCCCAGTCCTGCACACCTACAAAACCACCCCACTCTCACCATCAGGGGGAGGGGTGAGAAGGGAGGGAAGACAGTACACGAAACGGTGAAGGAGGTGGAGTGGTGTGCTCATGTACAAGTCATGACAACACAGTATGAACATGCCTGGACCTGTGGCGAGGGAGACACAGACAGGGCGTGGAACGAAGGAAAGAGGTGTGGGCAGCAAACGCACAGTGCGCTGGTTTGCACAAACGATGAACATGACACGTTTGGAAAAAAAAAAAAAAAGTAAAAAAAAAAAAAGCCCCCTACCCCAACAACAAAAAACTGAACAAGCAATGCCAACAGAAACTTTGCTGACCACTTACAAGTTACAAGACATATCTTGTGAACTGGAGAATACAAATGAACTTGCAAGAGGAAAAACAGTTTACCTGCACCTAAGATCCAACTAGACAAAATTTCTTAAGTCAATACATACTGAAAGACCGCTTGCATACATGTCAAAATAAAAACAAATACTTTGTATATAACCTTACCCTTTTCGGAGGAAGGGCTGTCTGCTTTAATATGAAAAGCACAACTGATTCATAGTGATGCTACAATTGGTCAGGTCCAATTCCCCGAGTAACTTTACATAACTGTATTTTCCAGCTGTTTTTTTAATCCACTCTGGAAATTGATTTCTGTTGCAACAACCACATCTTTTTCTTTTTAAAGGAACATCACTGAATTTACATATTCTTACGAACTGCTGTCAGATTTGTATTAAAGGAACATCACTGAATTTACATATTCTTACGAACTGCTGTCAGATTTGTACAGACTGTTAATGTATTGAAAAGGGAACCTCAGATTCTTCAAACTTTTCAAAAACCTTTAATGACTGTACAAAACCTGTGCATAGCTCTTGGTAACTATGGTGTCTGTACACGTATCATCTGCCTACAGAGGCACCGTGAACCTGACTACCTGACACGTTTCTCTCATGTCAATGTGTATGGCCAATCTAAAGCAAAATTTCTAGGACAGCAAGAAAGTATTGCACATTGCTGTGGTGGTGTATATGCAGTGAAGGTTGCTGAATTTCATGTTCAACTTGTTGCTGTATGGGTAAATCAACTGGGTTGAGCAACACAGGGCTGCTGACTGCACTGACAAATAAGACTGTCCCAGATGGCTGCTGATTGCAGATAAATAGACTGTTCCAGATGGCTGCTGACTGCACTGACAAATAGACTGTCCCAGATGGCTGCTGACAGCACTGACAAATAGACTGTCCCAGATGGCTGCTGACTGCACTGACAAATAGACTGTCCCAGATGGCTGCTGACAGCACTGACAAATAGACTGTCCCAGATGGCTGCTGACTGCACTGACAAATAGACTGACTGCACTGACAAATCGACTGTCCCAGATGGCTGCTGACTGCACTGACAAATAGACTGTCCCAGATGGCTGCTGACTGCACTGACAAATAGACCGTCCCAGATGGCTGCTGACTGCACTGACAAATAAGACTGTCCCAGATGGCTGCTGACTGCACTGACAAATAGACTGTCCCAGATGGCTGCTGACTGCACTGACAAATAGACTGTCCCAGATGGCTGCTGACTGCAGATAAATAGACTGTCCCAGATGGCTGCTGACAGCACTGACAAATAGACTGTCCCAGATGGCTGCTGACAGCACTGACAAATAGACTGTCCCAGATGGCTGTCTACGGTGGTTTTTTCACAAAATGATGGTCAGTGACATGCTTCAAGTCTTAGGAAATCCATGACTGCTGGATTCGATCGCATGATGAGTATTTACACATGAAAACAAAACTGTTGTAAAAAAAATGCAAGAAGAAAACACAAACTAGTAAATAAATGAAATAACCAAATCAATTAATAATGAATTATTACAGAAGACGTAAAAAAAAGCCCGTGATGTTTTCCTGAATATACACATATATGAATACATGCACAACATACAAAGCGCTGGCACTCCAGTGTTCACACAGGGTGATGGACAACTGACGACGACAACATTCAACTCTTTTTCTTCAAAACCTAACAACAAAGGAAGACAACTGTTATCCAAAACTTTGTGAGGCAAAACTTAAGACAAGCTGACAAAGAGGCTTCCATCCTACTGGATTACTGGATACTTAGGGCACAACACACATGACAAGTGCTTGGTGTTAATGCTACTTGGCTCATGCAGCTCGCATCATTTTACACAGGGGAGAAACCAAAGAGGTGGGAGACAAGAATTGGAACGAAACACTGTGGAGGAAACAGCAGACGGAAAGGGTCTTACCGAAAATAGAACCTGAAACAGGCAGACATGGACGTCATGTAAAGGGACGGACAGTGAGGACATGGGACAAACATGTACAGGTATCGGTGTGCACCACAACACCTGGACATGCAGACGTGGTCACGAAGACTGGAGCACTTCATGTTAGACATCAACAAAATAATCCAATCATTCATCCAATGAAAACGCACATTCCTGAACATAACACCATAGTATTAAGCCATGGTTGCATACTTCTTAAAAACAAACCCAGTTAGTCACTTTTTTTAAGATAGGTCAGTTGGTCACTTCTTAAAAGAAAAGCCCAGTTAATCCCTTTTTAAATTAAGGCCAGACGGTCTCTTCTGGAAAATAAGACAAAATGCTCTGGACCCACAGAATAAAGGGCATCTTATACCTTGTGCTTTTAGCCTTCATCTAACACTTAACCGCTTTCATGCAATGTGTTGGTGTGGTGTGTGTGTGTGTGTGTGTGTGTGTGTGTGTGTGTGTGTGTGTAAGCCCATAAGATAATCTTGCCAATCATCCCTTGACTTCTGAGTAATGTAGGGCACTTGGTTGCCTGCCCATTTTTTAGGGCAACCACAGAGACAAAATACATGCAGCAGACAAAAGTAGTCCCCCTTGTGATCTGTACACTAACCCAGTCTTGTGAACAATCACGAGAGACACTCTAAAACGTTTAAGTCCAAGCCAAATTCTTCACATCTGAATACTGAACAACCACTCTCATTAAAGGTTGAACAGAGGGGGGAAACAAAAGATGAACCCACATTTCTGGCAATCTGCATGACAGTGATATACAGGCACGGAGGTGTGGGCAAAGTGAAAACACAGAGTGGCCGTACACCTACGGTGCATTACCATTCCCTTCTACAGTTCTGTCTGTCAGTCATCATTCATCAGTGTCTCTGTCCTGAGCTCTCCGTGTTCTCAGCAGTAGTGCCAGTCCTACAGTGTGTGCGGTGAGTTCACACAGACAGTGGAGACACAGGGGGGCACTAGGGTTAGGTCACACAAGTCACACAGTGGTGTCTGTGGTATGGATGGTAGATAAACTGGCCAAAAGGGCATGTTACACTAACCAATGAGCTGTCATCTGACATGGCCAGTGGATTTACTGACCCCATATGGAGTCATGTGACATGGATAGTGGATTTACTGAATCCAATGTGGTGTCATGTGACATGGATAGTGGATTTACTGAATCCAATGTGGTGTCATGTGACATGGACCAATGGTGAAAGTTCCAGCCAAGGATTTAAGAGAGTGCAGTCATGTACAGATACATTGATCATCACAGTGTCATGTTGCATGGATACACTGATCATCACAGTGTCATGTTGCATGGATACACTGACTATCACAGTGTCATGTTGCATGGATACATTGATCATCACAGTGTCATGTTGCATGGATACACTGATCATCACAGTGTCATGTTGCATGGATACACTGATCATCACAGTGTCATGTTGCATGGATACACTGACCATCACAGTGTCACAATGCATGGATACACTGATCATCACGTGTCATGTTGCATGGATACACTGACCATCACAGTGTCATGTTGCAGGATACACTGACCATCACAGTGTCATGTTGCATGGATACACTGATCATCACAGTGTCATGTTGCATGGATACATTGATCATCACAGTGTCATGTTGCATGGATACACTGATCATCACAGTGTCATGTTGCATGGATACATTGATCATCACAGTGTCATGTTGCATGGATGCACTGATCATCACAGTGTCATGTTGCATGGATGCACTGATCATCACAGTGTCATATTTCATGGATACACTGATCATCACAGTGTCATGTTGCACGGACACACTGATCATCACAGCGTCATATTTCATGGATACACTGATCAGTGTAGCCAGTGGTTGCAAGGGAGGTGAAATGCAGTGACTGTAAGAGTGCAAGACACCAAGAGAGGACCACCACATCCTGTCAGCTGTGTCCACAGTGAAGGGTTCGGTTTTACAGGACAGCAGACCCACTGGTCAGAGCCTGTGGGTTATTAGCACAACAGTGAACACAATGACCACACTGGTCAGTCACAGAGACAGTGGACAGTGCAGACACTGGACAGTGCGACATCATGTGTGTGTGTGTAAAGGAGCTGCGGGCAGGGCTCCCACTGAAAAAAATACAAACATTTTCTGAAATTCTACAAGGGTTTGGGAATATCTCCCCCACCATACCCCCCACCTCCCTTGCCTGTCCCTCAATCATCCCCCGCATCCAACCCCCCTCACATCCTCTAATCTGAAAACTTTTTGTCTACAGTGAATTCCTTAAATAAAACTTGAGCATCAAAGGGCTCACAGCCCACTTTCCAGTACAATCTCAATCAGAACCACTTCTTCCAACACCTTTCGTCCATCTCTGTCACGTTTGCAGCCTCTTGCCTACACACGACATCAAAGTCTGAAATCATTTTGCCTTCAATTGTACAGACAAAACGGTGACTGCCAGTTTTTCGTGAAGCAGCTTACACAAGACATCCCAACATCAGTGAAGTCAGCTGGCATCCCCAATATCCCACCAGCACTGTATGGATTTCACTGCTTTTTTTTTCTTCTTAATCCTCCTCACCTCTTGAATTTTCTTAGCAAAGGTATTCAGTATCCCTTGAGGTTTCACATTCATACATTTCCCTGAAATCCACAAATTTACAGAAAAGTGGGAGCCCTGGCAGGGAGGGGGAAAAAACATCCCAGCAAAGACTGCTGATCACACACCATTCTCCCCCGTCTGTCAGACCGCCACCACTTCCTTCCTGAAATACCCAACTATTCCCCATGCCCTCCCCATGCCCCCCCCCCCCCCCCCCCCCCACATACCTTCTTCATCGCTCGGGATGGAGCTGGTTTCGTCTTCATCGTCATCATCCACTGCATCTATGCTGTTTCTGCACACACAGACACATGCACAACTGTGATTCAGCCTGGTCTCTCATTCAAACTGTGGAGAAACGGCAATCTTAACAACACTGCCCTAATCATGGGATGAAATTAAAGTCTGCCACACTAACATTCTTCTGACAATTTGCCATCAGTGCAACCGAGCACCATGGTGACAGCTATGATGTCACCATCACACTGATGTTGTCCTGTCATGACCAAAACATCATTGTTCAAAGGAAAAAATCATGAACTGCTTTGCCAATTATCCTGTCCTGTCATGACCAAAACATCATTGTTCAAAGGAAAAAATCATGAACTGCTTTGCCAATTATCCTGTCCTGTCATGACCCAAACCTCATTGTTCAAAGGAAAAAAACATGAACTGCTTTGTCAATTATCCTGTCCTCAGAGGTGGGAATAAGAAAAAGTGAAAAAGGAGGAAAATTAGGTGGGGGCCGGGGCCGGCGTAGGCCCCCGGTGGGGTCCAGGGCAAAGCCCCTGGTGGGGGTCATGGGGCGAAGCCCCCTGAAGCTGAGCATTTTTCATATTTCAGTATCTAAAAATCACCCCAGAAATGCATAAACTGGCAAGAAAAAAAGAAATAAAATAACAAGCTTTTTATTCCATTTTCCCACACGGACCTTCACCTCGTGGCTAACGGTCTCTTTACCACGCGATAAAGTCACTGTTGTATGCACATCTTCCTCCAGCCACTTCCAGTTCCACTTGTTTTTCACAGAGGAATCGATCTCCGTGGCCAAAACTTTCTCATTCGCGGTGATTTGTCGGAACATGTTGACGACTTCGGAACTTTGGAGTGCAACTTGTAAGACAATATGGCGCCGGAATCCGCAAATGGCACTTTTCACAGCTAAGGGATTACTTCCCTTCTTTGTAGTTTCGATAAGCCGAAATCCATTATTCACTGTAATCTGTCCTGGGTGCCCAAACGAGCCGGAAGTTTTCCATTTGAGAACAAACCGATCGAGAACAAAATCGCGATCCAAGCTTTTGCTTACGAAAAACAAACCTCACTATACATATACCCCCCCAGTTTTCTCAACGGATTTACATCGATCTCAAAAACAGCCCCTGGAGCCTCCAAATCGGCGGAAATCCGCCTTTTGGCGGAAAATTCCCATACCTGTGTCCTGTCATGACCAAAACATCATTGTTCAAAGCCAAAAAAAACATGAACTGCTTTGTCAATTATCCTGTCCTGTCATGACCAAAACATTGTTCAAAGCCAAAAAAACCATGAACTGCTTTGTCAATTATCCTGTCCTGTCATGACTAAAACATCACTGTTCAAAGCCAAAAAAACATGAACTGCTTTATCAGTTATCCTATCCTGTCACGACACCGTGTTCTAACACCCCCCCCCCCCCCTTAACCCTTAACTATTTATATCTAGTTTCCTGCATGTCACAGCCCATCCCTCCTTCCCCCTTCATGACATGCTGCCCCAGAAACGCTGCTGGCATTTTGTGAAAAACTTCATTACAACATTCATCAAAAACTCAGTCTCAACACAGATCAACTGAAGTGCACATTCGGATGAAAATGTTATTACCGAAACTCTTCCCTTCCATATCTGTCCCTGCAAATGTCACTTCCCTCCATTCATCTCTCTCCTTTCACAAACTGCACTACTATTGTTGTTGTTGCTGTTGTCATCATCAGACTTATTTCTCTCCCTCTTCTATCATCAGGGATGAAAACAGTTTTTAAAAAAAAAGAGGAGATTGGCGGGGATCTGGGGGTTCACCATGGGCCCCCAGTGGGGTACATGGGCAACAGCCCAGCGGGGGTCAGGGGGTGGCGCCCCCTGAAGCTGAAGCATATTTTGTATTAAATATGGCATAAAAATCTTTAGAAATCACTTTCTTGCTTCTAAACAACTCATTCTATAGATCAGCTTTCAACACCATGGAGACTGAGACTGATGTGGAAAGAAACTATGTCAATTGAGACAAACATTTAGTATGATGAATCCTCAGAACTCTAGCTAAAGAAAATTTGACAAACAGTGCTTTCAGGACATAAAGAATAAGGCCTGTAGATAAGTAAATCAGAGTGGGAAATCAAACTAAGTAAATCAGATGTATGAAAACGACTGCTGGACTTCAATAAACACAATATGAAAAATGATTACTTTGAAGTCCTTTAAAAAAAAAAACTGAAGCTTTTGGGCCTTAGACCCTTCGCCAGGAAACACTAAACAAAAAAAAAAGAACATAAAAGAACAAATGACATAAAAACAAACTGATGTCACAACGGTACACCCCCCCCCCCCCCAACTTCCCTCTTACAACTAATCATATCCCCCCCCCCCCTCTTGACAATGTGTGTGTGTGTGTGTGTGTGTGTGTGGGGGGTGATTGTGTGTGTGTGTGTGTGTGGGGGGGGGGGGGGTTGTTTGTGTGTGTGTGTGTGAGATGGGGACGGGGGTGGGAGGGAGGGGGCGAAGTGTGTGGGGTATGTGTGTTGTGGGGTGAGGGTGAGGGTTGGGGGAGAAGGAGGAGGAGTAGAGGAAGTATATAGGCCTAGGTAGTGGGGGAGTGGGCTGGTGGAAAAGGATTTCATAGGGGGGCTGTTAGCAGACACCTAACAAATGTAGCAAACGTTTGCATTATACCAGGGAAAAGTGTTACACAATACTGTTGTGACATCAGTTTATTTTGATGTCATTTGTTCTTTTATATTCTTTTCGTCACTTTGACGTTTTTCCCTTGCTTTGAAGACTCTACGAGTGGAAGTACTTAGAGTAGGAGTCAAACTATCTTTGGAAATTAAACGTAGATTGTTGCATACCCAATGATCTGAAAACATGCTGCAATGGTGTGGGAAACACACACGTTTTCTGTTGGTGACTGGGACGCTCGATGTGATCTCTGATTGCCACAAAGCCATGACTACCAAAGTAGACACGTTTTTGGCAAGGCTCGCAAAACACTTCAAATTCGCCGTCTTTGTCATGTTTTCTTATTGCATCCGCGACTCTGCGGTCACACACGTCCTTCTGCTGCCACTCGGTCTTCTTGTGGTTCACATACTTCTTTCTTCTTTTTTTTTTCGTTTTGTTTGCACTCACTAGCGGCAAACTCTCACTGTGAATCGACGCCATGATGATAAATGATACTGGAAGGAAACAGAATGAGAACTACGCCGTTTGAGAACATTACCGACAGAGAAGAAATTCGCTGTGCAGACAAGTTGAGATCGTTTCTGAGCATCATTCTTCGAATAATTTTTCGGCGGAGACTTTTTCTTTCGGCGGAGATGCGAAAAAATAACGGCGGAGACGGCGGAAGCGAGGAGTTTTCATCCCTGTATCGTACACTGTCATAAGTCTCTCATCCCCATGCCCTCTCGATCATTACTCTATATTCTTTTTCTCATTCTATCATTACACTGTATCCATTTCCTCTCTCCATCATTACCCTTTATCAATTCATTTACTCTATCCAGTATTCATTTTCTCATTCTATCATTAATCTTTATCTTCTTTTCCTCATTTTACCACTGCCATGTATCAATTTTCTTTTTCTGTCATTACCTCTACCCATATTCTCATTATAACGCATCACGTATCCATTCTCTAATTTTTTTTTTCTTCTTCTATCACCACAACGTATCAAGTTTCTCATTCCTTATTTTAACGCCACCACATATCAAATTTCTCATTCTTTATTCTATCACCACCAAGTATTGAGTTCCTCATTCCCAATTCTATCACCACCACATATTACATTTGTCATACTATTACTACCAATGGTAAAGTGTTCCATTCGATTATCCCCAAAGTACCAATGTTCTCCAGACCTGTTTACCCCCAAATTTGTGTCCCTGCAATATCTTGGACAAAAACCTGTAATTTGAAAAACAAAACAAAAAAAACACGTAATCTTCATAATCACAATACTTTTGCAACTTTTGAAGATTTGGAAGAGCCAGCTGTTGGTGCGTAAGACTGCTTCGTCGCCATCTTTGACAAGGTAAAAGACGCAAAGCACGCTGGGAAATGTCTTTTTACTGCTTTTGACCAAAACGTTTGCAGACGAAACTTCGTGTTTAACAATTTTCTTTCTTTGATTTTTGTCCCGTAATTTTTTTTTTTTGGGGGGGGGGGGGGGATGTAATTCCCGTTTTCTTCCTGTGAAAATTAGGGCAAAATCGTAAGGGTAAACAGGAGTGGTTCTCATTCTGTAGCTATAAAGTATCAATGTTCTCATACCATCACCACCAAGCCAGCCTCCTGCCCTCCCTGCTCACCTGCTGTTTTCCAGGATGCACTTCTCGTAGGTCTCCCCTCCATCGTTGGGGAAGATCTCCTCCTGGTGCACGATGATGGTCTTGATGATCTCATTGACAGAGGCCTGGTACGACACCTGGTCGCGGTCAGGGGGGATGGGGAGGAGGGTGGGGCCAAAACAGATGGCCAGGTTGTAGGGGTCCATCATGTTCTCATCGCTGTACTCCGAGAGACTGTAATGGGACACGTCACAATACTATTATAACGCCGACAGATGGGAAATTGTACAACTGCTGTACTGAAAATAATACAACAGATGTCAATTAAACATTGTGTTGATTACTGCAACAGACTGAAATAGGAAACCGGTAATACTAAAGTCAGTTTTCTGAAGCAATGAGATCAAAGACCTGACTGAGAAATGATATTTATCCACACTAAAACGCCCAGCATATTTAGGTCAGTTCCTCGAAGCAATCACACTGACCAGAGTCAGGTCATTTCCAACAAAACACATGGCAAATACCTCAGATACACACCCATCACCACCCCCCAAAAAATAGAACTGCTAAACTTCATTCTTGCATATGCACAGAACATACACCCAGCCTATCTCCCACAAACTATCAAGCTACAAAAAGAGGAAACAAAATGGAAGCTAGCAAACACAAGCATGTCTGACAAAACTCTCCATCTAACTTTCCTACTGCCGTCGGTGGGTAGAACCACCGACGTTCTCTGCTATACACAGAACTGTGGGCGGGAAGAGCTGCCAAACGCCTGCGGTCATTCCAGTGTCTCCCTCCCATCCTTTTTGTGCAGCTTACATCACACTTTCCATTAATATACGCATGCACAGTCGATTCCGGATGGACTAGCTTCGCAAATGGCGGTTTGTTTTGATTTGAACCGAAAAAAAGTCGCATTTTTGAGCAATTTTTGCAATGGACAGAAACAAAGACTTCTGGCGAGAGCTGCCACAAGATGGAGACAGCGACGATGAAAACATTCAGGGTTTTACTGCTGAAGAAATTAGTGAAAGTGAATTTCAATGTATCAAAAAAGATCGGGAAGTGGCAGAACTTTGAAGCTAATGTTGAATACGGAGATCTTTGAGTGATTCTGAGAACGAAGATGCCAGTAACAGTGATCCATCTGAGTGTGCCTATGATTTTGATCATTGGTTGAGAGATTTTCAAATAGTTAACATTAGAAAAACTCATATCCAATTTATTTTCATTTCATATTCATCCATTTCTGCACAGGAACACAAAATTTCATGCAAATTCATGCATAACTCTATTTTTATGATTTTTTTAATGAAAGCAAGTGAAAATTTTCAAAAACTTAAGAGATTTACTTGGTTTACAACAGTAAGCAAGCAGCAGAAAGCTTTGGTAGTAGGAGAGTTAATCTACCTTCAACAACAGTGACACAGACACAAAATAATGCAATAAATGATTAACTCACTGGTTGAGGAAGGCGAAAAGATAGCGCATGACGATAAAAATGGAGCGGGGCAATGTACCCAGCAAGTCCTTGATCCTATCCAACCTCCGGTGGACATCGTTCTCTCCTGAAACATCACCACATGTGTCAATCCATTGCCTCTGCTAACATCCTGTCTTTTCTCTCCTGACACATCACATGTGTCAGTCCATTGCCACTGCTAACATCCTGTCTTTTCTCTCCTGACACATCACCACATGTGTCAATTCATTGCCTCTGCTAACATCCTGTCTTTTCTCTCCTGACACATCACCACATGTGTCAGTCCACTGCTAACATCCTGTCTTTTCTCTCCTGACACATCACCACATGTGTCAGTCTACTGCTAACATCCCATCTTTTCTCTCCTGACGCATCACGTGTCAGTCCATTGCTAACATCCCATCTTTTCTCTCCCGACACATCACCACATGTGTCAGTCTACTGCTAACATCCCATCTTTTATCTCCTGACACATCACATGGTCAGTCCACTGCTACATCCGTTTTTCTCTCCTGACACATCCCCATGTGTCAGTCACTGCTAACATCCCGTCTTTTCTCTCCTGACACATCACATGTGTCAGTCTACTGCCACTGCTAACATCCTGTCTTTTCTCTCCTGACGCATCACATGTGTCAGTCCACTGCTAACATCCTGTCTTTTCTCTCCTGACACATCACATGTGTCAGTCCACTGCTAACATCCTGTCTTTTCTCTCCTGACACATCACATGTGTCAGTCCACTGCTAACATCCTGTCTTTTCTCTCCTGACACATCACCACATGTGTCAGTCCACTGCTAACATCCCATCTTTTCTCTCCTGACACATCACATGTGTCAGTCTACTGCTAACATCCTGTCTTTTCTCTCCTGACACATCACATGTGTCAGTCCACTGCTAACATCCTGTCTTTTCTCTCCTGACACATCACATGTGTCAGTCCACTGCTAACATCCCATCTTTTCTCTCCTGACACATCACATGTGTCAGTCTACTGCTAACATCCTGTCTTTTCTCTCCTGACACATCACATGTATCAGTCCACTGCTAACATCCTGTCTTTTCTCTCCTGACACATCACCACATGTGTCAGTCCACTGCTAACATCCCATCTTTTCTCTCCTGACACATCACATGTGTCAGTCCACTGCTAACATCCCATCTTTTCTCTCCTGACACATCACATGTGTCAGTCTACTGCTAACATCCCATCTTTTCTCTCCTGACCATCACATGTGTCAGTCTACTGCCACTGCTAACATCCCATCTTTTCTCTCCTGACACATCACATGTGTCAGTCTACTGCTAACATCCCATCTTTTCTCTCCTGACACATCACATGTGTCAGTCCACTGCTAACATCCATCTTTTCTCTCCTGACACATCACCACATGTGTCAGTCCACTGCTAACATCCTGTCTTTTCTCTCCTGACACATCACAATGTGTCAGTCCACTGCTAACATCCCATCTTTTCTCTCCTGACACATCACATGTGTCAGTCCACTGCTAACATCCTGTCTTTTCTCTCCTGACACATCACCACATGTGTCATCATTCCTCTGCTAACATCCTGTCTTTTCTCTCCTGACACATCACCACATGTGTCAGTCCACTGCTAACATCCTGTCTTTTCTCTCCTGACACATCACACATGTGTCAGTCACTGCTAACATCCTCTTTTCTCTCCTGACACATCACCACATGTGTCAGTCCACTGCTAACATCCGTCTTTTCTCTCCTGACACATCACATGTGTCAGTCACTGCTAACATCCCATCTTTTCTCTCCTGACACATCACATGTGTCAGTCCACTGCTAACATCCTGTCTTTCTCTCCTGACACATCACAATCTGTTAGTCCACTGCTAACATCCTGTCTTTTTCTCCTGAACAATCACTACATCTGTCAGTCTACCTGCTAACACCTTCTATTTCTCTCCTGAACATCACCACATCTGTAGTCCACTGCTAACATCCCATCTATTCTCTCCTGAACATCACATCTGTCAGTCATGCTAACATCCTGTCTATTCTCTCCTGAAACATCACATATCTTAGTCCACTTGCTAACATCCCATCTTTATCTCCTGAACACATCACCACATGTGTAGTCCCTGCTAACATTGCCATGACACATCACCAATGCAGCACTAAATCCTGTCTTTTACACTGACAACATCACACAACATGTTCAAGTCCACTTCTAACAATACATCTTCTCCTGCCACATCACATGTGTCAGTCCATTGCTAAATCCGTCTTTTCCTTGAAATCACACATGTCAGTCACTGCTAACAACCCGTGCTTTTCTCTCCTGACACACATCAACTCTAGTCTGTGCAAATCTGTCTATTTTCTCCGAAAGTCACTACACTTTAGTACTGCTGTAACAGCCTGTCTATTTCCAAAGATTCACTTACTCTTTAGTACCCGCTGGTAACAGCTGTCATTTTCCGGAATTCACTCAAACTCTAGTTACCTGCTAACTCAGCCTGTCTATTCTCCTCCTGAAACATCACCATACACTTAGTCTGGGTAAACATTCCGCATCTCTCCTGAAATATCACTAACTCTTTAGTTAGTTGCTAACACCTGTCATCCTCTCCTGAAACACACCATACTAAATCTTTAGTCCTGTCTTGCATGAAAAAAATGCAAACAAACCCAAAATACAACAACACACAAAACAAGTTCAAAGTACCCTTATAAAATATGATACACATGTGACCAATGAATGTTGTGACAATAGCTTCTTACATTGAAACACAGACAACACACAACAAAAAAAACAAAGTGCTTTACAACTTCAGGTGAAAAAAAACTCCAACTGAGAATTATATACATTTGACAAAGTGGCACAGCAGCAATTGAATCAGCACACCAAATAACTTACAGCTCGAAGATAAATGGTAGAGTCTGCAATGACCATTGTGAAAGCAGTTAGACCTTACTGACTCCACAAAGCATCGAAGATCAGTGGAGATTCCGCAGTCTCTGATACAGCTGAACCACGATGGAGTTCATGCCTGGCGTCACACTCCACAGCATCTCCCTACAACAACCAGCTCACTCACAGTTCACCCCCTCTTCTGCTTCCTTCCTTCATTACCCCAATAACAGGACTTGCTTATCTCACCACTTCATGGCAGACTCATGTGCTTTATGAATGCAAGTGAAATAGAATGAAATAAGATAACTGTTAATGACATAAAAAAACACACATGTGCTCACTTCAATGTAGAAACTAAAAAAGCATAACTGAGAATCAATAAAAAGTTGACAGCTAAAGTGAAACAACACAGCAATGGAACAGCACACACAACAATCATCAGCTCGGATGAAATGGTACATCAACATATAAAAAGACACATGTGAACAAGAGGTGTGGGCTCTTCTTACCTGACTCAAACACATTCTTGAAGTGGTTGATTTCCACTTGGGCACCAGATACTCTGAACACACCTTGGTGGTGCAGACCTGAACAGATCACAAACCACAACATCTGTTTATCACCTACATCAAAATAACCAACAATATCCATCAATGTCACCCCCACATCAATAGTGCTGACATTCATGGTCTTCTTCCTCCCAGATCAGCACACCCCACTTCCTCAATCATCTTCATGCTGGACCCATGTCATCTCCATCTCTCACACCAACACATATGATGCATCTTCCACTTCTGTTTGTCAAGACAACCAACCAGCTTCTGATCTCTCAAGATCCAGCTGCACCAATGTGCAAGTGTTCACATTCACTTCCATTGGCAGACAATGGCCCAGCTCTCCAGAGGTGGAGTGGGATTCGATTTGCCAACAAGATTTGTGACACATGCATTCACGGAGAGGACGTCAGCTCCAAGTCTCAGCCAAAAGACGAGGATGGAGTTTGATTCTGCATGGAAGTTAGCTCAGAAGAGACAGTCTCTGCCAAGTAGGCCATCCTGAGTGGGAACTGAACCCCAGCCCTTAGGACACGAGTCAGCAACTTTATTCATAAGACCAACAATAGCTCCACATTCAACCGAACAGAACCTAAAATGATAATCTAAACAGAAGCAACAAAAGAGTGATTTTTAGCTACACTTCACAAATCTAACTGCCAGTTAAGAACTTTGTATCTAGATTTTTTTCAACAGCATATTTTTTTTACCTATATGGCATATTTTCACAATTTTATAGACAATGCTAAAATCAAGGGTAAATAGATCTGCTATCCATTCGTAATAAGTTGCCAGGTTCCAAATACACAACTGGCTCACCACGCCTTCCGCTCAGGAAGTGAAAAAAAGATTTAAAAAAAAAAAAAGAAGAGAAAAGACATGAGAGGGCAAAAAGAAAAGAAAGCAGACAGAAAAAGGAGAAAGACAAAGTAAAATACAATAAGACGAACAACATGCTGACCATAAAGATTGATGACCCTGATGCAGCTTTTGATGACCAGGGGGATCTCTTCACCAGTGGCCTGCACACACACACACATGCACACACGCGCACACACACACACGCACACCCACCCACACACACACACACGCACACACCCACCCACCCACACACGCGCACGCGCGCGCACACACACGCACGCACGCACACACAGCAATGAGCTGAATGTCACAATGGCATTTCATCCCACAGGATGACATGCTTCTTGAACCCAACTGATGTGAAATGCCAGGTATGCATCACTATTTGTGCTGTGCTCTACAAAAAAGTCTCTGACAGGCTGCCAAGTGCACGATGAAACAATCCGATGCTGACAACACATTACAAAACAGAGTCAATTTCAAGAGCAGTCATCTAAATCGCCCAGACAATAAACAGAGGAAAAGAGCAAAACATGTCCTCCCCAGGCAGACAATGGGTAGCAATACAGAAACAAAAAGACCGTAAATGCCTATAAAGCAAAAAACAAAACAAAAAAAATATTGCTCATTTCATTTTGGTCATCAAAATACATACAGCACTTAGTATATTATTTATTCATGTATTTATTGTGCCGTTTGAAAAGCAGTTCACTCTCATGAAGATGGAAGATTTAGGTTCAATCCTTTGTGCAGTCTGGTAATTGAGACCATGAAAAGCGATCTCCACCTGTCTCCGCTGCTGCTCTTGGGCCATTTCCAGTCAGTCCTTTGTCTTTTAGCTCTCTCTCCACAGTCCTGCCATAGGTTTCCTTGGGTCAGTTGCCTTCCCCCTGAGGGAGTACAGTGTGCATTGTTCTGTGCAGTGATTTGGCTGAAATCTGAAAATGTGTCCCAACCATCTCCAGAGAGGGCACATGGATTGTCACCATTCCTGTCCGGCTTTGGCGATCTAGTGAGACACTTGGGCAGTATCTGGGCCGCAGACTGGTGGACTGTGCTTCTGCAAGTGAACTTTTGGCATCTGAGCACATGATACACCAGACATGCTCTTGCAGATTCACATCTGTCTGGCACACAGAGTGGGTCCTTAATGGGCTTGAGAGATGAATGACTGGATTGTTTGCAGAACTACAGATCCTGGTTGGTAGAATGCAGCAGATGGAGTGAGGTAATTGTAGGCTTGAGAAGAAGAGAATTGCTGAATGAGAATGTGTATGTAGGAACTAGAAGTGCAGTGAGGATTGTAGGAATGAGAAGATGGGGGAGATTGTAGAATAAGTGAGTGAGAATTGTAGGAATGAGAAGATGGGAGTGAGGAATTGTAGGAATGAGAAGATGGGAGTGAGGAATTGTAGGAATGAGAAGGTGGGAGTGAGGAATTGTAGGAATGAGAAGGTGGGAGTGAGGAATTGTAGGAATGAGAAGGTGGAGTGAGGAATTGTAGGAATAAGGTGGGAGTGAGGAATTGTAGAATGAAGATGGGAGCGAGGAATTGTAGGAATGTGAAGATGGGAGTGAGGAATTGTAGGAATAAGGTGGGAGTGAGGAATGTGTAGGAATGAGAAGATGGGAGTGAGGAATTGTAGGAATGAGAAGGTGGGAGTGAGGAATTGTAGGAATGAAGGATGGGAGTGAGGAATTGTAGGAATGAGAAGATGGGAGTGAGGAATTGTAGAATAAGGAATGAGAAGGTGGGAGTGAGGAATTGTAGGAATGAGAAGGTGGGAGCGAGGAATTGTAGGAATGAGAAGATGGGAGTGAGGAATTGTAGGAATGAGAAGGTGGGAGTGAGGAATTGTAGGAATGAGAAGTGGGAGTGAGGAATTGTAGGAATGAGAAGGTGGGAGTGAGGAATTGTAGGAATGAGAAGGTGGGAGTGAGGAATTGTAGGAATGAGAAGATGGGACTGAGGAATTGTAGGAATGAGAAGGTGGAAGTGATGAATTGTAGGAATGAGAATATGGGAGCCAGGAATTGTACATGATAGATCTGACACAACAATGACTGACTGAGCACAGTATGTTTGGGGATGAAGAAGGAAAGATAGCAACTGATGACGCCTTAGCGCCTGTCACTCACCTCTATATACTCCTCCAGGCTCCCTCCAAACAGCTTGGGTTGTCCTACTGGAGGAGTGCGACCAATCCGACGTTTCTTGGGCTTAGGGGGTGGGGCTGGAGGCCTGAAATGACAAGCAGATTGACATGACTGAATAAACTTATTAAGTACTACCTTCATAAACGGTGTTTGGCCCAAGGAGAGGGTGGGGGTAACTTTTAACTACTGTTCTGCACTATATTTGCGGGTTGGGGTTGGGGGTGGATAAGGGAAGGAAGGGGAAGGGGGTATTTAAAAGAAACAAGTAACTGAGTTTCAATATGCTACTCAAATTTGCTTGATCTAAACAACTTAACTATTTTGGTATTTTTAGGAATGTAATGTAAAAACACTTGGTATTTGAATGGTTGAGGTACAACATCACACATCTTTTTAAGTTTACACTTTTCAATTTGTTGTATGAGTGCTTCTTGCATCAACGATAAAGACATCTGTATTTCACATGCAATGACAGAAACAGAGAAAGAGGGAGGGAGGGAGGGAGAGAGAGAGAGAGAGAGAGAGAGAGAGAGAGAGAGAGAGAGGGAGAGGGAGGGAGGGAGGGAGAGAGAGAAGAGAGAGAGACAAAGAGAGAAAGAGAGGAACAGACGGGCAGACAAACCTTGCAGGGCCAGATGTGGAGACCTGGTTCTCTCCCAGGGCTTTCTGGATCTTGTTGAACTTGGTCTGCAGCCGGGCCAGCCGGTTACAGCTGATCATGTACTCCCTGAACTTCTGCACATGCCACACCACCACGCTCAGCTCATGGTGCCAAGCTCCTTCACACGGCTCAGTTCACCGCACCACGCTCTTTCCCCTCTGTCTGGACCCTCTGAAGAACACGCAGCCCTTGGAGGGCCATCTGCTAAGGGTGCTGAACATCCTAGGACTAGCGTATGATCCCCTCTTCTTCAAATAATGCAGGATAGCAGGTTGAAAACTACTCACTGTGCTTTTCTTGACATCATTCAGACCTTCATTCATTCACATAACAACTCATCTAACCACAGAACTTACTGTATACACACAATGTGGGAAAAGCCTGGCTCAAAATCCCGGGCTCGAAAGGTAAGTTTTTAGCTGTGCTTTGAAAACAGATAAGGTGGGCTGGATTGTAAGGTGGGATGCAACGAGTTCCAAATGGTTAGGGCAGCAAAGCAGAAGGAATGCTCCCAAACAACTTTAATTTTCGCTTTTGTATCACATTAGTTTCTGACTGGAAAAGCAGATAGTACATGATGACTGGCAAGTGCTCTGAAGCACAGACGAATGTATGGAGGAAAAGAACCATCAAAGAAACAGAAGGCAAGGGTGGCTAGTTTGTTCTGATCAATTCAACATGCAGCCAGTAAAGCTCCCTCAGCAATGGTGTAATGAGATCTCGTTTTCCTAAGACAGTCGAGTTGAACTGTTCTGAATTCACTGGAGCTGGGCATTTGTTTTGCTGGCAAGCCATACGGTACTGACTTACAATAATCAAGTCGAGGAATAACTGTTGAATTGACAAGTGTTGCTGCTGCATCAGTTGAATGACTACAAACTGTGACAATAAGTGTAGTTGCAAGAACATTTATTTTTTCACATCTGAAGTACTTGTCTTTCTGCCGTTTGCTCTCACTCCTTCAATGCTTGGGACTTCATTATTCCTGAAGAACTTGCCTTTCTATTTTTGTAAATTAAAATGAAAAGAGCTTTAAAACTGGTCGTGAACTTGCCCCGCTCTCCATAAGAAAAATGCTATCAGTTTTACAGTAGTGTCCCTTGGGTTGATTCAGAAAAGCTACAATGTTACACAGAGTCCAGGGACCTACCATCTGCCAGTTTTAAAACATTTCTCTGGGATGATGTATGCAGATTTTTTTTTCACTGTGATATGGCTTCAATACTAAAATAAATGACTGCAATCAACAGATAGAATAATGCAGCCACCAACACCTGTCTTGGTGTACATGTTTTGTCATCATACTCTTTACACAAATCACTATTTCTTCCATATGCTTACATACAACTAACAACACACCACCATTTCATACCACACATACATACATGCACAAACAAACATGTACACAAAATGATATATGGTATCCACACAGATTACATATTAACCTTTGCTTGCCAATGCACACACACACACATACAGGCATTGCACATAAAATGATAAAGTTGTAAAAGTGTGTCAACTGATGCTTTGTCCCTTTACTGCTGTACACGAAACAGTTACTGTCTGGTCGTCACTCCAGGTCTTTATTCTCTGTTCACCCTATCCGCTCTGGTCGTCACTCCAGGTCTTTATTCTCTGTTCACCCTATCTGCTCTGGTCGTCACTCCAGGTCTTTATTCTCTGTTCACCCTATCTGCTTTGGTCGTCACTCCAGGTCTTTATTCTCTGTTCACCCTATCTGCTTTGGTCGTCACTCCAGGTCTTTATTCTCTGTTCACCCTATCTGCTCTGGTCGTCACTCCAGGTCTTTATTCTCTGTTCACCCTATCTGCTTTGGTCGTCACTCCAGGTCTTTATTCTCTGTTCACCCTATCTGCTTTGGTCGTCACTCCAGGTCTTTATTCTCTGTTCACCCTATCTGCTTGGTCGTCACTCCAGGTCTTTATTCTCTGTTCACCCTATCTGCTTTGGTCGTCACTCCAGGTCTTTATTCTCTGTTCACCCTATCTGCTTTGGTCGTCACTCCAGGTCTTTATTCTCTGTTCACCCTATCTGCTCTGGTCGTCACTCCAGGTCTTTATTCTCTGTTCACCCTATCCGCTCTGGTCGTCACTCCAGGTCTTTATTCTCTGTTCACCCTATCTGCTCTGGTCGTCACTCCAGGTCTTTATTCTCTGTTCACCCTATCTGCTTTTCTCTTTTAATGGCATCAGGCAGAGTTCACAGTTTAACACATACAGTCCTATATGGCAGATGTTTACTCCCATACAGACATATTTAAATTCCAGTTGATACAAATGGACTGATAGATCATCAAGTTATAGTGTTGGAAAAACGGAAAGGAAAATTCGATTTGTTTCACTTTCAAATCAAATGTACTACTTTACATTAGCTTGAGTTTTTTCTCCCTTGCACTGCACTCTTTCTCTCACACAAACTGAGACACAAACACAGACGCACACATGCATATTCTTATGTGCACACGCAAACATGTAAGCACACACACACACACGTGTACAATCATCCGTACAGCATGGCCAATTCCACAAATGTCAGCAGCACTGACACTTTGTGTGTGACGTGGTACAAGCGTATCACCAACACAGATGACTCACAGCTCCAACAGAACCTGTTGCGGAGAAAATTCAGGGGATGTTAATGCCCGTCTTTCCACAGCAAACAGAGCTACCTTTCCTCACTTGATGGATCATGCCTACATAGTCAAACATTTGATTCGAAGCACATGTTTGGATAACTGTTTGAATATCGACTGTGCATATTCAGGCACACTGTTTCACGCCCAAGTTTTGACATTTTCTCTGTATGATCAAACTGTTAAACTGACTGACGGGTCAAAATTGCTTTGGGTGTGCCAAACAGTGGCATCTGTCCCATGTAAACGACGCGCTCACTCTCACTGAACAGGAGCTCTCACACAGACTGTCTCCCAAACAGATTTCTGAACACTAGCTATTCTCTTTCTTCCTTTCAGTCATATCTCTTGACTTAACATTTTGCTGACCCATAGCCTCATTCATTCTCACCTTAAAAAATGGTGTGTGTGTGTGTGTGTGTGTGTGTGTGTGCGCATGCGTGCTTGTGCACGTGTATGTCATGTGTGTGCTTGTGTGTGTCTGTGTGTGTTGGTGTGTGTGTTGTTGAGTGTGTGTGTGTGTGTGTGTGTGTGTGTGTGTGTGTGTGTGTGTGTTGTGTTGGTGTGATGAGTGTGTGCTTGTGTGTGTGTGTATGCTAAGAACACTGCATGCCTTATGGGACATTTACAGCCACAACACCCTGTGCTTCAGGTGTCTTTTATAAGAACATGTGCTCTTCCTCACAGTGGAAGGACACAAGCACCTGTACATGTGGACTGCTGCTTCTGCTCTGACTTACAGCTCCATAGATAATTATTACTATATGTATTACCAAAAAACAAGACATTTACTTGGCAATTCTCAGCATAAGTAGTAGCCAATATGAAATATCAATCTGTGCATCAGTGCAAAAATTAATCATGAAATCTGTATGTATTCAAAGATGCTCTACACTATGTAACAACTACAGTAAACAAAAGCCACAGAAAACATTGTTTATTCCATTGGTCATTGACAGAACACATGGCTGTCACATAACCAGGTCCACAGGTTAAAGTGTGTTCGAAGCCACTCACTGATAGATAGTAGGTCTCTGTCTCCATGCGGTCAGATCTGTACTTGGCCGCTTCGTGAGGTGATTTAGGGGGCGCCGATTCGTCACTGAAGAACTTGGTGATTTCATAGTCCTTGACCTGGATCATGTCAACCAGCGTCTTCTCCGTGGTTTCCAGACTCTTCCAGATCTGCAGCACACATTGATGGCTTCACCTCTCTTTTCACCTGGAACTTTTGTTGTTCGATACATGGTGTGCTTATGGACAGCCCTGGAGGTCCTTCCATTACCGATGCATGTTAGAGCACTTTCTTTAAAATGGTTTGAAACTGATGAAAAGATGATAAATTCTTATACTTTAAAATTGCACCAATTTTCATCTAGGAATGACTATTCAAGATACAAATCACACACACAAACATACGCACATCATTCTCTTTCTCTCTCTCTCTTTCATGGTATCTTGCAGTTGCTAGCTTCTCATATTGTAATGCGATTTTTTTTTCTTTCCTAACCAACAAACTTATATGGAGATGTAGCTCTTTCCTTCTACATCAACTGGACAATACAAAGGTCAGAAAGATGTGCGAGGCACTGACCTCATCATTCTCCACTTTCAGGTTGTTGAGGCGGTCGTTGATGGTAGTGTAGCGCTGAACCAAGTCCTCCTGCACTTCCTTCTGTGCGCTGATCTGACGGATCTGTCACGCAAAGAAACTGATCTGACGGATCTGTCATGCAAAGAAACAGCTGACAGCGTCTTTATCCTCTCTCTGTGCCCATCCCTCCTCTCTCTGTCCATCTCTTTCTCTTCATTCCCTAACTCTCTTTGCCCCGGCTCTCTTTCTCCCTGTCCCTTCCCCTTTCTGTCTCCTTGTCCCTCCTCCTCCACTCTCTGTCCCTTCCCTCTTTCTCTGTCCCTCTCTTTGCCCTTCTCTCTCTGCCCCCCCCCCCCCCCCCCCCCCTCCTTCCTACCCTCCCCTTTTTTCCCCCTCTCATTTCCTCCCTTCCTTTGTCCCTTCCCTCTTTCTCTGTCCCTCTCTTTTGCCCTTCTCTCTCTGCCCCCCCCCCCCCCCCTCCTTCCTACCCTCCCCTTTTTTCCCCTCTCATCCTCCTTCCTTTCCCTTCCTTTTGTCCCTTTCCCTCTCTCTTGCCCCCCCCCCCCCCCTCCCTCCTCTCTTGTCATTCCTCCTCTCCCTTCCTTTCCCTTGTCCCTCTCCCATCCCTCTCTTACACCCCTCTTTCTTTGTCCTCTAACTCTTTCACCATTGTCCCTCTTTCCTTCTCTCCTTCCTCCTCTCTCCCTCCCTTTCCTCTTGAACCTCTCACTGCCCCTCTCTTTGCTCCTCAAACCCCTCCCCCTGTTTCTCTGTGTCCAATCCACCTCTCTGTCCCCCTTCTTTGTTCCTCCTTTCTTCGTCCTTCTCTTCCCCCCCCCCTCCCCACTCTCTGCTCCTTCCATCTGTTTATGTGCTTTCTCTGCTCTCTCCTGGTCCCTTGTCTTTCCCTGTCCCTCTCTCTCTCCATCCCTTCCTGCCCCTCTCTGTCCCTTCCTCTCGGTTGCTTCTCTTTTCCTGTTTCCTACCCCTTCTCTTTGCTCCCATTCCCCTTCTCTCTGTCCCTGTCCTCTCTCTCTAACACAAGCAGACAAGCTATACAATAACATACTTACACAGACGCTTTCCCATACAGATATATGCTTACTCAAAGAAACATACATGCTGAAACACGCTCTTTCACACACACACACACACACACACACACACACACACACACACACACACACACACACACACACACACACCCACTCAACACACACACACACACACACTCAACACACACACTTACACTCACACACATGTGACCCATTGCCCACACATCCCCACTGACCTCATCCCCCTTGAAGGGCTGGAACTCAAACTTTTTGGGCAGCATGAACACCTGGTTGTTGAACTCCATGAACTTCTGTTTGTCTGCCCGCGAGTCCAGGTCCGTGATGCACTTGTTGAGGGACTCCATGAACTTGAGATGCTCGTTGCGCAGGTGTTCGTGGACAGACAGGTACATCATCATGGCCCGCCCCACCGAGTTGTGGTAGCCAAAGTCCATGCACTGCAACACACAGCGGTTTGTGGCGTGTCAACTCTCTGCCTGGCTTTGTGAAGAGGCACTTCTCTCAGAATTCATGTACAGCACACACACAAAAGTACATATATAAAAGTGCGCACTTATCCAAGCCTTCAACACCAGTGATTACACATACATACACAAAAACCCAGCCTACACACGTAACACCACCATCGAAATAAGCCACTCTATCTCCAACCCCAATCCCCCCAGGTACAGCTATGAACAGATCGGGACTTGTTTCACTATCAATCCTGACACTAAACTTTCCATACTCAACAGTCATCTATCCAATTCAATATCCTTTAGTGACCTGTGAGCTGACTTCAACAGGCCTGATTTGTCCCTCTGTGGTTGGCTGGGCCATAAGAAACACTCTCTCTATTCAAATCACCAGTCTGTCCTATTCAACCCATCAAGGATAACCTTACATTTTGTTTCCTTATGGGGTATTTGGGAAGCTTTAGGCCTTAAGACATGCCATTTGAGAACTGCAGCTGTTGTGAAAGTGAAAGCCATTTGTGAAGTGCTTCAATTTATTCTAAAAGAAAAAAATGGTTTTCAGGTTGTGTTGAGTGTGGTTCTGAGTGACAGTGACAGGCGGCCATATATTCGGCATGACTGTGGGTCGTTTGGAGGTCCTGGAACTGCAGTAAGGATGACAATGGTTGTACAGGGACACCTGCACTCCCTTAGAACGTCTGTGGAACTGCAGTAAGGATGACAATGGTTGTACAGGGACACCTGCACTCCCTTCGAACGTCTGTGGAACTGCAGTAAGGATGACAATGGTTGTACAGGGACACCTGCACTCCCTTAGAACGTCTGTGGAACTGCAGTAAGGATGACAATGGTTGTACAGGGACACCTGCACTCCCTTAGAACATCAGAGGCTGTGTGTACGATGACAAAGAAGAGGGAACTGGCTGTCTTTGTGATTATGGATGGATTCTATGACAAGTGACCACACTGGTCAGTTTTGACTACTGATGACACAAACCCATGCAGAGCAAATTACATCCCCGTTACATTTCTTTTTACATAAAATTTGGTGTTATTCAGATGTGAAATGTTTGTTTGGTAATTTTTGATTCATAAAGTACCCTAGGTTCGTATGTTCAACCTAAGTTTGCTGAAAACAACCCAACAAACAAAGCAGTAGTTACAGAAATGTTGCATGAAGAAGCTTGATTATACTGGGCTAAATGTCAGAAATATAGTGAACCGAAATGTTAAAAAAACCCTCAAAAGACAGACACTTGTCAAAAATGAGTCAACACCGACAGATACTCTAAAAAAATTAGAGACTAAATAAGGAACAACAGTTTCTTGCTTATTTGAGCCCATTTCTCTCTCTCTCTCACACACACACAATCCTAACTTGATTTTCTCAACTTTTTCCTTCATTCCTTTACCGGCTGACGCTCCCACGCTCAGACAAGAGCAACAAAGTCCCTCTCTCTCTCTCTCTCTTGCACACACACACACACACACACTGACACATACACACAAACAAGCAAGCATGCATGCATGCAAGCACGTGCATTGCACACCCACATGCAATGCATTCACCCACCCACACTCTCAGGCTTTCTGTGTATAGCCACAACCGAAATACAAATCAGAACAGCTGTGCACAGGCTGGTGAATCGACTCTCAAGGTATTTTATCCCTGCTACCTTAGTGCCAAAAAAACACTTAACGGGAGGTTGGGTGAGAGTTTGGGGGGGGGGGGGGGGGGGGGGGGGGAGGGAGTAAGAAAGGAAAGTGTTTTTTTTGGGGGGAAGGGAAGTGTATCCTTTACATCCAACAGTGTGGCCACTGAAGCTGTGAGTCATGTCTACCCCTCTGCATGGCCTGCAGCTCCTTCCTTCATAGATGTCTTTCTCACTCCTCTCCCCAACACTCTAGATAGCCAACCCTGCCCAGCCCTTTTTTTTCTCTTACAGCTGTCAAAAAAAAAAGAAAAAAAGTTCAACAGCCACACTGTCTGTGGGCCCAACACACACACACACACACACTCTCTCTCTCTCACACACACACACACTCTCTCTCTCACACATACACACACACACACACTCTCTCTCTCTCACACATACACACACTCTCTCTCACACACACTCTCTCCCTCTCTCTCACATACACACACACATACACTCTCTCTAACACACACACTCTCTCTCTCTCTCACACACTCACACTCACACAGAGAAACAATCAGCAGGGGCTTAAAAAAGCTTGAAATGGAAATCCCCTCTTTATAGGGCGCCAGGAGCAGCAGGAGGTTATGGCGGGAGGGCTGGGTTGGTGGTGGTGGGGGGGGGGGGGGGGGGGGGGGGGGTAAGACGGGTTGGGGTGAGAGGGGAAGGTGGGGAGTGAAGGTGTCATGACAAGCTTTCAGGCAGAGTATAGCTCTTGTAACTGTCCCTAGCCCACACCGCGGCAACAGCCTCTCTGTGGGGAACATGCAGGAGGATTGACAGAGGGGGTTGTTTATGTCATGGCACTTGTACCTTCCACTTAATGTAGGTTTGGGAATGTAGAAGGGGAAAAAAGTCCTCCCCCCCACACCGCCCTACCCACCAGCCCCCCTCACATCTTTCAGCACAAGCAGCTTTATGACTCCCAGTGAAGAAGTGGAGAGCACGGGGAAGGAGGCTGAGAACCTTGGACAGAAGGAGAACAGGAAGTGGAACAGGTGTGTTGCATTTTATGCTTCAGGCAAATGTCACTGACAGGGCTATCTCTAACACATTTACCTTCAGATCATATTGGACATTTAAAAAGGGTTGTTTTATTCAGTTTAAAGGCTACATGTTTTACTTCATTTTCTTTATGATTATCTCTCTTGACAAGGTGAACGGACATGGGATAGTAATTTTGTTCAAAATCAAACAACAACAAAAACAACACCGAAAGATCTCAAAGAGATTCAGGCCACATCCACAGCAATCAGATTCAGATACATCCATGGCCATCAGATTCAGACTACATCCACAGCCATCAGATTCAGACTACATCCACAGCAATCAGATTCAGACTACATCCATGGCCATCAGATTCAGACTACATCCACAGCCATCAGATTCAGACTACATCCACAGCCATCAGATTCAGACTACATCCACAGCCATCAGATTCAGACTACATCCACAGCCATCAGATTCAGACTACATCCACAGCATCAGATTCAGACTACATCCACAGCCATCAGATTCAGACTACATCCATTCAGATTACATCCACAGCAATCAGATTCAGATTACATCCACAGCCATCAGATTCAGACTACATCCACAGCCATCAGATTCAGACATCCATTCAGATTACATCCACAGCCATCAGATTCAGATTACATCCACAGCAATCAGATTCAGACTACATCCACAGCAATCAGATTCAGATTACATCCATTCAGACTACATCCACAGCCATCAGATTCAGACTACATCCACAGCCATCAGATTCAGACTACATCCACAGCCATCAGATTCAGACTACATCCACAGCAATCAGATTCAGATTATATCCATTCAGACTACATCCACAGCAATCAGATTCAGACTACATCCACAGCCATCAGATTCAGACTACATCCATTCAGACTACATCCACAGCCATCAGATTCAGACTACATCCACAGCCATCAGATTCAGATTACATCCACAGCAATCAGATTCAGACTACATCCACAGCCATCAGATTCAGACTACATCCACAGCAATCAGATTCAGACTACATCCACAGCCATCAGATTCAGACTACATCCACAGCAATCAGATTCAGACTACATCCACAGCAATCAGATTCAGACTACATCCACAGCCATCAGATTCAGACTACATCCACAGCCATCAGATTCAGACTACATCCACAGCAATCAGATTCAGACTACATCCACAGCAATCAGATTCAGATTACATCCACAGCACTCAGATTCAGACTACATCCATGGCTATCAGATTCAGACTACATCCACAGCAATCAGATTCAGACTACATCCATGGCTATCAGATTCAGACTACATCCACAGCAATCAGATTCAGATTACATCCACAGCACTCAGATTCAGACTACATCCATGGCTATCAGATTCAGACTAATCCACGGCCATCAGATTCAGACTACATCCACAGCAATCAGATTCAGACTACATCTACAGCAATCAGATTCAGACTACATCCACAGCACTCGGGATGTCAGTTCAGAAGAAAAAGCATGTAAGCACTCTCTTGTTACACTCCATATACATATTTCTGTCTTCACATCTTCTACCAATGTGAAATTCAAGACATATGCACACCTTAGTCTAGTCACCTTTGTTTGTAGCACACTTTGACGGACAGACAAGACAGACGCAAACATACAAGAATATAACACACACACGCACGCACATGCGCGCGCGCGCACACACACACACACACACACACACACACACACACACAGTAAGAAGCAGAGAGACAGGCAAGACCCAGGGGAGAGGCAAGGCTACAACAACAAAGCTCAGCCATGTAGGGCAAATTCAGCCTCCTCTCCACTGATCCCCTGATAGACCCAGACCCTGCAGGGGGGGGGGGGGGGGGAGGTGGTGACTGAAGGGGTGTGGGGAGCTGGGCCATCACTCTGCCAGACAGCGCCATCTGTCTGCAACTCAGCACCTCCTGACTTACAGACCCTGCTCTATCACCCCATCCACCAACAAAGCCGTACAGCTTGGTTTCATGTATCCTGAGCTGAGGGCGGCCATGCTGGGCAGTTCCCCCATCCTTTCCACCCTTCCATCCCCCGCCCCCCCCCCTCCTCCTTCCCTATACTTGCACTGACAGCCAGGCTGACACAAACCTGATCTGCACCCTTCCACTGTTTCCCCAGGTGACTATCCAGACTGACGCCTTGCTAGAGCAAACAGTGGAACAAATTACCGTCATAGTTTACCCCTCTCACTTGGAGATAAAATACACTGACTGGGTTTTACAAGCAGCAGCTTGTTTACAGTGCCTTTCGTTTGGCACGCTGTGCTTGTTTGTAATGCGTCTTGTTAGCCCTGAACTGGCTGTGCCATGGCTGGGCAACAACTTGCCTTCGATGTGAGATCCAGATAGAAATCTGGCAATAAGATCATGACCTTGCTTCTATGTAGATGAAAGGATGAAAACGACATTGAGTGAGAATTTACCACAAACAGATTAAATCTAACCTGCCTCTGATAAAAGTTTGGAGGATGGACACGTGTATACGGTGATGTTCATGTGGTGACATCAGGTGCCAAAGAACTAAAGTTTCCCACAGTAATAATAAAATCCCATAGGAATGGCGTTAGAGAATAACACATTGCTACCAAGGTCTCAAAAGCACAAAGTGTAGCAGTTTAACATTTATAGAGTAGCATTCTAAATTTACACCTAGCACTCATATGTGATATCACAAGTCAGACTCAACAGCACTTTTAAATGCACTTCATTTTATGCATTACTTTATTATTAACTAGAATGATGGAACACCTCTCGCTTGTCATCATGTCGTTTTGCTCTGATCTGCAAAAGATCAAAATGGCCAAATAGTTCTGTGGTAGAGCGCTGGACTGTAATCTTTGTGATCCTGGGGTTGTGGGTTAGAATCTCCGCTGGGCTGTTTCGGTACAGGGGGATTTTTTCCTTCAAAGTTAATATTGGTTCTGACTCATTTTCCATACAGTCCTTCAAATGCAACTATAAACCGAAGTTCTGTGTGTGAACACACGCATAACATCTTGCACAGACGGAGAATCCCATCACCAACTTTCCGAAGAGAAGACTAGTTTGACCGTTGGTATGGATGACATATTACACATAACATGCACCTTCCCCGAAGATGGAGTATGGCTGCCTTAATGGCAGGATAAAAACCAGTCATACACACAAAACTCCACTCCCTTTGTTGGGTAGATGGGATTAATCCTTGCCTGTCTATACAAGGAGTGTCCGCAGGAGTATCAGCCAGCGTAAGCGGAAAAAAAAATAAATAAAATAAGGCGGCTAATTCATGATCATCATTCATGCTTATATCTCAGTTTGTTCCTCTCCATACAGAATGAAACAAATCCACAGTAGAGATCTATGGCTGCAGCTAAGTCTGTGAAGCACTGTGTTTTGGGTGCAGCATTTTGACACAAAGGGTAGCAGCGTGGCACTGTCAACGAATTTATAGCACACCTGGCAGGTTAGCTAATAATAAAAAATCATGTAACTGAACAGAGAACTTAACTATCTGTTGATGATTTGTCAATATTCTGAAAATGAACCAATCACTTAGGTTCATGTGTTAATCTGTTCAACATGGGATGTAGAACAGACATATTAACAATTTAGTCACTTCAGTTACTCCATGATCATTTAAGCAATTGTATCATTATCGATTTTTCTCTTCATTTCCCTACAACCTCCACCTCTTCTTGTTTATATGCGTGAGGTAGGTACGGGGGATATGCGACTGGTGGGATGGGGGTGGCACAGGTGCATATAAACTGTCTTCAAAATGTCCTACATCAGCCACACCTGGCTAAAGACAACAATACATGTCTGTACAAACTGTATCTGTGCTGTCACTGAGCGTGCCAGAGGAGCTGTAGAAGCAACCTCCCACCCAGACCCTCTCCAAATACCGACATAAAACATAACAGGTAGATCAGAAACAAATCATCATGTCAGCACCTGGATACACACCTGGAGAAATGCTGGGCATGCCAACCACGTTGTGCAGCAAAACCTGAGTGTGCATGGGAAATATGAGGGGAGAGAACTCAGAGAATGTAAACCATGTTGCACAGGGAAGGCTGTGTGTGTGGTGTGTGTGTGTGTGTGTGTGTGTGTGTGTGTGTGTGTGTGTGTGTGTGTGTGTGTGTGTAGTGTGTGTGTGCATGTGTGTGTGTGTGGGGGGGGGGGATGTGTGTGTATGGGCATGTGTGTGTGTGTGCATGTGTGCGCGTGTGCCCATGCGCGCTTGTGTGCGCGTGTGCCCATGCGCGTGCCTGTGTGTGTGCTTGCATGCATGCGTGCGTGTTCAGGTGTGTGATACGGTGGAGGTAACAGTGAGGATGTAAACTGTTAAACAGGGTAGGTTGGTGAGAGCGTGGTTGGGAGGGGTGAGGAAACACAGACGCTGTAAATCCTATTGCACAGGGATTGTCTGTGGCAAACAGTTTGGTGGTAAATGTTAAATGCAGAGGAGCAAGATGATGCAGCCTTTGGGATTCCTCTGAATGCTGTTTCTCTAAGTGATAGTGCCTTCTTTCTCTCTCACTCCCAAGCCAATCCTTCCTTGCCTCTCTGCCTATCAGTCTTTCTGGCCGACAGCCATGAGGGGAATTTTGTCTAATGCAATTCTATGCGTGTTACTTGTGACGTCTGGGAAAGGTGTATCTGCAGAAAATCCACTCATCTTGTTTCCTATGGTGTATTCAATCAGCATTACTGTGGACCATGCCTTGTGTTTCCATTTTTTTCTTTGACCACCAAAAAAAGAAGAAAAAAAAACTACACCTTCCATCAGCATGTCAAGACTGGCACTGCATCACACATCTCAGCCGACAAGAAACCATGCTACAGCAATAACAGAACATTGCACTAATTCAGGTCCATGCACTTCCAATGTTGTTCACTGGCAGACACTGACTTTATTCCCGACTGGATTTATTTCAACTGACAAAATACACACACTGAACTGGACTGCCTATAAATCATGTGGTTATTGTTGCTGTACAGCTGATATCTGCAAGGCAGTGAAGGCACATTGCTATACCTTTTTATCCAGATACACTGGTAGGCCTGAGGCAGAGAGAATTCATACCTATTTACTATATTTCTATGCGATAAAGTGAACCCATGTGCAAACCATACTAGCAATATTTTTTTCAATGTAAGAACACACACACACACACACACACACACACACACACACCATTATCAGCAAAAGAATAGGAACGAAAATGAACTTAGAAGTTACTCTGCCACCAAACGAAAGGAATGAACAAAGTACACGACACACGACGCGTTTCGACCTCTTTGGTCTTCTTCAGGTGAGACAAACAACATTAAGACAATGAAAACAACGAACGAACAATCACATGTCTCCTCAAATTTGAGGTAAAATGGATGTTGTCTGTTTTGCCTGAAGAAGACCAAAGGGGTCGAAACACATTGTGTTTGTCTTGTAATTTATTTGTTCCTTTTGTTGGGTGGCATAGTAACTTTCAAGTTTGTTTCAGTTTCTGCCTGCTGTCACCCTGCTTCACCAATTAGGTATGAAGATGGTTAAATTAACACACTGTGATGACTAAAGAACAATACTGATTAATTTGACAAAAAATGATTAAACTTCACATACGCTCTGAACTACCACGTTAAGTGCACTACAACAAACTTCGGTAGTCTTTGGACATATCCACCACCCATTCCCTCTTACCCCAAATCCTGCAAGACCAAATTGCACTTAATTCTGCATCAAAATCTATAAAATGATATAGTTTGTTGGGCTTGTGTCTGTCTGTGTTGTTGACCTTTATAGCTGACCATTAGGCACTCTAGTGCCTTCAGAAAATCCGGAATCCATCCAAGAGATGATGCCCACTCCCACTTCTTGGCCATCTCACATTGCTGTTGAAGTCCAAAGTGAGTGCAAGCACACTTATACAGTTCCACACTGTTACTGAAGTCTGAAGCGAGTGCAAGCACACTTATACAGTCCCACACTGCTACTGACATCTGAAGTGAGTGCAAGCACACCTATACAGTCCCACACTGCTACTGAAGTCTGAAGTGAGTGCAAACACACTCATACACTGCCACTGAAGTCTGAAGTGAGTGCAAACACACCCATACACTGCCACTGAAGTCTGAAGTGAGTGCAAGCACACCTATACAATCCCACACTGCTGCTGAAGTCTGAAGTCAGTGCAACACACACCATACAGTCTTCATTGCTACTGAAGTCTGAAGTGAGAGAAAACACACTCATACACTGCTATTGAAGTCGAGTTAAGTGCAAACACCCATACAGCCCCACACTGCTACTGAAGTCTGAAGTGAGTGCAAACACACCCATAGTAACATACTGCTACTGACATCCAAAAAGAGTGCAAACACACCCATGCAGTCACACACTGCTATTGATATCTGAATTGTGTGCAAACACACCCATACAATCTTCATTGCTCCTGAAATCTGAGGTAGGTGGAAACGCACCTTACAGTCTTCACTGCTTTCAGTGCCATTGTTGTCAACTCAGCAGTTTATAGACTACCCACAATCATTTTGCAATGGTCCTCTTTCACCCATCTCTCTCAATAGACTTGACAAGAGCAGAAAAACTATTTGAGAATTTTTGGGGCTAGAATCAAAGCTCTTTGTCCGCCTTAGCTTAAGGCTGTGTCAGACCAATTGACATAGGTTAGAACACCAAGGCTACATCAAAATGTTGTTATGCAGGGATTGTCTTCAGTTGTGACAAGCTCCTAGCATAACATTATCAGTCTCCAAAATCCCTCCAAGTCAGTGTGTGGCTGCCCATGTGGCGGGGTGATCAAAAACGGTCACACACGTAATGTTCTCATCCCTAGCTGATGAATTTGTACTATAGCGTTCAAGTGCTTCGGCTGTTTGGATGATCCCTGGAGTCTTTTAGCCAGGGTATGACAACAACAACAAAACAACAAAGCCTTTGTGACTGCCAATTACTTCTGTTTTAGCGCTACCTTCAGACACTGCCTTGATACCCAAAGCTTCCCAAACATCCAACATGGGGAAGAAAAGTTAGTCATCCTAGCTGGGTCGACCAGTGCTTGTAATAACTGGTAATGGAGAATAAGATGTTTGGGAGCTAAAAAGTTTAGATATCACACACAAAGTTTACATTAGTTCAGAAGGCCTAGTTTCCAGTACTTACATCCATGAGATCGGAGATGTCGTCTGAGAAGTATTTATGATGGCGGAGTTGGCGGCTTCTATGCACAGCAGGTAGTCGTTGCGGGCCTTCAGTGCTTTCAGCTTATTCTCAGAGTACTTCTGCTGTTTCTGTAACACAGCAGAGAAACACATGTGTATACGGTATGCTCCGAGACAGTTTTGATTTGATTTTGTCATATGACTTGATGGTACAATATTACACATAATCTATCATTTTTGTCATATGACTCGATGGTACAGTATCACACAATCTTTTTTTTTTTCACTCACATACCCTTTCTCTGTCTCAAACTGTTTTTTTTTTCTTTCTATGGTAGAAAAACACTACCACATCTGATAACATTTATGTGTTATATGTCTCCAAGGATTTTGGATGTGACCGAGGTATGCAGCAAGTCAGCTGAAATTCACTGGTGTGCAGCAAGTCAGCTGAAATTCACTGCCACATAATTAAAGTATTGTAAGTGTAAATCAGAGACTTTCCTGAAAGAGGAACAACTACCGCACCATGCAGTGCACTGCAACTATGTACTGACCATACAGCGCACTGCAACTATGTACTGGCCATGCACTGCAACTATGTACTGACCTTCTCAGCCTGTCTCTCCAGTCCTTTCAGCTTGCGGCTGCTGCTGTTTTTGCCCGACAGCTGCTGCTCCACCTTGATCTTCTGGGACTCCACGTTGCGCAGCTTCACCTCCGCCTGCTTGGCCTCCGCCTGGTAGATGTGGTACGTCTTCATCGCCTGGTGGAGGGATCACAGCCACACTTGAGATCACGGCAAAGGGGCGTGTTCCATTCTCACCCCTCCTTTCTGTTTGTTCAAACTTCTTCTGACACCCGCCTCCAGAAAACAGGTTGAGTTTTTTACCCCTGTCTGTTGGTTTGTCTGTCTCTTTGCAAGTTCACAGACAAACTGCTGAACCAATATCATGGATTCTCTTATTTTCCATGCCCCTCCAGTGGCACTGCACCCACACTGATCCTTCTGGTTCCCCCATCCACAGCCAGAGCCCGGATTGTCCTGCCACAGCCCTGGCACCAGCAGTGTACAGGGAGTAGTTCATGTCCAATCATCACGAGGCAATCCACCAGAGAAGACACTGCACTGTTGCCCAGTCTCTTCACTTGTGTTCCCGAGTTCTGATTCAACATATACGGGACATCACCTATTAACCTCTTCACTGCGCTGTTGACGTACAGTGTACGTCATGAAAAGTGCCGCCTGCAATGCGCTGTTGACGAACATTGTCCGTCATGATTCAACACTCTTTCTGTTTCGTCCAGCATTGCCGAAAATCCCTCTATTTATGATTTGATAAGCTCCCTTGACCACTCTTTGCTTTTGGTGTACCATTTGTTCAAGGTAATTGGTTCATTTACATAATTTATGACGATCGATAAGCAAGGTACTGTGAAGTCCTACTTTCAGTATTCGAAGCCATGGCTGGCGCACGACGAAGCTATACAGTTGCAGAGGTTATTTACGAAATTTACCGAGATGAAGAAGTGGAGATGAAGAAGATTTTGATCCAGCTGGCATCGAACTTCGTGAAGTTGATGCTAATGACCCAAGAGTTTGATCTGGAAGTGGAAGAAGCTTTGAGTCACTCGTCGTCTGAGTCAGACTCAGAGCATGGAGATCCAATAATTCAAGACGCAGGTGAGTGTATTTGAGAGATTCATTCAATTTTATAACATAATGGTGTTGTTTTTCTTCTCAGTATAATTATGAATAGAACAACCAAGTGTGTGTGTGTGCTTGACCGACTTTCAAGGCGTTGGGCTCGTGTGCCAGTGTCAGTCGCTCGCTCGCTCGCTCTCAGTCACGCTGCGTGTGTTTGGTTTACTTGTGGTTTACAAGTGTTTCTTGCCGATGTGTGCCCAACTCTTCCCTATGGCCTGTGTGTGTTCGTGTGAGGGGCAGGGTGGAGTAGGGGGAAATGTGTGTGTGTGTGTGCGTGGGTAAGTGTGTGTGTGTGTGTGTGTGTGTGTGTGTGTGTGTTGTGTGTGTGTGTGTGTGTGTGTGTGTGTGTTGATGATACTTTTTCTAGAAAACAGAAAGCACACAGTGATAAATAACACTGATCTAAACAATGTTGCAGTGAAGTTTCTTGTTCAGAAGCATAACTCATTGGATTGTTTGCAGTGTTTGCTTGATGAAAATGAAAGGGGGCGTGTCATGCTAATGACCCAATTTCAGTTTGTGTATGTTTGTTCGCTTATGGTGTGTATGTGTTTGTGAATATTTTCATAAACTGAAAGCAAGAGTAGATACAAAAAAATTGTTATCATTTTGAAGTGATTTTGTATGCCGTTTATTTGAGTTTTATTGGACTAACAGAAGGGGGTGTGGCTTGTTTACACTGTGTGTGTGTGTGTGTGTGTGTGTGTGTGTTCGTTGTGTGTGTGTGTGTGTGTGTGTGTGTGTGTGTGTGTGTGTGTGTGTGTGGGTGGGTGGTACATTTTCTTTTTATTTCATGAAATATTTCTGTAGAAAATTGAACTCTTGCTTTCAATGTGTTACAGCTAGGCTGATGCAGCATGGAGATGATGTTCAGCCTGGACCTGCTGGTGCTGGGCCTGTTGCTGGACCTGCTGGTGCTGGATGCAGAATGAACACATTGTGTTCAGGAAGGATGGTCACAGCAGCTTCTTCCTTGACTTCCAGAAAGAAGCCATGAATGAGATGATTTTTGGCGACAAAGATCCAGCTAATGCTGAGGATGACCATGCTGTCAGGTTGTGTGCTCGACAATTCATCGGTGTGCTGCCCCCTACCCAACATAAAGCACGGCCATCAAAGAGGTGCCGTGTCTGCTGGAAGAAAGGGCAGAGGAAAGACACCAGGTATTACTGCCCAGACTGCCCCAGCAAACCAGGATTGTGTTTGGAAGACTGCTTCTGGAACTATCACACTCAGTGTTTCTACTGGCGATAGAAACTGGGAGATCTACACACCTTTCGTTCTTTGTGTGGCTAGGCTGTGGTGTGGTGTGGCTGGACACTGCTTCATGGGTCTTTGTACACTGTATAACTCCAACACAAAGTGTGCTATAAACTGCTGTGAGGTCAGCATCATCTGATTATATCATGATTGATGTCTTCATTTCTTTATATTGCGTTTCAAGGAGTTCATGTGACATTCCGGCATACCATTTCATTATATTTTTGTTACAAACAGATTTTTCATTCATTTTCCTTTCATATGATATAACTTTTATGTAGCTATCTTCAATATCTTCAGAACTATAAGCAAATGAAAGTCATAGGCGTGATTTTTGTGTTTTTCGGAATTCTACAGGTGACAGAAACTGGGAGATAAACGCCTTTCATTCTTTGTGTGGCTAGACTGTGGTATGTTGTGACTGGACACTGCTTCCTGGATCATTGTACACTGTAAATGTTCAATACAAAATGTGCTATGAACTGCTGTGAGCTCCAGCATCACCTAATAACATCATGATTGATTTTTTTCATTTTTTTGTATTGTATTTCAAGGAGTTCATGTGTCATTCTAGCATATCATTCCATTATGTTATTGTTACAAACAGATTTTTCATTCAATTTCCTTTCATGTGATATATACTTTTATGTAGCTATGTTCAATATCTTCTGAATTATAAGCAAATGAAAAGCATAGGCGTGATTTTGTGTTTTTTCTAAAAAATATCTTAGCATGGGACTTAGCAAAATATGATAGCAGTGAAGGGGTTAACTCCCTACTGACAACGATTGCTTAGTCATGGTGCAAGTTTGAGTGGGATCACCCTCTGGAGAGCGCCACCATGTGTGTCCACTGTCAGTCCCCATGACTTTGACGACATCAGTAACCCTGACAGAAGCTGAGAACCTAACCAAGGGCATAGGCTTAGAGAGGAAGTCACGACGGAGGTCACAGTGAGGGTAGCGCATTAAAGGCTACAGGACCTAAGACGAAACCTTGGACTATAAGCTTCTTTTCTGTGACCCCATTACCTGAGCGCCAGACAACCAGGGGCACAGTGGAATCGCACAGAAGGCCCACAGGGCTTATGTCAAAGCACTGGGAAAACACATCCAGGCAGATTCTGAACCAAAGCGTGTGTGTGTGTTTGTGTGTGTGTGGTGTGAAGAGAGAGAGAGAGAGAGAGAGAGAGAGAGAGAGAGAGAGAGAGAGAGAGAGAGACAGACAGACAGACAGACAGAGAAAGCCAGAGAGAGAGAGGAGAAGACTTCAACATCTTCATTAAACTGCTATCAACACATGTCTGTGAAAATAATTGAAAAAGGCTTCATTTGATACCCAAATCAATGAATAAATCTATTTACCTAACCTCTACCTAAAAAACTCTTCTCTCTCTCTTTCTGCACAGTTACATCAATAAAGGATTGCACTTAACTGATACACATCAGTTACTAATGCAACATTAGTTTTATTCTGACAAAAAAACGGCTCCTGAACTGACCTGAAAAAAACAAATGTACTCAACCTTCTGAATACAGACTTCCATGAATCCTTAAGAATGAGGTCTTTGGATAGAACGAAAGTCTCTACAGGAAGATCAGTCCAGCACACATGCAGAGAAAAATGAAAGTTTCAGGAAAAAAACAAAAAATCTCAAAAGAGAATGTTCATTGTGCAGGCCTTTTCAGGCGAAATTTGATGGTGTGGACAAACCACTGGCTACCCCTTCTACTGTGGCCATGTGCACATGTATGAAAGCCTATTTTAAACCACCAATGATCCCCACCCCACTTACACTCTGCAGTTCGTTGAGAACTTTCAGGATGTCTTCGTGGGACTCGGCTCCTATCTCTCGGCACTGCACACACACAGAACAATGCAAACTGTTTACCAACACTGTCAAAGAAGGAAGACTTCATACACACTCAGTGCTTCAGCAGGTGGGGGGAAGACAGAGGAATGAACAGAGAGAGACAGACACAAACACAGAGAAGAAGAGCCAGAAAGGGAGAAAGAGGGAGGAGGAAGGGCAGAACAGAGGACAGAGGGAAGGGATGGGAAAGCCAGTGGGAAGGGGGGGGGAGGAGGGGGGGGAGAGAGGAGGTTGGAGGGAAAAGGAGAGGCAGAGAGAGAGAGGGGGGGGGGGGGGGGAGGAGGGAAAGAGAGGCAGAGACTGGCAGGATGGTGAGAAAAGGAGAAAGGGGCAGAGAGAAGAGAGAGAGAGTGGGGGGGGGGGGGGGGGTAGGCAGAGATGAAGGGGCAGGAGATAAAGAGGAGAGAGAGAGAGAGAGAGGAGAAAGAGAAAGAGAGACAGACAAACAGACAGACAGACATACAGCATGCTTTCAAGTAAAGGAAAAAAAGCAAACGAAAAAGAGAGAGTTCGATACTTTTGCCTTGAACAGTTTTACAGTTCCTTGTGATGTTGATGGCTCCTCCCAACACAACTCTCACCCCTTCACTTGAACCCCAAAGGGCCTGCCAATCCCACTTAGTGTCATTTTCATGGCAGTTAATGAGCCTCCCCCACCACTGCCATCCACACTTTGCGGGGGTTTTCCCCTCAAGCTGTGTCATCAGGTGCACAATGTGACTATTCCTTTGTGCTAAACCACACCACGAATGAAACAGATAAAAAAACTGATGATGGTTCTACATGTGCGTTCTTTTTCAAGGCAAGCTTTTCTGAGCAGTTTGAAAAAGACAACAGGATGGTATCTCCCTTTCTCAAGGAAAGCGGTGTGATAAAATAGCCCGAAGAGCCATTCAAATCTTTCTGTTGTGAGTTGCATGCCACTCAACAAGGTCTTTCTGAAACAAGTTAGTAAAAGTCACCGAGATGATACAACTTAACACTTTTCAGAAAAAACGCTCACAGACCCCTTACAAAAAAGGGTTTTAAAGGTTTAAAATGTAAAGGTTCCATATCCCATCCCTCTTGTGACACGCATGATCAGAGGTTCACCAGTTCCTGAGCTCTACATTATGGAAGGTGGACAGCATACCTTTCTTTCCAATGCCTTGACCTCCATGCCCCAAATTTCAGGTGTCCTTTACCTGTGGGGTTTTATAAAGGGTTATTAAGCCACATCAATCTGGTACCATGTGCAGATCGAACACATGACCATCAGTCCGCCAAAACATAACCATCTGACTAGAACAATGATTAGACAGAGTAGAATAACCTTTCTGAAGAGCACATAGCTTGAAACATGAAATGAAACAGACCTTTTGAAGACGCGTTTGTGAGTTTTTCCATGACCTCCTGCAGGCGTTTGCACCTTTCTGGTTGCTGTAGTTTATCGGCCATGATGCTGTGATTCTGACTCTCCTTTTGGTGATGCCCAGCAGGTGTTTCCCAGCAGGCGTACGTGGACATGGTGGCCCACTGCTCCTGCCTGTCAACACACCACAGACACACACCATGATGGTCTCATCCTGCAGGTTATGCATACCATGGCCTCATCACTACAGTCCTACACACACCATGGCCTCATCACTACAGGGTCCTACACACACCATGTCCTCATCACTACAGCCCTGCCCAACATGGCCTCATCACTACAGGGCCCTACACCACCATGGCCTCATCACTACGGGGGTCCTACACACACCATGTCATTCACTACAGTCCTGCCCACACCATGCCCTCATCACTACAGGATCCTACACACCCAGGGCCCTCATCACTACAGTCCTACACACACCATGTCCTCATCATACAGTCCTAACACACCATGGCCTCATCACTACAGTCCTACACACACCAGTCCTCATCACTACAGGGTCCACACACACCAGGGCCCTCATCACTACAGGGCCCTTTACCACCATGTCCTCGTCACTACAGGCCCTTTACACACACACCATGTCTCTTCATTTACAGGGTCCTACACACACCAGTCCTCATCACTACAGGGCCCTACACACACCTGTCCTCATCACTACAGGGTCCTATACCCCCGGGTTTCATCACTACATGACCCTACACAACCATGGCCTCATCACTACAGAGACCACACCATGGCCTCATCACTACAGAGGTCCTGCCCACACCATGTCTCTCACTACAGGATCCTACACACACCTTGCCCCTCATCACTACAGTCCTACACACACCATGCCCTCATCATTACAGTCCTACACAACACCATGGCCTCATCACTACAGTCTACACATCATGGCCTCATCACTACAGTCCTACACACCATGCCTCATCACTAAGGTACTACACACCTGCTAATCACTACATGGTTCCTAAAACCACCAGGCCTCATTACTACAGTCTACACACCATGGCCTCATTCATTTACAGTCCTAAAATCATGGCTCTTTCACTACAGTCCTACACACCAGGTCCTCATTCACTGCAGGTTCCTACAATCATGGCTCATCACTACAGTCTACACATCATTGGCCCCTCATCACTACACGTTCCTACACACCATGGCCTCATCACTACAGTCCTACACTCAGGGCCCCTCATCACTACAGGGTCCTACACACACACCATGTCCTCATCACCACAGGTCCTACACACACTGTCCTCTCACTACAGTCCTACACACACCATGGCCTCTCACTACAGGGTCCTACACACACCCATGTCCTCATCACCCAAGGTCCTGCACACACATGCCCTCATCACTACAGTCATACACACCATGTCCTCATCATACAGTCTACACACACCATGTCCTCATCACTACAGGGTCCTACACCACCCATGTCCTCATCCCACTACAGGATCCTACAACACCATGTCCTCATCACTACAGGATCCTACACACACCATGTCCTCATCACTCAGCCCTACACCCCACACCATGTCCTCATCACTACAGGGCCCCCACACACACCACACCATGTCCTCATCACTACAGTCCTACACACACCTGTCCTCATCACTACAGGGTCTACACACACCATGTCATCACTACAGTCCTACACACACCAATGCCCTCTTTCACTACAGTCCTCACACACCATGTCCCATCACTACAGGTCCTACCACACACCATGTCCTCATCACTACGTCCTGCACACCATGTCCTCATCACTACAGTCCTACACACACCATGTCCTCATACTACAGTCCTACACACACCATGTCCTCATCACTACAGTCCTACACACACCATGTCCTCATCACTACAGTCTTACACACCATGTCCTCATCCAGGGTTCATAGCCAAAGAGCATCCCAAAATTTCCCCAAATTTTTAAAACCACTTTCTGGATTTTTCAAAGACCTTTAAACGGCCCAAAAAACTGAAATTAAGTAGATAACATGGACACGTAAATAAGCACAAACACACACACACACACCAGACAGACAGATTACCTTTTAATAGAACAGTTTCTCATTATCACACCAATATTCTGGCCTTATCACTGTCTCTTCACAATGACCCAAAAGAAAATGTAGACTATTATATTCCTTTTTCCAGCCACAATGCACTGCCGTTGTTTGAAAAAACGAATCATTGGATTCTGTCCTAGATGTCATAAAAATTACAACTGTCAATTCCAAAGGCAGTCAATGTGTTGTAGTTGACACAAGTTCATTTAAAATTAAATGCAAAAGAATGACACACATATTTCAAACATGGGTAGCAGAATTTCTGGCTCTACTTTCCCCCAGTTTTTTCAGCAATGCCCTTTGGGTCGAACTCATTCACACCCACACATTTTTCCTTTCTTTTTTTTAATGGGCAAAAAACGTCAACCTGAAAAACCCGAAAAAAAAAAAAGAAGGTTGAGGTATGGCTGGTGGGAGAGCGTTTGGATTGCTTGGCTAACTACTGAAACAAAAAGTTCACCAAAAATCATATTCTGACTTTGTCTCATTTTTTCTTCTTTCTGGGGCCCAAGAGAATGTGAACCTGTGATCCTGCGCGATGGAACACTTCTTCTCTTCTTTTTCCCTGAAAGACTGGTTCACTCAAAAAAGAGTAGGTCACCAGCGGCATGTTAAAAAGTAAAATAAAATAAAGTGCGACTCAGCCTGTTGGCCCTGGAGCAAAATTTGGCAACAAGGGGTCACACACGATATTAAAAAATTTTAAAAAGCAATGGCCGGGTTCAGGCCAAGGTAACCATAAAATATCTGGGGAAGTTAAAATAGAAAGTCAGTCAATATGCAGATCTCAAGACTGTCTTTATAAATTTTGATTTTTAAATGAGAATGAATTGATGGCCCCCGGGCAGTGAGTTCCCACACCCATACAGAACTAGGATAAAATGAATGTAGTGGCTGTCAATATTTTGATGCAGGTATGGCATAGATTGACGCCACTCCAGGTGCTACTTTATTCAATACTGGTTTTCCATTGGGGATATCAATTAGTTTAGTCGGCCTTTGAAGAAGGGTTTTAAAGTTTGACAAAAGCTCTTTTTCTTTTAAGGGTTTCCATTCTAATTTCCTCATGTTCTTCCTAGTTTTCCCCCTTTTCTTGATGGGGGCCCCTGTTACGAACCATGCTGCTCTCTTCTGAATCTTTTGAGGTTATCAATGTCCTTTAGATGGTAAGGATCCCAGATGAGCAACCATATTCCCAGTACTGGTCTAACCTGTGTTTTTTTAGCAGTCGTCCTTAACCTTTGGGGGCAGTCATTGATATTCCTGTAAAAGAGAGTTAAGATGTTGTTGGCTTTCTTACATACTAAATTGAAAGGGTTCTTTCCATTTGAGAGGGACTATCTTGTATCTATAATCACGCCTAAATATTTTGCAGCATTGGTTTCTTTAAGAATGGTATTGTGAATAGAATTTCTGATCTAGTTGGTGAGCGTTTATTACATATACACAACACATGGCACTTTCTGGGGATAAAATTTCCCATTTCAAGTTCTTTCCCACTCTTGTAAAGCGTTTATATTTCTTGTAGAATGCGTATAATCATTCTTGCTTCTGATTGTTCTATATACTAAGCTGTCATCTGCAAAAAGCCTATATAGTAGTTCCAGGAGAGAGATTTTTTACTTAGTCTTTATAAAAAATTTAAAAAAAAACAAGGGCCCAGAACAGTTCCCTGTGGTACACCTGACAAGACTGGTTTACATGGGATGACGACCCTTCCACAACAACTTTCTGCGTTCTCCCAACATGGAATGATTAGACTATTTTAGCAAGAACCGTCAATGCCGATGTGTTCAAATTTAGTAGTAGGCCCTCATGGTCAACCTTTAAAAGGCTTTAGAAAGTCTAATAAAATTGCATCTATTTGCTGTCTGTTGTAAGACAGTTATTAAAATCAATGAGAGTTGTTTAAGCTGAGTCTCACAACTCCTTCGCTGTCTAAAACCATGCTGGGCGTTATTTAAAAAGTCATATTTGTCAAGATGGTCCATTATGCTAATATATTATGTGTTCAAGTAATTTTGCTGATATGGATGTAAGAGATACAGGTCGAAAGTTCTCAGCTTTTTTTTTGGGTCACCCTTTCTGAAAAAAGGGGGCTTTGCTAGCATCTCGCCACTCATCAGGTATTACTCCTGGTCCAGTGAAGCTTGAAAAAGTAGTTGGTATACCTCAGTCAATTCATTGGCACAAAATTTTTTAAGGCTTGCAGGAATCCCATCAGGACCAGTAGCTTTGTATTAACTTACCGCCATAATAGCTGATGAGGGCTCCTTCATCCATCAATCCTAATCGAAGTTTTTTTTTCTGTATGCTGCACAGTACGCAGACTGCTTGTTGCGAGCATTTTCCGCAGCCATCGTTTTAACACAGATTTTTTAGCCAAAGGGTCGCTGAAACACATTGGCCGGCATTTTGATTTCTCGGAGAGACCCCGGTATTCCAAGGGAAGTAAACTTGCGGTACGCTAGAAATCGAAGTTCGTTTCTGCTCAATTCCTGCGGTTTCATCCGATCGCATTTATTTATTTCTAGTTATTTCTCTTATATGTTGAAATTCCCTGGTCCCCGTTTTCTTTTCTAAATGGATTTCTTATTTTTGGTGACAAAATCCAAATTCACAAACTTTCACAAACCATATTCATGTTTTCTTATTTTTTCAAAGACTTTCCAGGGCCTGGAAAAACACATCTTTTTTCCCCAAACCTTCCCAAACTTTCCCAAACGCTATGAACCCTGTCATCACTACAAGTTCCTACACACACCATGGCCTCATCACTACAGTCCTACACACCTGGTTTCCCCATCCTACAGGGTCCTACCCCACACACACACCATGTTCTTTTACTACAGGGTCTACACACACCCTGTCCTCATCGCTACAGGGTCCTACACCCATGTCCTCATCACTACAGGGTCCTACACACCATGTCCCCATCACTACAGTCCTCAAACCATGTCCTCCCTCACTACAGGGTCCTACAACCATGTCCTCAACACTACAGCTACAAAACCATGTCCTCATCACTACAGGGTCCTACACACCTTGTCCCCATCACTACAGTCCTACACACACCATGTCATCACTACACCGTCCTACACACCATGTCCTTTTCACTTACACCCTCATACACACACCATGTCCTCATCACTACAGTCCTACATGCCATGTCCCCATCACTACACTGTCCTAGACACACAATGTCTGATCACTACAGGTCCTACACAGCGCAAACAGAAGATGGTCTTTCAGACTGTTTGTCTTTGCAAAATATCCTATTTCTTTCCCAAACGACCATGACCTTATGTTGATAAAAGGTTAATAAAAAAAACACTGTTGGAATTGAGCAGGGGTGGTAGCCATCGGGAAAAAGATGCCAGAGGTTTGGGACTAAAGGATTTTTTGGTAGGTGTGTGTAACATTTTCCCCATCCTCCACCCCCCCCCCCCTGTCTAGCACTTTTATTTGTGTGTGTGTATTGTGTTTGATTGTATGTGTGTAAACCATGCTGAATTTGTTTTTAAAAATCTTTAATTCCATACTATGGGTCAAAATAACTTGTTTGATTACAAACTTGGGCCCCTTTTCAAAATGGTTGTCGCTTAAACTGCTATGGCAACATAAATTCTAACTAATGGGACTAAACTAGAGTGTACGTTATCTCCCATGAGGCCAAATTTTCTGCCACACTGTCAGCAAACAAAATTGCTTTGGTGCTTTGCATCCCCTTTCTGTTTCTTCTTCAATGTTTCTGGGCAGTTTCTGGGAAGTAGTTCCGCTTACCTGAGATTTGCAGGGACTTTTAAAGGGTTAAAAACAAGTGATACACTCCCCTTGGGACAGCAGCCTGAATGTAAAACTCTGTCCTCATTCATGAAACATATTACGCAACACAATACAATGCGGTATGTACGTTTCAGTTGGTATCTATCCTCCATTGCGGTAAAATTTGCAACTGTAAATTCCCTTTTTTTGTCCAACTCCCTTGACTTTATCTTTGTACATAATTTTTCTTATTTTACTTTTTATAATTGTCCATGGTCTTTCTAACTTTGTGGTCTATCACCCAAACCCTTTTCAACAGAATGTTTTGGTTTTTTTTTTTCGATGGGTGAGGCGGAGGGAAAGGGCTAACAATTAAAAAACAAAACTTTTCATGTTTTCGATCCAGTGACTCATTTTGATAATTAACAGACAATAACGTCCATTCACCCCAATGGTTTTTGTTTTCTCGTTAGGTGTCTCAAATAACATGAAATGCGTCCTGAAAGATATTCCCCTATTTGTTATCCCCTTTTGTTGTTTTTTCTTTTTAAGTAGTAGCAAACAAATCCAGCAGAATGGGGAGGGCACTCAGCACAGCTCAGCCTTCTCTGCACTGGGATTTCCCTTTTCAAAATTTAAAGTCTTGGGCATGTTATGAACCTCTGTGTGTGTGTGTGTGTGTGTGTGTGTGGGGTGTGTGTGTGTGTGTGTTGTGTGGTGTGTGTGTGTGGGTGGCGCGCGTGCATAAGTGTGTGTGTGCGAGCGGGGCGCATGCATGAGCATGCAAGCCAAGGTGGGGTTCTTATTTTTCAACACTGTGATAGCTTTTAAACATGCCTGTAGGTTGGTGGCCTATAATGGAACCCAGATGAAATTCCCCGGGGCATGAAGTGCAATTTGACACAGGATGTTTTGGGGAAATTCCCTGTTTGGGAGTTTCCCCAGTCATCCACAACAACAGACCCGCTAGTAAACAACACCCCGCACCACAAAGCAAACCTACACCAGCTGTCAATAAAAAAAAAAAACCACCATACATGCCAATCTGGGGCCAGCCACACAAACCTTCTTCCCCCCCCTCCTCGTTTGACCAGCCACCCACCATCTTCATCAACAAAGCTCGACCTACATCGCACCCAGACCCCCCACCTCTCAACAGCTGGGACTCATGGCAGTCCACTATGCAGGCTATCAAGGGACCTCACCTTTACAGGCCAGCTCCATCATCAAACAAGCATCTGCCCACACCACCAGTTTCTGTGGTCCCTGTCCAACATCCACCCGGCTGGCACCCCACATCCAGCCTGGGCTGGCTAGTGGTGCCGTTAAAAAGTCTGTCCTTATTCCCTACCCACCAACCCCTCATCAATGCCCCCCCCCCCTCCACTCACACTGGAGGCTGCGTTCATGTCTGGATGGGCTGGGGGGATGTGGAAAGGGGGTAGGGGGGGCCTAAGGGGGGGGGGAAGTGAAGGGGGGTGGGGAGGAAAAGAGCAGCACCTGTGTGTACAGGGTGTGTGCAGGTAGGCTGCAGGTGTGTGAGGCAGTTCGGTGGTAGTGAAAAGGGGAGGGAGGGCTTCACAGGGAAGCTGGCAGGATGGCTTTAAAAGTCCAACGTGCTACGGCGCTGACAGGATAGGAAGAATTCTCCAAACTGGATTTTAAAAAAAATCATTCTGTTGTGAAAAAGTTTGAACAGTCACTGAAAACTGAATGGAACCCTTTTACATTCTGAAAAAAAATGTAAAGAACAAGGTTACAATGGTCTAAACATCAACATATTTCATGAAATATGATAATCTGCAAGTTCAGAGAGAGAGAGAGGAGGAGAAGAGAGAGGAGAGAGAGAGAGAGAGAGAGAGAGAAGAGAGAGAGAAAAAAGAGAGAGAGAGAGAGAAAGTTAGGTTGAAGGTTGCGTACAGAGACTCAAGTCACAAGCAAACGAGACAAAAATGCCAGTGTTAACAATGGCCATGCTCATGCCAGGACAGACCAGAACAGAAAACAAGAACTGACTTTTGTTTTTCAGCCCGGTGGGCGTGATCATCTGCTTGACCAGCTTGTCCAAACTTCTCGGAGTACTCGCGTCCACCTCCGCCCGGCGTTTGAAGAATCCTGCAGCCGGCCACAATGGACACCTCCGTCTCAATCTTGATGTCCAGGCATTTCAGCTGGTCGCACAGCTGCTGCCGGATGTCTGCAACACACAAGGACATGCCCAACTGTCAGACCCGTGGAACTCAACGGGGAAATACTCAAAGGAAAAAAACAAACATCTGCCCCACCCCCAACTGTACCCCGCAATGCCCACCTCCCAAGAATCTCTCTCTCTATTTCAGCATACAAAAACTTTGATGATCCAGGCTTTTCCTCATTGCTCTGTCTGTCTGTCTGTCTGACTTTTCTCTCCACCATCCCTCCCCCCCTTTGAAATCACTGCTTCTCTCTCTTACCCTCTCTCTGTCTCTCTCTCCTCCCCCTCTCTTTCTCTTTTCCCTCTCTCTCTTCCTCTCCCCCTCTTCCGCCCTCTTTTTGTTGTGCAAGCTTTTAAACTTTCTTGGGGGAGGACGGCCAAGGCCCCCTTTAGGTTGATCCTCCTTCTCATGCATGAACAGATGCTTTGGAGTGCAACTGCACCACCTGTGCATCCAAGGCCCCTTCAGGTTGATCCCCCTCATACTTGAACAGATGCTTTGGAGTGCAACTGCACCCACCTGTGCATCAAAACGAGATGTGTGATCAGAAGGAGGCAAAGTGGATTGGGGGAGGGGGAAAAGGGGTTAGGAGGAGGTGGGTGGCAAGGGATAACCGTGCACAGACTGCATTGTTGTTTGTCAGGAAAGTGAATCTTGTTGCCTACACACTAAAAGACAGGAAGTCCGCTGGAGACAGTGTGTTTATTGCATGGTCCAGGGCAGGTATTTTTTTTTTTTTTTTTTGTTGCCCTTCTTTGGTTTAAAACATCGAGGCAGATCAAAGATTTGTTGGTCTCATTTATGAAAATAAAACAGTACTCCATCATAAGTGATTCTTCGTGATAACAGTACAGATCATCATCACCAATCATCAGCGGCTACTATCCAGCAAACAACAGCAGTAGTAGTAGGGAGAAGGACAGCAGTCTGCACAGGGAATTTGGCAGGAGGATTTCCCTGCCTCCATGGCGAGTGGGGTCTGCAGGGTGCAGAATCCACGCCACTACAGCAGTCACACATTGACAGGTGATGGATGCTTCCCTTTGCTCTCACTCCGTCTGGGGGCCCGCTCTCTTTAGCAGCCCCCCCCCCCCCCTCCTTCTCTCCCCCCCCCCCCCCCCCCCCAGTCCTGCCTCACCTCTCTCTTATCTTTTGTTTCGTTTTGAGCTGAACTTTTTTATCGTCTGCTTCCAGACTTTCTTCTGATAGCAGGAGTCCTGATCACCTTGGTAGGGTGTGCTGTGTGCAGCTTATGCTAGAGGAGAGAGGGGAGAGAGAGAGAGGGGAGAGAGGAGAGAGAGAGAGTTGTGTAGGATGCGTCTGTTGTGTGTGTGTGTGTGTGTGTGTGTGTGTGTGGTGAGGTGTGTGTGTGTGTGTGGTGTGTGTGTGGGTGTGTGTGTGTGTAGGTGGTGTGTGTGTGTGTGTGGGCGGGCAGCGTGAGAGTGGGCAGGTGAGATGTGCGTCCTGTTTTTGGTTTCAGATTTTTTTTCTGAATCTAATTTACTTTAACAATAAAACCATGTTTTTTCTTTTTGTTTGTTCTTTCCATTTATCTTCACAGTGTTAACATCAGTACAACCCATTTTTCTTCACAGTGTTTAAACATCAGTACAACCCCTTTATCTTCACAGTGGTTAAACATCAGTACAACCCCTTTATCTTCCAGTGTTAAACATCAGTACAAAACCCATTTATCTTCACAGTGTTAAACTCATGACAAAACCCCTTTATCTTCCAGTGTTAAACATCAGTACAACCTGAGGTTAATCTAACAATAACTGACCTCGTCAGGCAGCTTTGTTATGTTACATGTGGGGCCAGACAGATAAAAGGTTTTGTTGTAGGGCAGGGAAGGGGGGGGGGGGGGGGGGGTAAAAGAGAATTAAAAAATGGGGAGTAATTGGAGATACAAAGGAACGGGGGGGGGGGGGGGGGGGGGGGGGAGCACATGAACAGATTCTTAATTTGTGAGTTGAGAGAAGAAACCATTTCCACAGAAAAAACAGATGGACAACAAATTTCCTTTTCACAGACCAGAAACTGTTTCAGTTTGTCTTCATTTGCATGGCATAAAAAAACAAAAAAAACAGTAAACACAAAAGATGATTTTAATGAGGAAACAATAAAAGCTAAGCTTTCACTGATCTTCATGCTTCAGTCACATCAGGGAACAACTATCATCTCTAAGTCTTTAGCAGCTCATGTTAACTGCAGCGCTGCTTACTTTCAATCATTCAATGAAATCTAACCTGAATTATCTCCCCCTTACCCCCATCTCCTTTCCTCTCTTTCTCCCTGCAATCTCTCTCCTGCAGATTGTTTTCAGTGTAATCTATCCATCCCTGCCTCCCCAACCCTTCTGTGTCCCTTTGTCAGTCTGTGGGTCCGGATCTCTCCCTTCAGCCTCCTCTCTGGCGCCCCAACCTTCTGTGTCCCTTTCAGTCGTGGGTCCGGATCTCTCCTTCAGCCTCCTCTCTGGCGCTCCCAACCTTCTGTGTCCTTGTCAGTCTGTGGTACGATCTTCTCCCTAGCTCTCTTGGCGCTCCCCAACCTTCTGTGTCCTTTGTCGTCTGTGGGTGGATCTTCCCTCAGCTCCTCTCTGGCGCTCTGGTCTTCCAAAACAGATATATCCTCCTTGTCCCCTTCCTGCTCTTTTGTGTGCCACTTGCAAATATATAGTGTGTGTGTGTGTGTGTGTGTGTGTGGTGTGTGGTTGGTGTGTAGTGAGTGATGTGTGTGTGGGTTGGGTGTGTAGAGAGAAGAGAGAGAGAGTGTGTGTGTGTGTGTGTGTGTGTGTAGTGGTGTGGTGTGTGTGTGTGAACAGAGGAGACAGAGAGGAGAGAGTGGAATGATGGGTGTTGTGTGTGTGTGTGTGTGTGTGTGTGTGTGTGTGTGTGGTGTGTGACGAACAGAGAGAGAGAGAGAGAGAGAGAGAGAGAGAGAGAGAGAGAGAGAGAGAGAGAGAGATGTGTGTGTGTGTGTGTGTGTGTTGTGTGTGTGTGGGTGAGTGGTGTGTGTGTGTGTGCGCGCGCGCACATGACAGACATGCATTTATGTGAGTCTTCTCTGTGTACTATGCGCCAAGGGTGTAGGCATGCGTGTGCCCGTATCTGTAGCACAGAGAGCTTGGTGTGGTTACATGGGTGTGCAGACAAGGGCTGTTAATGAGCTGCAGCAGTGACAGCCACACAGCTCATCCTCCTCTGCTCCGGAAAACTGCCTGGTCCAATCGGTTGGGAGGTTGAGGAAGGGGGAGATGGTGGGCAGGAGGTGGAAGGGCTGGTTAGGAGGGGTGGCACTGACAAACCATCATGGACATGAAAAACAATGAGTATGAAGAAAATAAGACAAGGGGGACAGAAAGTGCATGGGACAGTGAGTGTGACACTACTGAAATGACTTGGAAGCAGAGAAGCATCTCCTCCAGCAGGTTGCCTCCAGACAGCTCGACACTAACTGCTTCCTAAGGGCTGCTTAAGCTGGGGCTGCAGTGGGAGAAATGAACAGGGAGCCAGAATGTGAGGTAAGGGAGTAATGTCACGGAAGTGGCTTGCAGATGACACAGCAACGACAACAACAATAACAAAAATTTATGCAACAGAGACTTTGTGCTTCTTGTGTGTTCAAGAACAGCATCTGACACCACAGTGGCGTTGGGTGTTGTAAATATTCCATAACTGGTGAATTCTGTATAATAAAGGTCAGAAGAGATATGATCCATGACGTCAAACTGGAAAGACAGAAGACAGAAACTGGAAAGACAGAAGCTTAAGACAAACACAGACACAAGACTCAGAAAATGAGAGAGAGAGAGAGAGAGAGAGAGAGAGAGAGAGAGAGGAGAGAGAGAAAGTGTACATCACTTCCTGTTTATGTGCGTGTATGTAGAAGGGGGAGGGGGAGAAGAGGGTGCATGGGTACACAAGGGTGCATGGGTACACAAGGGTGCATGGGTACACAAGCGTGCACACATACACATGCAAACAAGCCAACACAGGAAGTTCAAAGGTTGTCAGCCTGGGTGTGCCAATGATGAGGCACACAGGTTAGGTTAACATATATATTTCCCCGCCCACCCCTGTGTATCCAAACCCCCTTTTCCTGTCAACATAACATCAACATGCTGTTGTGATCTCATTCCACTACACTGGTGGATGTTGCAGAAAACATCTTCCATCAACGCTTGGCAAACACATGTATGTAAACTATGCTCGCTTTTGTAAGCATCAAAAATGGATCATGAATAAATGTATACAAAATACGATTTCACATATATATTCTGCTCTTAACAAGAGTAACATTAAGCTGAAGATTGTGTTGTTCACAGCACCACAAAGATTTGAGAAATGCCCCAGAAAGAGACTGGCTCTGCCAACAGGCTGAACATGGGGAAAAAACTGGTGCCGTGGTGATGGAGAGGTCAGGGTAGGCAGATGATCTTTTGAAAAAAAAGAGCAGCTCCTGATGAGCTACCACAGTTTGAAGGATGACATTTTATTCAAGAAAAAAAACGTTCTCACAGCCGTCTTCTCTCACTCCAAGTACATAATACTTTGTCCACAGCCATTTTGTAGGATGTTTCCATGATTAGGTACAACTCGACATCTTTGTGGTGCTTTTTAAACAAGGTGTGTGTGTGTGTGTATCTGTGTGTGTGTGCGCGCACATGTGTGCATGTGTGTGCGTGGGTGCATGCACGGAAGAAGGGAAGGAGCACTGAATCCATCCACTGCTCCCTATTCCTCACCCCACCCACCTAACGACCATCCACTCCTCCACTCCTCGCTCCAAAGTAGTGTCAGATGTGAGAGCGGCAGGAAAGCAGAAGTGACCCCGTGGACTGATGACGTCAGAACGAGGGGCCTACAGGAAACCACTGGCCCAGAGGGTGGAACCTCTCCCCCTCAGCCGACCTGAGGGACGGACAAACCACACAGCCACCACGCCGACTCTCACACTATCCTGAGAGCTGGTCGGTTCACTTCCCGGTGTTTTTCGAATCGATACAGGACGTTTGTTCAAGAGAGATATCTGGCTGCCTCCCCTTTCCCACCACCTGAAGAGATTGGAGGGAGGTGAATGGACGGGTCTGTGGGGACAGATCAATAGTGTCAGATCACCAGGCATCCTCATTGACAAGTGCTCTGGGGTGCGTGCATGAGCACCCATGTGTGACTGTGTGAATGCCTGAAGCTGGGGAGAGACATAGAGAACCGAGTGAAAGAGAGCTGGACAAAGAGAGGGACTGGCAAGCTGACATCTGGTGTACACGTCACTTACATTTTGTTGTTTTGCTAGTCTACACTGATCATTATGAGGACATTTTTTGTTTTAAACCAATGTAATTCTATTACAGTTTGAAGTCAAGCAGTTTCCACGAATCTTGAGCACAGAATCCATTCAGGACATTCAGAAAATAGTGAATGTTTTCCCTTAATGAATTCCAGCAGATGCATGGTCTGTTTAGATATTGTTTGTGCACTTTGATATTACTGTGTTCCCAGTTTTAACAGAGAGAGGGGGGTGGGGGTGGGAAGTCATAAGAATAATAAGAAAGACAGGCAAATATCCTAGGTGGGGTGGAGAGTGGGGGTGGGGAGTGGGAAGATATAAGAGAAATAAGGAGACAAGCAAATACCCAGAGTACCCAGGAAGGGAGAGACAGACTGACTGAAGAGGGGCAGCCGGGAGGTGAAGAGGCAGGAAAGAAGGATGGAGAAAGAGGCAGTCCCCAGCTCAGTTGCCTTATATTATACTGGTATTCAGAGAACATGCATGGGAGGAAGGGGGGCTGTAGGCCTACTCTGTGAGAATTTCTCCACCTGGGGGCGAGAAACAACAGTGATGAGTTTCACAGATGTCCCCAGAAAGAGATGAAGAATGCCATAACTTCTCACCATCCACAGAATGTACAACCAGACAGAAATTTGATAGTCTTGACAATACCACAGCTGTAGGCATGGCTGCACACCACAAAATAACCCCACATACTGAGCTTCTGGGCAAACAGTAACATTCCTTTTGCCAACATTCATGGCAGCAGATTTGAAGTGAGGTTTTAAGAAGGGGTGAGAGAAAGACGTCTCTCATCTATACTCTCTATTCTAATACAGTACACATAAGACAAGCAGATTTGTCCATGGAAATAAGATAAGATAATGTTGCTTATAGCCCAGCCGACCGCAAAGGGCCACATCAGGGTTGTCCATGGAAATAAATCACCATTGTATATCAAAACATCTGAAGAAGCAACTGGAATGTAAACACCACCACCACCACATCCCTTTCAGATGTACTGTCCTTCTCTCAATTTTGATCCCCTGAAGTCTGTCATGAATGCCCCCCCCCCCCCCCCCCCCCACACCACACCACCACCTCCACCACTCCCATCCACCACACACACACCTCCCCTTCTCGCCCCTCCTTCAAAGCATTTTATGATAATGATTCTGATGACATGACTGTGTTGATGTTGACAAAAACAAAAAAAAAAAGACGAACAGGATGGCAACAGTGATGATAGGTTATAGCGAAGACGTTGACGGTGATGACGGACGCGGACACGTACCTCCCACAGTGATCGTACGACCGAAGCACTCTTTGGATGGCGTTCTCATCGCGGAATACATCCAGACGCTGCCGCCAAACGAGGCACAAGGCAACTTGGAAGCGAAGGGGAAGGGAGGGCAGCTAACACATGTAAACATACAACCTCAGGCCTCACACCCCGGGCCCCATGGCGGCGCGTGCACCCACCACAACAGACACACAACGGTCAACCGACAACAGCCACAATGCCACAGCCTGCAAGACCAGCACCACCCCGCCGAGACGAAGACCCTCCGAACACATTCACACCAACTGCCACTCTCCTTCCTCTGTAGCAGCCATTTTCTTCAATCAAAGCACTCACGGCTGCCTCGCGCACCCTGCAGCTGGGGGAGGGGGGAACGAGGTGGCGTAGGCGTGTGATGCTCAGCTCTCAGACCTCAATAATAAAGAACAAAAGAACTACCACCACACACGCACACACACACACACACTCAATAGGTCTTCAATGCCTGGCTAGCTGCCCACAAAACGTTGCACGCGTCTTCCTGGTCTTCTTCAAAAAGAGCTCACAGCTTCGGCACAAACGTGAGACGGTGGCAGTCGCCCCCCTCCGCTCCCATACACACGGACTGATTTCTTCGAGGCGATTTTTATCAAAGCGTGGAGGGAGGCCAGAGGACAGAGGCAGGCAGGGTGTGAGAGAGGGGGGCAGCACACCACCACAGTTCACTTCCCAGTCCCTCCTTCCCTGTGTACAATTGTGATGCTGCCAGTGCTCTCTGTCTCCCCCCCGCCAGCTCTGTGATGAGTGGCCCGTGGCCGTTAGCGTGAGTAGGGCCAGTCGGCATGAAAAGCGCTCCCCTGCCACACAACACACGTTCACACACGCCGTCGGGCGCCGAGTTTCAGGATGTCGTGGAGGGGGGGGGGGGGGGGGGGGGGGGGGGGGGGGGGAGGAAGGAAGGAGGAAGCAGAGAATGGTGGGGGAGACCCATTTCGTTGACTGCACGTCGACGACTAGCTAGACCCAGCCACCGCGAGCGTGTGAACGGCACTTTACATGCACGCACACTTGCGCCAACGTTCTCACACACACACACACACAGAGTACAGAGTCAAATTACACTCCCTCTCCCATGGGCAAGAGTAATTCATGAGCGCGAACGACCAGATGTGTGTGTGTGTGTGTGTGTGTGTGTGTGTGTGTGGAGAGAGAGTGAGTGAGAGAGAGAGAGAGAGAGAGAGAGAGAGAGAGAGAGCTAATAAAACAAACACCCTGACACAATACCATCGCGTTCCTTTTCAACAATTCCCATTCATTCCAGCCACACACATCCGCAGCTCCCATACAGTACACCACCCCCACCCCACCCCCACCCCTTCATTCTCTCACTGATGAGACGATGCGCCCAAAATACACTGGTTTGTCACTGCCATCGTCCACATCACCACACGCATGATAAACGCAGACCAACCTGGCCACTTCTAAAGGGGGAGGGATGACGGGGTGGGAAAACGAGGGAGGGAGGACTGTGGTGTGTGTGTGTACGTTTGTGTGTGTGTGTGTGTGGTGTGTGTGTGTGCATACGTGTGCGTGTGTGTGTGCGCGTGCATGCGTGTGCGTGTGTGTGGTGCGAGGCAGACCCATCTGTTGCTCTGTGCTGTGGGCAGGCAGACGATGAGCCGGGATTCCCCCTACCCAGCCAGTCCAGACGGCAGCGAGGGATAGGATGGGAGTTGTCAGCACTGTGGGGCCAACTGCCAGCATCAGCCGTATCAACACGCACCGCCTGAAATAACACCTGCAC
>CM031604.1:12484540-12499540 GCA_018398815.1 Conus ventricosus | reverse complement strand
ATCGTGATGCCGCTTGAATTGGGTTCACAGGCACAGGAACACAAACTGGAGAACTGTCGTGTTCAGCGACGAGGTTCGATTCTGTCTGGATCAGATTGACAGGCGTGTTCACGTGTATCGTCCTCGTGGCCAGCGCTTTGCTGGTCAGTATGTGCAGCAGCACAACCTGTGGGGCGGCCAGTCCGTCATGATGTGGGGGGCAATGTGTGGCAACAGACTCATTGGACCAGTGTTCTTCAACCTGCAGCCAGGTCGTGGCGGTGGAGTCACTGCCCTTCGCTACATAGCACAGGTCCTGCGCCCTGTCGTAGTGCCTTGTTTGCAAGACGCCGCCAATATGTTTTCCAGCAAGACAACGCCCCGGCCCACAGAGCACAGGTCACACAAGCCTTCCTTCAGCAGAACAATGTCCAGATGATGGACTGGCCTGCTCTAAGTCCAGACTTGAACCCTATCGAACAGTTGTGGGCCTTCCTGAAACGCCGCATCAACGAGCAGCCCAACCGCCCTCACAATGCTGTGGCTCTGAGACGGGAGATCCAGCGTCAGTGGAACCAAGTCCTCAGGCCTTTCTTGATCGACTTGTCAACTCCATGCCAAATCGGTGCAATCTCACCGTGATTGCTGGAGGGGCCACATCCGATATTGAGGCCTTTGCGCGGGTGCCTTGATCCCAAGGGCGAAAACTCTTGAAAACTTTACAGTGACAATACGTGCTTAGTTTTATCTGAAAGATCAAATTTCAATCAATGCTATGCAAAAAACCGCTTTGAAATATGTCTACTGTGAATGAAATGGTATCATATTAAAGTTTTCGTTGCAATTTGCCTCTTGATTTTGTCGCGTTTCTAACCGTAAAGACTATATAATTATTCTGTTTCGTTGCCCTTTCATTTGGCCTTGCCTTGGCGCGGTCTAAAATGCCGAAAGAAAAACATCTTCAGTCTGTTTCCGAACCCACCACCACCACCCACCCCCGCCTTCCCACCATCCTCCTTCCCTCCTTAAAGTCCAGTTTCACACGAACAGTCACCCCTCCCCCTCCTTTCCATCGTACTCTCCCCTCTCCACCCCCTCTCCCGGCGGTCCATTAGTGGCAGCGTTGCCATGACGACACCGCCCCACAGCTACAAACAAAGCAACAGGCAACCCCCATTTCATTCAGAGCCGGCTTCAACCGAAGGACACACTGCTGGGGGAAAATGGTAGAGGTGGGAAAGGGAGGGGTGGGGGAAGCGGACGTGGCACGTAAAGACAGATGCAGGGCTGGGGGGGGGGGGGGGGGGGGGGGGGGGGGCAGAGCTCGTTCATGAGGTGGGAGGTTTCTCCTTTCTTCCTCTCTGGGGACAAATGTCAAGTGTCACATTCAACGGATGTGAGAAAAAAAAATCACGCATGTCTCCAGAGAGAGAGAGAGAGAGAGAGAGGGGGGGGGAGGGAAGCACAACTCTTTCATCTCCTCTGTTGCCATCTACTTCCCCTCTTCGAGAGTGCGTGCGTGTATGCGCGAATATCAAACGTGCTAGAATTATTTCTCTTTTTGTCCCGACAATTGTCCTTAAAAGCGAGATTTATGGTTGGGATGGGGAAAAGGAGAGAGCAGAGAGAGAGAGAGAGAGAGAGAGGCTGAGAGTCGGGGACGGGGTGGGGGGGGGGGGGGGGGAGAGGTGGGTGTGACTGCAAGTCAAAATACAGTCCTCTCACTCCATCCATTTTAATCGGATACAAATGATGAAGTCCTATCTGGGTCCCAAGCTGCCCGGTGTCCTCTCTGTGCCAGCATGTGTCAGGAGTTTCACCGGCGTCCACCTAGTCACTGCCTGCATCGTTTTCCCAAAAACGTTCTGTATCAGCAGATAGCTGGCCGCCACACTGGCACCCTGGCCAACATCAGCTGACACATATTAAGGACGCTAAGGACGTTGTTCTCATCCGGTCAACTGCAGGTCTTCAAGGTACATGGGTTGGACTGAGCGCTGTACTGATCGCCTGGAGTGTTTCAAGATTGAGGTCCTCTGAACTTGGCGTTCATACCGTACCGCTGCCTCCACTGGGTCATCATCTTGTCACCAAGCTGCTGTAATTTGTCAACATATTTCTCTTAACATCCCCCCCCCCCCCCCCCTTACGAAGTACACCCCATCCTCCTCTTCTCTCTATCGTCCTCTGACCAACGATAGTTCCAGTTCACTTCCAGTTGTCTGACCACACGTAAGTCGGCCATCACTGTCACTGCCCACTTAATCCGAGGTCTTCCTTCTGAATCATGCCCCAGAAGTTGTTGGTCATCACGTGACCTTACTACCATCATAGGCCACCGAACAATAAGGTCTGCCGTACTGTGCAATAGCCACTTTTACCAGCTATTTTACTCTAGCGGAGTTGTTTCAGATTCACGTGTTACGTGCCATGTTTGTAGGGAGAAGACGGCAAGAATAAGAAAACGGCAAAAGCCAGCACTTTTACCACGGCACAATAAAGAATCACTATCACTGTTCGTTCTTCTTCTTTCAGAGTCTATGAGCTGATCATGTGCAGTAAAGAATCGCTATCGCTCTTCTCTCTTCTTCTTCACGAGTCTGGGAGCTGATTATGGAGGAAAGAGTGTAAGAGATGATAGGAGGTTGTCGGGGGGAGGGGGGGGGGGGGGCGGTGAAGGGTGGGGGGGGGGGGGGGGGGGCATGAAAGACGGAATTCTGAGACCAAGGGATGAGGGCAAGACACGTCTACCATATCTCTGGACATAGATAGTGTGTGCCACTTCCCCGACTTCCATCTTACATTTGCAGGAAAACAGGAGTCGGAGAGCATGTTACCAAACGCAGTCACCCAAACTGGCCATAGCTGGCGTCACTCTGACTTGGGTACAGTACGTAACGCCGAACTGGGGTTGGCTCTAATTCTATGACGCAATCACATCAAGAGGTAAGACATCACCATTACCGTATGATTACCGAACCCGAGTTCAGCAGCCAGACTGTACCTACTGGGCTTCTGGTGGATGTCTTGCCAAGAACACGGACTTCATCACTCACATCCCAGCTGTAGCCGACCTCTCACTTACCAACGATTGGGGCTCCTCCACGTGCAGGTCGTCCATGGGCTGAGTGCAGGCGAACAGCGAGTAGCGGTTCCTTTGAGCCGGCATCTTGGATCTGGGGGTACTCCTCATCATCGTCTGGACACCCACGCCTCCACGACCACCACCAGCACCACCACTACTCCACACGAGCACACACACCTCCCCTCAGCTATAGCACCGGCTAGGCACCGCCCTCCTCACAGTCATCGTCGCCAGCCAATCAACACCGGTCTCTCAAGCTGGCTCACCGATCACCACCAATCAATTCTTTTCTTTCATACGTGTCTGACAATGAAACGGCCATCACCGGGACACAGATGGTAACCGGGAAGGGGGAAGGGGAAAGGGGGGAGGTCCTTGTTCCGGATGGTACCGGCGGTGCGTGTTTCTCTGTGTTTGTCACATGGTCGGAGGGTTCAATCCCGGGGGTCTAACACAAAGCCAGATGGCCAGTCTCTCAATCGGTCTAATGGCCGTCACCAACAGCTGAGGGTCCCCATAATACTTTCACACCGACAGAACACGGCAGCGGGAACTTATGTCACTAAGGGACGCTTACATCACGGAACCACAACGCGTGGACAGCATGTAGGACGCAGGTTAAAGCCGAAGGTGGAAGCACCGTGATTCCATCCAGTCACATTACTCCTCCTCACATTTTGGTCATGTAAACACGCGTCGTTCTGGTAATAAACTGGTAAAAACGTAAACCAACAAATAAGTAAACACAAAAACAATGTAGCATTTAAAGGATAAATATATGAATGCAAAACAAACTCCCGTTGTTTGAGTATAACAATCCGTCACTCTTGTAGGGCGATGGATTGTTGCCTTAAACCAGCCCGTCGCCCACGAGTCTGAACATAACACCCTCCTCCTTCTCCCCCAATAATCTAATCTTGACTCCGTTCCAAAGCCTCGATCACGCACAACCCAGCCAATGACTACTGCAGGCTCTTGTAATCCGTGGTCAAGGACCCGCAAGTCCACTGCAGAGTGAAGGCAAGTTACCGGGGGGAGGGGGGGGGGGGGGGCATTGTAAAAGGGTCCTTCAGTACAAACAACTCCCCCGCCTTCTGTAACTTTGGTGCTCAAAGCCTCCTCTTTTCTATCACACTCCTCGACACTTATTGTTTGCTTTTTTTCGGAAAGGGGCTGGGAGTGTCTTTCTACACTGTAGCCGACTTCGTCCTTCTGTCTTCCATTCTCCTATCTTTGCTTTGGCAATTTTTTCTTCTTCTTCTGGTCACAATTTACGACATGCCCGACGTTTGGTTGTAAATCTGGTGACTAGATGTGAAAACTGCACATACTCAGCAGAACCGACACTAGCTGCCCATTCTACAATGTCCGTTTGTCCATACGACCCTTTTCATGTATTTTCGGTTAATTTAAATGTATTTCAATTACTTTCCAATGTTTTTTGTTGTTGTTGTTGTTGTTTTAATCTGGGATTGACAAATCAAAGGAAAAGCCTGACGCTCTCAGCATGGCCAAGTCTTATCCGCCTAACGGATTTCAACGGAGGAGGCCACGTGTGCTCGGCTGGGCTGTAATAATAACGGACCAAAAGACAACAGAGTGGGAGAAAAAACGAACAGCAGAGAAGGTCAAAGAGGAGGTGGAAGGCCACGCTAACTGAACCCAGACACGGCTTCAATGGTACAGCATCTTTTGTCCTGTGTTCCCTTTCCTCATGCACAGAAGGTTCCCTCGAACAGTTCCTACACACACACACACACACACACACACACACACACACACACACACACGCCCTTCCTGACCCAGGGGTCACTGCCCTGTCCTCCCCGGGCACAGACTAGGAAACCAGGCCCTGGGAAGGCGTAGAATGCAGAGATGCCACGAATGTCGTGCTTACACAGAAATGTCCCCTATCCCCCACCTCCATACTTCACTCCTTTCCCTTCTCCCTCTTCCCCATTGGGAGGGGGGGGGGGGGGGGGGAGTGATCACAGCGCTCTTGCTGGGTACATGATGGAGAGGGTGGGGGGTGGGGCTGTCTGTCAAGACACTGACACCACTAGAACAGCGCGTTAAAACTGGCAGCAGGAAACCCCTTTTTTCATGTTGGTCACCAGCGGAGGTTGACCTGGCGACATTCGACACAGAGCTCGATGCTCTTCAACTTCTCACCTAACCAGACCACAGGACGACTCAACCCAGCGTGATTCAATCTAGAATATAATGGAACCCGCCGTGTCAGGACAGGAACATGGTCAGCCGTGGAAGTTACTTTCTGGGTCAAAGGCACTACCGACCACCAAAGAGCACATCTCTTCCAGAATGGAAAATGGCCAAATGTGGTCGCACGGGTTTTCAAACACTGAATTCATTTCCGCACAACTCCATCGTAACAAGCGTAAAGTTTCCTGTCCTCACCACTGTGTACTGGTACTACGTGGACGCCAGCAATCTGACAGATCTTCGAATCCTCAAATCCTATTCTGCGTTCAAAAAATAAACCAGAAACAAAATAAACATACCAATGCCTCTTACTTCAAATCCCTCCTCATCTCACGTTACGAGTCATCCCTGTTGTCCAACGACTCTAGCTGTCTTTCTCTGAGCGAACTTGCGTTGACAATGCCAGTCAAGCCAATATTTGTCTTTGGTCGGGCTGCACTGCAGCGGTACACTGCACTACACTACACTACACTACACTACACTGCAATCCACTCCAAAGGTCGATCCCATTCCGTGCATGTCGATGGTCAATCATCGACCGTGGAAGCTCGTCGCTCGCTCGTTCCGTGTCCTGCATTGTCTCCCTTCACCAGTCCTTGACCCCTCACACAGCTCCATCACTGTCTTCAGCCTCATGACAGGCCTGCCCCCACAGGCTCCTCTACGGCTGATCCTCCTCCTCCTGCTGCTCCTTTCCCCTGCCCGTCGCCCCCACCACCACGGTGGACGTCAGAGGCAATACACGTGAACACACTAACCTGCCTCCGGGGCCCCACACCACTGTGTCGCTATGTTCAAACTGCCAACAACACGCGTCTTCTTCTTTCGGATGAACGCTCATGCCAGTCAGCCAACGGCAGTCCTCTCTCCGCAGCTGTCAACAGCCCGGTAGGTAACTGAGGGAGGTTTAAGGAGCGTGGCGACACTAATCCGTGGGGATTAAAAGGCTCGCGGCACGCGCGACACGCTTTGAAGCGGTCACAGTGCGGCAAGGTTAGACCTCGAGTGGACTTTTACACGCTAATGACTGTTGGCACGCCTCGAGCAAATTCTTGCTCTTACCCCTTCCCCACGCTCCATCTTAGGCCTCCTTTCCGTGTGTGGACAACGTGTAAGCGGCGGACCGATGTTTGGCTGGCTTTGTGACCTTGCTGTGGGCCGCCATGTTTCTGTCATGTACTCCTGTCTCGGGGTGATTGAGTGTGGTCACATGCCCCCCCCCCCCCCCCCCCCCCCTTCTCTGTATGTGTGTGTGCGAGAGACTGAGCAAATGTTTTAAAAATAAACCGGCCCTCTTGCAACAGGGCTGTTCTCTGTGCTGTCCTTTGCCTGCTTTCCCCTCCGTCTCCAGCGTTTTTGGCCCAGGTCAGAGAACAGAGAGAGAGAGAGAGAGAGAGAGAGAGAAAAGAGCGCACTGATAGTATTCAACGAAGCATGTGCGCGAATTTCAGCCTCTTGTGTTCTTGTGCGTCATCACTACTTACAAAATGAATCTACCGCACGTGACGACCAAGTGGCGAAACACATCAGCCCCAAAAGACCTGAACTGCACGCAGTCTAGTCACCACCTTCCAGACACATCCACATTAGGGGGGGACCAGAAACGCCCGGATCCAGTCGTTCACCGTGGGAAAGAAAAATCCAAAGACACGGATATCACAGACGCCGCAGAAAGGACGGCTGTCCCCAATGCTGAACGCAACATAAATCATCTTCCATATACCAAGTGCGCATGATCACCTCAATTCCAACCGTACCAGCCGGTCTTGGCGCTGCCTGTTTTACCCGTTCCTGTCGGACCCGGCAGTTGGAGTTCTACACGTTGTGAGAACAGACATGGGTATGGCGTACGGTAGCCCCAGCGCAGAGATGGCAAGAAGGAAGGAAGGTGTGATAAGGGGCGATAAACTCTTGGCCTGAAAGCACCGTCTGCAAGAACACGTCAGGAAATAAAAAGGCAACTCTGGCATGGTCTCAGTCATAAACCCTCTCTGCAGCCTTTATCGGCAGCGCCCTCTTCCTTCACGGCACTGTCTTTACCACGGCAGGGCAGACAGCACCGACACCGGGGGGAAATACTGGGCGTGCATGAGAGAGAGACGCCCAGCTGCCGAGGTCAGTCAGACAACTTATCTTGCTTCTGTTGCTCCATTTCTGATAAAAGAAAAAGAAAAAGAAAGCCCTGGTATATCATGCTGGGTATGGGACCAGAAGCGAGTCACTCGGCACTTGTAATCTTACACGTATACAACCGGCAATCACCTCCTAGAAGCGAGATGGCGGGGTCACAACTTCAACGGTATCACATCTGTACATCCATTGCAGTTTCAGCTTCATTACAGCAAAGCCCACCGCATCAAGCTCTTTCATGCTGCTCAGAATGTCTACAAAGAAAGAACATATAAAGTGTTTAACTGTTACAATTACCTTTTTTTTTTTCAGTAATCATATAAGATAAGATAAGATAAGATAATGTTGCTTATAGCCCAGCCGACCGCAAAGGGCCACATCAGGGCTGTCTTCACGTTAAAATCAACTCACCATTAATAAAAAAAATAAACAAAAAAAAACCCAACATTCACACATCTCGTTAAATGACATCGTCTACAAACGCACCAGAAACTTTGTTAAAAAATCTTTCTGCCGTAAAATCTTAAATCAGATGAAAAATGTTAATCTCTCTCAAAAACTCAAGGATCACGTCAGGCGGGACATCCCTGAACAGGATCTTCATGGACTCCGCTGTAAAATGTTTGTGTCTCACATCGTGCAAGTCCCAACACTCCAAAAGAACATGTTTCATTGTGAGTGGCGCATGACATGGAATGCACCACGGAGCTTCTTCACTCTTTAAAAGGTAAGAATGGGTAAAATACGAATGGCCGGTGTGCAGCCGGCACAGAACCGTTTCCTCTTTACGACCTCCCGACGTGGATGGAGGAATTCCTTAAGGTTTGGACGGATCTGAAAGAGTTTGTTACTCGTCTGTGTGTTCCAATCCTCCTGCCAGAGGTCTCTCACATAATCATTAATTTTGGGTTTCACATCTGAGCAGGGGATATAAGTGTTGGACAGTTTCTCTCTTGTGGCGTTCTTGGCTAAACGATCAACCATTTCGTTCCCGCCAATGCCAACATGACCAGGAACCCAAGCAAGAGTAATGTTGTAACCGTCCACCTTCAACTTGCTAAAAAGTTCAAAAAAAAGTAAAAGTGCCGGATGCTGAAGGTTGCGGCCAGCTATGGCCTCCAAAGCTGACAGCGAATCCGACAGAACCAGAAAGTCCCTCTTTGAAGAATGTGAGATTATCCTCAAAGCCAAAACCAGAGCAGTAAGTTCAGCAGAATAGACAGAAGCATCGGAATGGATATGTTCCAACAGTATCTGAGAAGGAGCCCCAGGGCAGTAGGCTGCACAGGCCACTCCATCTTCAGACTTGGAACCGTCAATGAAAACGTTTTGATAGGATGGGAATTTGGAACAGAGCTCAGCATACAAAGCCTTGTACGCCAGAGAGCTGGTAGACTCTTTGCGAAAAGCTGCAAGATCGAAACGAATCTCTGGTGTGAAGAAGGTCCACGGAGGTTGATCCGGAAACTTGGAAAAATCCGACACAACTCCTAGGTCTAGACCTGCATTCCGCACGTGAGGCCGCATAACGAAGACCAAACGGCGGAATACATTTCGGGATGTTTTCAAACTTACTTTGGAACGGAGGGTCAAAGACACAGTCATAGGCAGGATTCTGCGGTTCTGAGAACAGTCGGATATAATAATTTAAAGACAGTTTCAGCCTGCGGTTGGACAATGAAGGTTCACCCGCCTCTGCGTACAGGCTGTACACAGGGGTGGTGCGGAACGCTCCAAGACAGAGACGAAGCCCTTGATGGTGGATAGGGTCCAAGAGTTTGAGGTAAGAGGGTCTTGCGGAGCCGTAGACAGCACAACCGTAGTCCAGTTTGGAACGGACCAAGGCTCTGTAGAGGTGCAGCAAAGTTTTCTTATCAGCGCCCCAGTCGGTGTGCGCTACGACCCGCAGAATATTCAGAGCTTTCTGGCAAGAAGTTTTGAGGTTTTTGATGTGGCTGAGAAAGTTGAGTTTTTGGTCAAAAATAACTCCCAGGAATTTGGCTTCTTTTACAACTGGAATGGTGGACTTGTCCAGACAAATTTCAGGATCAGCAAAGAATCGACGAAAATTGTGGAAATGAATTGACTTGATTTTGGTAGGGAAAAGGGTTTAAACCCGTTTTCCCTCAGCCCACTGTTGGATTCTGTTGACACAAAGTTGGAGTCGACGCTGTACGCTGGCGTAAGAAGCTCCAACTGCGTACAGCGCGAAGTCGTCAACAAACAGAGGGGGACTCAGTGCCCTGGTTTAAACGATTGGACAATGTTATTTATTTTAATATGAAAAGGGCGGGAGAAAGGATGCCCCCCTGAGGAACCCCCAAAACTCCTGCCCATGGATGTCAGAGGTGTGGTACCAAACGCACCTGAAATGTCGATCGGCTAAAAAGTTTTGAATGAACAGAGCAGATGCCCCGAAAACCAAGTCCGTGCAGGTCCATGAGGATTCCTACTTTCCACGTGGTGTCGTACGCCTTTTCGAGGCGAAAAAAGATAGCGACCACATGCTGCTTTTTGACAAAGGCGTTGCGGATGGTGGTTTCCAGACGGATTAGATGGTAACCGTCGAGTGGTACTTCCGGAAACCGCATGTCACTGGCCAAAAGACCATCGGTTTCCAGCTGCCACATCAGACGGGAGTTGACCATTTTTTTCCATCAGCTTACAGAAGCAGCTGGTCAGAGCGATTGGGCGATAGTTGGAAGGGGTTTGGTAAGTTCCTTTCCTGGCTTTGGGATGGGAATGATCAGGGTTTCCGCCAGGAGGACGGAAAGGACCCTGTGGTCCAGATATGGTTATAGACTTTGAGAGAGTCTGAAGACAGTTTTTCTGGGAAGGGTTTCACAACCTGATAATGAATGTCATCCAGCCGGGGGCAGAGTCAGTGCAGGTTTGCAAAGCAAATTTTGAGTTCAGCGATTGAAAAAGGAAGATTATAGGTTTCAGAGTTGTCTGATGTGAAATTGCATAAAGATTTCTCTCTAATCGCTTTGTTTCTTAAAAAGGCCCTGCAGATTTATTTGAAGATTGAGGAGTTCTGTTGGATGGTGGAGGCCAACAGATTTGGCAACAGCTTTTTTGTCCAGTAATCAGAGAATCGGCAAGTTTCAAGTGATGAATGGAGGGGTTTGGTGTTCTTCCCTTTGATTTTTCTAATGATGTTCCAAAACTTTTTTCTTAGAAGTTTTTGATGCCCAGCCTGGAAGCAGAAGCTTCTCCAGGACCTGAGTTTACTGATTTTAAAAGTGAAATCTCGATTTAGCAGGAGTTTCTGATGGGCTCGAGCGTTGGGACCTAAGGTCGTTGGTATACCGACGTGAGCCCGTTTCGAACTTGGAAATTGTTGACAGTCTGAACGAACCAGGTGTTTTTGGCATTTGAAGTTTATCAGGACACTGGAATACGGGGCTTTAGCACATTGATAAGTGTTAGTCAAAAAGATTCAGTGGGTCGGACCTGAAGAAAATCAGTGTCCTGGAATTCTTTAGAAATATGGCTGCAAATAGATCCAGTTTGCTTTCTTATAATTTAGATGTTGAGAGACAGAGACGTGTTCAGTTAGAGGGTTGAGAAGGACAGGGAAATGGTCACTTCCGGCAGATCGTCAGGACAGGAACTCATAGTCCAGGACCAGCGAGGGTCACAAACGACAAACTAAATCACGAAAGTGAACCTGTGGGAAGATGGAGGTAAGTTGCAGATCGCGTTAACAAAAATAAATCAAAAATCCGAAAGGATATCCCTAAATTGCAGACCTCTGGATGACGTATGACCACACCCAAAACAAAGAGGATTGTGACCGTTAAAGTACCCACAGCAAAAAAGGTCGAGAAGTTCTCTATCAGAACTGAAAAGGCCCTGACGACAAACCGGGATGAAGGAGGTAGATAAAGGGAACAGATCGTCACAGTCTTGTGGAGAGTGACTCTCGCAGCTACAGCTTGAAGAGAGGTAGACAGAGCGACAGGACTATACAGCAGAGTTTTATGTAGGAGAAGGGCAACACCACCCGACAGTCCCAACGTGGATGGTTGTGCAGGTTTTGAAAGAATATTAAAGCCAGAAAGAGTAAAGGTCTTCGGGCTTTGAATTTGATTTTCCCTGAAGACCCACGACGGAAGGTTTTATAGATGACACAAAAGCTGCAGCTCCTCGAAGTTGGAATTTAGTCCACGGATATTCCAATGGAATATTGTACATCCATGGTGCAGAGGGCAAAAAGGGGGAGAGATTTAGGTCATCTCCTCCTCAACGTCTGCAGCCCAAAGGAGTGAATTTGTTATTTAGTTTCACTGGGGTATGTTGTCTACAGGCCGCTGCAGACTTGCAACAGGTGAAGGTGGTCTGGATTTGGGAGACGGTGGAGGTTTCTTCCTCATCTCCACCATCTCCACACTGGGTTGAACTCCCTTGGGCCCCCACGGGCACTGGACAAGGAGTTCGAGGGGTATTGGGTGGTTTTTTAATCTGCCCAGCAGCAGATGTTGTAGACTGCTGGGCGTCTGAGGGGTGGCGGATTTTTGCCTCCCAGGGGCAGTCAGTTTGGGTTTTGGGAAAGGGGGTGGACCTGCTTCCACCAGAGTTGACAGTTTGTACTTGCAGTGTCTTTGAAAAAGTAAAGTCATCAGTCTGGCAGCAGATGACGAGTAGAAACTGTGGGAATTTTCTTTACGGGCCCAAGGGTAGGAAGAAGCTGTCGGCGTCTGACTGCCACAACCTGTTTCCGGCTTCAAAAAGGAGATTTTCTTTTCATTTTGACGCGTTGTATAGCAGATTCTTGAATCCAAAGAGGACAGTTTCTTGAAGAGGAGGGGTGGTCGCCACCGCAGTTAGCACAATGTGCCCGGGTCATGACACAGGCCCATCATGTGTTGTTTTGCAGCAAATACCACACACCTCTGCCCCGAACAGCGGTCCCTGACATGGCCAAACTTCTGGCACCTGAAGCACCTCAACGGGGACGGCACATACAACTGAACACGAACATTAAGGTAGCCGACTTTGATGACCGGAGGCAGCACAGGGTTGCAGAAGGTCAGAAAGAGGGTGTTGGTGGGCACTCTCTCTGAACCTTTCTTTACCCTCACCCCGCGCACCTCCGTCACACCCCGGGATGCCAGTCCGTCTTAATTCTGCCTCCGATACACCAGATAAATCCCGGCAGCGAATCACGCCTTTCGATGAATTCAATTGTTTTTTGGGGAGTCACCCCGTTTTCCCTGTCCACAAGTTTCGTTGCCTTAGCAGCTGTTCAGATTGTTTCTGTGATTTACATTCAATTAGAAAGAGCCATTCCTCAACCTCTTGATGGACGAGGGTCACCTGTATACCTTGAAAGCCCTTTTGTATAGCAAAAGGGCTCCCGAGCTGAAAGGGGTCTTTCCTCTCCCTCCCCTCTCACGAGCCAGGAAGCCCAAAAACCTTTTCTTCTGTCTCACTTCTGTATCGGAATCACTGTCTGTTTGCAATCCTGAAATAGGGGATGTGCCTTTCTCTTCCTTTTGGGGGGAAAGTTTTTTTAAAAAAGCCATATTTAGTGTATTAAAAATTCATCTCTCCCTTACCCACCCACCTTGGAGTCCAACTAAGGGGCCAGGGCCAAGAAACCAATGTCTTGACCCTTCCAGGTTCAGGAGAGACATACGACACACAGACACCACCAACCCCATCCCCCTGATCATGCTCAACTCCCGGGAACAGAGAGCTGAGCACTGCAGGGGTTTACTTGGCCAGCAAGGGACTGTCTGTCTTGACCCAGCCCCAAGAAGGGGAAACCGAATTAGTACACCGGGCCAAAGTGTACTCCCTGTCTAGGAGAGGTCCGCCCAAATGATGTGTTGAGAGCGCTGGCCTCTCAATCACCAGGATCTCATTCCCCTCCCACACAGGTCGCACCGCACGGCAAACGCGGCGGATCTTAAGGAGACCACAGAGAGAAAAGGAGTGTGGATAAGAAGACTTTAAGGGGAGACGAAGATAAAAAAGGGCCAAAAAGGAAAGGCAGAAAAAAAAGAAAAAGGAGAAAGGCGGGTTTCTCTTAGTCAGGATTCTCACCTTAGCCTATTGACATGGGAAGCCTACCAGGGGTATCAACTCCTTACCACGTTAAAGCTTAGGCCAGGGAGCATCTCAACTTCAAGGCCTAGAAGCAGTTGGAAAAAAAACCAGCCTATCTTAAAGTATTGATGCCCCGCCAGCAAAGCCTAAGGGATCACTGGACCACGCAAGCCCTCCGACCCGACAAGGTCGCAACCCCCGGAGGGCAGTAATCAATATGGCCCGGGACCTGTAAACAGTTTTAAAGCTCTTTAAAATAACCGTTGCACCAATTTGGGTGGCACGAACAGTGTACAACGACTAAGCAGGCTACCATACGTACACAACTTTTAAATATCATCATCTAAGGAACTGCTTAGGGTTTGTCATAACCCGTAGTGAGACATGTCAGTATCTAGACACTACAGACGGCCCCACTTAAAACATCGCAAATAACCGAAAGCTACGCCAAGAACCTAATATTTCTCTCGCTACAAGAAATCTTATCAGCTCTACAGTTCGGCATAGACCCCCAAACCCTGGTTGGATCACCGTCTTGTTGGGCACTGGAAGCCTTGACTGAACCGACATCTCAAGGTACAATCAACTCTGTTAGGACCTACACTATCCCTGGTTAAAGCTACCTTTCTGTATCCACTGTGACACTGGCTATAGACAGCTGTTCTACACCCATCACAACTTTCGTTAACCTTGGACCCATTATAACCATGTCAAGGACGAACGTTCGAACCCATTACATCCCTGTTAAGGACAGCTGTTTTGACTCATTTTACATCTTTATATTAAATAGAGCAGTTAAGACTTCTGTCTGGACCCACTATATCTCTAATCAAAGACAGCTGTCTAGATCCATTATATCTCTGTAAAAAGACTGTTAATAATACACCTGTGTGGACCCAATATATCCTAATTATAAAAAACCCAGCTGTTTAGACCCGTTATATCTCTGTAAAAGGATAGTTAAAAACAGTTGTTTGGACCAGTTATATCTCTGTGAAAAGGTAGTTAAAAAGTTGTTTGGACCCGCTTAATCTCTGTAAAATGACAGTTAAAACAGTTGTTTGGACCAGTTATATATCTGTGTGAAAAGGTAGTTAAAAAGTTGTTAGGACCCGCTTTATCTCTGTAAAAAAAAAAGACAGTTAAAAAAGTTGTTTGGACCTGCTTAATCTCTGTAAAATGATAGTTAAAACAGTTGTCTGGACCCGCTTAATCTCTGTAAAATGATAGTTAAAACAGTTGTTTGCACCCGTTATATGTCTGTAAAAAGATAGTTAAAACAGCTGTTTGGATCCGTTATATCTGTGTAAAAAGATAGTTAAAACAGTTGTTTGGACCCACTTTATCTCTGTAAAAAGATAGTTAAAACAGTTTTGGACCCGCTTTATCTCTGTAAAAGATAGTTAAACACAGTTGTTTGGACCCGTTTTATCTCTGTAAAAAGATAGTTAAAACAGCTCTTTGGACCCGTTATATCTCTGTAAAAAGACAGCTGTTTGGACCCTTTAGGTCTCTGTAAAAAGACA
>CM031604.1:12469540-12479540 GCA_018398815.1 Conus ventricosus | reverse complement strand
GACATGCAAGTGATGAGGGCAGAGACCTATTTCGTCGATGCTGTTGTTGAAACGAACATTCCAATCGCGACATTAGACATTTTTAGTAAGATCGTGAAAAAGGCATTCCCCGATTCGAAGATCGCACAGAGTTTCCAGTGTGCGCGGAGCAAGGCAACTGCTGTTGCAAAAGAGTTGGCTGGGTCTTGTTTGGACAGGGAGTATGGAGAAAAAGACCTGAAGGATTTGAAGAGTGCTACTGCAGGTCTCTCCAGCCTGTGCAGCACAAGGGGGGAGTTGATAAACAGCAGTGAAAAGGATAACTGCAGTGTGTAAATAGGGTTTCTGTGTGACTTCAATTACAGTGTTGTATTTTTTATTTTTGTTTTTGAACTTTGACAATTTATCATTTTCACAAAGACTTTTCTATTATTACACAATGGAGACTGACAGTGGCACCGCTTGTTCATCTGTCTGGAGCATGCAAGTAAGTGTGCATGTCAAATTGATTGCATGAAACGATAGCTTGGTTTTCTTACATATATGAATAATAACTAGTTATGGCACTACAGCAGCAACATGTCATTTTCTGTGTTGCTATATGCGTCCCTGAAATTCAGTCTGTGTCCCTGAAATTTGATAATTCTGCCCCTGAAATCTGGAAATCGGGGTAGGCAGGCCTGGTACACTGTAACAGAGAGAGAGAGAGAGAGAGAGAGTGAGAGAGAGAGAGGAAAAGAGAGAGAGGAGAGAGAGCGAAGTGAGAGAGAGAGAGAGAGAGAGAGAGAGTGTGTGTGTGTGTGTGTGCGTGTGCGTGCGTGCGTGCGTGCGTGCGTGCGTGCGTGCGAGAGAGAGAGCGAGAGAGAGAGAGAGCGAATGTGTCTGTGCGTGCGTGCGTGCGTGAGAGAGAGAGAGAGGATGAGAGAGAGAGACAGAGAGAGAAAGAGAGACAGACAAGTACAAGAGTGGACGGGGGAGGGGGGGGGGGGGGGGATGCGGGGGGTGAAGCGTGAAAATGAAACCTCAACGGTCGGCCTCCCCCCCCTCCCCCGCCCCCTGTCTGTCCTACAGACATCAAGGCTATGACTGACCGTACTACCTGGCTGTATTCCTCACACACCCTGGTACGGCCGACCCGACAGGTGAAAGCTTCCGCACCTATCAGACACCGGCATCTCTCTACGCCGACTGCCAGCCAGACTCCTCCACCTGAGGGGTTCATAAAAACGCAATCATAACTTCCTACCTACCCCGTCTACGTGCTCCGATCTCCGCTCTTAACTTTTTTTTTCTTTTTTTGTGCTGCCGCCGGCAAGTGGCCGTTTCAAGGTGGAAACCAGACGAGAACGGCGTAAACAGGTGCGTGTTTTATGCGTGTGCGTGTTTACCTGTCGGAGTGAGTTTTGCCTACACAGTTTGGATAGACAGAGATGTTCCTGCAAAGCACAGATGTTATCATCGCCGCTCCATAACATACGGCACCTCCACTTCCATCCACCAGACAGACTCCTGTTGGGAACGCGTCTTCATGTGTCTCCGGCTACTAGGACCTGAATGTTACCCTCTTCCAAGTACTATGAGGGGACCAGGTGGGAAGGGGGAGGGGGGGAGGTGGAGGCAGAGGTACGATGGAGGAGATAAGGGGGGGGGGGGGGGGGGACAGGAGAAGGCAGAGGAGAGAGAGGCAGAGGAGAGAGAGGTAGAGGAGAGAGAGGCAGAGGAGCGAGAGGAGGTGGAAAGAAGTGGAGAAAAGGGAGGGAGGAGGAGATGGTAGAGGAAGGGGGAGGAGGAGGGGCGAAGTTGGGAATGAGGAGGTAGAGGAGGAAGAGAGAAGCAGGAAAAAAAGGAGGAGGGAGCAGTTGGGAAGTCGAGGAGGGAAGAAGAGGGGTGTGGAGGAACGAGAAAGAGGAAGAAGCGACGGGAAGAAAGGGGGAGGGAAGAGGAGGGAAGGGAGAGAGAGAGAGAGAGAGAGAGAGGGGAGAAGGGTGGGAGGAAGAGTGAGAGACAGGAAGGGGGTGGAGGAGGAGGAAGGGAGGGGGTAAGAGGTGGAAAGAAGAAGAGTGAAGAGAACGAAGACGAATAAAGGAACGACGAAGAGCGGTGTGTATTGTGTGTGGTGTGTGTGGGGGGGGGGGGGGGGGGGGGGGGGGTGAGGAGGAAGGGAACAGCATATCCGTGGAAGAAAGAAAGGTTCTGTTTGGATGTTAACACTGAAGTGGATGAAACAGAAAAAAAAGAAAAGAAAGAAAGAACGACCTTGATGGATGTCTGGCCTCAAGCCTTCTAAAAGGCCGATCAAAGTTTCCCAGCAACGTGGACGGCTGCTTACGTCACGCTGGGTCATACTAGAAGCGCGGACACTCCACGACTGACTCTTTTATCACTGTGTCACCTTAATTAATATTCTCCCTCCCTGGTCAACCAGTCACAGTCAACGTCTTGAACCCTGACATTGTCCAGTGAGTTCTCCTAGCACGGCACGTCATTCCTGTGGGCTGAACGTGACAACGAACACACAGGCCTGACCGCACAGCACCGGCAGCTGATGGGCTCGTTTTGCTTTTTGTCATCATGGGCTGGGAGTCGACAAAAGTTCGGTTAAATCGCTTTATCCGACACCTACCATGAATATATCGTATCTGATGACAAATCAACAGAAAAGAAAGTTTCAACATACATAACTCTCCTATTCAGCTTCTTTCCGTTGACGATGTACTGTTGTTGTTTTTTTTTAAATTTTTTTTTTATTTTAAAGACAAATTCTGCCTTTACAGACGAGCAAAGAGGTCAGAAAGGAAATCTGGATTCGTTGTGCGTCACCTTCATGTCTCCCACGCGCCATATATTAATTAAAGCAATGTTCTCCGACTGGTGGACAGAATGAGCGGGATTCTTTGTTTTCTGCAGTGTCCTCCACGTAGACTTTGACAAAAAAGGGCTGCCACTTTTTTTGGTGGGGGTGGGGGCAGGGGTGGGGGGTGGGGGATGGTATTGTTTGTTTGCTTTTTAAGTCGTGGAACTCGTCGAGGACAGACTGTCTCACTCTTGCGATCGGAAATGGGGAAGGGAGGAGGAGGAGGAAGAGGAGGAGAAGAAGAAGAGAGAAGAGGAAGACGAGAAAGAAGAAAGTGGTAATAAACGACAGTAAACCTGACAAAATGACTACAACCAGAATCGACAATGTGTCAGACGTGACGCTCTTGACAGAAGCCCACCAACACATGTCGCATCAAAGCGAAGCACAGACGGCACGTGCGGCGACACTGAGCGGGAACACGCAGTGTCCACCACTTGGTGCCCTGGCAGGACGGGACAACACCGGGAGGTTCTGTCGTGTCTCTGACCAATCACATCGTCCCCAGACAAGGACGTCATCCGGGCCGCAGCGTCAGCTGTCTGGCGGACAGTGAGAATAAGCCCCTGCGAGACAGCGCCAAGGGAAATCACCACTGGCCACTTCCGCTGCAGGGGAGATAACTATTCCCGATTTCGATTTCGTTAATAACTTGTAGGCGAGGGGGTGGAGTGAGTGAGTGAGTGAGTGAGTTTGAGTCTCTCTCGAGAAAGCGAGAGAGAAAGAAAGAGAGGGAGGAGGTGGGTAGGGACAGATGGAGAGAGGGAGAAGGGAGGGAGCCAGGGAAGTAGGGAGTGAAGGGGAGAGGGGGAGAAGGAGAGGGTGAAGACAGAGAGAGAGGACAGAAGAGAAGAGAGAGAGGAGAGGAGAGGGAGGGAAGGTGAGAGGAAGAGAAGAGAAAGAGAGGAGAGAGAGAGAGAGAGAGAGAGAAAGAGAATGAGAGTGTGTGTGTGTGTGTGTGTGCGCGCGCGCGCGAACGAGCGTGCATATGTGTTCATATGGTGCGCATGTGTATTCTGAAAAGCTAAGCTGACAGAACGACGGAAACGTTTGAATGACAAATCGAACTGAACGTCAAGTCATCGGATGGGGACTATAAGCGAGTCGGACCGTGGTGCCTTCCTGGCCCCTGCACACGTTAAAGAACCCACGGCAGTTAAAAATCGAAAAGAGCAGGGGGGTTCCCGCTGGGCCCCGGGAAAATTGATGTAGATTGATGATAGCCGCCTGGTATTTCTTACAAAGCCACAAAAAATTGTCATTATTGTTATCGTGTGCCATCGTGTACCGGTGGAAAATGGAGGACACGTATAAACAACGTATGCATCCTATGTGAGAAACTGGAGGAATAATGAGATAAATGAAAATGAGTGATTGATATTTGAATGGTAGGGAAACGACTGAATGAGCGCCAGTAGGCTGCTCTTCGGCCGGCTTACCTGGTAGGCAGCCCGTTGAATAAGTGAGGTAGTGTGTTTATTGTAAAGCGCTTGAGCTTGGTTTGTGACTGAGGATAGGCGCTATATAAATACCCTATATAATAATAATAATAATAGCATTCAGAAGGCTGAGAATTTGATTTTCCCGGTGTTGTGTGGACAGCCCCCCCCCCCCCCCCCCCCCCTTCTTCCGCCCCCGCTCCCCTCCACACTACCCTCCTTCACAAATCTCCAACAATGGTACGGTTATCCGAGACAGATGTTGTCGTTAAGCTTGGATGTAACTAAGACAGATGTTGTCAAGCTTGGATGTAACTAAGCAGTGTTGTCAAGCTGGTGTAACTAAGGACAGATGTTGTCAAGCTTGGATGTAACTAAGACAGATGTTGTCGTTAAGCTTGGACGTAACTAAACTAGCTCAATACAATCAAAAATGGACAGTCACGGTGACGGTGGAGAGACGTCATCCCAGTGAAGGAATGTCAACGACGTGAAGAGAGGACAGTGACGAGAAGACAATCATGTCACCGACAGTGAAGGAATGTCACGACCGTGAAGAGAGGACAGTGACGAGAAGACAATCATGTCACCGACAGTGAAGGAATGTCACCGACCGTGAAGAGAGGACAGTGACGAGAAGACAATCATGTCACCGACAGTGAAGGAATGTCATCGACCTTGAAGAGACAGTGACGAGAAGACAATCATGTTCACCGACAGTGAAGGAATGTCAACGACCGTGAAGAGACGACAGTGACGAGAAGACAATCATGTCACCGACAGTGAAGGAATGTCACCGACCGTGAAGAGACAGTGACGAGAAGACAATCATGTCACTGGCAGTGAAGGAATGTCACCGACCGTGAAGAGGACAGTGACGAGAAGACAATCATGTCACTGGACAGTGAAGGAATGTCACGACCGTGAAGAGACAGTGACGAGAAGGACAATCATGTCACTGGCAGTGAAGGAATGTCACCGACCGTGAAGAGAGGACAGTGACGAGAAGACAATCATGTCCCCGACAGTGAAAAATGTCACCGACCGTGACGAGAAGACAATCATGTCACTGACAGTGAGAAAACAAATCACCAAAGTGCTGAAAGGATTGTGTCACGACACACACGCGCGCGCGCGCGGCCGCGCACGCAGCACGCAGCACACACACCCCCCACACACACACTCAAAACCACACACACACACACCACACACAGCTTGGACAGAGACACATACACTTCCGTCTCTAATGGACTGCTGGGCATTTTGTCAAAAGAACATGTACGCTTTGGAGTGTTTCTGTCTGTTAGTGTTCTCTGCATTTCTTTCCCTCTAAATCTTGAAGTTGGTTTCTTGAACTTGACGTCACTGTAAGCGAACGGTCCTTGTGTTGAGCGTTTCCGTTACTTTCTGTGGGCCAAACTCTCCTTAGTGTTCAAAGGAAAGAAACGTGAGATGGGTGTAGGGGATATCTATTTTTCTGCAAGTCACGCACCCAACAGCAAGACAGGGCAACGCCATCGTCAAAGCAACGCCGTGGCACCGACTCTCCGCCATCGCCGACACAGCGACGGGCCCGCGCAGATCGATGCTGGCGACATCGATAACTGTCGTGTGGTGGCAGCGACCCCTGCGACGCAGTCTGACAGCCACACACACACACACACACACACAACAAATCCGGTCCACTCCCCCCAACAACCCACCGAGCTCCCCTCACACAAAGTCCCTGACCCCAAAACGCACGCAACACACCTTTACACGCACACAAAACCCCTGAAGTCGGTCAATGACGCGCCAAAAACGCTCCAAACACCAATCCTCCACGCACACGGTTACAAAAGTCACCAAGAGCAACCAGTGCGGACGGTCGGGTCCCAAACCCAGGAGTCGCTGAAGTGAAGACAGGCAGGAATCCCCCCTCCTGCACGTGGGTTGTCACGTGCAAGCCACCAGGTACACATACACTGCATCAAGAGAGTCTGGGTTGTTGGCGGGGCCCCGCCTTGCACGGGAAGCGAAGTGGGAAGGTGGGTGTGTCCTGGTGTGTGGTGTTGTGTGTGTGAAGTGCGCCAGGCGCACGGCTTCGGCGCGCTGTGGGGTGTGCTGAGGTCAGTGAGACCAGATGAGCTTGGGAAGGGGAAGGAGAGAGAGAGTGTGTGTGTGCGCGTCTGTGCGTGCGTGTGTGTGTGCGTCGTGTGTGTGGAGTGTGTGAGTGATGTGTGTGAGTAAGTGTGGTGTGTGTGTGAGGAGTGTGTGTTGTGTGTGGTGCGTGCGGTGCTGTGCGTGCGTGCGTGCGTGCGCGCCGCACCGCAAAGATTGTATATGCTTGTATGAGTGAGTGTGCCACTGCGCTTGCGCTATATAATGTATGTGTGCGTGTCTGAGAAGCAAGACGACAGACGCACGGTGTCGAAGGACAGAGACAGGAGTCAGAGGACACAATACAAAGGAAGAAGAGGCAATTTATGGAGGGGGGGGGGGGGCTAAGGAGGCCAAAGTGGAGGGACAGCATGTGAGCAAAAGTGAGCCGCCAACAACTAACAGGCAGAGAAGAAAAGCTGAGAACGGTAGAAAGCAGGTATAAAATATATTATATTTATATATATATATATAAAAATAAAAAACATACTAAAGCATGTGCATGCAGAAGTAAGCCCCGAAACGTAATCAAGTAATGAAATTACAAATTCTCGGAATTTCCTTTAAAATCTTTCTTCCGTAAAATCTAAGATGAGATGGTGATCTCTTTCAGACCCTCCAAAATGACACCTGGTGCGACATCTCTGGACACGACTTTCAGGGAAATCTGCAGTGAAGTTTTTAAAGTCTAATATCATGTAAGTCCAAACGCTCTGTGGAGAACATGTTTTATAGTGTACATTACATAACATGAAATTCACCACGGAGCTTCTTCGCCTTTGAAAACGACAGAGTGGGTGGAAATGGGGAGGCCTGCCTGCAAACGGCACAGGACTGTTACTATTGAGACCATTTCATTTTGTCCTGTTGTATTAGTTAGGTATGTCATCACAGGCTTCAAATATTTTGTTTTTTAAACGACAAAATGGATCATCGACAACATGACAAGAGCGTTTATGAATCGCAATACGGTGGCGACCGTGTACTTCTTTCATGTTCATCCCCCCCCCCCCCCCCCCCCCCCCCCCCCCCCCCCCCCCCCCCCCCCCCCCCCCCCCTGCGCTTAGAGTTGATTTTATCAAGACTTTGCGCAATATAAATACCATTACTATTTTCATTATAATCATTATTATTATATTATTATTTATTTGTTTTGGATTGTCCAAAATACTCCCCAATAAGACATTCTCAAAAAAAAAATCTTAATCTTAAGTAAATATGTTTAACAGTCCACGTGGTTCATTAAAAAAAAAATTCCTGGTCAATAAATTTGAGCTGAAAATGATAGGCGATTAAAAGCAAGGAAATCGGCACATCTTTCATGCTATTGTTGTGGCATGTTTCCCATCGAATCATGTACTGGACATTCATAGGTACAGACTATCGCGGGTCATTCACACTGGCTGTCGTACCTCCGAACATCAGTGATCATTCCTTTACATTGAATTTGATGTACACGATAGTGCGTTTTTTTGTTCGTTTTCTTTCTTTGAATTTATTTGTCAATTTTAATCGCTTACCATTCCCATGGCTTTCTTCTAAGCCGCAGAAAAGGCGAAATGTCAAACTCTGATTCGGTGCTCGGGAATAAAAGTTTCATGTCGAGCAAGGATTGTCGCCCCTCTGTCTCTCCCTCCCACCGCACACACTCCCACACTGAATTCAGTCACGTGTGCTACGCGTCACGCCCTGATCGCATGACACAGGACACACACGTGCTCAGTCAGTCAGTCAGTCGGCCACACAGCTTCAGTCTGTCACTCCCAGACGTCAACGAACGCCGCAGTAACTCCGGCCCCACCAGATGTTTCCAGTGGAAGTGGTGTGTGACGAAGCGTGTGACGCCATTTACCGCCGTCAATGACTCTTCTCATTAGAGTGTCCACGCCATCAGCGCTGTGGATGGAACGCACACGACATCACGTCGTCACCGTGAAAGGCAAACAGAGGAATCCGAGGGGGAGGGGGGAGGGCGATGACGACAGAGCAACCACACGGACAGACAGACGGACTAACAGACAGACGGCAGAAGACGACACGGAGCGACGCAGCAGCAGCCAGATTGCCCCCCCCCCCCCCCCCCCCCCTCCCAGGCTCCGATCCAAAGACGACCGAGCTTCCGGTGCAGCGACACTTATTACCCCCCCCCCCCCCCCCCTTTCTCCATTTGTCCTCAAGGATGATGTTCCCCCAAGACCCATGCTCACATCATGACGTGGTTTCTGTCGTGACTGGAAGCCAGGGACGGAGACCTGCAGGTCCACAAGAGAGGGGGGAGAATCATCATCCCGCCAATCCTGCTGAAGCCGCTGAAATTTCAGGGATCACGGGAGGTGCGGGCTGAATATTGATAACCACCGCCACCACCTTCCTCTCACACACACACACACACACACACACACCGCGCGCGCGCCGCACACACGACACGCACGCACGCACGCACGCAACGCACGCACCACGCACACTCCACACTCCCTTTTATCATTCTCTCCATTCACACTAAGCATTTTTTTTTAATTCCCTAAAAATGTTTAGCACAAATATAGAATGAAGAGCGGAGGGGAGACGAGGAGAAAACATCTAAAATATGGACAGTGCACTTGTAGGGTTCTCTGAGATTTCCTTCTTTTTAAAGGGGGAATGGTGGAGAGGGAAGGAACACGAGGGAAACATCAGAAAATGACTCCTTAAAAGAGAGAGAGAGAGAGAGAGCGAGAGAGAGAGAGAGAGAGAGAGAGCGAGAGAGAAGGCAGGGGTGGGGGGGGGGTGAGAGGCAGGGGGGAGGAAAGGAGAGAGGAGAGATGGGGATGGTGGGTGAAGGTGGGGGCGATGGAAAGCCGAGTCCCTTCCCCAGCAGACACATACAGCGGGAGAGGCCGTAACCCCAACGGCGTCGTTCTTCAATCGATATCGCCTCTATCCCCCCTCCCCCCCCCCCCCCCCCCACAAACTTCCCCTCCAGCCCCCAGTCCATTGGGTTACCGCCCACATTCTGCTATCTACAACACGTGAATGGCAGCGAACCACGCCACTGCCACACAGCCTGTGTAGTGCCTTCTATTCCGCTGTGCTGCCTGCCTCCTTCCTCTCAATGCACCGCTGATGGAACCAGGGAGGACAAGGGAGAAGAAAAAAAAAGGGGGGGGGGGGGGGGAGATGATAGAAAGAATTAAGGGAGGTGTGGGTGCAAGAAAGTATTCAATGGAGAGGCGCGGGGAGGGATGGTGGAGGGAACGAACGAACGAACGAATTTTTATTTTCAGAGGGTAATGGAATAAGCAATCACTGCTTTTTACATCCAGCCCTCCAAGGGGGAGAGAGAGAGAGAAAAGAGAGAGAGAGAGGAGAGGAGGAGAGGGAGGGGGGGGGAAAAACTAAAGCGATCACAAACGCAGTGGTCTCACCTTACAAAACGCACTGCGTAACCCGACACTGGCTCTAGCGAGTGCATCATTCATGACAACGTATAATATATACCGGGTACCCCACCCCACCAAACCCCAATCTTCAACCGGGAACGCTATAGCTTACACACACACACACGCACACCCACCCACCACCCACCCCCCCACCCACCTTCGCACTGAAC
>CM031604.1:12422040-12462040 GCA_018398815.1 Conus ventricosus | reverse complement strand
AAGAAAGTCCGCCTTGTCTTTGAAGCGACAGTGACGAAGAAATCGCAGGTCTCCGTCAAATTTGGACAGAGGAGAGAGAGAGAGAGAGAGAGAGGAGAGAGAGAGAGAGAGAGAGAGACAGACAGACAGACAGACAGAGACAGAGGGGGAGAGAGAGAGGGAGTAAATGACGACAGATCGGACAAATATCCAGATAAAGAGGTAGTTATAATGCTAAAAAAAAATGCATGGAGTCCTGTACTCAACCGTCTCCGAGACTGGGATCCAATAAAGTTGACCCTAAGTGGGGTTAATCAAAGACTTGGCGTCGCTGTGCCCTGGTACATATCTACGTGCTGCGGAGTTTGTATATTATCTGCTGTGGTTGGAGGGTGGGTGAAGATGTGCCAGTCATACAATAAAAACAAGAAGTCGAGTCAAGCTTGTTTTTTGGTTTCTTGTTCAGTTGTTCATTCTGACATCGGCGTAACGGAAGTGTCCTGGCGCCCTCTATCCGAGTGACGTCATAATTCAGCTTAACATACGTAAATCGTACATATGTAATTATGATAATCTACATCTTCCTTCTCAAAAAAATTTTTTAAAATAAAATTTATTATAAACTAAACTGAGCAAATTAAATGAAAATTATTTACTGTCCAAAGTGCTTCCTTAGAGCCAAAAAAATAATGCAAACTTTTCATGTTCATCTTCCTTCCTGAAATAGAAAAAAATATGCATAACTAAAACAATAAACAGCAAAATGTCACATCAAGGCACTGGTAGATGGCCCGACATCACTCAGTCAAAGTATTTGGGGTTGCGCTTCACGGCTCTACCGGCACGGGTCACCACGGGCTGGGGCTGCAAGGCGGTCGGTGCTGGACCTGGTGGTGATGGTGTACCTGGTGTAGTGGCCGGCACAGGACCCGGTGTCGTGGGCGCGATTGGACCTAGTGTCTTGTTGGTGGCACCGGCTTGACGAGGCATGGAACAGGTTGGAGTGGGAGGTGCTGGGGAGGGGAACAGCTGCACTGGGGTGAACCTGCTTCGTGGCACGTTGGCAAGCTGAGGGGTGAGAGGAGTGGGGGCAGACAAGGGGAGGGTAACGACAGCAGCGGGAGGCGGCGATGAGGCTGGCTGCTGTTCGGAGGGTGCAGGGAATGGTGGTCGCACACTACCTGGACCTCCAAGATTGTCACGAGGTAGCGTGCTGAGAGCTTGCGGAACCTGTGGTCTGGGCTCCTGGACGGGGAGAAAGGTGACGTCTTTTTGCGTATGTAGTCAGCGCCATCTGCAGTGAGACGTACGATCTTGGGGAGTGGCGTGCTGACTTCACTATTCCCAAGTTTCTTGAAGCCTTTTTCAGTCTGCATCCGCACAACTTCCCCTGTTTAAAAGGACGCAGATCTCTCGCTGACCGTATGTTTACGTTTCTGCTGCTGTCTGGACTTCTTCAACTGGTTGGAGACTTTGCGCGTGTCACAGCTTTGGTTGGAGAAGTTTTGTTGAAGTGGGCAGTTTTCGCGCGCATACGTCTTGAGTTGAGGCGCTGCGAGGTGAGCACATGTCATTACGTGGCGTGTTGCAAAGATTCAGCAAACCAAGGTACAGTCTGATCCGTCCTTCTCGCTCTTTTCCCAACAGCTGTTTGGCTTGCTTGAGGGCGTTTTCTGCCAACCCATTGGATCGGGGGTAGTGGGGGCTATTTGGTGAGGGTGCACGAATTTTCCATCTTGTGCGAAACTGTTTGAACTCACGACTTGTGGAATTGCGTGCCATTGTCTGTCATCGCTTTTTCGGGGATGCCATGAGACGCAAAGTGCCGCTTCATCTTTAGGATCACCATGTTCGAAGTCATCTTGTTGATCATGTCCACTCGAACCAACCCAGAGTAGGAATCGACAACAACCAGGTATTGCTTGCCATTCCAGTCAAATATGTCGGCTGCGAGGCTGGACCAGGGAGTTAAAGGGACTGGGTGGTTCATGAGGGGCTGTTTCTGCAGATGGGCCTTGCAGCTGTTGCAGGCTGAGCTTTGGGGAAACGGGCGTCTTCGATGTCTTGACGCATTTTGGCCAAAAATTTACGATGTCGCTTGCAAGCAGTCTGTGCGCTCTGCTCCCATGTGGCCATTGTGGAGAACGGCGATGTAGGTGGACCTCAAGGCTTCGGAACCACCGCTCTCGTCCTTTCATGACGACGTCATTCTCATCACCAAATCATCCCCGAATGGGAAGAAGCATTTCACATCTCAGACGGCAGGCCTCGCTCATGGTCAGGCCATCTGTCAACCTCGGGTGATGTCAGTGGAGGAAGGACTAAGCGCACAGCCCAAACACACTCACCCGCTTGCTTACAATCTCATTTATATATCATGCATTCGTCACATCAAACCACTAGTAAAGTCTATAACTTTACTATACATGATCATAGAAAGAACATCAATGCATATAGAGTCAAAAAAAATAAAACATTCTCTCTTTCCTTGAACTTCACAAATCATTTATCTAAAAATCATTAACTAACCCGGTATAAATAGATTTCTACTTTACCTGGCCAGGTGATCTTAACTATTTACGAATCACTGTCTTTTCTTTTTTTCTTTTTCTTTTCACTGTCACTTTCACAACACGACACAACTGCCCGGGACTGGTGTTGGTCTGATGGCGCCATGTCAGGTGAGACTGTTTGGCGTTGGGCTGTGGTTCTGCTTGGCGAAGTGAAAGCTGCCAGGTATGAGGTCGAACCCCGGGTTTGGGTAGAACAGTGACTATCAACATCGATCTGTTCTCCTTTTTTTCTTCCTGCATTAACGCATTGCACTCCTCTTTTCTCTCTCTTCTAGTCTGCTCTTATCAAATGGAACATGGTTGCTTTTCTTTTCTTTTTTCTTTTCTTTCTTTTCTTCTTCATAAATTAACAACTCTCTCTTTCCCAAACCTCTTTTGTCCTTCCTCTGCAACTATCTCTCTAATCTCTCAACTTGGTTCTTTCTCTCCTCCCTCTCTCTCTGCTTTTTTTCTAAGCAACCTAAACCTTCCCCCTCTCTTTTTCTCTCTTCTTTTTCCCCCCCCTTCCCTTCTTTTCCCCCCCACCCTTTCTTTTTCTTTCCGATCCCCCAAAAAAGGGCCAGTACCAGGCCAATTTTTAAGCCCGACACCCAAAGTTATCCCCCTCTAATTCCTTGGTGTTTAAATCAAAGCCCGTCTACACGCCCTTACTCTCTGGGTGGTCAATTGGGCTTTAATTGATTAGCTAGATTTCACCCCCACCACACACTACCCTTTTCTCTCTCCCTTTCCTGCTTTAACCTCGACGTCCGACTAACAAAAGACGTTGGGGTTTACAAATTGGCTAGATGAGCCTGGGGCCCCGGCACTAGTCCCCTCTGGGGAACATCGAGGGGTTTTGGCAAAACCGCTTAGGTCTCGGCGGGACAGAACGCTCGTGGAGCCCCTCCCCTAAAGCTAAATTGGCCCGGACCCGACCTGTGGGCCCGTCTTTCTGACGCCCAAATGTTTTTAGTTTGGACTTTTGTCCAGTTGGGGTGGCCGACGACTGACCACACTTGGTTGTGTTAAATTTGACCGTGACAATTTCCCCCTTTCAAAAGACTATCACCCGCATTGCCCCTAAAAACAACGGTACAAAAAAAACAACAACCCGAATTTGCTGACCCAGCAACACGGCAAAGTTTGAAAAAAATTTTTACAACCCAAGGGGTTTATAAATTAAAAAATTCCCATTAGTGATACCACTCCAGAGTTTCATTGACGTGCCTCTTGCTTTTTTCAACTCATTTAAACGCCTCTTGCGCACCATGCAACCCCCCCAACCCTGCGGATTGCCACATTTTCTCTTCACTTTCCCTATGAAAAGCACAATATATTGTCACGATCCTGACACTTCACGAGGAATCTCCTCCCCACTTATCAAAAAAAGCTTTCACAACACAAGCGACGTATCTCCAACATAACTACATTCACAGAACAAGTCTCAAAAAGAAAATAGAACAAGTCTCCACAAAAAAAAAATATGACCAAGCCAACTGAAATGAACCCATATCCAATCAACATAAACGTGATCAACACATATTATAAACAAAGCCCGCGGAAATGACGTTTTTCCCTGATTTTTGCAGCTTGCTAGACTACACACTAAATAGCCCAGCCCCCACATTCTTCACCTGGAATTACTGCACCGAACCTTGGGGGCTGCAATGCCTTTGCCCAACGCAGAACCCTGCTGTTTTTCCTGTGCCTCCTGCGGAAAATTTGAGGGGGTTTGGTAAACTGTCTCATCACGAACTTTTTCCCATACAAGTATTTTGGAACTCTGCAGGGCCCACACGACAGCTAAACACTCCTTCTCCACCGTTCGTACCCTTTTTTTCACACTTTGAAACTTCCTGCAAAAAACCACAGAAACCCCCCCCTTTCATGCTCCTGAAACATACGCACCTATCCCCCACCTGAGCATCTGTCCGCAAAAAAAAAAGGTTTGACTATCTGGTAGCTCAAGAGGGGAGGGGAACCTAGTCTTTCCAAACACCGTCTGCAGTGCTTGCCTGCAGCGTCGACCACTTTCGACCACGCCGGTTTCCCCCTGCCTTGCCCAAAATCACTGAGGGGACTCGTGATTGCAGAAAAAATTGGACAACTCCCATAAAAACCAAAAAAAACCTAGCAAACTCCTGACTTCCGTTTTGGTTTTTGGGTCTCTTGAATTCTCATCTTCTCCATTTCCCCTTTTGGCGCTTTGTGTCGCCTCCGACAACAAAAATAGGAAATCCTACGTCAAAACCCTTAACAGTGACACACCCTGAGACTCTTTTGGGAAATTTTGGCAACAAAAACCCCCCCCTTCTTCTGCTGGGGGCCCTTCACCTCATCAAAGATTGCTGCTGCCCTATGAAAATCATCAAAGACTCGGGCAGGGCCGTTTTTAAAAAAACCTGCCCAGATATCGCCATGAGCGACTTTGTGACCCACGACATACATGTCACATAACAGCTTGGGAAACCCCTAACGAGTGGGCACCTTACCCTTTTTCCCCTTTGGGAACACTCGGGACAAAGCCCGCCCTTTCACAAGAAAATTTTTCTCACCCCCCTCTAAACCCCCTGTTTCCCCACCTCTTGCCAACTCCCCCAAATTCCCGACGAAGGGCTTGTTCCGTGCACCCCAAACCCACAGCGACCGTCAAAACCCGACTTCCTTCCTGGAACAAATAACGGTTTAACAACCCTTTTCCCCCTTCTTGCTCCTTTTCTGAACTCTTCCCCTGTCCCTCAAAAACCAGGATCCCTGGACCCTTTTCACCTGGAATATTTCCAATGATCAAATCGTGAAGGGGGTTTTTTCCATCACCAACGCAGACAACCGCCTGAGAAGTAAGGGGTACGATTCAAACTTACAACTGGGAAAATCCCTCACATGCCATCGATTAGAGTACAGGTGGATTGCCCTGTCAAATCCCCTTTAAAAGACCCGTTGTTCGTACTACCCCGCAAAACAACCAGGGCCGTAAACCCTTTTACCCCTGCTGGCCAATCCCCCCTTCTTCCACGGGAACGAACCACTCACCCAGTGCCCCCACCCCGACACTGACTGCTGTCCAGTGCAGCCATAAACGCACTCCACCCCTTTAGACGAATCCCTTGGGTTCCACTGCAGGTCGTTTCCCTTAGACCCTTTTCGACTTCTGCAAGGCTGCGCCTTCTGGAACCCCCATGCGACAATCCCCCCACATTTCCCTTCTTTTGGGCAAATGAAACACCTAATGCCCTTTTCCCTTCCTTCTGCCCCACCACTGGGTTTTTCAGACTTTTCAGAAAACCCCCCGGTCTCCTTGCACCTTTTTTCACCTGTGCCTACACCCGTTTTTTTTCCCGCCCTTAGTCCCAAACTGCCCTCTATACACCTCTGGAACTTTAACAACCCCCTGCTGTTCCCCTTGCTGTCTCTCTTTCAAATGTATGGTTAACTCAGGGCCCCAACCTGACAAAAATGTTCTTTCATAACTAGCTCTTTCAATTTACGAACTCCTTCTTCGTACCACTCAACTCTAACCATTTTTTCCAAAAAAGTGATCTGACGTGCACCAAAAGAGTGTACGTTTCACCTGCTTGTAATCTAGCGGAACGAAATTTCTTCCTGAATCCTTCCTCTGGAGTAAATCCCCTTTATAAAAAACCCCACCAAAAAAATCAGACGTTGTTCTGCTGGGAACGCAGTAAAATCTGCAATGCCTTTCCCGTCAATAACGCTGACAAAATGACTGCCCAAACCTTTTGGAGGGCCAAACCCGACTGGTCGCAAACGTTTCGAAACACTGATGTACACAATCGAATCGGCCCTTTCCCAAATTTTTGGGAACTTGGGTCGGGGGGCATAGCGCGCACAAAAATACTGGGAAATGAACACCATCACGGTGGCCTCTCTCTGCATTTTCACTTTCTCTAAATCCAAAAGAACCTTTAATCTTTCTGTTTTCCTGCGTTTCCCTAGCCTGATTATCATTAGCCTGAATCCTTAATTTTTCTGTTTCCTGCTTCATTCTTTCTGTTTCCTGCGCCTCCCTTATTCTTTCTGTTTCCTGCTTCATTCTTTCTGTTTCCCTGCGTTTCCCTTATTCTTTCTGTTTCCTGCGTCTCTAACTGCGATACGGCGTCTTTCCGCTCGCTCATCTCTTTCCATCTTTTGTTGGTTTTCAACGAATGCTCGCAACTCATCTCCTGAGTAACCTAAATCACGAGCGACGCTCACAAGTTGCTCAATAGGGGTGTTCTTTTCTTCCGCCATTATATCTCTTTCTCTTTTTTTTTTTTTGAACAAGATTTTATAACTACGACAGCCAAACTGGTGGTTACCGACACGAGTGACGTAATAGCACAATCCTATGAATGATAATATTAGCTTGGGACAACGTAATTAGTTTTTATAAGACGCCCAGCGCCTGACCCAACTATGAGAGCGAATTATAGCAATCTGTGCGAAATGAGTACTCTGGGGCTGAAATGCCAAGCCTAGTATTAACTATCTTGGAAGCAATGCCAAGCCTAGTATTTAACTATCTTGGAACATACAGTAAGACAACCCCTTGTCTTAGGATTACAATACTTGAATCCCACCCAGCTTCCTCTCTGAGAAGTTGAACAATTATAATAAATGGGCCAGAATAATCCTGGCAAGCTCGCCAATAAATTGTCAACCTCGGGTGATGTCAGTGGAGGAAGGACTAGCGCACAGCCCAAACACACTCACAGCTTGCTTACAATCTCATTCATATATCATGCATTCGTCACATCAAACCACTAGTAAAGTCTATAACTTTACCATACATGATCATAGAAAGAACATCAATGCATATAGAGTCAAACAAAATAAAACATTCTCTCTTTCCTTGAACTTCAACAAAATCATTTATCTAAAACATCATTAACTAACCCGGGTATAAATAGATTTCTACTTTACCTGGCCAGGTGATCTTAACTATTCACGAATCACTGTCTTTTCTTTTCTTTTCTTTTCTTTTCACTGTCACTTTCACAACACGACACAACTGCCGGCACTGGTGTTGGTCTGATGGCGCCTGGTCAGGTGAGACTGTTGGCGTTGGTCTGTGGTTCTGCTTGGCGAAGCGACGCTGCCAGGTATGAGGTCGAACCCCCGGTTAGGGTAGAACAGCGACTATCAACATCGATCTGTTCTCCTTTCTTTCTTCCTGCATTAACGCATTGCACTCTCTCTCTCTCTCTCTCTTCTAGTCTGCTCTTATCAAATGGACATGGTTGCTTTTCTTTTCTTTTTTCTTTTCTTTCTTTTCTTCTTCATAAATTAACAACTCTCTCTTTCCACATCTCTCTTTTGTCCTTCCTCTGCAGACTATCTCATGCTAAATCTCTCAACTTGGTTCTCTTCTCTCCTCCCCTCATCTCTCTGCTTTTCTCTCAAGCAGACCTAGAACCTCTCCCCCTCTCTGTTCTCTCTCTCGTTCTCCCCCTCGTTCTCCGTTCTCTCCCTCTCACCTCTTTCTTATTCGTTCCGATCTCCCAAAAAGGGCGAGTACCATTGGTCAGTATTTTTACCGCCCTGACACCCGAAGTTATCCCCCTCTAATTCCATTGGATGTTCAAATCATGACAGTCCCGTCTACACGCCTTACTCTCTGTGGTGGTCAATTGGTCATTTAATTGATTAGCTAGATTTCACCCCCACCACACACTACCTTCTCTCTCTCCCTTTCCTGCTTTAACCTGCGACGTCCGACTAACAATGACGTTGGTTCACAAATTGGCTAGATGAGCCTGGCCCAGGCACTGAGGTCCGTCTGGGCAGACATCGAGGCGTCGGTCAAAGCCGCTTAGTCGTCTGGCGGGACAGAACGTCTCTGTGGAGCCTCTCCCCTATGCTTAATTGGCCGGACCCGACCTGTGGGCCCGTCTTTCTGACGCCTAGAATGTTTGAGTTTGGACTTATGTCCAGTTGGAGTGGCCGACGACTGACCACACTTGGTTGTGTTGAATTTTGACCGTGACACCATCCATCTTTGATGAGCTTTGCAAGCTTCTGCATGGTCGGGTCAGCCAAAGTCTCTTTCTGGAGTTCAGTCATTCTCTCGCCGGCGATATGGAGAGAACTGTCATGACGTCGCAGTCAAACTCCTCCTCTTCAGCTGGATCACTGGGAAACGCTCTGGACAGCGTGTCAGCAAGGTACAACTCTTTGCCCTTTTTGTAGACGAAATCAAGGTTGTAGCGTTGCAGCTGTAGAAGCATGCGTTGGAGACGAGCAGGGGCAGCATTCAGTGACTTCTTCATGATGGTGATCAAAGGCTTGTGGTCAGTCTCTATGGTCACCTTCCGACCATAGACAAAGTCATGAAACTTCCTGCAGGCGAATACAGCAGCCAGGAGCTCCTTTTCAATTTGCGCATACCTTGTCTCGCAGTCAGACAAGGCTCGTGATGCGTAGGCCACTGGAGCATCCTCTTGCAGGCATGCGGCACCCAGTCCACTCTTGGATGAGTCTACAGACAAGACGACGGCTTCGCAGGGTCGAAGAACTTCAGGACAGGAGGATTCATGAGGTCATCTTTGAGTCGGTTGAAAGCTTGCTGGTGAGCGTCAGTCCAGCTCCAAACAATGTCATTGCGTAGCAGTTCTCGCAAAACTGCTGTTTTCTCGCTGTAGTTCTGGATGAACTTGTTTAGGTAGTTTGTCATGCCAAGGAATCTCTGAAGAGCTGCCCGTTCTCAGGTGCAGGCATCTCCCGGATTGCGTCTGTTTTCTCCGTATCTGGCTTCAGACCATCCTCAGTGAACATGTGGCCGACGAAAGTGACGCTTTTCATCCTGAACTTGCATTTACTGAGTTCAGCTTCAGCCCGATCTGCCGTGCTCGCTCCAGAATCTTCTTGAGATTTGCATCATGCTCCTCGTCGGGGAGCCCCAGACGAGGATATCATCTACAATGATGGCACATGGATATCCCTCGAATAGCCTCTCCAGGGCTTCCTGGAAGACCTCACTAGCCGTATTAATGCCAAACGGCATGCGCAGAAACCTGTATCGCCCGAACGGTGTGCTGAAAGTAGTTCACCTGGAAGACTCCTCATCCATCCGGATTTGCCAAAATCCGTTCTTTGCATCCAAGGTGGTGAAGCATTCGCGTTGCTGATTCTAGATGCTACGTCGTCGGCGGTGCGCATTGGGAAGTGCGGGCGTTGGAGAGCGGTGTTTAAACTTCTTGGGTCTAAACAGATCCGGATGTCACCATTTTTCTTTCTTGCTGCCACCATCTGTGACACCCACTCTGTCGGTTCTGTCTCTCGCACTATGACGCCTCGCTTCACCATGTTCTCAAGCTCAATCTTGACCTTCTTTTCCATGGCCTGAGGAACTTTTCTTGCTGGTTGACAACTGGTGTGACGCTGGCATCAATGCGCATGATGTATTTTGGAGCAATGTCCCAAGTGTGTCATTGAAAAGTTCTGGGTAGTCCTTCAAAATGTTTTCTCTGGAGGTATCCTCAAACGCTTCATTTACTTCATAGACAGTCTTGTCTAGCTGAATGAGACGGAGTCGAAGTGCATCATTGAGACCAAGGATGGGTGTGGCTTGCCTGTCAATGACCTGAAAGGTCAATGTTTCTTTGCGTCACCAATCTTGCAGAGAAGGTCCACACTTCCTATGTCGAGAATCGCTCTCCCCCCGTATGCGACGAGGTTGATGGCTTTGGCTTTGTTGATGGTCTCTCTTGCTTGGACCTTCTTGAGCTCGTAGAGTGGCAGAACGTTGCATTTGGCACCAGTATCAACCTTTAGTTTCAAGTCGCCTCCATTGATTATTGCTGTGCAGTGTATCTCATTGCGACGTAGCTCCTGGGTGAGCGCGTGTAACTCCCAGTCTTCAGCTGGTTCTCCACCCTCATCAGAGCTGTCTCCACCAATTGAAATTGATGGTGCTCGCCAACCGCTGTCGTGGTGTTGATTTGCAGACCTTAGCAAAGTGGTGCATCTTTGAGCATGACGAACATTTCTTGCCATAGGCTGGACACTCCTCTTTTTTTGCTACAGATTTGTTGGGAGGAACGTAGAACTTCTTCTTCTGTGAGATGGCGTTGACTTCGTGATCCTCTGATACTTGGACGGTGTGTTTCTCCGCAGCTTCGTGGATCTGACAGATCTGGATTGCTTTGTGGAGATCTAGCGCCTTTTCCTTCAGAAGCTGTTTTCGGAGAGCATCTGACGTGACTCCACAAACAATTCGGTCTCGAATGAGTGAGTCTTTTAACGTCCCATATTCACAGGTGTTGGCCAAAATCTTCAATGCTGTGATGAAGCTTTGCACTGGCTCGCCAGCTTGCTGGAATCGTGTGTTGAACTTGTGTCTCTCGATAATAATGTTCGTCAGGGGATTGCAGAGCTCACGAAATTTTGTCTTCAGGACAGCGACGTTTTCGCGCTTTTCTGCAGCTTGTGTGACTATACCATCGTCGTTCTTCACTTCAGCAGCATAAGTGAATGTCTTTTCTTTCTCAATGGCATCTTTTCCAGCCAAGTTCAGCAAAATGTACGCTCGTGTACGGTCATCTTTGTCAGCATAAGCAGCCTCTATAAAGATGTCAAATTCGGCCTCAAATGTACGCCAGTTCTCAGCAACGTTGCCGTCAAAAGACAGGGGCAGTGGCTTCCGTAAGCAGTCCATGCTTTCCGATGTTTGAACCACGGAACCACGTACGTGTGTCAGTGTCGAAAAATGTCGAAGTGGCGCAACTGCACTAAAGTCGTTAGTGTCGGAGTACGCCTTGTAGCACGCAAAACGGGATTGAGCAAACCCGCGCAAGTCCTCAACGTGACAAACTAAAAAAAAAAAAAACCTACCTTGTACGTACGTGGCCCAGGTTGCTAAATGTCAAAACATAATTCGATGAGGGTAATGTTGAAGAACAGTATACGAAATTCCAGGGGGCTGTTTGCATGCACTTTTTCGGGTGTTTTCGGTTCTGCTCGATGCAAAGAGACGTAAGACACCCTCACCTGCTCACTTTGACCTGTCCTGCCCCACATGTGGGTGCAGATAATTTATTTCATTTCACAAGTAGGGATATGCATGCACATCAAATGCGCCATTTGGTTGCTGATCACATGCGCACAACGTCATCACTACTGGGTTCTTGTCTGTAAATAGTAACCGCATGGCCCCCAACCACGTGTGTCAGTGCAACCATTGTTTTCTAGTCTAGTTTTGTTTGTTTGTGTGTTTTTTCTACGTGCTGGCGGCTTTTATTGACCATAATTCTGATGAAAAAAACCTCGGTAAAGGCCATGCGGTTACTATTTACAGACAAGAACCCCAGTAGTGATGACGTTGTGCGCATGTGATCAGCAACCAAAATGGCGCATTTGATGTGCATGCCTACTTGTGAAATGAAATAAATTATCTGCACCCACATGTGGGGCAGGACAGGTCAAAGTGGGCAGGTGAGGGTGTCTTACGTCCTCTTGCATCGAGCAGAACCGAAAACACCCGAAAAAGTGCATGCAAACAGCCCCCGGAATTTCGTATACTATTCTTCAACATTACCTTCGATGAGTTCTAAACACTTCTGACACCATGAAGATGTGCCAGTCATACAATAAAAACAAGAATCGAGTCAAGCTTGTTTTTTGGTTTCTTGTTCAGTTGCTCATTCTGACATCGGCGTAACGGAAGTGTCCTGGCGCCCTCTATCCGAGTGACGTCATAATTCAGCTTAACATACGTAAATCGTACATATGTAATTATAATAATCTACAGTGGGGTAACGCAAACAGAGACCATAGGTCACAGAGCACAACGGTTTACAATAACAGTTTATAGAGAAAAATATTGTAAGACATGTTCACACCAGCCTGGGGACATTCCATCGTCCGATCTAGCCTGTCATATTCACCTTCATCTTTGTCCCCTCGTGTGTGTGTGTGTGTGTGTGTGTGTGTGTGTGTGTGTGTGTGTGTGTGTGTGTGCGTGCGTGCGTGCGTGCGTGCGTGCGTGCGTGCGTGCGTGCGTGCGTGCGTGCGTGCGTGTGTGTGTGTGTGTAGTGTGAGATAATGTGTGTATATGTGAGGGAGAGAGAGAGAGAGAGAGAGAGAGAGAGTGAGTAAATGGAACGGGCTCTCACACAACTCAACGTCGTGAAGCTCTCAACACATCACCTTTCCAGCGAACCGAACAGAAACACCACCCCCTCTAACCCTTCCCCAGCTGATGATTCACTTGAAGCCCTTCATCTTTTCCATCTTATTGGAAGCCTCTTTTCGGTGAACGAACCACACTGCCTCACCTTGTCTGTAACCCGCCCTCTCAGCCAGCGGGCCGTCCTCCCCTCCCCTCCCCTGTCTCCTCCCAACACACGCACGCGCGCGCGCGCACACACACACACGCACGCGCGCGCTCCACACACCACAAACATACCACACACACATAACACACACACCACAAACATACCACACACAACACCACAGACATACCACACACACACACACACACACACACACACACACACACACACGCTTCCTTCACCCCCTGATTTAATCAACGGCCTCAATTAATTTAAGACGACCTCATATATTCAGTCGGTTTTTCAATCAGCTTCCCTGTGATCCAGCCCACAGAAACATGAACCTCTGCGCTCCCTCCCTCACAAGCCCCCCCCCCCCCCCCCCTCCCTCCCTCCCTCATCTCTCTCCGAGTTGCAATGTAGCATTTGCTACACTGTTCTCTTTGTTCCTTTTATTTTACAATCGCATTTCCCCTTTCAATGACGGCAAGGGTAAAAAAAACAATAACAACGCATGCTCCTGCGCCTTTTGTTTGTTTTCCCTCATGAAACTCGTACGTGCGTTCTCTCTCTTTGTGCGAGTATGTTTGGGAGCATGTGTGCTTCCAAACGTGATCCTGTGTGTGTGTGTGTGTGTGTGTGTGTGTGTGTGTGTGTGTGTGTGTGTGTGTGTGTGTGTGTGTGTGCGCACGTGTTTGGAGGGGGGGGGGGGACGTTGTTGTGTGTGTGTGTGTGTGTGTGTGTGTGTGTGTGTGTGTGTGTGTGCGCGTGTGTGTGTGTGTGTGCGTGTTGGGGGGGGGGAGGTGTGTGTGTGCGCGCGCGCGCGCGTGCATGAGCGTGTGCATGCATATGAGTGTGTGTGCGTGTGTGCTCGCACACAAATCTGAGTGCGGAGTGCGTGTGCTCCAACGGCTGAACGCACGTGCGCGTCGTCACTCCGAGTGGATTGCATTACGCCAGCTCAGTGTTAGACAAGAGTGAAGCCTGGCTGAGCGGCAGGCACCAGACGTGATGAGCAGAGGCAGCCGGATCGGATGAGGAAGATGACCGAGGTGGTGTGGATACGAGGGTAAAAAGCGATGGGGCGTTGCGCCCTCCGCAGGTCACCACCGATTACACCAGGAGGGGCTGTGATTGGAAACATCCCCTTCTAACCCCCCCCCCCCCCCCCCCCCCCGAAAAATAAAAATTTAAAAAAAACAAAAAAAAACGGTGAAAAAAAAATCAGAAGGAATTAAAAAGTAGAAGGATGACAAGGTGGAAGATGGAGGGGAGATAATCTCAGCTGCTGCCTGTCTGCGCATGTCTTGGCGGAGATGGGTGTTGATGTATGTTGCACCTACCTATCTCTCCATCTCCTCCCCCCCTTCCCCTCCCCAATCTTCCGCAACTTCATTCGTGACCCCCCTCTGCCAACCCTGCCTGCCCCCGTTCATATCTCTACGCTACGCTATGCTCTCCTTTCCTCCTCAGCTCGTTCCGGTTCAGACTGGGCAGCTAAAAAAAAAATCAAAACAAACAGCGACACGAAGCCCTCGCTCGCTACCGACGCTCTCTCTACTGAGTGCAACAGGCACAGCTTGGTCTGATCAAAGACTGTACGCCCTAGGGCGAACTATCTTTGGTCTGATGTGTCACATCTCCGCATGTTAAAAGGTGTGTGTGTGTGTGTGTGTGTGTGTGTGTGCGCGCGCGTGCGTGTGAGGGAGGCGCGCACGGAAGCAAGCACGCACACACACACACACATAGAGAGAGAGAGAGAGAGAGAGAGAGAGAGAGAGAGAGAGAGAGAAATGGTTTATTCGTATTAGACTACGGGCCTCTGGTAATGAAATTTGTGACATAAGCAACATTGCGAAAGTACAATGGTATGTAGGCGTTTTATAACTGCATTGTGCCTCGTACTCGCTTGATACAGATACAAACTAAAATTATCAACTACACTTTCATCGATTGAAGACATTAGCACGAAGGAACTTAACAAACACAGGTCTCTGGAACAAACATATCTCATATGAAAGCAACCAACGAACAAATTATGCTGATGCGCGCGCGCGCACGCTCACACAAATCAACAGCAAGGGAAAATGTGAAGTAACTATGACGGTGAAGAGAGTCAAGGGAAACAACTGTCTAAATCCGAAGGATTTCATGTTTGTTACGGTTACTTCCCTTTTATCATGGGCGTCTGGTGCCGTCACTATGTTCAGAACCTTGTTGGATTCATCACCACACTCCTGTGCACACTCCTTGACTTCTCATTCTACCCTCCCCTCCTCTCATGCACTTCCCTTGGTCTGCCAACCGTCTTTTGTTCTAATTCTGCTGGAAATTCAGTGAGTGTACTTCTTGAATTGCTGCCGACAAAGTCAACACACGCCGAAGAGAAGATTCGCCCGTATGTGCTGCCACACCTGTTAATCACTGTATCTGCAAGAAACTGCGAGGAATATTTTCATCGATTATTTAATTAATAAAACCACTCTACTGAGAAAGTATAACAAAAGCATACACATACGCACACATACGCATACACACACATGTACGCACGCATGCACTCTCTCTCTCACACAGACACAGAAAGACCTGTTTTTGCGTGCTACTCTCCTGTTATTTTTATTTATTATTATATTATTATTATTATTTAAAAAAGAAAAATTATCCCTAACCTTGGGAAACCTTTACATCATAATAAAAAATAATTTGCATTTTGCCTTTTATTACGATTGTTGCTGTTGCTGCTTATAGTCTGGATACGCGTCAGTGTTCCAGACATACACGCAGACACTGTGCTACTCCAAGAATAGTGCGATCGATGCTGCTCTCCTTTTAGAAGAGCACTGACCAGGTTCTAGCAGCAAGGGAACAAACTGCTGCAAAAAGCACCGAGTTGATCAAACAAATTTTGGAAGTTAGTGCCCTTGGCCTACTGATGAATAACGTGAGCATAATGACCATCGCGGCAAAAATCAATGCGAATTAATGTTTCCCTTGTAAATTCAGTTTTCTCTACCCCCCCCCCCCTCCCCCAATTATCTTTATTTGTCTCTCTCCCTCCTCTCTCTCTCTCTTATTTCCTTCTTTTCCCCCCTGGGTTTTCTGTGGAAGGGCCAGACAAGTTTGCGAATGGCTTGGACCGGGGTGTGTGTGTGTGTGTGTGTGTGTGTGTGTGTGTGTGTGTGTGCGCGCGCGCGCGCATGCGTGCGTGTGTGTGTGTGTGTGTGGTGTGGTGTGTGTGTGTGTGTGTGTGTGTGTGTGCGTGCGCGCGCGCATGCGTGTGTGCGTGCATGTGTGTGTGTGTGTGAGCGCGCGCGCACGCGCGCGTGTGTGTGTGCGTGTCCACCCGCGCGCGCGCGCGCGTGTGCGTCTGTGTGCGTACGTGCGTGTATTTGTGTGTGTGTCGGTGCGAGCAATTTAGAGAACTAACACTGGAAGCGTTTACAACAGCTGGTATCAAAGAAAAGACACGACGGGCCTCGGATTCCCAACTATGCCCAAGACCAAAAAAAAAAAAAGAAAAAAGGTTGCGCCCCCCCCCCCCCCCCCCCCCCCCCCTCAGCTACACTTCTCAGTGGACAGAGCATAAATTTCAAGACTGCATGTTTGCGGCGCGCCAGCTTGTCGGCTGGATCATTTTTGGAATGTTTGCAGACAGTGGTTCGATCAACGACAGACCAGTCTAGTGGACCCCCACCCCACCCCCAAATAAAATTAGAAATAGAAATGAAACAAACAACAACGAAAGAAAGGGGGGGGGGGGCTATTTCACACGTACAGACATAACAATATCTCTGAATAACTGACATTTCCGTCTTGGAATTCCACGAGAGGAAAATGATCACCGTCTATATGTTTAACTGCGCCAGTGACCAGATAGCAACGGTTACCTCCCCCCCCCCCCCCCCTTTTTTTCCACCACCACGACCACCACCCGCGATCCCCACCCCCAATCCAATCCACACAACAAACAGTAGTTTCCATCAACTGTTTACAACTGCCAGTGCCAATGAGACGAACAACCAATTCTGCCGCTACACTTATTCCCAAAACTTGTGAAGGTACACACTCTACGACGTTTTATTCCAGTCAGCAACTGGGCTAACGGAATCAGACTGACGTTCCCCAACAAATCCTCCACGGGGCTCAGGAGGTTGGGAGGGACGGGGCTGGGTGGGAGGGTGGGGGTGGGGGGGGGGGGGGGGGGGGGGAGTGGCGAGAGCGATTGGGAAAAAAAAATCACAAAAAAACAAGAGAGAGAGAGGGATAAATAAAAGAAGAGGAAAGGAAGGAAGCGAGGGTGAAGGGTGGGGGGCAGGGAGAAAGATTTCAGAGACGTAACGCAGATTCTACAGACAGAGAGAGAGGGGAGAGGTGGGGGTATGTATTGGTCACGCCAACATCCGTGCATACTGATCGTGCCAAACAGACGAAAACTGTTTTCCCCTTTATCACCCCACCACCTCCCCTCCCCTCCCCTTAATACCCTCGCGTCCTACTTTCGCTTCCAGCTCCTCCTCCTCCACACTTCTTCCATCCCTCTGCCACCCTCACTGTTTTTTTTTTCTTTTTTCGCCCCCTCCCCCAGCTCCTCCCCCCCCCCCCCCTCCTTTGCCCTTCAGACTTTGTTTACCCATTGCCCCGACACCCCCTCCCCTCTCCTCCCCTCCCGTCTCCCAGGGGTCTAGAGTGTCTGATCAATGCCGTCAACAAACAGCCCTTATCAGTTCTGGCCTTCTCAGGCACTGGTGCTTTGTTAGCTCTTTTTCTCTCTCAGAGAGAAGAGAGAGAGAGAGAGAGAGAGAGAGAGAGAGAGAGAGTTAGCTCTCCCCATCTGTCAATGGCGGCAACAGATCCGACAGCCTGATGTCTACTTCAGCCAAGAGATGGAAAGCAGAATGTTTCTGTATCAACCGGCGAAAAATTAAAAAAAAAGGGTGGGTTTGGTGGAGATGCACGTGCACCAACAAACAGCCCCACTTTCACAGCTAGCTGGCTAAATACCCTACCCCCCCCCCCCCCCCCACTTTTTTCTTTCTTACTTTAACCCCCCCCCCCCCCCCCCCCCCCCCCTTTCCGCGCGTTTCTCCCAATCGCCTTCCTCTCGAACTTCAGTTGAGCGTTTGCAGTCTTGTACTCCGGAGAGAGAGAGAGAGAGAGAGAGAGAGAGAGAGAAGAAATGTGTTGTTTTCTCATTCCAATGTATTAAATCCTCCCATCCCTTCCCTACCCCTTACTTTCCTGACTCCTCTGTGTGTGTGTGTGTGTGTGTGGTGTGTGTGTGTGTGTGTGTGTGTGTGTGGTGTCCCCTGTCCTTCTCTGCGTGTATGCACCTACTTGTGTCCTAGTGCGTTTTCCTAAGCCCGCTTGTCGGTACGTCTTTCTCACACTTGGCTCTCCCCCCATCCCCTCCCTCCTCCCACCCCTCTGACATCACTACATCACATAACCTGGAACATAATATAAATAGTAACAGAGATATACCTTAGCACACTTTGATCTCCCTTGCATCTTGCCTGATCGCCCTAGAGTAAGCTCAAAGATTTCCCCCTTATATCATCATTCCGTTACTCGTCCATTTAGTTTTTCGCCCACCTATTCCTTCTACCAGACTACCCCTCTCGATTCTCTGTTTCTGCCCTACGCTGGCTAGCGTATAGGGCCTTTCTGGTTTAGTCTTAATGCTCTGGATGGTGCGAATACCCGGGATTAGGGTGGCAGGCATTCTCCAATGGATCCCCAGGATGGACCAGAACCCTGTGGCCAAGTTCCGCTGACGAGTCTTTGCCAGAGACGAAAGTCCAAACTGGACAGGGGATGCAAGTTCTGAGCGGAAAACAGACTCCGAGTGCTCCCCATATAAAAGGTGACCGGCACCCCCCCCCCACCCCCCCCCCCCCCCCCCCTCCACCCTTATAGTCGATTTTTTTTCTTTTGAGATCATCATCATTTCCACTTAACGTCTTCTGTCTCCCTCTTTCCACTTTTTCTCGTAATTTATGGTCATCCCAACCCCACCCCTCATGCTTTGGCTGATTTTGTTTCCTATCAATGGCTCTTTGCACGAGTCACGGTCCTTAACGACAATCCAACTGTTTACCCAGCAATTAATATTTCCTTCCGCCTAATCTAATCTTTGTTTAATTACACACACACACACACACACACACACACACACCACAAACACAGACACACACACCACACCGGATATGTCTACTATAAATCGATTCCATATTTGGAACTAACAAACGCCAGATAATTACCGCTTTCCCTACCATGAACGAGTTCGCAGGGCGCTGTCGCTATCTACCAGCGCAACCTGTTTCCTCACAACACAAGAGAGCTTTGGCATCTCAGTTGTCATGAAGTGTACGTTGTCTATCTGTATCAGTCAGTGACCATATCTCCCCACACCAGACACCATAGCATCATAATCAGCTTCTACCATACCCACCACCCCACCCCCCCCCCACCACCACCACCACCACACATGCACCCCCTCTTTCCCCTCCCTTCCCCAAGGCCCCAGCCAAATGTCATGTTTGACACTTCCGCCTAGTATCCATGGAAACTGGCCGGCCAGACGCGTTACACAAGGTGCCGCAAACATCAAACATGACTGACCCAGGCTGACAGGTGGGGCACACGGGATGCCGCGTCAGCCTGATCCGCAGTGGACACCGCCGGTCTTCTCTCGGCGAGTCCGCCCCGCCCCCCCCCCCCCCCCCCCCCCCCGGCCCGCCCCCCCCCGCGCCCCCCCCCCCACCCCCCCCCGCCCCCCCCCCCCCTCCCCTTCCCCCCCCCCCCCATACCCCACCAGGAAGGGTCTGTCCTCTTGCTCTCCTTGCGCTGTGTCTGTCTCCGTCTCTCTTTGGGTGGGCAGTTAACTGTCCCCGTTCCAGCCGCAAACAAAGGTGACTCTTTTCCTATCTCTCTGTCCTGCAGGCGATCTCTCTCCTCTCCTGTCCGTCTTGGGCAACGGGTCTGTCCCTCCATGGGAGTCTGCCTCTGCCTCTCTGTGGGCTGCAATCGAGTCTGTCTGTTGGCATCTTTTCTCTCGCTCTCCTTCTCTATCTCTCTCTCCTCACTCTCCCCCCCCCTCTCTCTCTCCCCTATCTCTCCCCCCCCTCTCTCCTCCCTATCTCTCTCTCTCTCCCCCCCCCCTCTCTCTCGTCCCTATCTTTCTTTCCTCCACCACCCCTCCCCCTCATCTCTCTCGTCCTTCCACTTCTCTCTCTCCCTCCCACCTCTCTTCTGGTTAACGACCTCCTCCTCTCTTGCTCAGTCTCTATATCCCTCTCTTTAAACATCTGTCTTTTTCTCTGTAGGCAGTCGTGGCTCCTACCTCCTTTGGGAGTCTGTTTCTTTTCTACCTCGCCTCTCCTTTCGGCAGAGCTGTGTAGGGTCTTCCTCTGTCGGCTGCGTCTGGACTCCCTCTCTGCTTAGTGCAGTCTGTTTCTGTTTTCTGTCTTCCCTCGCACCTTATGCTGAGTCGTTTCTGTCCCCCTCCTCCTTGAGTGCAGTCTTTTCAGTCTCCTCCCTCTCTTAGTGCAGGTCCTGTTCCGTCTTCCTCTCTGCTGCAGTCGGTCTCCCTCGCCCTCTAGTGCAGTCTGGTTTGCTGTCTCCCTCTCTCTGCGCATGTATTTACGGGCTTTCCTCTCTCTAGTGCAGTCTGTTCCTGTCTTAACTCTCTTGAGTGCAATCTGTTTTCTGTCTTCCTCACTCTCGTGGAGTCCAGTTTTCTGGTCGGCCTCCCGCTCTCTTAGTGCAGTCTGTTTTCTGTCGCCCTCTCTCTCTTATGCAGTCTGTTTTCGTCTCCCTCTCTCGTAAGTGAAGTCTCGTTTCTGTCTCCCGCTTGGCTGCAGTCTGTTTCTGTCTTCCTCCGCTGACTGCTGTCTGTCTCCCCTCTTTCGGCAGGGTCCTGTTTCAGTGTCTCCCTCTCTCTTAGTGCAGAGTCTGTTTCTGTCTCCCTCGCGGTCTTCGTGCAGTCTGGTTTGCTGTCTTCCTCTCTGCAGCAGTCCCTGCTGCAGTCTGTCTCCCTCGCTCGTCGTGCAGTCTGTTTTCTTCGTCTCCCCACTCGTCTTAGGCAGGCTGTTTCTTGTCTCCTCCCTACTTCTCCTTTTCGTGCAGGTCGTTTTCTTCTGTCTCCCTCTCGTCTCTCGTTCGTGAAGTCTGTTTTCTGGTTCCTCCCTCTCTCTCTAGTGCATGTCTGTTTCTGTCCTCCCTTCCCCCCCTCTCTCCTCCGCTTCGTGCAGTCTGGTTCCTGTATCCCTCTTCCAACTCTCTCGTGCAGGTCTGGTTCTGTCTCCCTCTCTCTTAGTGCAAGTCCTGTTTCTGTTCTCCCTCATCACTTCGTAGCAGTCTGTTTCTGGCCTCCCTCTCTCTTTCGTGCAGTCTGTTTCTGTCTCCCTCTTTTCCTCTTAGTGGCAGTTCCTGTTTCGGTATCCCGCTCGCATCTGTCAGGTCTGTTACTGTCTCCCTCTCTCCTTCGTGCAGTCTGTTTCTGGCTCCCTCTCTCCGCCGTCTAGTGCAAGTCTGTGTCTGTCTCCCGCGTCATCTGTGCATGAGCTGTTTTCTGGGATCTTCTTCCGTCTTCTCTGCTGCAGTCAGTTTTGTCTCCCGCTCTCTTAGTGCAGACTGTTCCTGTCTCCCTCATCTCTTCGTGCTAGTCTGTTTCTCCGTCTCCACCTCTCGCCTTAGTGCAGCTGTTTTCTGTCTCCCCCATCTCCTCTTAGTGCAGGGTTCTGTTTCCTGTCTTCCTCTCCGCTGCAGTCGTCTCCCTCACTCTTAAGTTATGGCAGTCTGTATCTGGGTCTCCTCTGTCCTCCCTCTCCTTCTCGCGCTGCAGGTCTTGTCCTCCCTAGCCCCCCTCTCCCCCTCCTCTCTCTTAGGTCTGTCTTTTTCCCTCTCTCTTTTAAGTGCTAGTCTGGTTCCTGTCTCCCGCTCTCCTTAGGGTGCAGGTCTGTTCCTGTCTCCCTCTTCCTCTTAGAGTGGCAAACCCTGTTCCAGTCCCCTCTCTCTTAGTCAGTTCTGTTCCCGTCTCCCTCTCCTCTTTTAGTGCCTCTGTCTCCCTCCTCCCTCTTAGTGCAGTCTGTTTTCTGTCTCCCTCTCTCTTAGTGCAGTCTGTTCCCGTCTCCCTCTCCACCTAGAGTGCAAGGTCAGTTAGTCCCCGTCTCCCTCTCTCTATAGTGCAGTCTGTTTTTCTGTCTCCCCCTCTCTTAGTGCAGCGTTTCTGTATCCCTCCTCTTAGTGCAGGGTCGGTTGTACACGTCTCCCTCTCTCATATGAAGTCTGTGCCACCCGTCGCCCTCCGTCTCTTTAGTGCAGTCTTTGCTGTCATTCCTCCTCTCTCCCTTTCCGTCTTTTCCTCACCGCTGCATATCTGTCTCCCTCTCTCCTTGTGCTGATTCTGTTTTCTGTCTCCCCTCTCTCTTATGCAAGTCCTGTCTCCTCCACTCTTCTCTATGCAGTGCTGTCAGCCTCACGCTCTTCTTAGTTCAGTCTGATTCCTCTCCTCTTCCTCTTAGGTGCATTTAGCGCAGTCTGTTCCTGTCTCTCCCCGGCCCCTCTCTCATAGTGCAGTCTGTTTGTCTGTCCCCTCTCTCTTAGTGCAGTCTGTTTCTGTCTCCCTCCCTCACCGCTTAGCGCAGTCTGGTTTCTGTCTTTCTGTCTCCCTCGCTCTTAGTGCAGTTGTTCCTGTCCCTTGGCAACTGTTTTCTGTCTCCCCCTCTCCTCTCTTAGTGCAGTCTTGTTACTGTACTGTCTCCCTCTCGCTGCAGGCTGGCCTGTCTCCCTCTCTCCCCCCGTCTTAGTGCAGTGTCTGTTTTTTCCGTTCTTGTCTCTCTCTTCTGCTGCTGGTTTCCCCCCCCTGGTCTCCCTCTCCTCGTCTCTAGTGCAGTCGGTTCGTTTCGCCATCTTTCTTTCGGTCTCTGCTGGAAGTCAGTTTTTGGTCGCCCTCTCTCTAGTGCAGTCTGTTTTTCTGTCCCCTCCGCTCCAACTTTAAGTCCAGTCTGATTTCTGTCTTTTCGTCTCTGCTGCAGTCAGTCTCCGCTGCTTTTCTCTTAGCGCCGCATCTGTTACTTCTGTCTCTCCCTCCTCTTAGTGCAGTCTGTCTCTCCCTCTCTCTAGTGCAGTCTGTCCCCGCTCTCTCTTAGTGCAGTCTGTTTCTGCTCCCCTTTAGCGCAGTCCTGTTTCTGTCTCCCCTCTCTCTTAGAGCGCAGTCTGTTCTGATCCCTCTCTCTTGAGTGGCAGTCTGTTTCTGTCGTCTCTCTCTTAGTGCAGTCCTGTTTCTGTCTGTCTCCCTACTCTCTTAAGCCAGTCTGTTTCTTTGCGGTCTCCCTCTCTCTTAGTGCAGTCTGTTCTGGTCTTCCTCTCTCTTAGTGCAGTCCTGTTCCCTGTCTTTCCACTCTCTTAGTGCAGTCTGTTTCTGTCGCCCGTCTCTCAATTACCTCTTAGTGCAGTTCTGTTTCCTGTCTTCTCTCTCTTAGTGGCAAGTCCTGTTGCTGTCTCCCCTCCTCTCTTAAGTGCACTCTGTTTCTTGTTCTGTCCTTTTTTCCTCTCCTCTCTCTCTAGTGCAGTCCTTTTCTGTCTCCCTACTCTCTAGTGCATCTTTTCAGACTTCCTCTCTCTAGTCAGTCTGTTTCCTGTCCTTCCTCTTCCTCTTATGCTGTGTCTGTTTCTCTGTCTGTCGCCCTCTCTCTTAGTGCAGTCTGTTGTTCTGTCGTTCCTCTCTCTTAGTGCAGTGTCTGTTCCTGTCTCCTCTCTGCTGCAGTTCTGTCTCCCTCTACTCTTATAGAGCGCAGTCCCCTGTTTCATGGCCCTGTCGCCCTCTCTCTTAGTGCAGTCCTTTTTCTTCTTACCTCTCTCTTCTTGCATGCAGTAGTCTCGTCCTGTCCTTCCTCTTTCTGTGCGGCAGTCATGTCTCCCTCTCTCTAAGGCGATGGCTGTGTCTGTCTTGTCCTGTTTCTCTGCTGTCTTCCTCTCCTTAGTGCAGTCTGTTCCTGTTCGTCCTCCTGCTGCAGGTCTGTCTCCCTCTCTCCTTACGCATCTTGTTCCTGTCTCCCTCTCCACTTAGTGCAGTCGTAACCAGGTCTTTCAGCGCTCTTAGTGATGTCGTGTTTCTTCTGTCGGTCTTCCTCTCTCTTAGTGCAGCCTGTTTCTGTCTTCCTCTCTCTTAGGCAGTCTGTTCCCCAGTCTTCTCCTCGCTGCTGCAGGCCTGTCTCACCCACTCTCCTTAAGCGCAGTCTGTTTCTTGCTCCCGCATCGCTCCGCTGCAGTCCTGGCGCCCTCTCCTTAGGTGCAGTCTGTTCCAGTCTTCCTCTCTCTTAGTGATGGTCTGTGCTGACGTCTGCCGCCCTCTATTCTCTTAGGTGGCAGTCTGTATTTCTGTCTTCCCTCTCTCTTAGTGCAGTCTGTTTCTGTCTTTCCCTCTCGTTTCTCCTCTCTTAGTGCAGACTGTTTCTGTCTTTCCTATCCTCTCTCTTAGAGTGCAAGGTCTGTACCCTGTCTTCTCCTCTCGTGCTGCAGTCCCCTGTCTCCACTCTCTTAGCGCAAGTTAAGCGCAAGTCATTTTCTTCGTCTCCCTCATCTTCTGAGAAGTGCAGGTCTGTATTCTGTCTCCCCCGCTCTAGTGGCCGTCTGTTTTCGTGTACTTCTCCTCTCTGCTGCAGTCGTCCTCCCTCTTCTCTTAGTGCAGTCTGTTTCTGTCACCCCCCTCCCTCCATCTTAGAGCAGGTCTAGTCTCCCTCACTCTTAGTGCTAGTCTGTTTCTGGCTTCCTCTCTCTTAGCGCAGTCTTTTTTCTTTTGTTCTGTCGCGGCCTAATCTCTTTAAGTGCAGTCTGTTTCTGTCGCCCTCTCTCTTAGTGCAGTCAAGTTTGCTGTCTTCCATCCTCTCTTATAGTGCAGTCTTGTTATCTGTGTTCTGTCGTCGCCTCTCTCCTATCGTAGGGAAGTCTTCTGTTTCTGTCTTCCTCTCTCTCGTGAAGATCTGTTTCTGTCGCCCTCTTCGCTTAGTGCAGTCCTGTTTCTGTCTTCCCTCTCGTCCTAGTGCAGCAGCCTGTCCTGTTTCTCTGTCCCCTCCGTTTCCTCTCTTTGAAGAGTCATGTCTGTTTCTGTCTCCCATTCTCTCTGCACTTGATTGCAAGTCATTTTCTGTCGTCCTCTCTCTTAGTGCAGTCTGTTTCGTTCTTCTTTCCTCTCTCCTTAGGGCGCCGTCTGTCTTCTGTCTTCCTCTCTCTTAGTGCAGTCTGTTTCTGTCTTTCCTCACTCTTATGGCAGTCTGTTTCTGGTCGCCTCCTCTCCTTAGTGCGAGTCTGTTTTTCCGCGTCCGCTCTCGTTAGTGCCAGTATGTTTTTCTGTCTCCCTCTCCTGCTGCAGTTCTGTCCTCCCTCTCCCTCTTAGTGCAGCTGTTTCTTCTGTCGCCCCCCCTCTTAAGTGCAGTCTGTTCTGTCGCCCTCGGATTCTCTTCTTAGTGGCAGTCTGTCTGTTCGTCAGTCGCCCTCCATCTCTTAGCGCAGTCCGCACTTCTGTCTTCCTCTCTGCTGCAGTCTGTCTTTTCATCTTCTTAGGGGCAGTCTGTTCTGTCTCCCTCTCTCTTAGTGCAGTCCTGAGTTTCTGTCTCCCTCGCTCTTAGCGCAGTCCTGTCTCTGTCACTCCCTGGCCGTCTGTCTCTGTCTGTACCCCAGCCCCCCTGCACCATCTCCATTCACCAGCTCTACAGTCCCTGTCTTCTGTCGGTCTCTGCTAAGTTGTTCTTCTTCCTCCTTGCATTCTTGCATCTACTTGTATCAAACGCCCTCCTCCTCCTGCCCCCTACCCCCTCCTCCTGCCCCCCTCCCACCTACCCATTGGCCATTTGCCACCTCGTATCAGATTCGATTTTTGTGACAGAGAAACGACGTCACACCCCCCTATAAAACCCCCCCCCATAACCCCCCCCGCCCCCCCGCCCCCCCCCCCACCACTACCCCCCCCCCCCCACCACCCCCCCCCACCCCCCCCCACTAAAAAATACCCACCCCGTAACCCCCACCCCCCCCCCCCCGTACGCACCCCCCCCCCCCGCGACCCACGCCCCCCCCCCCACCCTTATAACCCAAAAGATAAAAATAAAACCCCCGCACCCCCCCCCCCGCCCCCCCCCCCCCCTCTTATCGTCTCTGCTTTCTCTCATCTCTAATGGCTTTCTTTCTCTCTCTTTCTCTCTCCTCTCTCGGTATCCTCATCTGATGGCAATAAATCGTGATCACAATGACTTTCGGCATTCCGGTCAAAGAGTGGCCGTCGTGCAGCAGCAACGTGGGCAATTTAATACTTTGGTTTTCCGTAATCTTTTGACCGTATAATCAACCCCCTTCTTTTTTTTATTTTTTTTTTCCTCCTCTCCTCGGAACGCTCGCTCCACCGCCTCCCTGGCGTCCGTTGTTTTCTTTTTTCTGGCAAAAACCATCATAAGAAATGGCAGAGAGGTCCTCCGACTTGTCTGGGGGGGTTGGTGTCCCGTCTGTCTGACTGACGTCGTCAAGAGCGGAAGGGGAAATTTGATAGAGTGGCGGAGGGAAAATTAAGGGGATTACTAATGTACTTCCAAATCCGTTTCTATTCTCCCTTTCTCCACCCCAACCACAAACCCCCCGCTTTAAAAAAAAAAAAACAACACAGCCACGACAAACTTCCAAACCGATGAACGGGAGGGTCAGAGAATAATCTTATGCCAAGCAGCATCTGAACCTACTACATTCCAGCCAACACCGGCCCCACACCCCCCCGCCCCACCATAGAAAACCATAATTCCGCCGTGAATCACCCGCTACACCACGCCGCCCCCCCCCCCCCCCCCCCCCATACCCCCGGCCCCTCCTCCGGGTAGCAGGAAACCCCCCCCCCCTTTATACCCGAAACCCCGACCCCCCCCCCGGGTACCCCCCCCCCCCCCCTCCCCCCCCATACCGCTCCCCCCGGGTATACCCCCACCCCCCCCCCACCCCCCCCCATCTCCTGCCGTTCTTCCCCCTGGTTATATTTTTAATTTTTTGAGTATTCCACCGTCAGAGAGCCGCCCGGCTCGGTTCTTGCCCATAAGTGGACGTCACAACGCGGAGGAGCGCGTGTTGCCCGTGCAGAAGTCCTAGCAAGCAACCGGATCTGGCCGGACACTTTACACCCACATACACACCACATCACAAAACACACACACCAGACAGGCACCACTCGCACTGGGCCCCCCCCCCGGTGACGTCCACTCCAGCCCTGCGGGTTACATCCAATCCAGACCTCGAGGACGTCTGTCCCATGGGGGGGGGGGGGGGGGAGGGGGGGGGGGGGGGGAACATGCGTGTAGAGGAGACAGCTTCCTGCTGTCGACACTCGCATCTCTTCCTTCACACAAACATGCAATGGCCGCCAATCGTCGTCGATTTCCTCTACCGCCGCCCCCACCCGCCCTCCCCCCCCCCCCTCCACCCCCCACCCTCGCCACGAAAAGTCACACCCATCCCTTACTCCCTACATTCCAACCTAGATCCTCATCCACACATTCTTTCATCAGCGACGATCGTCATCTTTTCTGCCTACTCCATCCCTGGTCGGTCGCGTGTTTGGAAGACGAAGGTGCGCCGGGGAAAGGAGGGAGGGGGGGGGGGTGGAGAGAGAGAGGCAGATGATGAAGATAAAATTAATTAAATACATAAATGGAATGGAAAAACTTTACAAGACGGGGGCGAAGAAGAGAAGAGAGCGCGAGGAGAGAGAAGAGAGAGAGAAGAGAAGAGGAGGGGGGATGGGAGGGGAGGGGGGAGTAGAGAGAAGAGAGAGGAAGCATAGGAGAAGAGAGAGAGGGTTAGGGAGGGAGGAGGGGGGGGAGGGAGGGAGAAAGAGGCGAGGAGGGGTAGAGGGGGGGAGAGAGAGGAGAAGAGCGGAGAGAGAGGGGAGGTAGGAGGATGGGGTGAGGGGAGGTGGGGATGGTAGTGAGGAGAGTGAGAGGAGAGAGGTGAGAAAGAGGGAGGGGGTAGGGGAGGTAGGTAGGAAGGGGGGAGGGTGGGGGGGGGGAGGTGAGGAGGGGAGGGGAGGGGGGTGGATAAGAGAAGGGGGGGGTGGGGGGAGGGGGGGAGTGGGGAAGGGGGTTTGGGAGGGGAGGGGGGGGAGGTGGGGGAGGAAGGGGGGGAGGGGGGTGGGTGGGAGGGAGGGGGGGGGTGGAGGAGTCGGGGGGGAGAGGGGGGGTAGTGTGTACGACAGAGGGTGGGTGGGGAGGAGGGAGGAGTTTGGGGGAAGTTCCTTCGTAGCGCTCTTCTAGATATATATGTCTAGATAAGTAGTAGTATTTGGGTTAATCGTTTTTCTCTCTATCACGCACCTGCATCTTTACTTGTGTTCTTTGTGTATATTGGCTCTGCCCGAGAGACTCGCTTACAAGCACCCCGAGCCACTGCAAGCGCACCCGCTTCGTCTTTCCCGCCCCCATGGAGAACGAGGTACAGAAAGATTGGATGGATTGCTCTGCGCAGACCAACAGACTCCGTAAAGAAATGAAATCCTCTAAACTTATGACACACTCAAAACAGACGACCCCCCTCCCATCGTCCCCCAGGTAGTGTTGGTTTGGGGAGTAGGTAGGAGACTTGGAGGAAGGGAATGGAGACGATGGATTAGTTAGTAGGAGAGGGGGGGAGGTGTTTAGGGGGGAGGGGATGAGGGGAGTGGGGGGGGGGTGAGAGGGGTGAGAAGGTAGAGTTTGGGGGAGAGTTTTTGAAGGTTGTGTGGGAAAGGGGTAGCTATTACGTGGTTCGATGAGAGATGAGCGTGAAGTTGATGTGGGTGAGGGTTTTGTATATTTAGGGGTATCGTTCTCGTTGTGCGTCACTTGCATCTTTGTGCTCCGCTCGGCATCCATTCACTGTACTGTACACTTTAACAGACGACCGAGCCGCCCACACGGCCGGACATCTGCCTCCGCAGCCATTGGGTCAGCGGTCCGGGGGGTGAAGCAGCCAGCCACTTAGAGGGACCTTATCTCGGCCTGACTGTGGGACCGTAATTGAAGGGGCCTCTCACTCAGCACCGACCGACAGTATCTGCTAGTTTTTCTGTCCGCGGCAAAGGTGGCAGGGTTGGTTCACGACTGAAGAGTGAGAACGCCGGTTCAAGCAGGCTCGACTTCCCCTCGGACTAACGCCGCCCCTCCACTTCCGCCTTCCGTCCATATCGGATCGTTCTGGGGGGCCAACCAGAACCCTCGCTTAGAAATGCCGGGTCTTAGTTCTCTTCCATGTGCAGCTGGCATGACAGATGATGTCTGGGGAGGGTGCCGGACCACTTGAACTGGAATAGAACGGAAATCCTCGCGGGCGAGGGCGAAGAAGAAAACGAGGGGAAAACAACTCACACTCATTTTCAAACAGCACTATCGGTGTTTGGGAGGGTGACTGACAGTTGAAGAAGAAAGGGCAAGTACACGGAAACAAGTGAGGACCTAAAGCAGAAGAAGACTGGGGAATGGTACGGATCTGGCAGACGAAACAGAAAGGGGACCAAGACAAGCGTCCGACATCACCATGAAACGAATCTCCTATCTCTCTTCTCTCTCTCCTTCACCCACTCTCTTGCCACCCCCCCGATCTCCTCCCCTCTTCCCTCCCCCCCCCCCCCCGTCCTTCCCCGCTAATCCCCCCTCCCCCCCCCCCGCCCCCATGTCCACTGCACCCCCGTCCATTCCCTTTGCACCAACCACACACAAGCCACATACGGCGCGCAGGAATAAAGATTGTGGAGAGATCCGCAGGGGGGCTGCCACATCTATTTCATTGGCCGACAATGTTAATGCCAGCCTTTTTTTGGCACAACACCGTCTCTGTGGTTCATATAACGAACACATCCTCGGGCACAGCATGCAGTAAAGTCCAGGAGAGGCCAAAAAAGTCTCCGCAAATGATGGCCATAAATACACCACAAACACATGTCTCTTATTAGCATACATCCCCTCTAAAAAAAATCTCCCTCCCCCTCTAATAGCTAATCGGCCCTCTAGGACTCTACCTATCCCCTCGAAAAATAAAACCGCAGAAACCCGGCACCACAATTACGGGCCCCTCCAACCGCCTCTACAACCCCCCCCCCCCGTACCCCCCCCGCCTCCCCCCCCGCGCCCCCGCCCCCCCCCCCTCTATACTGTTCGTTTCTCCCCTCACAAAACGCAAAAAAAAACCCAAAAAAAAATCGAGCTGACATGGTATCTACGTTTCTCTCCTGTCAGCATGAAAAGCGGTGCATGTGAAGCCAACACAAAAGCGCACACTCAGCACACGCACGCTCCACACATGTGACACAACACGCACAGGTACAAGAGAGATAGAGAGAGAGAGAGGAGAGATAGAGAAGAGAGACAGACAGTCAAAGGCAGAGAGAAAGAGACAGATTCTGAGGTTAAGACCGAGACAGACAGACACCACATCAGTTCGATGAAACGTAATAACCAGGATACTGGGACACAGGGCAAGAAGATAAAGAGGAGACGACAGGCTACAGGTAGGCGAAACGTAGGGGGGGGCCGGAGGAGGGGGTGGCATGGAGGAAACGAAAGAGGGGGAGGGGAAGGGGGGAGGTCTTCACACAACTTACAGTCAGACTCTGATCCTCAATCAGCCGTAGCACTAGCTCTCCTCCCCACCTCCCGCCATCCTTCACCACCCCCCCTACAAACCCGAGGCCACGGAAGTCTAGTGGAGGCGACTGGCCCAAAGCCTTCACTGAAGAACAAGAAGTACTGATGGTGCCACAAAGGCCCCGTCTCGTGCCGACCCAGGAGCGAGGCTTGTGTCCTACACGCATGGGCCGCTGGCGATTCAACTGCAAAACTGTGGTGTGGTGTTTACACAGAGGGCAGAAGTGAGGTGACCGCATGCATACGCTCTTCTTTGTGTGGAGTAAGGGGGGGGGGGGGGGGGGGGTAGGAAAGAGGGGGAGATTGGTAACTAACTTTCCGTTACAACAACTGCGCACAAACGCAGACAGACGGTGGGGGAAGAGACAACGCGGTCTCTTCTCCTGCTCGTACGCAGGAATATTGCGTCATCACTTCTCCACTCCAATCTTGGATGTCCACGTTACGGTGCTTATCTGTTCCACAGTGAATGCCCGTCACCGTAGGATTAAAAGCCGTGGCGTGCCGTCCCCTTTCTTCAGAGCGTTTTTTTTTTTTCAGCATGAAACAGAGAGAGAGAGAGAGATAGTAGACGAGGTTTTACCATTTATCTGATTCACGACAGTAAGCATTCTGTATGGCTGCGAAATGTTTTCAGGTCATTTCCCGCTCGCTCTCTCACTCTCACCCTCTCTCTTTCTTATCACAAGGACCTACACACACACACACACAACACACGACAGACAGCATGTATTTCCTAATATTAAACCCCAATCTGTCAGCTCTAGCCGGCCAGTTCAGCAGGTTGTGAGAAGAGGAGGGAGGGGGGGGGGGTTGAAGGAGAAAGACAGAATGCACCAAACGTAATGCAATAAAACAAATTTCCATGTTCGTTACATAAAGCAGTCGAACAGATCGAGAACATGGCGAACAGAAATACAAAAACCCAGCTGTGGAATTCAACTGGTCACCCTTAGACCGTGCCCGAGCTGCCCATAAGCTCCCTGCCCGACAACACTGAACGGCCGACTTTAAAGGCTCCCACACACACTGAAAAAAAACACCGACTGCTCCGCCACAATGTGCCCGCCTGCCACACACCCATCAGGACAAGGGCGCTCCTTTCATTAACCACTCTTTCGTGTACATAAAAAAAAAGAGCAGGCAACAAATCAACCGAATGAGCGTGTATACTAACAAGAAATTTTTTTTTTTTAAATCGACCGATCAAGTGTGTGAGGTATGAACAAGGACGGACTAACGAAAGACGGGACGGAAATTCAGATAGTCACGAAGTAGCCGACGGTGTGTCCGTGCTAACCGAGAGTAGTGGGAACAAACTTCGTTCATTTAAGATGCTGTCTCCACTTCACGTCACCGGTAACCGCCGGGGGCCCCGGGCCGTCTCGTTCCATCTGCTTTCGATTGTTTTTGTTTATCTGAAAGTGCCAGAAATCAAAGAGTTAGCTTTGTGAAGTAAGTGTGTGTGGTGTTTGTGTGTGTGGTGTGTGGTGTGTGAGTGGAGTAGTGTGTGTGTGTGTGGTGGTTGCGCGTGCGGCGCGCGCGCACGCACAGTGCATTCTGCCATGTAAGTGGGGCCGAGAAATTACTGAGTTCATGAAGTATGTGTGTTTGTGTGTGTGTGTGTGTGTGTGTGTGTGTGTGTGTGTGTGTGTGTTGAGTTTGAGTGTGTGTGTGTTGTGTGTGTGTGTGTGTGTGTGTGGTGTGTGGTTGTGTGTGTGTTGTGTGTGTGTGGTGTGTGTGTGTGTGTTGTGTGTGTGTGTGTGTGGCGTGCGTGTGCGCGGGCGCGGGCGCGCGTGAATGTGTCTGCGCGCGTGAATGTGTCTGCGCGCGCATGCATGCGTGCACACGCGTGATGTAGAGAGACAGAGAGAGAGAGAGAGAGAGAGAGAGAGACAGAGACAGACAGACAGACACGACAGAGACAGAGCGAGACAGAGAGCACGTGTATATGAGGAGTAAGACGGAGAGACCCACGGGCTGGCAGTGAACAAGAATCACGGACTAAACCTGACCGGTTCACCTGACAGCACCTTGAACATGACACACTACTCCCTCACCCGACACCCCACCCTCACCCCTCACTCCCTTCCACCCAACCTTTTAATGCCTGGAGCATCTGCGCCCCTCCACCGAACCCTCTTCCTCCCGGCTCTACTCCCTGATTCTATTCCGGTGTCTACCAAATTAGTTCAAACTAAATGACATTTCTTCCCATCATTCTAAAATCAGTCGTGTAACGTGAATTATGCGATCAGAACTTTTAATGCAAGGTAAAGTAGCTTACCTACGGTAAGCAAATAAGCGTTGTATGAAGTACGATGCGACCTCCCAACGCCAGGTCGAAGTAAAACAAAAAAAAACCGGCAGAGAAAAGACAGCAGGAGAGACAGACGGTGTAGTAGTAGTTATTCCCCCTGGTCACAGAGAATGACAGCGATAAGGGAGAGTGAAGGGGAGAGAAGGCCGAGGGCAAGATGGGGGAGTAGTGGCTGGGCTGGGGGGAGGGGAAGAAGAAGTGGGGAGAGGGGGGGGGGGGGGTGTCAGGAGAGAGGAGTATGGATTAGAGAGTGCGTCTCTTTTGGCTTTTCTTCTTCCTGTCTGTCTGATCCTTTAACATCTTAAAACCTGTATGTCTGACTTTCCGTTTTTTTCTGGGTTTTTTTTTTTTTTTGCTTTGGTTTTTTTTAAAATTTAAAACTGTCCGCATTTCTGACGACTGCTTCTGTTTTTCTTTCCACGCTTGCGCACACACAAACACACACACACACACACGTGCAAGCGGCGCTCGCGCGCACAACACACACACCACAAACATCCCTCCCCACCCTTTTCTCTCTCTCCCCCCCCCCCCCCCTCTCTCTCTCTCTCCATCTAAGCTTGGACGAACCGTTAGAAACTTGTCATTATATCTGTATAAAGCGTCTAAGTTGAGTTCTACTGTCGTGTCTTAAATGCATTTTGAAAATGTACTGATCATCATATAATGATTTTCATCATACCTGATTAGTTTTATCTTTATGCAGTCCTTCTTGAGGGCAATGGCCTATACATGAATCAACTCACTCTCTCTCTCTCTCTCCCCCCTCTCTCTCTCTTCTCTCTCTCCTACGTCGGTTATTCTGAACTAGGCGTGAAAAGTTGTACTTCTTCAAGGAACGATTTTTTTTTCTTTTCTTCTGAAAAAAAAAGTAGTCAGACTTTACTCATAAAGACATACCTACCGACGTGGGAGAAGTCTCGTCTCATTTGATGTCATCTCTCTCGTCTGTCTATCATCTCCCCCCCCCCCCCCCCCCCCCCCCTGCCTCGTATGCCGAGCAACTTCCCCTGACAGGCGTCACATTCGATATTTCCGAAGCAGGGGAAAAGAAAAGAAGAAGAAAAAAAGCGAAGGCAGTGTGAGTGGGATAGGGTGAGGGGTGGAGGAGGAAGGGGGTTGGGTGGGTGGGTGGGTGGGGTTGAAACGGGAGTGGATACAAGAAGAGAGGAAGTAAAAGAACGGAGAGGATTTCAATCCTCGTTATCGTCACAGACACTCGCGGCCACGAACTCACCCCCCTCTCTGTCTCTGTGTGCCTCTCCACAGACACAGCACACACACACACACACACACACACACAAGACAAGACACAAACACAATCACACAAAACACACAGACGGACACAGACACAGTGCTTTTCACATTTTTTGATTCCCCTCTCGGCTCCAGACTAAACAGGAAGAGAGCGAGTGCGACAGTCATATCCGACCATCTTTACAGCGCCAGGAACGATAGAGAGGAAAGGGAACACACTTCAGCACCGGCAGAATACAAGTCATCATTGTCAAGACATATAGGAAACGCAGCACTTTCTATCTTTTTTTCCCCCTCTCCGTGCAGAGACAGAGAAAATGTTAGGCGGGGTGGGACAGGGAATAGGGGAGGGGAGGGCAGGAAGGAGGGGGAGGGAGGGAGAGAGAGAGAGAGAGAGAGAGAGAGAGAGAGAGAAGAGAGAGAGAGAGAGGGGGTGGGGTGGGGAGGGGTGAGACATAGAGAGAGAGAGGAGAGAGAGAGAGAGAGAGAGAGAGAGAGAGAGAGAGAGGACAGGCAGACAGACAGTCAGGCAGGCAGGCAGACAAGCAGACAGACAGACAGAGAGAGAGAGAGGAACAAGTGCAAAGTTAACGTCATTCTCGTTCTAACTGCGATTTGTGCTTTTTTTTCCTTTCTTTTCTTCTTTTTGTTGTTGTTGCAATGACTGTGATTCACTTCGTCCGAAGAAAATACTTTTTCAATTTTTTGTTTTCAAATCAAGTGCCTGTTTCTTACTGTGTATTAAATAAGCATTACACCCCAATTTGAGCGTTACTTTGTATTCTGCGAAGTTGACGTCACACCCTCACTCATTTTTCGTCATAAATTTGTTCTTTTCTCCAAAACATAGCACACACTTTTACAGTTCTAAGTCACTTCCGGGTCAGCTAAATGCCCTGTACATTGCGGCCAGTCGACGGATACTTTAAGCGGCAGTTACCACTTCTTCTAGTGAACAGTACATTAAAACCATGTTCTAAATTTAGCAAGGAAGCAAAAAAAAAAAAAAAAAGAGGATTCAAATGGCCTCCAGCCTGAATGTTCAAAGCCAAGAAAGCAACTTTGCAATTTGCCAGTAAAAATCATCGCTCTGCCGGATGGAAAGTTAGTTATTCTGAGCCTCGTTCGGGACCGATCCGGGAGCAGAGGGCAAGAGTGATCTCCCTTGCCTCGTTGCAGACGAAAGCCGCCGAAATCCCCAAAACGAATTACGAAGTTTAACAAAGTTTACCGAGGTGTTTCAAGGAGATAGGAGGGAGGAAGGGGGATGTGGGGGAAGGGAGAGGATCCACACTGATCTTCAGTCGGGCTGTAGTTCTAAAATTATCGATCGCTTTGTGTGCGTGTGCGTGCGCGTGCGCGCATGTGCTTTTGGGAGAAGAGAGAGAGAGAGAGAGAGAGAGGAGAGGAGAAGAGGGGAGAAAGAGAAAATGAATGTGTGTGTGTGTGTGTTTTGTGTGTGTGTGTTGTGTGTGTTGGTGTGTGTTTTTGTGTGTGTGCGTGCGCACGCGCGCCCAAGCAAGTATCCCTTTGAGTGGATGTGTGTTGTGCGCGCGAGTGTGTCATACACACGTTCGTGTGTGTTGTGTGTGGTGTGTGGGTTTGTGTGTGTGTTTTGTGTGGGTGAGGGGAGAGAGAGAGAGAGGAGGGGGAAAAGGGAGAAGGAGAGGAGAGAGGAGGAGAGAATGAGGGGGGGGGGGGGCCGTGCAGTGCTTGGGCGAGCGCTTGCCGCGTGCGGTGTGTTGTGGTGTGTGAGCATGCGTCCCTGCGTGTGCGAGGTGTGTGTGTGTGTGTGTTTTGTGTGTGTGTGTGTGTGTGTGTTTTTGTGTGGTGTGCGCGCGCGCGCGCGCCCCTGTGTGTGAAAAGAAAGCGGCGCACGTGGAATCCTCCTCTGCCATCGGGGTCCCCCCAGCTCAGCCCCAGGGGCCCAAAACTGTCCGTTATAACCCCCCCCCCAAGGTGGCGTCCCTTTCCATTAAAAAACTCGGTTGCCGGAGAAAGCCCCTGAGATCCTCCTCTCCACCCCTCCTCCGTGTCTCGCTAAAATCGAGCCCCGCTAAGCCCCGGGCCCCCTCCCTACTCACCCCACCCCCCCCCAAACCCACCCCTCTCTCTCTTCATCGTGTCTACGTGGAGAATTGGCACGGGGGAGGGGGGGGTTTGGAGATATGGGAGAGGGGGGTAAGGGTAGGATTTTTGGGGTATTATAGAAAACCGAAAAGCCAGCCCCCCTTTAACAGGGTTGCTGCGGGCATCAAAATTTGGGGGTAGATCAAGCAAAAGAAAAAAGATGGGAGGATCACAGAGAGAAGGAGAGAGAGGAGAGAAGAAGAGAGGGGGAGAGAGAGAGGAGAGGGGGATTGAGAGAGATGAAAAAGATACGCAAGATAAAGAGGGGGAAAAAAAGGGGTGGGGGATGGCACGTGGGGGGAGAGGAGAGGGAGGGGGGAGAAGAGAGGAGGAGGGGAGAGGAGGGGCGAGGAGAAAGAGAGAGAGAGAAAAGGGGGGGGGGGGGGGGGGGGGGTTTAAAACCGAAATTTTTTCAATAAACACGTCCTTCTTTGTTCCCCCCCTACCTCACCCCCCCCCCTCCCCACAACACAACACAAAACCACACGCTCTCTCTTCTACCCCCCCCCCCCCAAACCCCAAAACCACGCTCTCTCTCTCTTTTCTCTCTCTCTCTCTCCTCTCTCTCTCTCTCTCGGGGCCTTTTCCTAAAGGCGTTGAGCCTCGAGTAAATGTTCAGATCACGAACCTAGTCCGTAAGTTTGCCTTCTTGGCGATTTTCCCGTTGTTCTTCTTTTTCCCCGATCTTTTGTTTCATGATCCGGGGCAGATGATTCTACCTTTCCCGCCCCCGGCTCACGAAGAAGAGAGGAAGCCCCCGTTGTGCGGAAACTGTCTGGGTTCGCGCAAAGAAGGGAAGTAACTGTATGAAAGCTTTCTTATTTTAGAACCAGTTGTAACTTTGCCCTGTGATGGAAATCACTTTTGTGATTGTTGAGTAATTCCCTTCCGATTGTATGCAGGTTTTCATACCGTGGGGTGAAATATTAAAGTTCAGACGTTTTTGGAAATGAAAAAGTCTTTTGGACCAAAGAGATGTAAAGTCGATTTTTTAAAAACCTATTTAAAAAAAGGTGTAGGCCCAAAAGTTTTCAGTCGAGCACAAGCCCCCATGGTATGAGGGTTTTGGGTTCCCCCCCAAAAAAAAAAAGATCGTCCAAACTTTAAGAGATTCAGCTTTTCCTCGCAACTTTTCACCGTCATTAGTTTTGCGATCTAGATTCTCCCACAAAGGTTGTTCCTTAAGAACGGCTTACACCCCACGAGAGGAGGCGGGGGGGGGGGGGGGGGGGGGGGGAATCTCTTCCTAAGAAGTTGCAAATGAAGCAGGGGCCGTCCATTTGAGAAAAACTCCACTCTTGACAGCAGTCGGCAGAATTTTTGCCGCCCAACCCGCTATCTCCTATATAACGGAACACACGGCCCTTTGTCTCCGCTTCGTCTTTGCATCCTTAGAAAAAAACGGGCGCGGGGAGGGAAAAAGTGGAGGGGCCCCTTGCATGTTTACATGAATGCCCAGCATGATCCGTGCACGCACACCGGGGGCGCCACCACACACGCGCGCGCGCGTGAGTGCGCGCAATCTTGCACAACACACAAAAATGAGCAAGTCCCTGCACGCTGACTTCTTTTTTGTGCTCTGTAGATCCTGGTCACTTTATTTTGTTCGATGAAAAATTATGAAAGTCATTAAAAAACAACAAAAGCATGTAACCGCGCGCACACACACAACCAACACACACAACACACAACACCACCGTGATACGTTTTCACGCTGGCACACAGCGCGAGGTGGTGGCAACCCCAAAATTAACGTCGAGTCGTTCTTTCACAGTGGGGGGAATTAAAAGTGCCTGAGAGAAATCCGCCCTTTACAGAAAAGTACACACCATACCCTGGCAAGTTCAATGCATTTTGTGCAGAAAGCCCCCACACCGCGCTACCCATCGGGGGACGAAGGACATTCTGCTGGCTCCCCAAACCCCTTTACTTCGTGCTGTCTCTGACCGCCCCCTTCTAAAAGAAACAATCATTCCACCCGACCCCAAAATCCCCCCCCCCCCCCCCCCCCTTTCCCCCTCCCCCAGAAATTTTTGTTTTCTGTCGTTTCCTTGGTTTTGGGTAGGGCAACCCACCCTGGGGTCAGACCCTTTGGTTGGCCCGCCTGCAGGCGACGGACGCTTTTCCGCCCCTTTTTTTTAACGTTCCTTCACTTCCCCCCCCATGCACAATTTCATGCCCATAACTGCCCCAACCACCCACGTTTGTGTTTCGTTACTGGGGATCGGAGATTTTTTTCTAATTGGGTTTCTTTTCGTTGATTACAAAGTCTTGGGGTGGATGTTTTGACACATGTTCCCAGACTAATTCCCTCCTCTTTCACCTGCCCCCCACCCCGACCCCCCTCCCCTTCCCCCAAAAACACGTCGTTGTGGTTGCGAGGGCCGTATTCTTGTAAACCCCCATTCCTTTTCTTCTCTCTCCCCCCTCCTACTGTATTTCCTGTTGAGTCTCTGCTGTTTATACGAAAAGACTCCAATGATTAACCTGGGTTTCCTCACCTAACGTGAAGAGGCTTTCACCTTGCCAGTCAATTCTTGGGGGTTTTCACACACCCAGCTAAAGTTCGGGTGTAGAGGTGGGCTCGAGGTAGGTTCATACTCGAACCTTTTCTTCTTTCGTTTGTTGTTGTTGTTGTTGTTGTTTTTTTCTTTTTTTTTGTGGCTTTTGGGCGTCCGTAACCACCGATAGAAATTCCGCGTCCATCGGGGAAACGGTTACTGCCAACTGGGTTATTGCCAACTGGCTGAAAGAATGGACGGTTCCCAAAACGTGCGAAAATTTAAGCCCAAAACATCGGTATGACTGTCACGGTCAAAAATAAACTAAACCAAATTCGTGGTCAATCGCCACCAGCCCAGTTGGACATAAGCTCTAACGCAAATATTTGGGCGTCAGGCAGACGGCCCCAGGGTTTTCGGTTTCCAGCCAATTAAGCATAGGGGAGAGGCTCCACAGAGACGGTCTGCCCAAACCAGATGGACCTAAATAGCTGACCGGGCGCATTCACCCTGTCGCCTCAGCCAATTAAGGCTATTTTTAGCTCTCGTGGGAGACAGCACTGTCTGCCAGACGGACTAAGCCGTCTGGCCGAATGTCTCGATTGGTCTGCCAGCCAACGTCTTGGCGCCTACCCCGACTCATCTAGCCAATTTACGACGTCGCCGGAAGAAGAGAGGGGAAGGTAGTGTGGGTGGGGGGTGAAATCTAGCTAATCAATTAAATGACCAAATGACCACCACAGAGAGTAAGGCGTGTAGGCGTGACTGTCATGATTTGAATATCCAAGGAATTAGAGGGAGATAACTTCGGGTCCGAAGCGGGTAAAAATACTGACCCAAAGGTACTGGCCCTTGGACACGGGGTTAGGGCATAAAGTAATGCGTGAGTGAGGGAACGAGGGGGAGGAACGAAAAGAGAACAGGGGAGGGGAGAGAGGTTCTGGGTGTAGTCTCTGCAGGAGAAAGGCAGAGAGATGAGAGGAGTGAAGTTTTGAGCATTAGCACCAGATATAGTCTGCAAAGGGGGAGGACTAAAGAGAGATGTGGAAAAAAGAGAGTTGCTAACTAATGAAGAGAAAAAAAAGAAAAGAAAAAAAAGAAAAGCAACCATGTTCATTTGATAGGGCAGACTGGAAGAGAGAGAGAGTGCATGCGTTAATGCAGGAAGAAAGAAAGGAGAACAGATCGATGTTGATATCACTGTTCCATCTGAACCGGGGGGTTTGACCTCATACTTGGCCAGCGCCACTTTCATCGGCAGTCCAACCTGGACCAAACGGCCAGCGGTCCTGGACCTTGACCAAAATGCCAAGCGTAAATCCAAGGTAAGACCGAA